>CM026401.1:4588344-4779756 GCA_014843695.1 Archivesica marissinica | reverse complement strand
ATATGTTATAGTAATGGTATTATATGTTATAGTAATGGTATTATATGTTATAGTAATGGTATTATATGTTATAGTAATGGTATTATATGTTATAGTAATGGTATTATATGTTATAGTAATGGTATTATATGTTATAGTAATGGTATTATATGTTATAGTAATGGTATTATATGTTATAATAATGGTATTATATGTTATAGTAATGGTATTATATGTCATAGTAATGGTATTATATGTTATAGTAATGGTATTATATGTTATAGTAATGGTATTATATGTTATAGTAATGTATTATATGTTATAGTAATGGTATTATATGTTATAGTAATGGTATTATATGTTATAGTAATGGTATTATATGTTATAGTAATGGTATTATATGTTATAGTAATGGTATTATATGTTATAGTAATGGTATTATATGTTATAGTAATGGTATTATATGTTATAGTAATGGTATTGAATACATATTATACTATCTACTAATTATTGCATAAACAACAATTACTGAATGTCTATTTAATCTATAATTATAATAGCTCTATTTGTGTTGTGTGCATGCCGTAAAACACAACTCCATGCTTATATGTTTTAATACATACATGATACCGTCTCCATGTCCTAGTGGTTAAGGCATCCGGCTACTGAGCGAGAGCTCGAAGGTTCAACAGGCGTTCGCATACAAAGCGGGAGGTAGAAGGTTCGAACCTCGTCAGGAGTTCATTCTGCTATGGCCCGTTGGTGAGCAGCCAGCTAGTTAAATAATGGCTACCGATTGGGAGCCAGGCATCTGGCCTTCAATGATCGAGGTCAGAAGTGTCTCATAAGTGTACTTAATGTCTAAATTAAATTTTAATTTCAAACAAGAATTGGTTGGTTACTGAAATCAAAGTATAATTCCTATTCACGTTTCATCCCAGCAATTTTAATCAAAACATGCTATTATAACTGATTTGATGTTATGCTTTACAATGAATGATTGAGATTGCTCAGTGAAAGCAAATGCTATCTTTCACAGTTTTCAAACAGTGGAAGATGGCATTTTCTCTGTCACTGCTTGAATTTGAATATTGGATGTACAATTGTATTTTAGCTAATGCATTTATCTGTAGATTTTAATATTGGCAGTTCCGGTATATTTCAGGTTAGTTTCTGTTTACTATTTCTTATTATCGACACTAACATACGTGGTTGTGCGGTTGTGTATTGTAGTGAAATGAGGATCCCGACAGGGAAGTTATTATATTAGCCAAAATCATTGGAAATCATAAAAGGCAAAGAGGTTTTGTGTTACCGCCACGAGTGGAAATACACATTTCGGTGAGCATGATATGAAATAAATTCCCATCTTACACCTATCCTATAATTTAGTTGCTATGGTGATTGGAAGCAGAAAAAAGACTATCCTAGTCAAAACTGATTATATATTTCAACATTGTGCAACTACATGCTTGTATATGTGTCTATGTTTGTATGACTTCCCTCCACATGGCACATGATAGTTTATGTTTATATATTTTTCAACATAGTGCAACTACATGATTGTATATGTGTCTATGTTTGTATGACTTCCCTCCACATGACACATGCTAGTTTATGTTTATAATGATTATATATTTTTCAACATAGTGCAACTACATGATTGTATATGTGTCTATGTTTGTATGACTTCCCTCCACATGACACATGCTAGTTTATGTTTGCATGTCTTACCTCCACATGACATTGAACACGCGCCCCATGTCGTCCATCCACCCCAACCACCGTTTACAGGGATTCTGTTTAGGAATGGCTTAGTAGGTCCTGCACCCCAGTTCTATTTGATAAAGATACACACTGACACATATGACATTTATTTTGTTTGTTCGGATTTTACCCCTTCACCAGCACCATTTTGGGCTATTTCGTAGGCGGGCAGTTTATCAAACACCTTTCTTGTGGAGACTCCAGTGGTTAACTAGTACAAGGTACATCAACCTTCGTAAGAAACTGTCACATTGTTCATATAAACCGACACGGCCTGAATGGGGCTCGAATCAGTAACCATCAGTGATGATAGGTTACAAGTCAGCCACCTTAACCACTCTACCACAGAGGTGGTCTTACATTTATGTTATTATTTATATGTATAACTAATTTTGATATACTTACTTAAATTTAATCTGTTCTACATAAAATGGTCTTAATATACGGATGCTGATACAATTACTACATACTAGTATATCCAATAACACTATCACATGTATTAATCTACATTTATATTGACCGTCATTCTAACACGCTACATTCTATGTATGACTGTTCTCTTATTCATGGTATATGTATTATTATGATGATGCCACTGTAATGCCACTACATGTTCTGTTCTCTTTGTGTATTGTTTAACGAATCCGTACTCTATAGCAAGAGCGAGTATACATAGCAAAATATATCAACGCCTGTTCCCAGGCTAGTCTCGGTGTTATGTATATATAGATATATACATAACACAGTGACTAGCCTGGGAATATCAACGCCTGTTCCCAGGCTAGTCTCAGATATATACATAACACTGTGACTAGTCTGAGAACAGGCGTTGATATATTTTGCCTGGTCAGTCATATAAATATATGTTTAACACCGATACCATTAATTAAGCCGGATCGAGTTTCTGACAATGTCATTTTGCTATACACAAAAAGGTGAAATGTTATATATAATATTAGTAAGATATAGTCTTATAAATTTTAAATGTATTATTCGAGTTGGAGAAAATATACAAGACGAGGCTCTGCCCAACCTTGAGAATTTTCCCCGAAACGAGTCTAACGATTTAAAATATATAAAAATATTGTTATCATGCATTCTGATGTCAAAAGTAATTTTAAAGAGGAAATATTATATATTAATTAACTGAAGTTTATCCTACCATCTGTGAACATATGACGTCATACACTCAACGCTATGACCTCACGAAATGTTTATTAGGCAGACCGTATTTGACCATTATTTATACACATGCAGGTAGGATAAATAAATATATATTATTATATGCCGCATAGTTCTCAGAATAATTCAAAGTGTAGCTGAATGTATTTATTATTATTCCACCGTCTCTTCAGAATAGAGTAGTTAATGTTGTCGACTTCAAATAACGTGCCCCTCGTCGCTGTAAGTTCGAATCCCATTAACGGTGCCGAACTCTGTCATTCATGTGACGAAGGTATCCAGGTTGCTTGCTTAAGATCCGTTGTTCTACCCAGGTATCTGCCCGTGCCCAAAATACTGCTCAGAGGGACACCCGGGGGCCTTTATCAACACTGTTATACCTGACTTAAGCTGCAAGAGCGATCGACTTTAAACCCACAAAACAAGCAAGCAAATCCCATGTATCCAGCAAAGACTATATACAAGGATATTACCGACGGAGGGTGTTTCATGGTCACTCCGAAGTGGTGTGTGTCATGTGCAATACTGATAGCTCGGTTCTGTAAATAAATAAAGATGAAAGATGTAACAATATATTAAGCAGACTGCTTTCTCCTCAATCCTACATGTATGTACATAATATTTATACTTGACTATGTTTTTTCAAAGAAATAAATATTGTTTAAACTATATAAACAAATTACATTTTAATTACTATATAAACGAACTTTCTTTTAAAATTATTTATATAAACAGTCATATTAATTAATCGAGTTATTTCCCCTTGACCATTCGTTCACTACCAATGCAGTGAATATTTCAAGTCACATGTCAATTAGCAGTAAAATTGTTCGAGCTTTACTGATGTTTTTCTTTTTAGTGACAAATGGTATATTATGACAAAAGTGGATAATTACTTGATTCGGGACATGATTGTATCAAAGGGGGCTTCCATCATGCACATTCACTGGCATGAATAGCCTGTCCAATAAATGTTGTTTTTATGATAATTTTTGCCAAATCGGCAATAACCTTGCCTTTGGCAATACAATATACATACATAATAGTATATATGGTATGAGAAACAAAATATAATATACACAAATTACATTAATAATAGGTTGACATTATGTTATTTAAAGCAACGATAAACCAGCTAAGAAGCTATATTGGCGAAGAGAGAAAACAATTTGACTTTGTGTGCTAATACATATTAATATGATAGCTGGCGGATAATTATATCATGTTGCTTATATATTTATCATGTTTATATTTGTAATTGTATTGTATAAACAAAAAAGCAATAACATTTGATTAAACTAAAATAATATGGCTCAGCAATTTCTCTGTATACGCAAATAATGAATTTACCATGTTTAAATCTGCAATATTAAAACATTATTTAGTTTGTGACGGTCAGAACTCCAAACAATATGTTGCGCCAATAAATAACAGAAACACAAATAGTGACGCCATAGCACTGTGGCTAGCCTGGGAACAGGCGTTGATATAGTTTGCATGGTCAGTCAAATAAATGATATTTTAACACCTATACCATTAAATGAACCGTAGTGAGTTTCTGATAATGTCATTTGTCCAGAAGTAAAACGAGGTGAAAAATCTACAGAATGGAACCAAGCATATAGTGTGACGTATGCTTACCGAATGTAGTATTATTAAAGCTGTCCACATAATTATATTTACTTAGCAAATTTACCAAGAAGATAACTCCATTACAGAATTAAAATCATATGCATTGTCTTTCATTCTTATCCTTTATTTTGTATTTATTTCGAAATAAATTTAGCTTAAGGTAAGTAGAAACGTCGGAGTTATAAGTACTTACGTTACTAGGGCTAGATGATTGATATATCCTAGATCTACAGTCTGAATCATGCACGTTACCATGTAGAATCGTAATCTTTACCATGGGACACGTACCCGGACAAGAGGAAGTCTCATTGGCAAGACGAACACGATCGTGTACAAAGTTCAAATATAACATTCTGAAAAATTAATATGCGTGTGTTTTGCGTTTATTAATCGTCGCTACTGGCTGCCCATATGAGCGACGCTTCATGCAGAGATTAGCTATGATTTTGGAGGATTTTGCAAGAATACAGACAGAGACCCATTCTCGAGTCTCCTCTGGTTAGTTTACGTACACTGTAAAACACCGATACAAGACCTCGACTTAGAGTCTCACCCGAAAGACTATCATATGAGTCAATTTAGTTTCCTCCCACATGAATGGCCACATATACGCATCCGAGCCAACGAGTGTGATTAATATAAGCTGTTAAAACTTGTTTCGCAATTGTTGTAAAATAAATAAAGTATAAATATTTTTATTTGACATCCCAGGACTCCTTCTTTTGATTGATTTTGAAAAAGCTTTTGACTCCCTGTCGTGGTCATTTGTTCAAAAGACTTTATCCTTCTTTAATTTTGGGTCATCCATTAAAAAGTGGTTTGATATTTTATATAAAGATGCACAGTCCGCGGTAAATCAATGTGGACTGTTATCAGATTTTATAAAAATTGGCCGTGGATGTAGGCAAGGAGACCCTTTATCCTGTTACATATTCATCTTGTGTGCAGAAGTTTTGTCTTTGAACATAAAAAGCAATAAACATATTAAAGGAATTGACATAAATAACGTAGAACATAAATTATCACAATTTGCAGATGACACAACCATGATCTTAGATGGATCAACAGAATCTCTGAATCAGACATTAAATACTTTATCGGATTATGCTATTATATCTGGATTAAATTTAAACTTTGATAAGACTAAGGTTGTATGGATAGGTAGAAAGAAATGTTCTAGTGATAGTATAAAAACAAGATGGAAACTATCTTGGAATCAACATAGTTTCAAAATGTTAGGCATACATTTCCATGTAGATTTGAACAAGATAATAGAAATAAATTATAAAGATAAAATTGAAAAGATCCAAAACGTTATTAAACAATGGAAAAGAAGAATATTAACACCTATTGGAAAAATAACTGTTATTAAAACTCTATTAATTTCCACTCTTAACCACTTATTTATTGCATTGCCATACCCACCAGAGGAACTTATTAATTACTTAAATACATTAATCTACGATTTTATTTGGCAAGGTACTGCCAAAATAAAAAGCAATATTCTAGTAAATGAGTACACATGGGGAGGTTTAAAAATGATCAATATAACTGCTTCCATAAAGGCTTTAAAACTTACATGGTTAAGAAGAATATTAGGTAATGGAAGTTGGATAAGTATTGTTAATGAAAAACTTGAAATGCAGAAATTATTCCATTGCGGAAAACACTATGTTGAAAACCTATCTAGAGAAAGTAATAACATGTTTTGGAAGGACACCTTAGGTGCCTTTGCTAATTTGATAGAGCACAGTGCAGTGAAAACAGATTGTATAGGTAACATACCCTTGTTTTATAATCATAAACTATTAATTGGTGCGAAGAGTGTCTTCTTAAAATCCTGGTTTGATGCAGGTGTCCATTACATAGCTGACCTTTTAAATGTTGATGGCACCTTTTTAACATTAGATGAATTTAAGAAAACATACAATGTCACAACAAACTATTTAGTTTATCAGGGTGTTTTAAATGCTGTAAAACAACTATTAATAACGTACAATATAACTACAAACGACATTGTCATACCACCCAGACCAACATTACCACCCACTCTAAAACACATAACTATAAATAAGAAAGGGTCAAAAGCAATGTATAATATCTTAAATAACAATACTTCTATGCCAACTAGTCAAGCAAAATGGTTAGAAAAGCCTAGTGTAACATTTAATAAAGAGGAGTGGAAACAAATTTATTCTTTGCCTTTCAATATAACAAAAGATTCTAAAATACAGTGGTTCCAAATAAGAATATTACATAGAATTTTAGGAATAAACGATTTACTATATAAAATAAAGTACAAGGACAGCCCACTTTGCACCTTCTGTAAGACTGAGAATGAAACAATAGAACACTTATTCTGGGGATGCAATGCAACTAGGAAACTAATCACTGCTTTATTAACGCCATCAATAGACTTATTTGCACCTTTAAATGAAAATACAATGATCTTTGGATACATTAATCTCAATAATAACGAGATAGCAAAGAATTTGATAATTATCTTTTTGAAAATGTATATATATAAATGTAAAATGCAAGAATGCCCCCTTACAGTAATAGGAGCAAAACATATCATATTATATTATTACAATATAAACAAAAAGACTGCAGTTGTTAATAATAATATAGATAATTTTAGAAGAATATGGGAATCTATAAACGTATTTATGCCAGAGCTGTGTTGAAATGTTGTTGTATTTGATTTTTTTTTTACCAAACTGTACAACTTTGGTCGATATTTTTAATATTACCTCATGTATGTAAACGCATCTAAGGTAGAAATATTGAGAAGCAAGTTTATCTATATAGGCACGGACAACGATAAGGTGTGTGAGGTGTGTATTTGTGTGTGTGTGTGTGTGTTATTCGAGTATAAGTTATTGAGCTCCCTTGTCATATTGATATAAAGATGCTGTAGGATATGGCGGGGGTACACAATTATTTGTGTTGTATGTGTTTTTGTTGTGTCTGTCAAAATTTTGTTTGTTTTTTTTTTTTTTTGGTTGTGCAAAAAAACCCTATGTAAATCATATGAATGTACATATATCTATTATGAATATTGTATTGTATATATACATTGTAAGGCGAATAGGGGATGCTCCTCGACCCCTACTCGACCTATGACGTGGAAAATAAATGGGGTTACTCCGAAAGGGGGCCTGAAAAAAAAAAAAGAAACTTGTTTCGCAATTGTTGTAAAATAAATAAAGTATAAATATTTTTTTTTTAGTAGGGTTTAGCAGGGCGATCAAACCTGCGACCCATGAATTACGAGTCAAGCGTGTTTACTACTGGGCCACTGCTACAATTAGTATGCATTTTATATTTCATACATATCACACGAGACAATGCTGTACTTACCTGTCATATTTCCTTTTCTCGTTTCTCAGGAAGGGTCATAACTAATTGTGTACATTGAATCGAGCAATTAAATAGAAAAAACATTAAACCATTTTCTCATAAAGGTACATGAATTAAAAAGTTTAAACTTTATTTATTTTACAACGATTGCGACACACGCTTTACAAGCATAATATTAATCACTCTCGTTGGCGCGGATGAAAGCGTATGTGCGGTCATTCGAATGGGAGGAAACAAGAGTACCCGGAGAAAACCAACCTGTCCGATCTGGCGACCATCATTCCCTCTCACATACCCGGTTCGAGGATCGAACATGGGTTGCATTGGTGAGAAGCAGGCGCGCTAACCACCGGGCTAAACGGACATGTATTAAGTGAACTTATTGTCACCGCTACAGGAAGGATTAATTACGCAGATAACAGCATGTAACTCTTGCTACTTACTACTTATTTCTAACTTAGAAATGTCAACATTTGTTGTCCTCTAGAATGCTTTACCACCCTGATCAATACCATATTTGAATAAGACATGTGTGAACACCATTTGGTCATCATATGTCCACACAAGGTGTCAACATTTGGTCCACACTGTGTCCACACAAGGTGTCACCATTTCGGTACACACTGTATCCATATCCAGAGTAGGTGTTACAATTTGGTCCATCCTATGTCCATAACGCGTCCCATCATTTGGTGCACCCTATGTCCATATAAGATGCCACCATTTTGGTCCACAATATGTCCATGCCAGATGTCACCATTTTGATTAATCATATGTCAACACAAGGTGTCACCATTTTGGTCCAACCTATGTCCATACCAGATGTCACCATTTTGGGCCACCCTATGTCCAAACCAGATGTCACCATTTTGGTCCAGCCTATGTCCATACAGGATGTTACCATTTTGGTCCACACTATGTCCATAGCAGATGTCACCATTTTGATTCACACTATGTCCATAGCAGATGTCACCATTTTGGTTCACCATATGTCCATAACATATTTCACCATTTGGTCCACCTTATTTCCATACCAGATGCCACAATTTGGTCCAGTAAAAGTAGTGTCACAAAACAACCAAACTTTATAATAAAATGGATATTACACTGACAACATTGATTGTTGTTTCAATAATTAGGACTAAAACAAGGTTTCTTACCCAGTTGTTGTATCATGGAAGTATTTAGTACCATCCACGGTCGTATCCAGGTCCTTAAGGGATGACGCGGCTATCCACAGTGATTTATGAGGTAAATACCTCGGTGAGTAGGTATACAAGTCAAACTGCGCTCCAAGAGGTAGGCACACCCCAAACCGAACATTTTTACCCCTTCAGGAAACAAGAATATTCATGCAACAATAATAATAAGATGGGATTTTGAAGTTTGTATACGCTAAAAAGGAATTTAGCACAACGAAGGAAATTAACGTATTTAAATCTGCAATAAAACATGGCTTAGCAATTGATGTAAACCTGATTTTACTACTAGCATGTTGCCGTTTACGCATTCTAAAATAACACATAACAAAACTACTGTTGCGCTTTTTAAGCAATTTTGGTTATGTTATAATCGAAATAGCATTTGTATTTGCGTCATTGATATATTTATAGTCGAATAAATCATGGTTTGTCGTTCTGAGTGCCGGGATTAACTACTTAAGCATACGGCCTGAGTGGTTAATTATCACGAGTCACAAGTCATAACCACGTTTCATTTGCCAATAAATAACTGACAGACAAATATGTTTCTTTCTTAAACATTAGCTTGTGCTATCAAGAGCTTACATATCGTCTACATTATCTATATCTTCACTGTCTGATGCACGTGTAATTAGAATATACCTCTTCGTATCATAGCTGTATACTCTCGGGAGTTACGGCAAGAACTTGATACAATATAAATAGATTACATGGGATATGTTTTACTAATCCCGTAACTTTAGAAATCGTAATATTATGAAGTGAATCTACTATATTAATTAAACCCTATAACATATTTTTTCTTTCAATACCTTTCCGGAATACAGTCAATGGAGAGGGAATGCTATTGCCGACGGTACTAAGCTATCAAAATCTACACTATCAAACAATTACTGGATAAAATCATCAAGATGATATACCATAACTAACCGGCTCTTAATACTGTCAATGGGGAGGGAATGCTATTGGCGCAGTGTACTGAGTTATCAAAAGCTACACATTGAAGCCAATCCTGTTTTTTTAAATTTAAGTTTATTTAACGTCGCTACTGGTTACCCATTTCAGTGATCGGCAGTTTAACTAACAACATCTTTCCTGGGCAGGCGCCAGTACTTGGTGCACAAACCTCCTTAAGAAACTGCCAACTTTCTCATATAAATACACACGGTCTCAGCGGAGCTCGAACCCGTGACCATCAGTGATGATAGATTACAGTGGTATACAATTCAGTGACCTTAACCACTCGACCACGGAATCGGAATTGCAAGCGAATACTGAATGAATAGTGCATAATGTATAAAACCATATGATAGTCTACCTCTCAAAACCGTCACCGATTAATGTCAATGGGGATGGGATGAAGTTTGTCCAGTGTAGTGTGTATGTTTTACTCCCTCCAAGCATAACTAGAAAGTCGACATTCTGTAAAGCATCCAGCGTCTCGTTAATCGCCGGAATATCGTCACGTACCATCACAGGGAATGTGTGGTTTTTATGCTTGTTGTCGAAAGCTATTTGCAACTGAAAATAAAGAAACATAAATCTGTATAATATTTATCATTTAATTCGTATATGTCCATGTCATAACAACCTAAGTAAACAATTTATTGATGCATATTATGCAGTAGAATTTAAACTTTATTTATTTTTCAACGATTGCTAACCCAGTTTTAACAACTTATATTAATCACTCTCGTTGGCGCAGATGAAAGCGTAAATGTTGTCATTCGTGCGGGACGAAACCGGAGTACCCGGAGAAAACCCACCTGTCCGATCTGGCGACCACCATACCATCTCACATTCTTCCCGATCCGAGGATCGAACTCGGATTGCATTGGTGAGAAGTGGATGTGCTAACCAATGCGCTAATATCTGGACTTTTAATACATTCTTTTCATAGCAATGCTGATACTCATATTAATCACAATAATATATCAGCTAGTGTTTGACATCTCAGTTCATAGTATACAATGAAACTATTAGGCAACAGTAACGGTGTTTAATTGTGAATAAGGTTATATTTGAATTTACTTTTCCATAAATGTGGGGACAAATCGCCATTCCCCAGTTCTGTCTGTACGTACATTGTGATGTTACATAGAAGGGCCAAGGTTTCACGATATGAGCACGTGCATGACCTACAAAGACAATACATGTACATGTATATTGACATGCCATTGTAATATATCAACTGATAGTGTCAGTCAACCGTATCCTGGGTGGCTATTTCAGGAGTGGAAACCGAACTGCATGTTTACTATATGTTGGGGTTATACTGGCTACGGTAATCGTATAGTGTTTTGGTATTTGTAAAAGTTCAACTCCACTTTGTTATATTTCGGGTTTTACGCCTGCATCAGCACCATTTTGGGCTATATCGGCGGCGGGCAGTTTACATAACAACACCTTTCCTGGGCAGGCTCCAGCGGTTAACAAGTACTTGGGTGCACCAACCTCCGTAAAAAACTGCCAACTGTTTCATATAATGAGACGCGGTCTGAGCGGGACTCGAACCCGTGACCATCAGTGATGATATGTTACAGTGGTATACAAGTCAGCGACCGTAACCACTCGACCACGGAGGCGGACCCAACTCCTCTTTGACAATTATTTTTAAAGTTTATTATCATCAAACTATTAAATTAGTTTTGTTGGATTATACTCGGATGCACTCTGTGCATACGCAAACCATCGTAAAATAACCTTTGCTCTGCCCCTTAACAATTGGAGAGTCGCTGTTTTATAGAGAATCATCCTTGGACATGAATTCATGAAATGCCAAGCTACAGATGTTCCTGTAAACATGTTTGGTATAACTGTCGCTAAATATATCAAGTGTGCACTTGTTTTTGTACAGTCATCTGATTTGACGTGAACAAACAAGTTAGCCTTCAAATAATCCAATATTAACATTACACATCGGAGAACATTTATGATTCAACAAGCATACATGTGATGAGTTCGTGCGTGCTTCTCAGCCAAATGTACTTGCTTCTCTGCCAACATAGTTATGTTTGGATATGAATTTAATAGAAGTTTTATGTTTGGGTATCTGTCAGATTGATAATCTGTTCTCCAAGTATACTTGATCTTATATCATTGTACAAGTGACAGTGCACGAGACAGTGAGTTTCAACTTCCACAGAATATAATGTACAAACAAGTCGTTACTCTCCGTGATTTGTGCAAATAAGTTTAACATTTACCAAAAAGTACCAAATCGTCATCACTATCTATTTCCTTAGATGTCATCTCATATGGCGATGAAGTAATATTCCTCCTATAATGTGTATTTCAGCAATTGATATTGGCTTTCCACTTTGATATGTAGTGCCTATTTCATATAATGATCGTCCGTTGTTACCACATGTAATATCAGAATGCGGTAACATATTGTTTGTGCCACTTCAACAGAGAACAGATGGTACTGATTTACATTGTGGAAATATAATTACATCATAGTATGGTATTAAATGATATATATTTTCGTACCTGTGACTGATCCGTCAAAGTCTCTGTTGGTCGCCATTTTGTCGCCATCATGTCGGGAAAAGCCGTGCATTCCAACATCACCATCAAATGCACGGTTCCCTGTTGCAGTCTGAAGATGAAGATAGATCTCCAAATAGTTGTTAAATTTAATTTGCAAATTTAAGGAGAATAAATTATATAAATTAGTGCAATATACATACTGTCACAATGCTAGTACAAGCGAGCTAGATATAAAGTCTGTAACATATAATCTATAAACCTCAGATATGTTTAAGTGTTTCATTTATTCAATGAAATTTGGCCATAACATCATTATCTCCAGGGATGGTGTTCTTTTTTTGATCGGCTGACTTTTGGCATCATTTCCCACTCGAATCTGTGACCATCAATGATGATACGTTACAGTGGTATTTTCCGCTGCCTCTTGTGTATATTGGCATCATCCATTTTCTCGAGCTTAATTACAAGCGACGCTGATGAAACAATGTCACACAGGGGTCAGTTCAAAGTAATTAGCTTGCTTTGATAACGTTACATAATATAAGCTCCGGATCCACATAGAATATTTACAATACCGTGCATGTAATAAAAGGCGGGGCTACTTGTGGAAATCGTAGCGCAGTGCTAGCGCGTTCGCTTCATGTACGGAGTTCGAGTCCCACTGGAGCCATTACGATTGTGCCATTAGACAAGGCATTTAAATTCCACATGCCTCTTCTCTCTCATTCGTGGAAATGTATTCCATCAGGAATGAGGTCTCGAGATTGATTAATATAAGTTGTAAGAACTTGTTTCGCAATGGAGCTAAAAGAAATTTGTATTAAAAAATAAGGGGCTGGTCGGTGGTTGCATATGCATTGCAAACAAGCTATCACACTGTGTGGGGACAAGGCGAAACATGACGACCCTACGAAACGCTGACTGTGGAGAATATGGCGATGAGCCTGTCAGCTCAGATGCCAAGACGTGAACCCATCTATTGGTATGTACATATAGTGAACATGGGAGTGAATGCACCAACTTATTGGGAACCATTAACGATCACGGATTGTCAAGCAATACAAAATCTCTAAAAGAAGGTCATAATAACTATTATACTCCATCTACGAATCCAAACTGTGCATTCCGGATACCACTAGCGGAAGAACTACCGAATACATTCAGTCTATCATAGCCCAATGCTCCAGCTGTGTACATTGTGGTTGGTATAAAACCGTCAAACCATATATTGTCACCATAAACTGGTCCGTCATAAAATACGAAACCTTGTATTGGGGCGTATCTGTAAAGGTAAACGTTTAATACTTGTAGACAGTTCGTTATTATACGGTAGGATCCATATACAGGTATTATATTAACATATTCATAACGTATGCATGCTATTCATATAATTGTGTTTGTGTTTTAGGTTCATAGCCGCTCAAACAGCTTAGGTCGTATGGTGACTCTTAAGCTATTATTACAGACGAGTCTGTAGTCCAGTGGTTGACACTTTCGACTGCTAATCATAGGATCGCCTGCATGGTGCAAAAATACTGACAGGAGACATCCGGTTTAAAGTCCCATCTGAAAGACTGTTAATTTTATTAGGGACACACGAGGGATCGAACCTGCGATCCCAGGATTACAACGTGTTAACCACTGGACTACAGATCCATCTGTATATATATATGTGTGGATGGAACCTCTGTGGAGTAATGAATACAGAACACAAGTTCCCTCCCTTGTGGTGATGAGACCTGTTAGGAATGGGTCTCGAAAATGATTAGATTAATATAACGAATTTGCTTAAAGTTTACAATCGAGCTACACTATATCTATTGTTAGTAACATCGAATAGTTTTAGTTTATATAAATCTATTTAGCTCGATTGCTAACCAAGTTCTTAGAAATATATTAATCACTCTTGAGACCTCATTCCTGATGGAATTCATCGCCACGAGGAAGTGAGAAGAGACAATGTGGAATTTAAATACCTTGCTCAAGGACACATCGTAACGGCTAGTTTTGATTTATAATGACGATGTGTTGTCGAGAAACACGGGAGGTCATGTGACATTTATTTGTCAATTCAGGTGGCATATGGAGATGAGGAAATAATGTGTACATCTAATAGCCAAAGATTTAATTATTATACTACTGACCTGTCATACCATACAGGTAGCGACCGTGTCCAGTTGATTGCTGGTTTACCAAGGTTGCTGGATAATCCAATCATTATGCTGTTCGAGACGAACTGTTGCTGACTGCTGCATCTACATCATAATATAATCAACATGAATATAGTGCATGTCTTAGTAAATATATACCATTAACTGAATAATACTGGGCGATTGCAATAACTGCAACTTACATGTGTACCTTTCTAGAGGTTTCCGATATTGTGTGCATTTCAGTGATGTCAGTGGTGTGCCACTTAACATAAAGTATGTACGTTTCTTACTCGCTTACAGTAATAAGTAAATGTTTAGGTAAGTTCAATTCAAGGTTTACAACAATGTTATTATCAATGTTCATTAAAGTAACATAAGAGCAGTTCTGAAGATAAACTATTCACAAAATATGAAATAACTCTAAGCGTTCATAAACATTGTTACAAATAAAGCTATGCTAATGTTGCAGAAATATTGCTGAATCATTGTTGTTCAACCATTATAAATACTATAAGATTATAACAGGCATATACATGTATTGAAAATATAGCGTCATAGTAAATACATGAATAGCTTCATAGTAAATACATGAATAGAAACTATAGCGTCATAGTAAATACATGAATAGCTTCATAGTAAATACATGAATAGCTTCATAGTAAATACATGAATAGCTTCATAGTAAATACATGAATAGCTTCATAGTAAATACATGTATAGCTTCATAGTAAATACATGAATAGCTTCATAGTAAATACATGAATAGCTTCATAGTAAATACATGAATAGCTTCATAATAAATACATGTATAGCTTCATAGTAAATACATGAATAGCGTCATAGTAAATACATGAATAGCTTCATAGTAAATACATGAATAGCTTCATAGTAAATACATGAATATAACAATATAGCTATAGTAAATACATGAATAGCTTCATGGTAAATACATGAATAGCTTCATAGTAAATACATGTATAGCTTCATAGTAAATAAATGAATAACTTCATAGTAAATACATACATAGTTTCATAGTAAATACATGAATAGCTTCATAGTAAATACATGAATAGCTTCATGGTAAATACATGAATAGCTTCATAGTAAATACATGTATAGCTTCATAGTAAATAAATGAATAACTTCATAGTAAATACATACATAGTT
The DNA here is from genome assembly GCA_014843695.1 of Archivesica marissinica. Taxonomy (NCBI): domain Eukaryota; kingdom Metazoa; phylum Mollusca; class Bivalvia; order Venerida; family Vesicomyidae; genus Archivesica; species Archivesica marissinica. The sequence goes on along the minus strand of CM026401.1, from coordinate 4,763,819 downwards.
TCATAGTAAATACATGAATAGCTTCATAGTAAATACATGAATAGCTTCATAATAAATACATGTATAGCTTCATAGTAAATACATGAATAGCGTCATAGTAAATACATGAATAGCTTCATAGTAAATACATGAATAGCTTCATAGTAAATACATGAATATAACAATATAGCTATAGTAAATACATGAATAGCTTCATGGTAAATACATGAATAGCTTCATAGTAAATACATGAATAGCTTCACAGTAAATACATGTATAGCTTCATAGTAAATACATGAATATAACAATATAGCTATAGAAAATACATGAATAGCTTCATGGTAAATACATGAATAGCTTCATAGTAAATACATGTATAGCTTCATAGTAAATAAATGAATAACTTCATAGTAAATACATACATAGTTTCATAGTAAATACATGAATAGCTTCATAGTAAATACATGAATATAACAATATAGCTATAGTAAATACATGAATAGCTTCATGGTAAATACATGAATAGCTTCATGGTAAATACATGAATAGCTTCATAGTAAATACATGTATAGCTTCATAGTAAATAAATGAATAACTTCATAGTAAATACATACATAGTTTCATAGTAAATACATGAATAGCTTCATAGTAAATACATGAATATAACAATATAGCTATAGTAAATACATGAATAGCTTCATGGTAAATACATGAATAGCTTCATGGTAAATACATGAATAGCTTCATAGTAAATACATAAATAGCTTCATAGTAAATACATGAATAGAACTATCATAGTAAATACATGAATAGATTCATAGTAAATACATGAATAGCTTCATGGTAAATACATGAATAGAACAATATAGCTATAGTAAATACATGAATAGCTTCATGGTAAATACATGAATAGCTTCATAGTAAATACATGAATAGCTTCATGGTAAATACATGAATACCTTCATAGTAAATAAATAAATAGCTTCATAGTAAATACATGAATAGAACAATATAGCTATAGTAAATACATGAATAGCTTCATGGTAAATACATGAATAGCTTCATAGTAAATACATGAATAGCTTCATGGTAAATACATAAATAGCTTCATAGTAAATACATGAATAGAACAATATAGCTATAGTAAATACATGAATAGCTTCATGGTAAATACATGAATAGCTTCATAGTAAATACATGAATAGCTTCATGGTAAATACATAAATAGCTTCATAGTAAATACATGAATAGAACAATATAGCTATAGTAAATACATGAATAGCTTCATGGTAAATACATGAATAGAACAATATAGCTATAGTAAATACATGAATAGCTTCATGGTAAATACATGAATAGCTTCATAGTAAATACATGAATAGCTTCATGGTAAATACATGAATAGCTTCATAGTAAATAAATAAATAGCTTCATAGTAAATACATGAATAGAACAATATAGCTATAGTAAATACATGAATAGCTTCATGGTAAATACATGAATAGCTTCATAGTAAATACATGAATAGCTTCATGGTAAATACATAAATAGCTTCATAGTAAATACATGAATAGAACAATATAGCTATAGTAAATACATGAATAGCTTCATGGTAAATACATAAATAGCTTCATAGTAAATACATGAATAGCTTCATAGTAAATACATGAATAGCTTCATGGTAAATACATGAATAGAACAATATAGCTATAGTAAATACATGAATAGCTTCATAGTAAATACATGAATAGAACAATATAGCTATAGTAAATACATGAATAGCTTCATAGTAAATACATGAATAGATTCATAGTAAATACATGAATAGAACAATATAGCTATAGTAAATACATGAATAGCTTCATAGTAAATACATGAATAGATTCATAGTAAATACATGAATAGAACAATATAGCTATAGTAAATACATGAATAGCTTCATGGTAAATACATGAATAGCTTCATAGTAAATACATGAATAGTTTCATAGTAAATACATGTATAGCTTCATAGTAAATACATGTATAGCTTCATAGTAAATACATGAATAGCTTCATAGTAAATACATGAATAGCTTCATAGTAAATACATGAATAGCTTCATAGTAAATACATGAATAGCTTCATAGTAAATACATGTATAGCTTCATAGTAAATACATGAATAGCTTCATAGTAAATACATGAATAGCTTCATAGTAAATACAGGTATAGCTTCATAGTAAATACATGAATAGAACAATATAGCTATAGTAAATACATGAATAGCTTCATGGTAAATACATGAATAGCTTCATAGTAAATACATGAATAGAACAATATAGCTATAGTAAATACATGAATAGCTTCATAGTAAATACATGTATAGCTTCATAGTAAATACATGAATAGCTTCATAGTAAATACATGAATAGCTTCATAGTAAATACATGTATAGCTTCATAGTAAATACATGAATAGCTTCATAGTAAATACATGAATAGCTTCATAGTAAATACAGGTATAGCTTCATAGTAAATACATGTATAGCTTCATAGTAAATACATGTATAGCTTCATAGTAAATACATGAATAGCTTCATAGTAAATACATGTATAGCTTCATAGTAAATACATGAATAGCTTCATAGTAAATACATGTATAGCTTCATAGTAAATACATGAATAGAACAATATAGCTATAGTAAATACATGAATAGCTTCATAGTAAATACATGAATAGACCAATATAGCTATAATAAATACATGAATAGCTTCATAGTAAATACATGAATAGAACAATATAGCTATAGTAAATACATGAATAGCTTCATAGTAAATACATGTATAGCTTCATAGTAAATACATGTATAGCTTCATAGTAAATACATGAATAGAACAATATAGCTATAATAAATACATGAATAGCTTCATAGTAAATACATGAATAGAACAATATAGCTATAATAAATACATGAATAGCTTCATGGTAAATACATGAATAGCTTCATAGTAAATACATGAATAGCTTCATAGTAAATACATGTATAGCTTTATAGTAAATACATGAATAGAACAATATAGCTATAGTAAATACATGAATAGCTTCATGGTAAATACATGAATAGCTTCATAGTAAATACATGAATAGAACAATATAGCTATAGTAAATACATGAATAGCTTCATAGTAAATACATGAATAGAACAATATAGCTATAATAATTACATGAATAGCTTCATGGTAAATACATGAATAGCTTCATAGTAAATACATGAATAGCTTCATAGTAAATACATGAATAGCTTCATAGTAAATACATGAATAGAACAATATAGCTATAATAAATACATGAATAGCTTCATGGTAAATACATGAATAGCTTCATAGTAAATACATGAATAGCTTCATAGTAAATACATAAATAGCTTCATAGTAAATACACGAATAGAACAATATAGCTATAGTAAATACATGAATAGCTTCATAGTAAATACTTGAATGGCTTCATAGTAAATTGAAGTAGAAATTCGTAATGTTCAGTTTCCATGGCAACGTACACTTTCTGACACTGCTAATATATTGTAACTTAAAGCTGACATGATAAATAATATTATTCAAATATTTTATTCTTTATTAAAGTCTCATCAATATACAGCATATAAAAAACACAAACTATAGTTTACATATTAAAAAGTACATTGCCACACAATCCAGAGTTACAAGAGACTATGTATATATACATCATTCATCTATAACATATTGCACTACTATAGTATATACACGTATATGTGATAACTACATGTGTGCGATAAAACTAATTGAAATTTAAAATCGTATTAAGATGAAATGGAATGAAAAATACTGAAAGCAAAATAAATACTACTGCACAAACTAAAAAATGTTTTAAAAGATCAAATACCAATTCCAATCAGATTTCCAATGATACCATACAACAATAACCATCGCTCGCATGTAACGAAACTCATTTCATAATTTGAGATCCAGTATAATTACTGAACTGCTGCCAGTATATTTAATAGATCAAAAGGTATTCCATTACACTCAGAGATGATTAAGCCAAACAGAGGTTTCGATTTTAAATCAGGATATGACAATGCTTCATAATAGCCAGAAGTACAAGTGTTCATGTTTATCGGTATCTGTATCCGTTTAGCTGCACTATTCCTGGAACTATCTTGCAGCGCAGCAAACACACGTAATAGTATGTCTAAATACCGACCACCAGAAAACAATAAAGCTGAAAATAATCTTTGTAGATTTATTGAAAATGCATACTCTTCATGAAAAGTTCATAGATTGGCACTTGAAAGTAGCGACTTCAAAATTAATATACATACATACATACATACATACATACATACATACATACATACATACATACATACATACATACATATAGACATACAATGACTTCCGGTTGTGATAAATAAGTTGTTGTTTACTTTTTGCGGAGATTATTTCAATTATTTGGATGTTTTATTAATCCTTTTCGGAACAGATATTTTTATCAGTAATTGGTGAGGTGTTATATGAACTATTTGTGAATTATTGTGGAATTTTGAATCCGGAAAAGTGATATAGGCTGATTTATAACCTGCTGTTTACCACCTGTTTTGCTATTTATAGTATCAGTAGTAACACTTAGTATTATTGGATTTCGTGATCAGTAATCGTCATTGTATAACACCACCTACGGCAGACAATTCGTCACGCTTGACTGAACCGCTCATTGATCCACTGTACGGTAGATAAATATGTCACTTAATAAAGCGGGATCAGGTCATGAGATGACGGATGCATCTATTGAAGCGCAGGATTTTGTTGATTCTGTTATGGGGTCCCAACGTGTTACTAGAGTTGACACCCCTTTAACTGGTAGTAGGAAGAGACATCGCTCAGAGCCATCAGATATTGACATTGACAGTGTTTCTGTCGTTAAGAAGCCGCGAGTGAACGCCAAAGCAAAAACGTCCCTCTACGATTCGCCAGAGCAGCAGCGCAGTATTGTCGTTACAGCGGCAGATGTACATGTAGATTCGAACCCCTCGGTTGAGCAGCTTATTGGTAGACTCTCCGCAGACATGCATATGATGTTCCCTGCTGTTACTGAGAGAATGGACAGGTTAGAGTCGGGTATGGAACAGCGTATTGCCAATAAGGTCGCTCAAATACTTGACAAGCGAGTGAATTCGGAGCTGGCACGCATTCATAAGGATATTGATAGCCATTTGGACACATTCAAAGATTCGCTAAAGGCAGATATCAACACTGAGTTAGATGACCTGAACAGTAAAATTCAGAATGTTAACCAGGCTGGTTCATCTGCACCCCGTGATATCGCCTTAAATATTGTTATCCGTGACTTGCCTGAAACCACTAATGAAAATGTAACGAACAAGGTAAACTCACTTATTAAAGACGGCTTACGAATCCCGGATGTTACATGTGCCAATGCTGAGCGCAAGGCGTCATTCAACAATAGTAGAAAAGGGGTTGTGATTGCTACATTTAAATGTCACGACGATAAACGTAAGGTCATGCTAAAGAAGAAAGTGTTGAAATCGCACTCCAGATTCTCTGGTGTTTACATTAACCATGATTAGATAGAGTGATGAGCAATACTTTTAGAACAATTCTGGGTGCTCTTAAGCAGCATAATCTTACACTATTCCCGCATTGTCCGTGGTAATTATGGCGACGACTCAACCAGGGATCGTTCCGAGGATCAAACGCGTGATACGAACGAATATAGTTCCGGCTCTCGTTCATCTACCAATCGTGATAACACACGAGGTCATTCTCAGAGCCGTGACAGTTGGAATCGCGTAGGTCGCGGACGAAATGGCAACAACGGACGGCGTGGTGTCTACAGACAACTGAACCAAAGCAGAAAATAAGTGAACGTCGGGTTTTGGAACGTCCGCGGTTGGAACTGTAACATTGATTCTGACAGTCATGTTTTAAGATCTTCTTCTTCTAGCTGAGACTCATCTTTTAAATGATAATGTTTTACACGTCGATGGTTATCAATGGTTTGGTTTTAATCGTGATAATATTCATAAAAATGCCCGGACAGGTTCCGGAGGCTTTTTGATAAAAAATGTTATTTGCAATGAATTCAATATTTCTGTTCTAGATTGTTTGTTTGAAGGAATTATGTGGTTAAAAATGTACCGTAAATCTGATAATTATCATGCCATGTGTTTGTTATTTGCCACCGGAGCACTCATCTAGACGCATTGATGTTAATTCGTTCTATGATAATCTTTTGACTGGTATTTACAGAAATCAGAATGAAGGAACCGTATTTATATGTGGAGACTTTAACAGTCGTTGTGGAGATTTAGATGATTTTATTAATGGCGTTGATAATATACCTATTCGCAATGTTTTTGATTTTAAAACTAATTCATATGGTGAATTATTTGTTGATTTTATGATTAATGCTAATATGTGTATGCTAAATGGTCGTAACTGCGCTAATAATGAGTACACGTCAGTGTCGGTTAAAGGTTTATCAGTAGTGGATTATTGTATAGTAAGTCACGATGACCTTTCATTGTTTTCAGATTTTACCGTTTTACGTACATCAGATTTGATTAATAAATCAGGTGACCTTAAAGTGTTGGTACCTACCAGTATCCCAGATCATTCTATGATTAAATGGAGTATCACCATTAGTGCAGTTCCAGTACAAGTTTGATGTATCAAATGTTCCTGAAACTTTTCTATTAGACCAAGATGTCCTTAATAGTGTTAACGTAACTATTGATAAACTTGAGCATTGCCATCAAACGCAAACTGATATTGATTATATTTATGAGGACTGGTGTAGTATTTTAAAATATAATATATACAAGTAAGTGCCTTATAAAACAATTACCTCTGGTTGGTGCAATAGAAAATGCAGACCGGGTAAGCCGTGGTGGAGTAGCGATCTAACTGATAGATGGAATAATGTTTGTACAGCAGAACGAAATTGGTTGAATTGTGTTGCATGTAATAAAAACCGAAATGTATATCTCAAGTCCGAGTATATTCAAGTCCGTAAACATTTTGACCGTGAAGTACAGAAGGCAAAACGTTTATATTGGTATTCTTTACAAAATGAATTGCTGAAGGAATGTAATGTAGACCAGTCAAACTTTTGGAAATCTGTAGGTAAAATCGGCGTTGGTCAGATTAAGAAAAAGTGTATACCTCTAGAAGTTACATTAAATGATGGTTCTATCTCTACAGATTTGTCACAGGTATTAAACAAATGGAAACATGATTTTAGCTCGTTATATAAAAATGATAATTATGTATATTCATCACAGAACTCTAATGATGTAACTGATTATGCAGATCTGTCTTTTAATGCAAACATTACTATTTTTGAAGTAAAGAAGGCAATTGATGGTGCCAAGAAGGGAAAAGCCTGTGGCATAGACGGTATCCCTAGTGAAGTTTTACAGAACGATACGTCCGTGCTATTTTTGCATACTCTGTTTAATGCATGATTCTCCACTGGGACTGTCCCGTCTATCTGGGGAAAATGTATTATAAACCCGATACCAAAACCCTCAATGACGGATTCAAGAGACCCCCTGTCTTATAGGGGCATAGCACTGGCCTCAGCCATGTACAAGATTTATTGTAATATTTTAAACGCCAGGCTAAGTTGTTGGGCTGAACATAACGATAAGATCGCAGATGAGCAAAACGGTTTCAGAAAGAAGCGTAGTACCATAGATCACTTATCCACTTTGACCTCTATTATTGATACAAGAAAATAATTTTAAAAAGCCACATTCTGTGCCTTTATTGATTTTAGTAAGGCGTACGATTTTATTAACAGAGATAAATTGTGGTAAAGACTCAATGAAATTGGAGTTGCCGGTAATATGTGGCGAGCGGTTAAGTCTATCTACTCATATGTGTCGTCATGTATTAGGGTAAACTCTTTTAAGACTGATTGATTTGATGTTAATTGTGGCTTAAGACAGGGATGCATTCTATCGCCACTTTTATTTAATTTGTACATTAATGATTTAACAATATTTTTGTAATCATTAACTATCGGTGTTAATGTCGATAATAACTGTATAGGTATTCTATTGTACGCGGATGACATTGTCCTACTAGCAGAAAACCAACTTGATTTGCAGAGATTATTGAATGCTTTACATGACTGGTGCAATATAAACGATATGTTTATAAACAGGGATAAAAGTAAAGTTGTCCATTTTCGTCCTGCTTTTATGCCAAGATCTGATGTTATTTTTAAATGTGGTGTTAATGTTCTGGAAACTATTGGTACATATACTTATTTAGGAATTGTTTTGAGTGAATACCTTGACTTCAATGTTACTGCAAAATGTGTTGCTCAAAGTGCAAGTCGTGCATTGGGACTGCTCATTGCTAAATGTAAGTTAGTTGGGTGTGTACCATATAATGTTTTCTCCAAATTGTATGACTCTGTTGTCTGGCCTGTGATTGCTTATGGCGCCCCGGTTTGGGGATATAAAGCGTTTTCATGCATTAATGCAATCCAAAATCGTGCCATGCGTTTCTTTCTTGGTGTTGGGAAATATTCTCCCAATGCAGCTGTTTCCGGGGAAATGGGTTGACAGCCGCCAGTTGTGCGACAATGAAAGCACATATCTGGGTTTTTGGCACGCTTAGCTAATACCGACAATTCCAGATTAAATAAGCGAGTTGCAATATGGGCAACTATACATAAGAACAATTTAGTAGATAGTGTGGAAAATGCGGTAATGGAGAAATATGTTACTAACTGGTCCACCTCTATTAACAGTGTGATCGGTGTTTCTGGACGTGGTCGCAATAAGCTTAGAACCTACTCTACATTTAAATTTCAAACAGAAGTATATTGTAAACTGATTTTACCCACACGTCACAGATCAGCATTATGTAAATTTAGATGTGGAGTTGCTCCATTACGTATAGAAACCGGAAGGTATGAGAATTTACCACTTGATGAGCGTAAGTGCCCTTTCTGTAATGTATTAGAAGACGAAAGTCATGTATTATTAGAATGTTCACTGTATGATGATTTGAGAGCTGTTCTCTTAGAGAAAGCCTCATTATATGAAAATGACTTTCGGAACAAACCTGTATCCGACATAATTATTTTTACTACTATACCTCTGATTAGAATTGTTGCCAAAACCTGTTTTTATATTCTTCAAAGACGACCCCTTTATTTATGTAAATAATGTATCCATTTGATTTATTGATTGTGTGTCTCTTATCCATTCCGAGAAACAGCTGCTAATTAGTTCAACCGCGATCTGATCGAGGTTGATAACTGATATTTTAAAACATTTCTTAATTGCGCATTAGTGCATTTTTTCATTTCAGTATTTCAACATTTCTGGTTTTAATAAGTATTTAATTTTCAATTAGCGACTGTTCCTCGGTTTTAATATGTAAATATAATAATATGTCGATAGACTGTGATAGTTTGATTATCTGTGATTACATTAGTCTCTTATAATTCTTTTATAGTGAATGGTGTTGTACTATGCCACGATAATTTGTTGTGTATATTTTATGTATTGTACAACGATGAGACTGAAATAAAGAAAAAATCTAAATCTACATAATGAACATAGTATAAAGCACAATGGTCAACAGTAGGGTTCATTGATATATAGTTACATAGTTTAAAGATAAATAATTGTTATTATGCTAAAAAAATGGAACTAATACACTATATTCTAATTACATGTAATTAATACTACACACTCTCTTCTGAAAATACATGATGTATGTTAGATTTATTGTAACCGCCATGTTATGTTTTATGGCGATGAACATGTGATGTTTATGCCAAATAAAATTTATTGACAATTGAATTGGTTAATGGAGTGAGGTAATCTTTTCCAAAGGAGTCCCATAATTGTAAACATGACCTCAAATAATTATATTGTGTATAGTATAATTTGACATTACGTTAAATCGCGACATGGTAGCCGAATGGCGGATAACGACCATGGATGGTTACTCTATTCAATAGTATATGTGATAAACATACGAACCTTGCATACTGAATTGATTTCTGACTGTCAGCAAATCTACAATAAAGAAATACATAATAATTATACGGTAGATACGATACCGTCACAGTAACGGTACACAACAGAAACATTTGTTGACAAGCAATGGGAGTAAAATAAACTGCAAACGGGAGGGGCCTCCGTGCCTAAATAATATATTTGACATGGATGCCACCTTACATGTGACATGGATCCAGTCAGCTTTGACTTAGATTTGAAATGAATCCAGCCTGCCTTAATTGTAACATGGATTCAACCCGCCTTATATGTGACATGGATCCAGACCGTGTTAGATGTGACATGGATCCAGCCCACCGTAGATGTGACATTGGTCCAGACCGTGCTATATGCGATATGGATCCAGCTAACATTAGATGTGACATGGATCTAGGCCACTTTAGATGTGACATGGATCAAGCCGCCCCCGTGGTAACGTAGTCAGCAACCCTGGGAATGACATAACATATTATGGTATTTTATATACATACGAAGATTCGGTGATATTGAACCAGCCACCTCTCACCCATGCATTCTGTATTTGGTTCTTGTAAGCTGCAAAAGTGTTATATTTACTTAGTTTACACATCATCTGTATTTACATAGTTTACACAGGCATCTGTATTTACATAGTTTACACAGGCATCTGTATTTACATAGTTTACACATCATCTGTATTTACATAATTTACATAGGCATCAGTATTTACATAGTTTACACAGGCATCTGTATTTACATAGTTTACACATCATCAGTATTTACATATTTTACACAGGCATCTGTATTTACATAGTTTACATAGGCATCTGTATTTACATAGTTTACATAGGCATCTGTATTTACATAGTTTACACAGGCATCTGTATTTACATAGTTTACACAGGCATCTGTATGTACATAGTTTACACAGGCATCTGTATTTACATAGTTTACACATCATCAGTATTTATATGGGTAGCGACGATACATAAACGTAACAAACACAGACAGGGGTCTGAAAAAACAACATAATGATATACACGGTCACGTGAACATGATTTGGAAAACACTTGAAAACAATGATTTAGCAAAACATATCACATTACCTGTAAGCCTATAGAATGTTACTTCAACGTCTTTTGATTTTACATCGAGTGGGTTTTCCTTTGGTAAATAGCGATTTAGCTGAGCAGCACTACCATCAGGCATTAAACGATGATCAATAAACAACCCACTCTGAAGATAATGGTCGTTCATACGAGTCATCGTACTTTATTTGGAGCAGGTCACAATTATAATTTATTAAAGTTTATGTCTGTACTACATAATACACATACACTCTAAACCATTGTGGACTAAAAGTATAATACTAGCATATATTATGTATATAAAATATGATGTATATAGAAAACCATTAGATACATAGCACACTTTGATAAGATAAGTATCAATTTAATCTCCTCTACATAAAATGTTCCTAAAATAAAGATACTACGATAATTCATATCTAGTATCAGTAATAACACGACGGAAACATTTTAATCTGCCAGTATATCAACACCCTAACATTCTTCATATATTTATGACTTCTTTTTTTCATGGCATGCCTTTGTACATGCTTATATTAGTATGGTGGTGAGCTATGTAATGCTTAGGCCAATAAACTATATGTTCTGCTCTGTTCGATAATTGTTACTGTTTTGATGGCATTATGGAAGATCAACATTGTCAAATAAGTTTCCTTCTTAAATAAAGTCTTATTATTATTATCATTATTATTATTATTAATACATTGAATATTACCAATTACAGAACTGTAAGGAATCACTAAATATGATGTGCATTGCTTTAATTTAAATATACAACAACATTATTCAACCAAATGTAGGAACGTCATCGTCAGTGTGTGCATCTAAGTACACATTACAACACATCTTGCAAAGCATATTGATGTTAAACTTGTGTGTGTTTTACGTTTATTTAATCTTCGCTACCGGTTGCCCATATGAGCGACGCCTCCTGAAGAGATTAGTCATTTTAGAGTTTGGAGGATAGTGCAATGATACAGACAGAGACCCATTCCAGAATCTCCTCTGGTTCTTTTACGTGCACGGTGTAAAGCACCGACACGATACCCCGGTTTAACATCCCATCTGAAAGATTGTTAATTTTATTAGGGTCAGACGGGGCATCGAACCTGCCATCCCTGTTAAACAATGTTATTATTTCATTTATATAATTGACATTGATGTTAAACAATGTTATTATTTCATTTATATAATTGACATAGATTCCTATTGACACGCGAAGATAAATATGCCAAAACATCAATACAAACTGGAGGCCAATGAAAGGTACGTCCAGGTGGCTGAGGTTTTATATTTTCATAATGATATATATGTTTTGAGATATATTTGCTCATATAAAATGACATTTTAGGCGGAAAATTCATATTTATTCACAAATATCTCGGTTAATATCTATCTATCTATCTTCCTCTAATGTCGAACCCTCGCGGGGATGTAGACATGTTGCGCGTCAAAAACGATAATATGCCAGTTATACTGTTTTTTTATATTACAACTAGTACGCTAAAATGTATATTTGTGAAAGGCTAAAAGTAAGTCGAAATATTAGTATGATTTAAATTGAGAGACAATGCGCTTATCAAGTGATAGATACAATCCGATAATTTACCAACATTAGACATCCTGTTATCTATGGCAGAGCATATTTGATTGTTCTATGTTCTATATCGAGCATGTAAATACCTATCTATCTATGTTGCTGTTGTAAATAAGCATATGGTTGAATTTGGTCTAGACTATTATTCTGATATTAGTGAAAGCATTAGCAAACACCCACGTGTATGATTTGTTGAAACAAAGTGCATGGATTTATTCATTATTGACTGGCTTGAGTCAGTACATAGACTAGATAGCCTGTCTGGAAATGGCCGTAACAAACTACGAACCTGGCAGCTTTTCAAACTAGATTTCGGTGTTGAAGATTATTATGCCATTTAGACATCGTTCAGCAATTAGTAAGTTTGGTTGTGGTGTTGCGTCTAGAGATATGCATTGAAACTGGGTAATACGAACATCTGACTGTACAGAATCACATTTTGCAATCCCATTGAGGATTAAATGCATGCCATGTACACATGTATGTATGAGGATATAAGGAATATATTATGTGTTAAAGCTACCAGTATAGATCTGTGATACTTTTCTTACATTGTCTAAAACAAATAAATGGATCCAGTGATTCACTAATTCGGCATTAATACATATATGTGCCAAAACCTGCTTTAATATGTTACAGCGTCGTAGTTCTTATCTATGTAAATAATGTGTACATTATTTTATTTGTGAACAAAGTTTATGTGAACTATGCAAATGCTGCTAATCCATCCATCCCTGATCTGATCAGAGGTGGTTCTGATTTCTTAAAACATTATTATTTTATTATTATTATACCACATTTATATAGCACCCTTTTCATATCAGATACGTTCAAAGGTGCTTTACAATAAGAGTCTGCAAGTAAAAACAGTAAAACATGTAATAAAACAATAGTATACCTTAAAGTAATGTAAACATGTATCCTAACTAATTTAGTCAGTGAGGTTTTAAAAAAATGTAAGGGTCGCATACCAGGCCCACCCTCGCCTGCCAGAGGCCCCTGTCCCCATGGCAGAAGAGGGAAAGCGTGGATGGACTTCAAAGCAAGAACTAAAAGGCATACGCCATACGACTAAGATATGCAGTTAAAGAATATGTATACCAGATATAGTCTACTTTGCGCGATAGTGTTCTTTTTACATGTCAGAATCTTAGAAGTATTTTTAATATTTTTAGTGTCATGATTAGCGACTTTTACATAGTCTTTCACGTATTGTAATATGCTGTTTTCTCTTATAATTCTCATTTGAAGAATGTGCAATGTATGTGTTATAATATAAATTGAAATGTATGTACTGTACATAGATGAGACAGAAAAAAAAGATACACTATGTTCATTGAAAATGTCGTGTGTTTATAATTCAGCAGATTTTATTCAAATCACTGAAACCGTAATTAGTGAAAATTAATACCTGTCGTTGTGAATGGATAACATTATTGTCAAACTCTGATATTGGTGTCCGATCTGCTTCGTGTGGCTGAAAGAATCCAAGACCCTTAGAAGGACCAATCGGTTCTATCGGGTAGATGTACCATATACCGTGACCCTGAAATGTGATATTCTAAATAATACTGATGATTAGTGGTTTGTACATTTGTAGTCTATGCGTGGATGTGTTTCCTTCAATGAAAGCACATATCTAAATTGCACTGATAAATTCTAACCCATCGAAACGATATACTTATCGATGTGTTCAAGTCGTGATAGCGTCGTGATGTGAGCGCATTCGCTTCAGGTACGAACGGCTCGGAGTTAGCGCCCAGCTGAAGCAGTTACGAGTGTGCACTTAGGCAATGCATTTAAATTCACATTGCATCTCTCTCTCTCTCGCCAACAAGGCGATCGATTCCATCAGGAAAGAGATGTCGAGACCGATTAATCTAGCATTGTAAATGCTTATCGATGATTATTTGCAACTGACCCTAAATATTTGTTGTATATGATTTGTACAGCCTCGTGTTACATTTTATATCCTTTCACTAATGTGACTTGAGTAAATACTCTAAATATAAATGATAACGGACCGAACTGTCTAGGCATATTGTCTGCTAATCGTTCAGATGCTGCCAGCATGGATTAGAGGGAATATTTATTATTGAGTTTAATTTCATGTACACTTGTTAAATTAGATATATATGCTTTGTATTGAATTGGGTTTGCTGTATCGGGTTGTGTAGGGTGAATGTGTAATGCGGAGGATAATGTGGAATAGTGTGACACTTGAGTCCCGAAACATATGTTATGTGTTATTGTCAAGTTATTTTTATGTTCTAAAACTGAAGATAACTCACTTCTCCTCCGGCTGCTACGTTATTTCTCATCTATGTCAATGGACTCGTTATCCAGAAACATGCTGGTGTCCTGTCCAAGCAAATATACACGTTACAGCAATAATGCATTTAATTGAAGTGAATAGTTTCGTATTCTTCTTTAATAACGTCTCATCTATGTACATATATAGTCTGAATAGAACAAGAACAGACATATCTTGCATCGTTTTCGAGTTACACGCATGTATACACGTAACGGTAATGGACACTTCGCTCACCGCCCATACCACATGCCTTGACGGATTTCCTCCAAAATCGCAAACAAATCGTATTATTCCAATCCTCTATATATCAGGCAGGCAGGCAGGCAGGCAGGCAGGCAGGCAGGCAGGCAGGCAGGCAGGCAGGCAGGCAGGCAGGCAGGCAGGCAGGCAGGCAGGCAGGCAGGCAGGCAGGCAGGCAGGCAGGCAGGCAGGCAGGCAGGCAGCAGGCAGCAGGCAGGCAGGCAGGCAGGCAGGCAGGCAGGAGGCAGGCAGGCAGCAGGCAGGCAGCAGGCAGGCAGGCAGGCAGGCAGGCAGGCAGGCAGGCAGGCAGGCAGGCAGGCAGGCAGCAGGCAGGCAGGCAGGCAGGAGGCAGGCAGGCAGGCAGGCAGGCAGGCAGGCAGGCAGGCAGGCAGGCAGGCAGGCAGGCAGGCAGGCAGGCAGGCCAGGCAGGCAGGCAGGCAGGCAGGCAGGCAGCAGGCAGGCAGGAAGGAGGCAGGCAGGCAGGCAGGCAGGCAGGCAGGCAGGCAGGCAGGAGGGCAGGCAGGCAGGCAGGCAGGAGGCAGGCAGGCAGGCAGGCAGGCAGGCAGGCAGGGCAGGCAGGCAGGCAGGCAGGCAGGCAGCAGGCAGGCAGGCAGGCAGGCAGGCAGGCAGGGCAGGCAGGCAGGCAGGCAGGCAGGCAGGCAGGCAGGCAGGCAGGCAGGCAGGCAGGCAGGCAGGCAGGCAGGCGGCGGCAGGCAGGCAGGCAGGCAGGCAGACAGGCAGGCAGACAGGCAGGCAGGCAGGCTATTTGCTGCCAATCAGTGCGAAAGAGGTACTTGTGTGACAATTGGTGTTCTTGATTTCAAGCCAGTTTGATATATTTGATCTAGAGTTTGCTTGTTTGACGTTGGGGTTAACCTGCCACCCGTTGATCACCCGCTACACCATAATAAACTGATCAAATGCACAATGTTTCGGATGAGACGTTAAGACGAGGTCTCGTGTCGGTGCTTTACACCATGCGCGTAAATGAACGAGACGAGACTCTAGAATATGTCACTTGTCTATATCATTGCACTATCCTCAAAAATATATAGTCACGAATCTCTCATCGCTCATATATGCAACTGATAACGGCGATCAATAAAAGCAAAACAAGCTATACTTACACATCTGAAGGGATAACGTGGCCGGTTCTGACATTGGCTGCTAGGTTTCCGTCAAACACTGTGTCGTGCTCACCACAGTCTTCGATGAAATATGCATGCCCCTTCGTATCAAAGCATACGTTGTCCTTTACCTTACAACAATGATAGATACATTGTGAACACACAGTTGCTATATAACTTAGTTGCCGATAAAATAAACATACACATGTATTATTGCTTGTTTTGTATTCGTTTGTTCGGGTTTTACGCCTGTATCATCACACTTTTGGGCTATATCGCCCGGCGGGCAGATTACCTAACAAAACCTTTGATGGGCAGGCTCCAGCTGTTAACCAGTACTTGGGTGCACCAACCTCCGTAAGAAACTGCCAACTTGTTCATATAAATGGGACACGACCTGAGCGGGGTTCGAACCCGTAACCATCAGTGATGATAGGTTACAGCGGTATACAAGTCAACAACCTTAATTACTCGACCACGGAGGCGGATTTGCATATGTATTATAATATGTAATTTGTAGAGACACAGCATATGGAGTGAAGTACAACTAGGTTTATCCTACCTTCATATGAAAATCGGCCTGCATAATAAGAAACTTTATTTGTCAGTGCCTAATAAACCTCACGTGACGTCATAGCGCGGCGTATATGATGTCATATGTTCACATATGGTATGATAAACTTCAACATGGCTATTCGGTAATCTACCCTCTCTATATGGTCTTTTTATCAGAAGACAATATTAGGATCAGCTTCGTCTTGTATATTTTCTCCAACTCGCCTAATGAATTAAAAGTTACCAGATAGTAACTTAATGTTCTCTATTTACTACACACTATGACAGGTAAATTCGTGAAGTGTTCCATTTGTTTTCGGGAAGGACCGTAACTAATGTTGCTAGAACTGGCACAACAATTAGAATACATACATCTAATAAAGGAACAATGCATAGAACATTTTAAATATTTCAATCAGGGTAAACATTAAGATTAAACATTAATCACGGTATATTTAATGTAACAGTCACTATATAGGAACAGTAACACAATGGACAAAAACTGAAAAGAAAAACGATCGAATATTGCACCTGCAATTAATGCAAATTAAAGGCATCACAGCAGGTGTTTGGCATTGAGAACGTTGTGGTATTCTAGAATATATACTCATCAGTTTGATAATGTTTTATTACATCTGAATCCAATTCAGTTTATGCATTCCATGAACTACTTACATACCACAACTCCATACGTGCCATGGGCTATTTACCGTAATCCCAGTCGTGATAGCGCAGTAGTATAGCGTTCGCTTCAGGTGCGAAAAGCTCAGAGTTCGAGCACAGCTGTAGCCGTTACGATTGTGTCCTTAGGTAACGCACTTAAATTCCACATTGCCTCTACTCTCTCCCAAATAAGGAATGAGGTCTCGAGAGTGATTAATATAAGTTGTAAGAAATTGTTTCACAATCGTGCATGTCATGGACTATTTACCTATCGTATGTCAGTTTTCATGTGCGTCCTGGACTATTTACCTAACGCATATCGATTTCCATGCATATAATAGACTATGTACCTACAGTAAGCCGGTTTTTATGAATGCCATGGACTATGTACCTACAGTGTGTCCGTTTTCATGCGTGCCGTGGACTATTTACCTACTGTATGTCAGTTTGCATGCATGTCATGGACTATTTACCTACTGTATGTCAGTTTTCATGCGTGCCATGGACTATGTACCTACAGTGTGTCGGTTTTCATGCGTGCCATGGACTATTTACCTACCGTAACACCATGTGTGCCATGGACTATTTACCTACCGTAACGCCATGCATACCATGTACTATTTACCTACCGTAACGCCATGTGTGCCATGGACAGTTGCACATCTGGAGAAGCAATGATGTATGGAATTTTCCCTCAGGTATGGCGGGTGGGTCATATTTCTCATATCGAAGCCCATATGGAAGTGCAGCGGATACCTGCCTACATCAGTTTGTTGTCCCATATGGTAGAGCTCGGCTCCTTCAATGTGTACCGTGGAACCCCGCAAAAACTGAAACAGTTTCGTGATATAATTCAACTCTCTATCTTAGATAACCTCTCTATCCTAGATATCACGTATTACTACAATATGGACACTATGAATGACAACATATACGCTTTCATCCGCGCCAATGGGAGTATTTAATATAAGTTGCTAAAACTTGCTTCGTAATCGTTGTAAAATAAATAAAGTTTAAACTAACTATGAACCAAAACAACGAAAATAGTAGTCACAAGAACTAAATACATTGACATAACCATGTTGAACGTAAACTCTGTAAAGGCAGTAACGTGTCAACTCATGAAGAGGCAATGCATTGAGCACATGAAGTCGATGGCATATTGGTCCTCAATACAAACATACTGCATGCTTAGACATAACACATCGATTCGACATCTCGGGCGGTTGTACAAAGGTTTTGATATATATTCCCTTCGTTAAACGCTCAGAAATGTTGAGTGATTTCTCAGCTTTGACCGTAGTGCCTACCCCTATTCCTAATATTTATATTAAATTGTTAAACCTTAAATTGACCACCAAATGTGTCTTCCTTGTATCGGGCACAGTTTCCATTGCTAGGAACGCACACGTCTTCCATCTCGCCTTCAATAACAATATTCCTCGTAAGTAAGGCTACTTCTCCTCTTTCATCAACTCTGTCATTTGCTATCATTTCACCCCAGTGCTCATACTTGGCTTCCACTGAAAGGCAAATATTAAGAAAATGAACCAGGCCTCCCTAAGGCTTGTACACTGGGTTTCTAATGTAAATTAACGATAATGGAAAATAACATGTATTCCTTGCAAACAGACACGATAATGGAAACTTAAACAATGACAGGGCCGTGCGGGGCGGGAGAGAGGAACTAGGTAATTCTCAATGGGGATTGCAACCAGGTCATTATGAATTTAATATAAAGCATAACATATTGCCAATGCGCCAGATATCTTGTCGGCATAGGGTTAGGTAATGGAGCATGTCTGCAACACTAAAGGCATGATTATCCAACGGGCTACACTTCGGTGGACAGCTTAAACTTGGTATATCACTGTTTAGGTATGGGGTGACCAAATCCCGGAGTCGTATTCCAGTTGAAGACTTACTAGAGTCGTCTAGTAAGTCATGGATTTAAGAGGTGCGGATTTGATCTTGATGTTTATACGTAGAAACGCTAATGTTTGTTTGATTTTATAGTTGACCTATTGATGTGAGCGTCCAGGTGCCAGTGACTAGGTATATGATATGCAGAGTATCGACAAGAGTGTGAGCACATTGTGTTCTCTAAAAATGGATGCCCGTAGTACACAGTCACAACCCACATGTTAGTGATATTCAATTGATCATTTCTAATAAGTAAATATACAATACATAATACTATAATAAGATTTCCCAAATATTGCATAGGTTATTACTACAGATGTAACAAACGAAATGCTTAAAGCAACTGTTAATTAATATCAACAGTTGATCAATTATTTAAAGTCATTATATTGGTATATTTGAATATCAATCAGTACAGAGTCTGGTGTAATATTACATTTATGGCAAACCAATTATCAATATTCTATATATCCAACTCAGTACATTACTATATTCTGATTAAAAAGAAGCTTTAAAAAAAAAAAGAAGTTTAATAGATCAAAGATTACCGAATATGCATGACAGAGTTGTGACGTCACGGACGGTTTATAAGGCACTGACTAATAAAGCAACGATTATTAGGCAGTCAATATTTGATTATTATTACATATGAAAGTAGGATAGCGTCATATAACATTCAAAATCGAAAATATACATGTATGTTGTCGTATCACATCTCACGGTATTACAATGATAATCATGCACTATTTCCAATAACGATATTCTGTGTTAGTTACACAGGGTTCACGAAACTTGCCAGAGTTTGTTAGACACGTTTCAAACAAATGATCAAAATCCACTAAAGATTCCAATTTATTTGTTTGACCGGACCAACATTTGGTATATGGGCTAAGATATTCGCCCAGAATGGATCTAAGGGCTACTAATAAGTTACTAATCGGGGGAGGGGGTATTCAACAGTGTTCAACTTAAAGAGTTCCTAGCACCAAATGTTTGCTCGTTCGAAGGAGTTTTTGTCTGAACTGTCAGGCGGTCCTACACATATCGGGAAGACTGTTTACACGTGGTTTAGGTGCATAATGAAGCTGTTTACACGTGGTTTAGGTGCATAATGAAGATGTTTACACGTGGTTTAGGTGCATAATGAAGCTGTTTACACGTGGTTTAGGTGCATAATGAAGCTGTTTACACGTGGTTTAGGTGCATAATGAAGATGTTTACACGTGGTTTAGGTGCACAATGAAGCTGTTTACACGTGGTTTAGGTGCATAATGAAGCTGTTTACACGTGGCTTAGGTGCATAATGAAGTTGTTTACACGCGGTTTAGGTGCATAATGAAGCTATGTACTATTTACATGTTAATAGTGGGTAATAAATAATAGGCACAACCCTGGATCAATACCTACAGTATGTATCTGTGCAGTATGAAAAATACCTACAGTCTACTCGAATCTGTTTATTTGTGCAGTCTGAACAATACACGACAGTGGCTTCCTCTGCTTGTTCCCAATAATAGTCAGTGGATGTAAGCACCACTCTATCTCCTGTCAGACACACATAACGTTTCATTAGTGCACTAAGCTACATGGTGTTTTTTTCTTTAACATCCTCCAAATGCGGAGTTATAATGAAAAAATTGAAAAATAGCAATCATATGTCAGTTTATAGTTCATACACATTTATTTTTTAGCGATTGACAACAAATAAGTTCCTACAATCTATGTTAATCAATCTCGAGACCACATTCATGATTGAATCCATCGCCACTAGGGAGAAGAGGCATTGTGCAATTTAAATGCCTAGCCTAAGGGCGCACTCGTAACGGCTCCAGCGGGTCGCAAACTTCAATGTTATGTTCCAGTCATATATAAAACT
The DNA here is from genome assembly GCA_014843695.1 of Archivesica marissinica. Lineage (NCBI taxonomy): Eukaryota > Metazoa > Mollusca > Bivalvia > Venerida > Vesicomyidae > Archivesica > Archivesica marissinica. The sequence goes on along the minus strand of CM026401.1, from coordinate 4,742,417 downwards.
ACAATAGGTTATTTGGATATTTCCCAACGTTCACCAGGTTATGACGATGCTACAATGTAACAGTTTAATCATTACAACATACACACAAGCAACTATATGCTGCCCAACCCAATTTCCTACCAGATAATTATTCTCCGTGTTCAAGTATTATAAACATAGAATTAAAATTTCATCATTAATTTTTGTTAGTACATTTATGATGTTTATATTTGTAATGAGAGACATCGGTGAGTTACTGCCCCTGCATACTCCCTAAAAGTAGGTATGTCCTTTTAAGTCTTTTCCTTTGTTTTCATCGTTGTTTCCTTGGCATAACATGCTAGCAATTGTATTCCACTATCACTTCGTATGAGTATTAAATTACTATATTTGAACAGATCTCATACATTATATGCAATGGGTACTTATTTTTAAAAGAATGTTATCACTGTTAATTAACACGATTTTGATAAAGAGACATTTGGTTAGGGTTCTAACTATTTTTGGAATAAATCAGACATTATCTGCCAAAGGAGGTAATAGAAAATTACAGATGTCTCTCGTTGAATTGTATATAAAAATGAAATAAGATTAAAGTAAACACGGTTATTCGAAATTATATGAACATCTGTAACATAGTATCTGACTGTGTACGTTAGTTCGTTGCCCTCAGTGATCGTATAACAGATTTTAACTTTATATTAATTATTAATTTCAAAATGCATCGGCTTGCATACCTGAATTAACCAGTCACCGTAACATGATGTATTGTTAGATAATAACTTGCCATGCCTCTGTTTCCCTACATAATGGTAGTCTGTTTTATATTGCAATATGACATTCTAGTCACAACAGTATGTCCTTGACGAGGAACCGACCACAACTAGTTAGTTAACTGATGCAATAAACATCTCAAGCAAATGTCAATTCCTCCTGCAAACAATCGCCCCATCGGCTGACTTACAGAATACTGCGATATATGCATATGATCAGAATGTTTTAATGTTAATTATATAGCGTTGAGCTATTTGTATGTGCATTTTGGAAACCCAACCAATCACCCTATCGGCTGACTTACAGAATACTGCGATATATGCATATGATCAGAATGTTTTAATGTTAATTATATAGCGTTGAGCTATTTTTGTTTTGTATGTGCATTTTGGAAACCCACCTCATATAGAACACAGTCATGTATATCAATTAAAAGCTAACTCCATCAACGTGAATTTAGTCATATCGGTCATGGAATACAAATCCAGATATACAGTGGACGATACTATCTTTATACTGATGTCATAGCTCATCAATGTATCAGATAAGGACATCAACATACATATAATTATGTACACAGGTGACTATGTAACGCATCTTTATGTGAGGAAAACAATACAGATTTACCAGGTTGCCAAGTGCTAGTATCGTCGACTAGATCAAGTTTCGGATATGCCCCACTTATAGAAGAAACACGAATATTGAGCACACTCAGCCATCCGTGCTTTTGATCAATATAACTTTCCACAGAGACCTTGGATGTCGACTGTGATGGCAATAATGCGGATGTTGCCAACATCGTATCCCCTTCATATAGGAACTTCGATATGTCTTCCGCAACAGTTGATTGTCTATCAGAATCTGGTAAACGATCATAATATCAAACATGTACCGGCTTTTGATTTATTAATGTTTAATATGATTCATGGTGCAAGTACAAAGGTCACGTAACATCATCTATCCGACTCCATATAGAACCATATCTTGCTCATATTATTTACATGAGTTATGGAATCAAAGCATGTCGACAATTCAATGGAATCAATAGCAATTCTATATAGCATTGAGACAAACTGTTCAGACCCTGATAGTAGTCTCTCATGGTCATGTAGTGTTGAGACAGAGATTTCAGATCTCAATTACCAAACACTATCATTAGGAACCAATAAAAATGATGCTGCTATCAGTGTCACTATTAATTCATGTAACTGTATTATAAAATTATGCAGTTCTGCATAGATACATCAATAATCAACAGGACACATTGAATTTGATTGAGGTAGCATACCAACGTAATTAATAATGTCAACATACGTTTCTGCAATATTGCAGAGTATGCATCGTGGTTATGAATTGTTCGCATTACACTATTTCCTGTCACGTGACCGGAAGCCAATGTTTCGAAAGCGTCGCACACAGAATCTATGCTGCCTTTACGAACGTCGAGGTTGTAGTGTATTCCAAGAGCCAGAATATCTCCGTCCGTTACATCTATGAACAAGAGGACATTAATTAGTACAGTCAAACGTGCTTAAAATACCACATCTATTAAGAGACCATTTGTATCAAGTGACCAATTTTCTGCTCCAGTCTGTGTTGTTAGGGAACAAATTAGTCTGAGTGTATTAAGACGTGTGTGTGTTTTACGTTTATTTATCGTCGCTACAGGTTACCCATATGAGCGATGCCTCCTGAAAAGATTAGTCATTTTAGATTGTTGGAGGATAGTGCAATGATATAGAGAAACCCATTCCAGAGTCTCATCTGGTTCTTTTACATGCACGGTGTACACCACCGAAACGAGACCTCGGTTTAAAGTCACATCTGAAAGAATGTTAATGTTATTAGGGTCAGACGGGGTATCGAACCTGTATTAAGACACAATTTCTGCTTAATGATAACATTTTGCCTTTTCCTTCGGTGGTCTCTTTTTAACAGTTTGACTGGTACTTTTTTTAATTGTTAATATAAATGGAAAACAACTTAAGCCTATTTGCCAATGAATAAATGATTGAATGCTTCAATATACAACTATTAACAGCTAACACATAATGAGTTTCTACAACATTAGTTTGTGTTCGAAATTATCTCACTTTGTACAAAGTATTTTTGACAAATGTCCCTATAATTTTGTTAGTAGTGGAAGCAAGTTCATGCTGGAATAAATAGGCATGTGATATGTATGTGTAGATTTATTTTCCAATTGAAGATGAACGCTCGCCAATTGTAACTTTAAGTAGTATAGTATAGCATAGCAGCATATTATAGTACAGTATAGTATAGTACAGTATAGTACAGTACAGTACAGTTTGGTATGGTATAGTTTAGTATAGCATAGCAGCATACTAGTATACAGTACAGTATAGTACAGTATAGTATAGTAGTATAGTATAGTATAGTATAGTACAGTATAGTACAGTACAGTACAGTATAGTATAGTACAGTACAGTATAGTATAGTACAGTATAGTACAGTACAGTATAGTATAGTACAGTATAGTACAGTACAGTACAGTACAGTATAGTACAGTACAGTATAGTATAGTACAGTATTGTATAGTACAGTACAGTATAGTACAGTACAGTATAGTACAGTACAGTATAGTATAGTACAGTATAGCACAGTATAGTACAGTACAGTACAGTATAGTATAGTACAGTACAGTATAGTACAGTACAGTATAGTACAGTACAGTAGAGTACAGTATAGTATAGCATAGTACAGTACAGTACAGTACAGTATAGTACAGTATAGTACAGTACAGTATAGTACAGTATAGTACAGTATAGTACAGTATAGTACAGTATAGTACAGTATAGTACAGTACAGTATAGTATAGTACAGAATAGTATAGTACAGTACAGTATAGAATTGTACAGTATAGTACAGTACAGTACAGTATAGTATAGTATAGTATAGTAAAGTACAGTACAGTATAGTACAGTACAGTACAGTATGGTATAGTACAGTATAGTACAGTATAGTATAATATAGTAAAGTACAGTATAGTACAGTACAGCATAGTACAGTATAGCCAGTATAGTACAGTACAGTATAGTATAGTACAGTACAGTATAGTACAGTACAGTATTGTACAGTACAGTACAGTATAGTACAGTATAGTATAGTACAGTACAGTATAGTACAGTACAGTATAGTACAGCATAGTACAGTACAGTATAGTATAGTACAGTATAGTACAGTACAGTATAGTACAGTACAGTATAGTACAGTACAGTATTGTACAGTACAGTATAGTACAGTATAGTACAGTATAGTATAGTACAGTATAGTACAGTACAGTATAGTACAGTACAGTATAGTACAGCAAGTACAGTACAGTATAGTACAGTATAGTACAGTATAGTACATTACAGTATAGTACAGTATTGTATAGTACAGTACAGTATAGTATAGTACAGTATAGTACAGTACAGTATAGTACATTATATTACAGTACAGTATAGTACAGTACAGTACAGTATAGTATAGTACAGCATAGTACAGTATAGTATAGTACAGTATAGTATAGTACAGTATAGTACAGTATAGTATTGTATAGTACAGTATAGTACAGGACAGTACAGTATAGTATAGTTTTATTTGTGTATCATGTCATGGTACATACATTACATCCATAACATTTTGTATGACAAAATAATTATAGATTTTCACAATATCATATAATTATAGATTTTCACAATATCATCACTGATTACAATGTTCTTATCACAGAAAGCATAATTGCACCAAACAGTAGTTTCATATATCACAGACCACTAATACTGTTTATAAATACACATCCTGATGGTATGATGAAACAACTTAGTATACTAGTATGATGTTACAACTTATCGTTAAAGTATCAACTAATACTGACATATGCACAGGATATCCCGTAAAGCTTTATCATTAGATGAAAAGGCTTATTTCTAATGGGGTCCATTGGACAGCATTACTTTCAATTTCAAATAAAATGGAATACTGGTGAATGGACCATCTGCATGGTCAGTGTTATATGACAACCAGTATATGTACCTTATGAATATTAATTGTTTATGCAGGCATGGTATTAGTTTGCAAACAGTAACTCCGGTGTTTAACCCTAAACCTAATACTAACCGTAACCCAGGTACCACCCACATGCCATCATGATGTAATTCTGTGTACAGACTATGACAGAGCTATACTCTATTAGTATAGTCATTCTGTGTTACTAGTTTCTTTTCTACATAGCCTAAGCATATGATTAAAATACAGCAACGTACATACTTTTCATCATAGCTATGAACCTTGCTTTTTCTTGTATAGATTGCCACTTGGAAATGAGCTCGAAACTTCCGTGCGCTTTCACTTTGACCTTGTTATGTGAATCCACGTGAAATACATACGCTATGATGCCATTTTCGTATTGTTGGTCATGTGCGTTCTCGCTTTCCTGTTTGGAATATAGATCTAGGTACGATTTACGCAATTCGAAATATTGATAGTTAGCTAATGGCGGAAGAAATATTGCGTCCTTCATTTGCCTAAATGGCAAGTTGTGCTTTTGTATGTGCCTCCGTCTGTGTTTTAATTGCATTGTATGCTCTATTAGGCACACGTTTGGTTGTAATTTGATAAGAAATATTGCGCTTAAAGAAAATTGCCAGTGATTTAGAGAAACTGTATTCCTACAGGCATTCTGTTGTAATTTTGGTGTGATTATAGAGTTAAACATGTGTTAGTTAATAAAATCTTATTTTAGCTCTACACCTTATATTAATCACTCTCGAGACCTAATTCCTGATGGAATCCATCGCCACGAAGGAGAGAGAAGACATAATGTGGAATTTAAATGCAGTGTATATGGGCACAATCGTAACGGCTACAGCTGTGTTAGTGGTTACAACTATTGAGCAGACACCCTGTATTAAGCTGATATGTCAACTATGGCCCGTGATATATGGAATATATACTATAACAGCCGGTGAACTAGACCACTACTATCATTATGTTACATGTATGTATTTATATTGTTCTAACTCGCGCGTCATAGTAAACTACCTAGTAAATTGGATTTAAAAATAACAAAAATTATTCAAGGAAAAAACTCAAGGAAAATTGATTAATACGCCATTCACCATGGTGTCGTTTGATCATCGGACATAACTGCACGTCGTACTTACCATATGGTCAAATATGACGCCATTCTTCTGATTAAGGACAGGTACAGTTTTTGTCAACTTAGTCCATGGCAGTTTGGCTTTCCCATGTATTTCTATGGTGCCCCTATCGGCAACAAGAATGACTTTACCTCCAACAGTCATACCCATGTGATCCTTGATATGAAGCTCGCCACGACGCCCTGTAATGAAATACTACCCGACATGTCGTGCATACGACAAAGCGAAATAGTACCCGACATGTCCTGCATACGACAAGGCGAACTAGTACCCGACATATCCTGCATACGACAAAGCGAAATAGTACCCGACATGTCCTGCATACGACAAGGCGAAATAGTACCCGACATGTCCTGCATACGACAAGGCGAAATAGTACCCGACATGTCCTGCATACGACAAGGCGAACTAGTACCCGACATGTCCTGCATACAAGGCGAAATAGTACCCAACATGTCCTGCATACGACAAGGCGAAATAGTACCCGACATGTCCTGCATACGACAAGGCGAACTAGTACCCGACATGTCATGCATACGACAAGGCGAACTAGTACCCGACATGTCCTGCATACAACAAGGCGCAATGCACATACATGTATACTGTACATTTATAATGCAGTGTCTGTCATAGCTAATAAATCAATAATGTCGCTTGTATTTGTCGATATGATTTGTTCTTATCTTACACTTCGGCCTACGTCGATTGTTATCATAAAATGACTGAATTAACTGCCATAGTATTTTAAGTCCTATGTCTGGGACTCAATTCCCCATTTAATAAAACGATAATTTGCTACCAATGTAAACACACATTCAAAGATACACGTATTAAGTTTATCATGTACGATTAATTGTATATATGGCAATAGGAATTACGCCAATTAAACCTCATGTATATAATAGGCCTGTGGAACATTCTAACACGTTACAGATCACCCGTCTGACCCTAATAATATTAACAGTCTTTCAGATGGGACGTTAAACCGAGGTCTTTTGTCGGTGTTTGCACCGTGCACGTAAAAGAATCAGAGAATACTCTGTAATGGGTCTCTGTCTGTATCACTGCACTATCATCCAAAATCTAAAATGACTAATCTCTTCAGGAGGCGTCGCTCATATGGGCTACCGGTAGCGACGATAAATAAACGTAAAACACACACATTCTAACACGTTTCGTTGTTCATATCAGCCTGAAATAAGATAGTTGGTGATTGGTGTGCACACTATTGCCACAAAGCCACATGCCATGGTCACACTATTAAACTCTAAATAATCAGCTGATTTAATGTCCATAGAAAGTCAGTATTTTATATGCAATAGTCGGATAGCCATGAACACACCGATAAACTCAACATGAGAAAGTTACACATTAACTGACAAGAGAGAACAAACGCGACTGGGGCCATGTTTGGTGTCACAGGCATTTCATGGCGTATTAAAAGTACCTAGAGTGTTTATACTTGTCCTTTATATTATTTTAAATGCCAAAATGTGCAGAGTCTGAATTGTTTTAATAATTATATAGACGATTATGTTGAATTAGTGAAATGGTTGCTTAGTTATACAGCTTGGTTCCAGATGTTGTTTTTGAATGAATGGGGAGTCTACAATGTATTGCCTTTATTTTGTCATGGCTGTATAAGCTATAAGTGTCACTATATGATACGGTATCCGTCCGTTATCTGTTAATGTAACCGTCCACTAACCGGAACGGCACACGTACGGTAAATGTTATCGCTTACAGTGTATTAATTACTATGTATATAACGAGTATCTTAATCATGTACAATGGAACTTCTTTGATATAGTAACATATTTGTTAAAGCAGCATTACATCGTAATAAAGGATGTTTTGGGTAAAATATAAATACTAATGTGTGTGTGTTTACAAAAATCGAAATAGTCGCTCAGAAACGATAAAATTCCAATAAATATAAACCGTCGTATACGCGAATTTGTTTATCAACACACGAAATATAAACACGCAGAGAGGATGTAGAAAATAACGTATATATTTTGAACATGAACGACTATATATCTATCTTCCTCTAATGCCGAACCCCTCGCGGGGATATAGACATGTCCCTAAAAGACTTAGATAAAAGAGGTATGAATCAACATATCAAGTAATTTATAATAAAAAAGACAACGTGGGACAAATGTTGATGATGCATTCAGAATGTAAACAAGTGCAGACGATGCGTTCTGGTTGTAAACAAATGCGTGACCGATTGACTCGGAAAGTCCTACTTTTTCAAATATCTTTTATTTCATACGATGTAATGCTGCTTTAATGGTCACACTACTCAATGATACAGTTATATAATTGGTACATAAAAGCAATCACTCTATGCTGGATATTTGAATGACATCCTCGCTTCGTGGGCGACGACACGACGACAGATCGCCCACGGCAATGAGCACGTGGATAAGTGGGACTGCAGACCGGAACTAACAACGGAGTCATCATATGGTATGTTGATGACAAAATGACGAGCAAGGTCGAGTAATTCAGCAACATTTAGTTACACTTTAGATTTGTGCTTTGGAAAGCGGTATGGGAAGTAGTTGATACGTCACAAACAGTGTTTAAATGGTATATTTTACCCACACTATCAATTGGTGTCTGCAGTACCGTTTAAACTAAACCAATGATTACATTTTAATTTATGTTGACGAGTGTGTTTTGTGTGTAATCCACGACTGGCGAAGTTCAATGCGAACATATATTTCCAGTCGTAAAGTGTCTTAATGTGTTTCATAGATCTTAAATCAGAAACAAGAACAGACAAGAACAGACAATGTGACCTTTCGCTAATAATTTATGGCAATGCTTGTTTTTAGTGTATATCTGATAACAATCACCCCGAGGGATATCTTCTTAAGTAATGGTTACCGTGGATGTGCGGGCCCAGGGGGGTCTTGTTTTTCACCATTTCAGTCTAGAATAGTGGTAGCTTTGTCTCCATATCATTCTACATCAATGGTCTGTTTTTCATCATTTCAGTATAAACTTAATAAGTATGTTAGACATTTCGTGAATACTTCCAATGTAGAGTGAATATTTCTTTGGTAACTGACGTCGGGACGGAGGTCCGTAATTATTGTTTTATGCCATTCTAAATACAACGCCATCCAGAAAATAGCAGTATGGAAGTCGGGATAGCGCAGTGGTAGCGCATCAACTTCAGATGCGAAAGGTCCGGAGTTCGAGCTCCGCTGGAACCAATACGAGTGTGCCCTTAGGAAAAGCATTTCATTCTACGTTGCCCCTTCTCCCTACCTCGTGGCGATGGATTTCACCAGGAATGAGGTCTCGGGAGTAATTAATATAAGTTTCTAAGAATTTATTACGCAATAGAGTTAAACTAAATGTGTATACACATAATTAGCAGTACACAGCGTGTCTACTAGACATTTCCACAGTTCAAATACATTGGCATTCCGTTAGCAAGCTATTAACAATTGAAATGTTCTTTTTCCTCGAGGTATGACATGGCAGTTCTTACACATATCTCTTATAACTCAAACATGAGTGGTTTTGTACATTGTTTTAATATGTTGTGTATGATTGTACAAAAACAAGGCCGTCGTCGCCGGTCCGGCCGGTCCGCCATGGCCGGACCACTTTTTTGGCCGAGTATGGTATTTTCAATATTGGAGAATTTTTTTTCCTTCAAGTTTTTCACTTTTGTTTTATCTAACACGCATTGGGTCATGCATGGGTCATAAATAACCTGACTCCAGATAAAGAGGTGCTGAGAAGACATACCTATCACACTCTGGCGTGAGTGCGCGTGTAACGGATTATCTTTTATTGGCCTGCGACCAGGAGACCAAAGGATCGCAGGCCACAGGGTGTGAATTTATTATCTGTAGGTATTGTATTGGCATGTGTTTTTTTGTTAATTGACACACATCATAGGAGAGCCTGTTAAGTTATGTCATGGTAGGACCTACACTGTCTGGGAATTACTAATTGACATTAATTGACACGTCGAATACATTTATACTTAACTGCTATAAAACAGGTAAAGACTCCAAATTCATTTCATAATATCAAACTAATTCATACGAGATTAAACTAAGAAATGTTACTGTAAACCATGGCGTCCGCATTTCATCCAGCAGCAAATCAGCCAAAAGGCTTTACATTTCCAAAACACAGCTTTGGTCAGAAACAACCGGTTCAAAGAGCTTTTCAGGAGAAATGGTTCGAGTCTCGTGCATGGCTTCATTATGACGAAGCACGTGATCTTTCATTCTGCCACGTGTGCCTGACAGCCACGAAAGAGTCCAAATTGTCGTCAGCTAATACTGATAAAGCATTCATCATCAATGGGTTCTCCAACTGGAAAGACGCGACAGCAGGCTTCAAGAAACATGAATCGTCGAACTGCCATCGTGAGGCTGTCGAGAAAGTACTCACTCTACCGGCAGTAACTAGGGATATTGGTGAAATGCTGTCAGAGGGTCTTGCTAATGAAAAAGCTACAAACCGGGAATGTTTACTGAAGATTCTGTCAACTGTTCGGTTTTTAACACGCCAGGGTCTAGCAATCCGTGGTGATGATGAGTCTGACAGCAATTACATACAGTTGTTAAAGTTGAGGGGCGAAGAAGATTCCAAATTTCTTAACTGGTTGAAATGGAAGAATGAGAAGTACACGTGTGGTGAGGCACAGAACGAAATGCTCAAAGTAGTAAACCCATCTCTTTAATTGTAAACAAACGGGCGCCATTTTGAATTCTATTTATAGTAACTCATTTGCATATAAGGTAATATAAAGTAGATCACGCGCGTGCGCGTTTAGTCTTAGTATACGCGTCACTATAGAGCCACCTGATGACGTATCGCGCAACTACGTAGCTCTGTGTACGAACCCCTACGTTCGGTGTCCATCTCGGACGATCTAGTAACAGCGTATAAGTCTCTACGAGGCGTCCATTTTGGATGACCTTATATTCTTAGCACCAGACGTAAAATAATCTAGTACAAATCTTTAAATACGTTCGTTCCGTCTCGAGACACGAACCGCTCTATAAATAGCGATCGCGAACGTTTCTATAAATATCGACTACGAACCGATCCATAAATAACGATTACGTACGCTTCTATAAATATAGACCGATTAGAACGGACTTAGGCCTTCAACCATTCTGTCAACGGGTAAGTTCATTATATTATTCAAACTCGGCGTACGTTTTTATCGCGTAAGAAATCCTAATTATACGCTATATACAAACTTAACCTATGTACTTTAGCGAAAATGAATAATATATATCTTACCTCGTTACGTATAATTCCATAAAAACGCGATAAATTATTAATAATCCATAATACAAACACACAACACCACCAACGTATATGAAACACGAATAAAGTACACGTATTTTATCGTATAGAGTGATACAACGAATAATATAAATGTCTAATCGTTAATAAGTGGTGTTCCATACCCGTTAACGCAATTAACTGAATCCAAGCGGTATGAGGTATGCCTGTCAGGCCTCATGTATGTTTGTCCGTTGGGCCGTCTCAAATAATCATAACAATTTATCTAGGAATGCGAGACAAATTTCTAACCACCATGTACCCAAATCTGACACACAACAGGTAATTCTAAATATCGCATGTCGAATTGTTTCATGATTCTAAACAAATTGAAGTAATTAATACGTTTACATACCACGGTTGCTTTCACCTGCCAATGTCAGCCGTTAAAATCTAACGGTAAGACGGGTAATTAATTTCGAATTACTACAAATCGACGCTGAAGTCCGTAAATGTAATTAAAAAATGTTAAATGTCAATTATATTCAATGATTGTAAAAAATTGGGAAATTGACCGGTTTTGACCCTAGAAATCGATTCAGAACGTATCAATTAGTAGAATTTGATATTAAACGCTAGTAATATCGATGAATTATGACATAGGAAGTCGAGACATATTGTGTTGTCGTTATTTATACAAAATGAAACAATTATTGATATTTTAGTTACATTTCCGTAAGAAGTCACGAATTTATTAAATTTGTATTATTGGCAACTCACCCGTACTGTGCACGTGCAAAACATCTCAACTAAAGATTTCGGATAGAACCACTCGACCTTTAATTAAAAGGCAAGTTAGTATAACACAGTGGTTACAAATTATTTATATGGATTGATTAATATTATCGAATCACTTTTATATATTAGACGTTATTATATATATAGAGTATTTGTCGCCTTAATCTTAATTACATTACTATCATATGATATTAAATTAATAATAATTTAGAAGTATTTAGGAAATAGTGAAAATAATATTAATGAATATTACCTCCCTTTATTTAATTAAGTATTATGAGACTACAAATAAGTTTGTATAAAATCTATAGTTGAAGGGAAGTAATACAGTAATGATTGATGAAAACGTCCAGCTAAGTTATCTGCCTGGAATGCTATATTTATATCAATTGTGTCTGATTAGCGCAGTGCTTAGCGCGCTCGCCTTTTCACCAATGCAAACCAGGGTTCGAATAGATTACACACATATCTATATATACACACATATCTATATATATACACACATATCTATATATACACACATATCTATATATACACAATATCTATATATACACACATATCTATATATACACACATATCTATATATACACACAATCTTTTTATTTCATTACTTTAAATAAAATTGACACACAAAGGACTGAGCGCGCGCTTGTTTATAGTTTCAGGAATATTACATCAGTCAGTTGTTGGCGTCACGAAATCATGCCCAGACACGTATAGACCTATCCTATAAATGACCTACGTTACATTTACATACATATCTACGCGCATACATAAGGGGAAACAACGTAAAATTTAAAGCGAGTACTCTTACCTCTGCGCTATGTAGCTACGTAAACTACAAAATACGCTCTATATCTTTATCTCTCTATCCCGGGTTTAAAAGTGAGTCGAATAAATGGGAAATGTAGATTATCAAAGGCTTAGGATGATTTGATTGGTTAATTAGCGGGTAAAAGTGCTTCGAGAGAACTAGTGTATAGATGATTCGCCGTACATTGCACAACGGCTACTAAATACCAAACTGGTTTAATCCGGTATGGTACCGCGTCGTCTTATGATTATATATCTATACGTTTAAACCGGTATGATACGTCACGAAATCATGCCCAGACACGTATACTTTTAAGTCGAGTTACATGAGTCATCTGGAATCATTTGCTATTGTATTAAACTTCTGTATGCACGTCGCCAACCAGCAGGTATTCAAATCAGCAGTAATATAATTAATTGATATCATTATGGATCTTAATTAACCATGCTCCGCCGACTGATAAGACACTTTATTCCAGGAATGAACGTTTCCGGGTCAGTCGCATGAGTAAGTATGTAAGTAAGTAAGTAAGTAAATAGTTTATTATAGTAACATGTGCATTAACATATTTCAATATATACATAAATACATGAATATAGAACCCGACTCAATGGGTCTATTAGTCACCTACATATTAAATTGTTATACATATAAACATCATATAGAAGTCACAATGATTATATCAACAATATGATATTCATTGGAACAGGCTGACAGAACGTATCAATTAGTAGAATTTGATATTAAACGCGAGTAATATCGATGAATTACGGCGTATTCCTTTTTATATTAAATAAAATTGACGCTAGAGATATTACAACAAATTAGTTATTAACTTAACAGATAGTCAAATATCGCTGACAGAATACTAGGTAACAGAGTGAAAGTAACTAGTATTTTAACACGTAATTGTTCATTCATGGTTCTTGGGTACATGAATAGTCTGATTGTAAATATGATATGACGTTATGTTTACATGTTTTAAATATTCTTGCTATAATGAAGTGCTGCAGCGCTTATTTTCCCAATTTATGTTAATGTTTATATTTGTCCGTCATACTGAATTATTGGTTTATCATTCCGCAACAATGCATTCCAAATGCCTGCACGTGTCTCAAGCGCGTTTTCCTGTTGCAGTTTCATCATTAAACCCTAAGTGTGTGAACTCTCACGCAGAGATACAACGTGGGGTTTCCAAAAGACTGTTTGCAATAATGCTGACGCACCAGTCGTGTCAAGATGTCAATAAATCAAACTTGAAACGAACCGAATCATGTTCCAACGGCGAAATATTTGGAAAATACCGTTGATTTGACATGCCGACGAATAACGACATCTGTCTTAAGGTTTAAACACTCGCTGTAGAATTTTGACTGACTAATTCTCAGAAAGAATTCACCTGATAAATACTTAATTCATAACGCATATATAAGCGTGTCTCAATCTGATAAGCAGACATGGGGGGTTTATAGTGAAATAAATATTTCGTTCTCATTTTTGACATTGCATTTTCCAGACATTCCGTCTGCTATTCCTGTTGCAATTAATCCTATATGCGTTACTGAACATTCCTTTTAAGTGGTTCATAAGAAAATATCTAAACCACCACCAACGCACTGAACCATACGCAATACAACCCCACCACCATAACACTGAAACATACGCAATACAACATCCCCACCAGAACACTCAAACATATCGAAACGACGGAGACAAAAACTTAAATGACAAAGACAAAAACTGAAATGACAATGACAAAAGCTGAAATAACAAGGACAAAAACTGAAACGCTTGTGTCAGAAACTGAAACGCTAGTGTCAAAAACTGAAACGGACTCTATGGAGAATTACGTATTAACGGGTAAAAACTTAAACGCTAATGTCAAAAACACAAACGCTACTGTCAAACACTGAAACGCTATTGTCAAAAAATTGAAACGTTAGATACGGAAACTGACCGTCTCTGTCAACACTGGACCCTCAGGATGAAATGCAACATTTAAAACGAAAAATAGACACATTATTATTCAGTGGAATTGCCAGGATTTCAGAACTCATCATAAAGACATTCTTCTGTCATTTAAATAAGGATATTCTGTACTTAATCTTTATTATCTTAGGTAATGTCAAAAGATGAATGGGAATGTAAAAACATTAACGCTATAGAGGAGAACTGATTCTATATCTCTGTAACTGACGATTAACGATTTCTAAAGATTAAATATACAAAGGAAAATATAAAACTAACCTTTCGATTCATGTAGTGTATAAAATTACAATAAGTCCAAATATGCATTGATGCAATTAATAAATTACGCGATATAGCCGTTTGTCTTGATGATATATATTAAATGTATCCGTTATTAAAACATTTGCGCGCATTTAGAATTGATTCGTACAATATGGGAATCAGGAAATGTTCCAGATTCCTGGAATGACAGCATCCACATTTATCCTAATATCTAAACCATAAAAAAAAACGTTAATCCAACTAATTTTCGGCCTATCGCATTAACGAGCTGTATTTGTAAAACTCTAGAACGCATCATTAACTCTAGACTCATTTGGTATCCAGAGTCTAACGGCTTAATTTCCGAATATCAAAGCGAATTTCGGAGAGAACGAAGTACAAATGACCAACTAGTAAGGTTGTAGGCATTATTTAGTGAGAATGTTATGAAGAAACAACAAGTAGTTGTTCTATCTAAACCCATTAGAGCCTAGTATAATGTACGACATACATTACTTACGTCTTAAAGGACACATTCCACAGTTTATATCCGACCTTCATCCGAATAGGCTATTTAAGGTTTATGGTTTTACCGCCTCTGACACACTGAAGTCGTGATAGCGCAGTAGATGCGCGTTCGCTTCAGGTCCGGAATTCGAGCCCTATGATTGTGCCCTTAGGCAAGGCATTTCAATTTCACGTAGCCTCTTCTCTCCCCCTCGTGGATGAATTCCATCAGGAATGAGGTCTTGAGAGCGATTAATATAAGTTGAAAGAACTTGTTTCGCGATCGAGTTAACATGAATTTGTAGAAAGCATTAGCTGTACGTCAAACCCGATCACCGTTAATGTAACATATGTATCTACACGTGTTAAATGTATATGTTGTTTATGCTGGAATTGGGCTTTTGCCATATTACGCATATCTATCACTCGTAAAGGGCCAAATACTGATGTCGATTGTTAATAAGTATTGAAATTGTAAATTACCATGCGCTATATTATTTCAAAAACTTAGACCAACACGAACACGAAATGGTAAGAACGTATTTTATATGTTACACGTTTAAATATTAAATTAAAATGTCATAATGACTTGGGGATTACACTAAGCGTTCAAGACAATTACAAAATGATCCTAGACTTCATCGTTATAACAAAACAGTTCGTTTATTCCCTCACTCGCAATATTTGAAAGCAAGCTGATGCCCCGATGCAATGAAACTTAGCAAAGAAGTAGCTCATACAGAATGAGGAGTTGCTCGTACGGTGTGCGATTATCGATCAATAGTGTATGGATCAGCCATACTACGATAATATAATACATTAAAATACCTAACTCAATACATCACCGGGTTTACAATTTGCACTCGAGTGTTACAAATAGCTAGTACACAACAAATGAACCATGGACACTATGTTAATTATGCGCTGATCATAGTAACGAGTAACTATTAATGACATTTTTGAAAGCAGTTTTCTTACGACTCCGTGAAATTGTTCAAAATACTTAAAGTTCTTTGATAAACTTTTAACGTTCTTTGATACAAACTATTATATTCCCGCCCTGTATAAGTACAGAACACAACAGAACAGAATAGAACAGAACAGAACATACGTTTATTCAAGACGTATACATATGTACATAGTCATATATAATACATATAATTACAGTCTGCATCCTCTATATCAAAGTCGGTTATGACGAATTTTCCGGATATCTCGAAGTCACATCAAAGTCCCGTTTCAGACACTGTCAATTTTACGTATAACTGGCTCCGTTTATATCGAATTTCGTTAAGTCAAACTTCGGTTATGTCGAAGTATTTTGTTCGGTTCGACGGAATTCGGCATAAAGGGTGTAGACTGTATATTCGAATAAACAAGCGATAAATAAAACTATCGTATTGCTACTGTATTCTAATTTAATATAGGGGGTGAGCATTCTAGTTGTCGATTGCATAGGCTTCTCACACATTGTATTACAGACAATTGCTCGCATCGTGGAACAGAATGTGTGTATTGCAATTGTAAAGATATTTGCAAAAAGCAATAAAATATCATTAATCTAAATTAGACCATTAAGCTATAATGATGCGTATACATTATGCCAAACTCGTCTACGCGGTGAGGCGGCCATCAAAGGTATTCCCATGCTAATAGTCAGTGTTAATTAAAACTTTATTTATTTAACAACGATCGCGAAGCAGGTTTTAACAACTTATATTAATCCCTCTCGTTGGCGCGGATGAACGCGTAAATGTGGTCAATCTTGTGGGAGGAAACCGGAGTACCCGGAGAAAACCGAACTGTCCGATCTGGCGAACACCGTAAAATCTCGCATACTTCCCGGTCCGAGGATCGAACACGGGTTGCATTGGTGAGAAGCGAGCGCGATAAGCACTGCGCTAATCGGACAGTCAGTGTCATTGTAAACCTACGTCGGTGCGATAATGATAAGCACGTGATCGGTGTTACATTGCGCATCCTTTATTAGAGTTGTACATATCCGTTGTAGGGTTGCAACATGTGTATGTCTCCCCGTGCTAATAGTCAATGTTGTTATCATAATACGCCTATCAGTGTCATGCATTGCTGCGAAGCCTATTTTATGGCAATATCGGCTGTAATACATGTGTTATTTGATAGACGACGTCGCTTGGAGATTCGGGTTCGAACATGGCTTATGAATGTATACGTCCAGACTGGTGTGACCACTGTGTGGTCGCTATATGATACAGGAAAATGTTGCTTTCCAATAAAATATGCTCATCTGTTAGCCTTCCGTATTTATTTATCATCGACCCCCTTGTTAATCGGGGTGACGCCTCTAAAAGTGCATTCGTTAATTCATTTTTGTTGCAGGATAGTGTAATACGCTCCAATTCCAGAAGCATACAGGCGCGTAGCTGCCATTAGGCCAAAAGGCCCGGGCCTGCACATCATTTTGACAACAACAACAAATATATATTTTACTATAATAGACCTAGGCTACCTAGATATTCCTGTGTATTTGTCTTTTAATTGAGTAAAATCACAGATAATTATAGAGTGCCGAATTGTTATTGCTTTTGATGTACATGTATAGCGAAGCAGAACAGTGTATTATAATGTGTATTTGTTATAAAAACATTTCCGAATTTGTCTTTTAAATGCAGCAGAATGCGGGAAATTGCATCCTAAAAACCAAACAATTACGGGGGTGCATGCCCCCGGACCCCCCTAATAACCTCGTTCGATACGCTCACTCAACATTCTTTACCCGGGCCTGCACATGATTTGCCTCCTGGCTACGCCCCTGGCATCCCTTGTTTGTTTACATGCTCAGTTTATTGCACCTCGGTTTCTAGTCCACCCTGAAATATTGCTAATATTATTACGGTCAGACTGGGTGATCGAACTAACGATCCCTGGATTCGCAGTCCGTGTATAGTCACTGGACCGCTGACCCGTCTATTCATAGTTCAATATACATCCGCCAGATTATATTCTCACGTCACCTATTTAATTACACGGTCACTGGTTAGCTATTGTCAGGTATAGTTGTTTACGACCTTTCCAATTTGGAACACCTCCAAAGTTTAGAGTGGTGCGCAATGTATATTAGTAATGTATACAGGTGACTTACTGTACTGCAGTTGTATATTATCTTTTAACAGTTTTATCAATACGGTAAGCATGATTAAGGGCAGACGATACAAGTAAATTGGCATTTCTCAGTTCTCACCAACGAAATTAACTGCGATTTCAGTGTGTACCCTTGACGGGAAAGTTGTGGCATTCAAATATCTATAAATACAGGAATGTACGTACATAAGACCTTCAAATGATATCCCGATGTTTATCATTATCATTATTATATAATGTAACCTATAATATACTAGCTCATGACTTATCATTTTATGATCATCTGTTTACCATTTGACTGGTAACAAATAGCCTATGGTCAATGATTAACTCGATGTTCAAATAATGTGTAATAAATTGAATGAATAATAGTTTTTTCTGATTGAGGCTTATATCTTACTTAAAACACATATTTATCCTACTAATTATATACAAGATCCTACTAATTATATACAAGATCCTACTAATTATATACAAGATCCTACTAATTAAAATTGTTAAGTTCGTACATATACACGCATTATTTAATATAATACTCTGACCTTTTGACACCAGTCCAATATTAATAATACAATGAGAAATATTAATGAGTTACTGCCCCTGAATACTCCTAAAAGTAGATTGATTTTCTTAGTTGGTTTCCTCTGTATTTATCGTTGTTTCCTTTTCAGCACACGCTGTCCATTTTCTTCCGTTTTCTCTCATTTTATTAGTATTAAATTACTAATTCCCGACAGATATCCTACAGTATATCCAATGCATACTTCACTGTTGGAATTGTTTATCGATTAATTAACATGCTTTTGATAAAACATGTATCATACCGCTGTCTGATCAGTCTGATCAGGGGACAGCAGTAAAAACAAAGTATTCCAACTAAAAGGCTATATCTGTCAAGGGAGGTAATAGCAAATCAGTAATGTCTCCCATTTCTCTTAGACACCCGGATGTTTGATATTAGGTCGTCACATACAACCCTGTATTGGTCCGATCACTTGCATCATGTACATTGTCAACGGATGCTCGCATTCCATTTACTTAGTCATCACACATCATATTATTTTAAATCTCACAGCTTATGATGCGCTTTGTGCACTGTATAAATTAGTCTTAATTGTTTTCGAATCAACTACTTTTGCCTTTAATAGAATTTTCATTTTGGAGAGAGGCTGGGTGGGTGATGCGATGAGTGATGTAGTCAGAATGTTTAATCCTTTGCCGACAATGAGACATCCGGTTGACAGGTGCGATTGTAGAAGACACATCTACATATCTAATAATTTAGTATGTGTAAATGACGTGAGGTTTTCGATTGTTGCCAATTCACCCAGAAATAGTCCCAATGGCGCATTATCAAAAAATTATGTTTCTTTTTTACAAGTATGTATGTAAATTATGCTAGGATTGTCTCATGACTGGCTCTAACCCCCTGGGGTCAGAGATTATAATGAAGATTAAATACAGATATGCCGGCTTAATATGATGGCGATGTTGATAACTTAGATGTACTGGCGATTGTATTCAGATTGAGGATGCTTGAGGTGACACACTGGGCATTCTGCAAACAGCGGCAACTGTACAACCACGCAAGCGCACACATACGCACGTGCGCACGTACATAGACGTAGTAACCCTTTTCCCGCTGCTGTGAATTATTCGTTCACTAATTGTTATTATAATTGTTATTATCGAGCGCGCTAACCACTGCGCTAATCGGACAGCCAATCGCCCTATGTTACAATTCCACATGGTGGTAAATATACATGTACTAATGAACTACATACATATTATATTTTTACTTAATAGTATTTGAGAGTAGATCTTCTAACATGTACGAAATACGTAAACACCGCTTTATGGTGAAAGGGAGACAACCCCATTTGTTTTATTCAGGCCCACTTAGAAATATCTACATTTATTCAGGCCCGTAGCCGCACTGAGGCACACCGAGGCAGCAAACGCAAAACAAAATGTAAAAAATATCCCTTTGCTGTATAATATGTTTACTGCTAGACAGCTGAAAGGTCAGTACATAATTATAGCCTACGTCTAAACTCATTAAATCAGAAAACGCGGGGAATCGCTTCTATGCCCCAACAATATTACTGGTGAACATATGTCCCCGGACCCCCTAGTTTGCCTCGGTTGAAATTTCCCTCTGGCTACGGTTACAAAAACTGTCATTAGAACGAAATACTTAAATACCGTTTTATGGTGAACGGGAGATAACCCCATTCGTTTTACTAATGAACATATACAGTTTCGTATTAAAGTGACATTGCATCGCAAAACGCAAATAAAATGCATTTTTTTGAAGAATAAATGTATAGCTACTACACATACTTCTGAATACATTCGAAGTTCGAACACAATATTGAATCAATAAACAGTGTTTAAAAATTTATGGCATACAAACTTTCAAAAGTGAAATTAAGATTTCATATAACTGTCATCCGCGCTCCTGAGTTGACGTTTGTTTGTCATTGGAGTGAATACTAAACACGCGATATGTTCGATTAGAGATACTTTAACTAAGATTAGTCTACAAATAAATATGCATAGACACACATGTGAGATATAACGGTAAATATGTTCCATAAATCGTGTTATTCGGGATAAGCGCGTTGTATTATGCATGAATATCGATCATATTTACATTATTTTGTTATGTCAACAAACCGCGTATACCACGTTTGTTTATTTGTTGAAATACTCAATTTTTTAGGCAAAGATTTGGAACCAAATTATACCGTATAATAGTAAATTACATTCTGCAGACATTTGCGATTTCGCCGATGTAGTGTCGCTTTTACTTTTATGTTTCATTTTTAGTTAGAAATATCTACATTTATTAGAACACATTCAGTTGAATAGAATACAATACTCTGATACATTGTCTGTCTGCCTGCCTGCCTGCCTGCCTGCCTGTCTGTCTGTCTGTCTGTCTGTCTGTCTGTGTCTGTCTGTCTGTCTGTCGTCGTCTGTCTGGTTGTCTGTCTGTCCTGTCTGTCTGCTGCTGTCTGTCTGTCTGTCTGTCTGTCTGTCTGTCTGTCTGTATGTCTGTACGTATGTCTGTCTGTCCGTCTGTCTGTCTGTCTGTCTGTATGTCTGGTATGTCTGTCGGTCTGGTCTGTCTGTCTGTCGTCGTATGTCCTTGTCTATGTCTGTCTGTCGTCTCTGGTCTGTCTGTCTGTC
This sequence comes from Archivesica marissinica, assembly GCA_014843695.1. Lineage (NCBI taxonomy): Eukaryota > Metazoa > Mollusca > Bivalvia > Venerida > Vesicomyidae > Archivesica > Archivesica marissinica. Next base: position 4,720,559 of record CM026401.1, on the reverse strand, counting down.
TGTCTGTCTGTCGTATGGTCGGCTGTCTGGTCTGTCTGTCGTCTGTCTGTCTGTCTGTCTGTCTGTCTGTCTGTCTGTCTGTCTGTCTGTCTGTCTGTCTGTCTGTCTGTCTGTCTGTCTGTCTGTCTGTCTGTCTGTCTGTCTGTCTGTCTGTCTGTCTGTCTGTCTGTCTGTCTGTCTGTCTGTCTGTCTGTCTGTCTGTCTGTCTGTCTGTCTGTCTATATGCACCTTTTATTCTAAAAAATCATGCGCACCGTATCAATATATCTGTTTGGAACTAAAACTGGCGTAGCTCCCAGCTAATTTAGGGTGTTGAAGGCCCAGATTTGACTTCATTGAAACGTATAAATCACCAGAACCACTTAACGGGAATGTTCAGTAACGCATATAGGATTAATTGCAACAGGAATAGCAGACGGAATGTCTGGAAAATGCAATGTCAAAAATGAGAACGAAATATTTATTTCACTATAAACCCCCCATGTCTGCTTATCAGATTGAGACACGCTTATATTGTTATTATATTAAGTTGATTTATTTGACATCTTGACACGACTGGTGCGTCAGCATTATTGCAAACAGTCTTTTGGATACCCCACGTTGTATCTCTGCGTGAGAGTTCACACACTTAGGGTTTAATGATGAACTGCAACAGGAAAACGCGCTTGAGACACGTGCAGGCATTTGGAATGCATACTTTCGGAATGATAAACCAATAATTCAGTATGACGGACAAATATAAACATTAACATAAATTGGGAAAATAAGCGCTGCAGCACTTCATTATAACAAGAATATTTAAAACATGTAAACATAACGTCATATCATATTTACAATCAGACTATTCATGTACCCAAGAACCATGAATGAACAATTACGTGTTAAAATACTAGTTACTTTCACTATGTTACCTAGTATTCTGTCAGCGATATTTGACTATCTGTTAAGTTAATAACTAATTTGTTGTAATATCTCTAGCGTCAATTTTATTTAATATAAAAAGGAATACGCCATAATTCATCGATATTACTCGCGTTTAATATCAAATTCTACTAATTGATACGTTCTGTCAGCCTGTTCCAATGAATATCATATTGTTGATATAATCATTGTGACTTTTATATGATGTTTATATGTATAACAATTTAATATGTAGGTGACTTATATACCCATTGGGTCGGGTTCTATATTCATGTATTTATGTATATATTGAAATATGTTAATGCACATGTCACTATAATAAACTATTTACTTACTTACTTACTTACTTACTCATGCGACTGACCCGGAAACGTTCAATCCTGGAATAAAGTACCTGCTGGTTGGCGACGTGCATACAGAAGTTTAAAACAATAGCAAATGATTCCAGATGACTCATGTAACTCGACTTAAACGTATACGTGTCTGGGCATGATTTCGTGACGTATCATACCGGTTTAAATGTATAGATATATAATCATAAGACGACGCGGTACCATACCGGATTAAACTAGTTTGGTATTTAGTAACCGTTGTGCAATGTACGGCGAATCATCTATACACTAGTTCTCTCGAAGCACTTTTATCCGCTAATTAACCAATCAAATCATCCTAAGCCTTTGATAATCTACATTTCCCATTTATTCGACTCACTTTTAAACCCGGGATAGAGAGATAAAGATATAGAGCGTATTTTGTAGTTTACGTAGCTACATAGCGCAGAGGTAAGAGTACTCACTTTAAATTTTACGTTGTTTCCCCCTATGTATGCGCGTAGATATGTATGTAAATGTAACGTAGGTCATTTATAGGATAGGTCTATACGTGTCTGGGCATGATTTCGTGACGCCAACAACTGACTGATGTAATATTCCTGAAACTATAAACAAGCGCGCGCTCAGTCCTTTGTGTGTCAATTTTATTTAAAGTAATGAAATAAAAAGATTGTGTGTATATATAGATATGTGTGTATATATAGATATGTGTGTATATATAGATATGTGTGTATATATAGATATATGTGTATATATATATATATATATATGTGTGTGTATATATAGATATGTGTGTATATATAGATATGTGTGTAATCTATTCGAACCCTGGTTTGAATTGGTGAAAAGGCGAGCGCGCTAAGCACTGCGCTAATCAGACAACATTGATATATAGCATTCCAGGTAGATAACTTAGCTGGACATTTTCATCAATCATTACTGTATTACTTTATGTGTGTGTTTTACGTTTATTTAGCGTCGCTACCGGTTGCCCATATGAGCGACGCCTCCTGAAGATATTAGTCATTTTAGATTTTGGAGGATAGTGCAATGATACAGACAGAGACCCATTCCAGAGTCTCCTCTGGTTCCTTTACGTGCACGGTGTAAAGCACCGACACGAGACCTCGGTTTAACGTCCCATCTGAAAGGCTATTAATTTTATTAGGGTCAGACGGGGGATCGAACCTGCGATCCCTGGATTACCAATCCAGCGTATTACTTCCCTTCAACTATAGATTTTATACAAACTTATTTGTAGACTAATAATACTTAATTAAATAAAGGGAGGTAATATTCATTAATATTATTTTCAATATTTCCTAAATGCTTCTAAATTATTATTAATTTAATATCATATGAGAGTAATGTAATTAAGATTAAGGTGATAAATACTCTATATATATAATAATGACTACTATACAAAAGTGATTCGATAATATTAATCAATACATATAAATAATTTGCAACCGCTGTGTTATACTAATAGTATGCTCACCTACAGTGCCTCCGGGCGGGCAGACCTTCATAAACTCGAAAAGGAAGAAAAAGTTATACTAACTTGCCTTTTTAATTAAAGGTCGAGTGGTTCTATCCGAAATCTTTACACATTTGAAATGTTTTGCATGTTTTACTAATGCACTGTATGGGTGAGTTGCCAATAATATAAATTTAATAAATTCGTGACTTCTTATGAAAATGTAACTAAAAATCAATAATTGTTTCATTTTGTATAAATAACGACAAAACAATATGCCTCGACTTCCTATGTCATAATTCATCGATATTACTAGCGTTTAATATCAAATTCTACTAATTGATACGTTCTGAATCGATTTCTAGGGTCAAAACCGGTCAATTTCCCAATTTTTTACAATCATTGAATATAATTGACATTTAACATTTTTTAATTACATTTACGGACTTCAGCGTCGATTTGTAGTAATTCGAAATTAATTACCCGTCTTACCGTTAGATTATTAACGGCTGACATTGGCAGGTGAAAGCAACCGTGGTATGCAAACGTATTAATTACTTCAATTTGTTTAGAATCATGAAACAATTCGACATGCGATATTTAGAATTACCTGTATGAATGTGTCAGATTTGGGTACATGGTGGTTAGAAATTTGTCTCGCATTCCTAGATAAATTGTTAAGATTATTTGAGACGGCCCAATGGACACACATACAGGAGGCCTGACAGGCATACCTCATACCTCTTGGATTCAGTTAATTGCGTTAACGGGCATGGAACAACACGTATTAACGAATAGACATTTATATTATTCGTTGTATCACTCTATACGATAACATACGTGTACTTTATTCGTGTTTCATATACGCTATGGCTACGAGTTGTCTAGTGACATGCCTCTCTAAAACGTACATTACGGATTATTAATAATTTATCGCGTTTTTATGGAATTATACGTAACGAGGTAAGATATATATTATTCATTTTCGCTAAAGTACATAGGTTAAGTTTGTATATAGCGTATAATTAGGATTTCTTACGCGATACAAACGTACGCCGAGTTTGAATAATATAATGAACTTACCCGTTGACAGAATGGTTGAAGTTTGAGGCCTAAGGAACGAACGTATTTAAAGATTTGTACTCGATTATTTTACGTCATGGTCGCTAAAAGTATAAGGTCATCCAAAATGGCCGCCTCGTAGAGACTTATACGCTGTTACTAGATCGTCCGAGATGGACACCGAACGTAGAGGTACGTACACAGAGCTCGGTAGTTGCGCGATACGTCATCAGGTGGCTCTATAGTGACGCGTATACTAAAACTAAACGCGCACGCGCGTGATCTACTTTATATTACCTTATATGCAAATGAGTTACTATAAATATAATTCAAAATGGCGCCCGTTTGTTTACAATTAAAGAGATGGGTTTACTACTGCTCAAGATCATGGCACTTTCAATTCTGCGAGACGTAGCCAGGAATATTAAGAATTCAGTGTTCTATTCAATCATGGTAGACGAGACTACAGACAGTTCAAATCGTGAACAAGTAGTATTGGTTATCCGGCATGTGAGTGAAGATTTAGTGTCCAATGAGGAATTCATTGGATTATCAAAAGTGTCCTCAATTGACTCAGATACCCTTACCGCGACGATAACTGACTGCTTGCTCAGAATGAACTTATCGTTGAGTAACTGCCGCGGTCAATGTTACGACGGCGCAAGTAACATGACCGGTGCTAAGAAGGACGTAGCAACGCAGATTCGGGACCAAGAGCAACGTGCAATTTACACACATTGTTATGGGCACGCCCTAAACCTAGCAATAGGCGATACAGTGAAACAATTCAAGGTCATGCGAGACGCACTGGACATAACGCACGAGATCTCCAAACTCTTGAAGTACTCGCCGAAAAGAGTTTGAGAGTATTAAACAAGAGTTAGCCCCGGATACACCAGGCTTCAGAACGTTGCGCCCAACGCGTTGGACAGTAAGGGCCAACAGTCTCCAGAGTGTTCTCGACAACTACAATGTCTGAGATGAGTGCAATCAAACAGTTAAAGATTCTGAGATGAGGGCGCGAATCATAGGAGTGGCTGCTCAGATGAAAACGTTTGACTATTTGTTTGGTGTGAGCTTATCTCATGAGATATTAAGACTCACAGATAATCTTAGTAAGGCCCTCCAGCACATACACCTTTCAGCCACCGAGGGACAGCAGCTTGCCGAGATAGCCGTTGGTTCATTGACCACCATGTGAAGTGATGCAAGCTTCGAGACGTTCTGGCAGAAAGTGTGTTCTGCTAGTGACACCAGGGCCCCGTTTTATCAACGGTCGTATGTCAGTCTTAGTTAAGATTATTGCTTAAGACCGAGCTACGCCGTCGTAACGTTTTAGTTAAGACCACGGTCCGTTCTATCAACAAAGTCGCAGCTAAGATATCGTAAATAAAGTCTTAACTTTACGACTGGTTCGATGCAGTCGCAACTTCAGAAAAAGTCTTAAAAATGGCGGTGGAATCCGTGCAGCAGAGACGTGATGCAAGAATATTCAGGGCCGGTAGAGACATTGGACACCAATATCCTTTTTAAAATGAGATGTTAATACACATTTATCTATCTATCATATCTCGATGAAACGCAGAAAAGGTACATTCAATTTGTTATACTTACAACTAATTTTTAACAAACCACAATGATAAAACAAGTTGTCTTTTTAATACGTCACACCACCAAAACGTAGTCCACTGTGAATATTAAGGAGAATAGAATTAATTTGCAATTCGTTGGGTTAAGAACGGCGATCACATGGGTTACATCAGCCAATCAGAATCGCGATTAGTTGTAATTAGTATTCTATAAAAGTGCATTGTTTACGTAGGTCTCTCCTATATATGGATCTGTAGTCCAGTGGTAATACGCTGGACTGGTAATCCAGCGATCGCAGGTTCGATCTCCCGTCTGACCATAATAAAGTTAACAGTCTTTCAGATGGGACGTTAAACCGAGGTCTCGTGGCGATGCTTTACACCATGCACGTAAAAGAACCACCATGGCTAATCTCTTCAGGAGGCGTCGCTCATATGGGTAACCGGTAGCGACGATAAATAAACGTAAAACACATAGGTCTATATAAAACATATAAGTATACCCGTAAGTACGATGCGCGCTGGCGTTGTGAAAGGACAATCCTCGGATCCTATATCCAATCGTCCATTGATATAGATGTACTTTGTCCGCTGTGTGACGTTGACATCCGGGCTCCACACAAGTCTACCGGAAGACGTTATGTTGATGCTATGGAGCTCTGGTGGTTGTTCATTAAGCAGAACATGGTTGCATATCACCACTTGTGAATGTATCGAAGGCTGGATATTAAATATGAATTAATTATACTGAGTAATTTCAATTATGTTACTAAAGCTCTATATATAGTTTACTCAAATAAGAATCTCTTATAGGCTTAGTTTATACAGATTTATTTCAGCTCTATTTCGAAACATGTTCTTACAACTGATATTAATCACTCTCAAGACCTCATTCCTGATGGAATATATCGCCATGAGGGAGAGAGAAGAGGCAGGGTGCACGTATGTCAAATTATACGTCCATAATGTTTCTGTGTTTGTGGTTTTAACAGCTTAGGGCATATGGCGACTCTACTGCCAACACGAGCAGTATTTCAGGCGCGGTCGCATACCTGGGTAGAACCAACGACATTATGCAAGCCAGTTGGATAGCTAACTCACATGCAAGAAACAGCGACCGTATCCACGAATATTGTAATTGGACTGGACATTTTATGAGACATGTCAAATACGTTGCTTTAAGTCATATATAACAATAACTATTTTTTAAAACTTTGTTCAGGCCGAACTAGAGTATTGTTCATAGCATCGTTACTTCCGTTCGTCTTTGCGTATTGAAACAGTGGCACAACTAGTCTACGTACCTTTCCGTGAGGCCATGAGTGGACGCTCGACCATCGTTTCAGATGCCGACTGTGGTCCTGGTGTGGACAGACAGAGTAGACATGCCCTGCAATACAAATCGTTAGACACAGTGCAAACCACATACTAGATACAAGTAAAACCAGCTGTCAGTGAACACACTAATCTAAACTAGGCAAGCACCGAATTGGGGCACAAACTATTATGTAATGGTTCACCTTCTCGTATCAGTCTACCATGTTCACGAGGTTCAAATGGAATCGACACATAGTGTACGAAGTACATTGTATATCTCGTTTATATGTTCGTATGCATTTATAAATATATATAAATTTAATATTTAGTCCTCTGTCAATGTCCCCCTGCTAGGGCCATAGAACAATGTATTGACAGAATTGAAGCCATTAACTACTATATTAGATAAAAATACAAACCAACAGACAATATAATAATCATGTAATTTAACACCGACAGTTGACTCGCTGGCTGTATCCATGTTTGTTGACAACGTGCAACTACTCAGGGCTAATTTAGAAACACCCAGTAGTTATTACATGTACATCGATTTTTAAAAACATTCAGTAGTTATTGCATGTATATCTATTTTAGAAACATCGAGTGGTTTATAATGACCTATGCACCGTCTAATAGTTTGTTATCGAGAAATACGGGAGGTCATGTGATAGTGACTTGGCCAATCAGGTGACATATGCATATATATATATAAGTGTACTTTACATACATATGTGACATATATGGGTTAACGACAAAGAACAGCTATGTATGAATATTTACAATAAATGATAACCTGCCAGTCTGATGCAAGGCGGTTTAGTTCAGCAGTATGCGTAGCATTTAGCCATGAGCGTACTATTTTTAGAATCAGCCTCATATTGGATTTCGAAAAACAACAACTAAGAGAATACGCAATACACATCCATTAGCTCTTATTTATAAAATAATAATACTCTTTATGCCTAAATCATTACAGAAATAACTGTAACGTGGATCGTTTATCTTGATTATCCCATAGTTGGTTTTGAATAACTTTTTTGAAAATGTATATATTTACCAAATTTACTTCTGTTTAGTAAATTAATTTGGTAATCTGTCATTAACAAAATTACAATTGTCAATCTGAATGTATTGTATGCTAAATGCAGACAGTGTACAGTTTAGTCGGCAGACTGGGATTCGACTGTATATATGTCGATAAGACTGTTCGATAGCCCGGTTGTTCTGGAGGAACATGAGTTGGCACCCGTCACTATCAAAGCCATATACTCATGTCCTTTTTAAACTTGCTTGGATATGGTACGCATAGTATCAAGCCTATAGTGTATCGTAATGTTTCTTTTGGTTTTGAACCCTAAGCCATTTGTCCAGACCCGAAGACTCTGTGGAACATAAAACAGGGTTCAAACCGGACGTAGCACGTTTCTTAACTGAAGGTCTGGTCTAAAACATAATTATAATATGTTACATTTACCTATTTTGTATATATTGATGAGGCGTAATTGAAGAATAAAATTAGAATTAGTAAATAGAAAATGCAACACATGCACACCTGTATTAATTGTGTTTATTTAAACAGGAAGTATATCCCGATTTAGCTGTCGGAAATCCCATTGTGAAATAATCAGAAACGTTTACATTTTCCTCGATAAACACACCGAAAACGAAACAAAGTCTGTAAATTCATACGAAAACATTACTTTAGCCAGAATTATAAGTGTAAAATATAGAACAGACGTTTCGTTAATGACGGATACTTCAGTAAGTCCATTTAATTTATAATTCAATCGTTTATTTGTTGAAAATAGGATGTGTGAACATTGAGTTGAGACTAACAAATAATTATGTCACAACGCAATTTGTAAGAAAGTTTGTGTAATAGCGACCACATTTTCGTAATAACGACGTACTATGTGTAATTCCTTCGCCATTTATGCAATAACATTACAATTTATTTGAAAACGGCACAATTCGTGTAATAACGACATGATTTATGCAATAACGACGCAATTTGTGAAATAACGACATACTTTATGCAATAACGACGCAATTGGTAAAATAACGACGCAATTTGTGAAATAACGACATAACGTATGCAATAACGACGCAATTTGTGAAATAACGACGTAATGTGTGAAATAACCACGCATTTGTCATTCTGCTGGGGCCCTAGAGCATTGGGGGGGGGGCCTATTTGCATTGTCTACTGTATACTTATGCTAGTTATAGACTATATATATGTCGCCTAACTCTGGAATATACTAGGTATATATTATGTATATGTCGCCTAACTCTGGAATATACTAGGTATATATTATGTATATGTCGCCTAACTCTGGAATATACTAGGTATATATTATGTATATGTCGCCTAACTCTGGGTTATGCTAGGCATATACTATGTATATGACGCCTAACTCTGGGTTATACTAGGCATATATTATGTATATGTCGCCTAACTCTGGGTTATACTAGGCATATATTATGTATATGTCGCCTAACTCTGGGTTATACTAGGTATATATTATGTATATGTCGCCTAACTCTGGGTTATACTAGGTATATATTATGTATATGTCGCCTAACTCTGGGTTATACTAGGTATATATTATGTATTTGTCCCCTAACTCTGGGTTATACTAGGCATATATTATGTATATGTCGCCTAACTCTGGAATATACTAGGCATATAGTATGTATATGTCGCCTATCTCTGGAATATACTAGGTATATATTATGTATATGTCGCCTAACTCTGGGTTATACTAGGTATATATTATGTATATGTCGCCTAACTCCGGAATATACTAGGTATATATTATGTATATGTCGCCTAACTCTGGGTCATACTAGGTATATATTATGTATTTGTCGCCTAACTCTGGGTTATACTAGGTATATATTATGTATATGTCGCCTAACTCCGGAATATACTAGGTATATATTATGTATATGTCGCCTAACTCTGGAATATACTAGGTATATATTATGCATATTGTAGCATAACTCTTGACATACTTATACTAGGTATGTATTATGTACATGGCAGCATAACTCTGGATATATATACACTATTGACTGTGTTGGTAGATTGACTGTGTGGGCAGGTTGACTGTGTGGGCAGGTTGACTGTGTGGGTAGATTGACTATGTGGGTAGATTGTCTGTGTGGGTAGATAGACTGTGTGGGCAGGTTGAATGTGTTGGTAGATTGACTATGTGGGTAGATTGTCTGTGTTGGCAGATTGTCTGTGTGGGCAGATTGTCTGTATGGGCAGATTGACTGTGTGGGCAGGTTGACTGTGTGGGCAGGTTGACTGTGTGGGTAGATTGACTATGTGGGTAGATTGTCTGTGTGGGTAGATAGACTGTGTGGGCAGGTTGAATGTGTTGGTAGATTGACTGTGTGGGCAGATTGTCTGTATGGGCAGATTGACTGTGTGGGCAAGGTTGACTGTGTGGACAGATTGAATGTGTGGGCAGATTGACTGTGTGGGTAGATTGTCTGTGTGGACAGATCGACTGTGCTGGCAGATTGACTGTGCTGGCAGATGGACTGTGCTGGCAGATTGACTGTGTGAGTAGATTTACTGTATAGACATGAGTGGGCAGATTGAATGTGTCGGTAGATTTACTGTGTGGGTAGATTAGCTGTGTGGGCAGATTGACTGTGTTGCTAGATTGACTGTGTGGGCAGATTCACTGTGTTGCTAGATTGACTGTGCTGGTAGATTGACTGTGTGGGAGATTAACTGTGTGGGAGATTAACTGTGTGGGCAGATTGACTGTGTTGGCAGATTGACTGTTAGGGCAGATTGACTGTGTGGGCAGATTGACTGTGTGGGCAGATTGACTGTATTGGTAGATTGACTGTATTGGTAGATTTACTGTGTGGGAGATTGACTGTGTGGGGAAATTGACTGTGTGGGTAGATTGACCGTGTGGGTAGATTGACTGTGTGGGTAGATTGACTGTGTGGGAAGATTTACTGTGTGGACAGATTGTCTTTGTGGGCAGATTGACTCTGTGGGAAATTGACTATGTGGGTAGATTGGCTGTGTGGGTAGATTGACTGTGTGAGCAGATTGTCTGTGTGAGCAGATTGTCTGTGTGGGCAGATTGTCTTTGTGGGCAGATTGACTCTGTGGGAAATTGACTGTGTGGGCAGATTGACTGTGTGGGCAGGTTGACTTTGTGGATAGATTTACCTTGTGGGTAGATTGACTGTGTGGGCAGATTGTCTATGTGGGCAGATTGACTGTGTGGGTAGATTGAATGTGTGAGCAGATTGTCTGTGTGAGCAGATTGTCTGTGTGGGCAGATTGTCTTTGTGGGCAGATTGACTCTGTGGGAAATTGACTGTGTGGGCAGATTGACTGTGTGGGCAGGTTGACTTTGTGGGTAGATTTACCCTGTGGGTAGATTGACTGTGTGGGAAGATTGACTGTGTGGGTAGATTGACTGTGTGTGCAGATTGACTATGTGGGCAGATTGACTGTGTGGGTAGATTGGCTGTGTGGGTAGATTGACTGTGTTGGCAGATTGTCTATGTGGGCAGATTGACTGTGTGGGGTAGATTGACTGTGTGAGCAGATTGTCTGTGTGAGCAGATTGTCTGTGTGGGCAGATTGTCTTTGTGGGCAGATTGACTTTGTGGGAAATTGACTGTGTGGGAAGATTGACTGTGTGGGCAGGTTGACTTTGTGGGTATATTTACCTTGTGTGTAGATTGACTGTGTGGGCAGATTGACTGTGTGTGCAGATTGACTGTGTGGGCAGATTGACTGTGTGAGCAGATTGTCTGTGTGGGCAGATTGTCTGTGTGGGCAGATTGTCTTTGTGGGCAGATTGACTCTGTGGGAAATTGACTGTGTGGGCAGATTGAATGTGTGGGCAGGTTGACTGTGTGGGTAGATTTACCGTGTGGGTAGATTGACTGTGTGGGCAGATTGACTGTGTGGGTAGATTGACTGTGTGGGCAAGGTTGACTGTGGACAGATTGAATGTGTGAGGAGATTGTCTGTGTGGGTAGATTGACTGTGTGGGCAAGGTTGACTGTGTGGACAGATTGAATGTGTGGGCAGATTGACTGTGTGGGTAGATTGACTGTGTGGGAAGATTTACGGTGTGGACAGATTGTCTTTGTGGGAAGATTGACTGTTTGGGAAATTGACTATGTGGGTAGATTGACTATGTGGGCAGGTTGACTGTGTGGGTAGATTTTCCGTGTGGGTAGATTGACTGTGTGGGCAGATTGACTGTGTGGGTAGATTTACTGTGTGGGCAGATTGACTGGGTGGGCAGGTTGACTGTGTGAGCAGATTGTCTGTGTGAGCAGATTGTCTGTGTGGGTAGATTGTCTTTGTGGGCAGATTGAATCTGTGGGAAATTGACTGTGTGGGCAGATTGACTGTGTGGGCAGGTTGACTGTGTGGGTAGATTTACCGTGTGGGTAGATTGACTGCGTGGGCAGATTGACTGTGTGGGTAGATTGACTGTGTGGGCAGATTGACTGTGTGGGCAGATTGACTGTGTGTGCAGATTGTCTGTGTGGGCAGATTGACTGTTTCGGCAGATTGATTGTGTGGGCAAGGTTGACTGTGTGGACAGATTGAATGTGTGGGCAGATTGACTGTGTGGGTAGATTGAGTGTGTGGGAAGATTTACTGTGTGGACAGATTGCCTTTGTTGGCAGATTGACTCTGTGGGAAATTGACTGTGTGGGCAGATTGACTGTGTGCGCAGATTGACTGCGTGGGTAGATTTACCGTGTGGGTAGATTGACTGTGTGGGCAGGTTGACTGTGTGGGTATATTCACTGTGTGGGTAGATTCACTGTGTTGGTAGATTGAATGTGTGGGCAGGTTGACTGTGTGGGTAGATTTACTATGTGGGCAGATTGACTGTGTGGGCAGATTGACTGTGTTGGCAGATTGTCTATGTTGGCAGATTGACTGTGTGGGCAGATTGACTGTGTTGGCAGATTGTCTATGTGGGCAGATTGACTGTGTGGGCCGATTGACTGTGTTGGCAGATTGTCTATGTGGGCAGATTGACTGTGTGGGGAGATTGACTGTGTGGGGAGATCTTCTTCTCTGTTGGTTAAATTGAATTGATACTTCATTGGCAGTAAGCCACAATTGTGGTCTTAGATAATACGATTGTATCTGTATTAATGTCATATCGTGCAAGAAGGTCAATTTATGTGTGTATGTTGATCATTATATGCTGAATACTATATGTTGATTATTATATGTCTATCATAATTTGTTGTTAGTCACTGTATGTTGATCGTTGTATATAGATTATTATACGTTTGTTAGTGCATGTAGATTATTGTATGTTTGTTATTGCATGTAGATTATTGTATGTTTGTTATTGCATGTAGATTATTGTATGTTTGTTAGTGCATGTAGATTATTGTATGTTTGTTATTGCGTGTAGATTATTGTATGTGTGTTATTGCATGTAGATTATTGTATGTTTGTTATTGCGTGTAGATTAGTGTACGTTTGTTATTGCATGTAGATTATTGTATGTGTGTTATTACATGTAGATTATTGTATGTTTGTTATTACATGTAGATTATTGTTTGTTTGTTATTGCATGTAGATTATTGTACGTTTGTTATTGCATGTAGATAAGTGTACGTTTGTTATTGCGTGTAGATTATTGTATGTTTGTTATTGCATGTAGATTATTGTATGTTTGATATTGCATGTAGATTATTGTACGTTTGTTATTGCATGTAGATAATTGTACGTTTGTTATTGCATGTAAATTATTGTATGTTTGTTATTGCATGTAGATTATCGTATGTTTGTTATTATATGTAGATTATTGTATGTTTGTTATTGCATGTAGATTATTGTATGTGTGTTATTGGGTGTAGATTATTGTACGTGTGTTATTGCATGTAGATTATTGTATGTTTGTTATTGCATGTAGATTATTGTATGTTTGTTATTACATGTAGATTATTGTATGTTTGTTATTGCGTGTCGATTATTGTATGTTTGTTATTACATGTTGATTATTGTATGTTTGTTATTGCATGTAGATTATTGTACGTTTGTTAATACATGTAGATTATTGTATGTTTGTTATTGCGTGTAGATTATTGTACGTTTGTTATTACATGTAGAGTAGTGTATGTTTGTTATTGCATGTATATTATTGTACGTGTGTTATTGCATGTAGATTATTGTATGCTTGTTACTACATGTAGATTATTGTACGTGTGTTATTGCGTGTAGATTATTGTACGTGTGTTAATGCATGTATATTATTGTATGTTTGTTATTGCGTGTAGATTATTGTATGTTTGTCATTGCGTGTAGATTATTGTACGTTTTTTATTGCATGTAGATTATTGTATGTTTGTTATTGCATGTAGATTATTGTACGTTTGTTATTGCGTGTAGATTATTGTACGTTTGTTATTGCGTGTAGATTATTGTATGTTTGTCATTGCGTGTAGATTATTGTACGTTTGTTATTGCATGTAGATTATTGTACGTTTGTTATTGCGTGTAGATTATTGTATGTTTGTTATTGCGTGTAGATTATTGTATGTTTGTTATTGCGTGTCGATTATTGTATGTTTGTTATTGCGTGTAGATTATTGTACGTTTGTTATTGCGTGTAGATTATTGTATGTTTGTTATTGCGTGTAGATTATTGTATGTTTGTTATTGCGTGTAGATTATTGTATGTTTGTTATTGCATGTCGATTATTGTATATACATATATTTGTGAATACAACACACCACAGTTTAAAGAAAAGCAAACGGGTCGGGCCACAAGTTCTAGCAACATTAGTTACGGCCTTTCCCGATGATTATATATGTTGATTTGTATATATGTTGATTAGTATATATATATATTTATTAGTATATGTTGATCCTTGTATAGCGATGAGTATATGTTGATCTTTGTTGTTGTTAGAATACGTGAGTACTCGAAGGAACATATGAACGAGTTACGGTCACACTATTCAACTTGCTTTATCTCGTTGACATTCAAGTATTTGATAAAAAGGCCTTGTTTCAGTCCAGGATGCAATTTTATTGATTTGGTAGCACAAAAACGTCGTTGAACCAAAGAGGAAGTAGATACCTGTAAATTACATATCTAGATACAATCTAGAACATAGTCCATGCTTTAGTTTGCACCTATTCATTAAAGCGATCTGTTGGACATTTCAAACAATTGTATTGACTTATATCAATGAATCTGCATACGTTTCCAATTATCTGTATATATACACGTAGGGCCACTTGTAACCCGACACTTATATAATGCATTAACAAAAAGGTATACAATTTAACAAATAAGAAACAGCACTATAAAATTAAAGTTCACAAAATGACACAACGCAAAATCAAGTCACCAAATCTCAATACATTCTGTACGCCCGAGAAACTAATATCTAGTGTGTCCTCCCATGGCTATTACGACCTGAATACACCTCTGCCTCATCGACTTCACGTGGTTTCCGATGAAACCTTGGGGGAATATCCCTCCATTTAGGCTGTTCGATTAGCGCGCTCGCTTCTCACCAATGCAACCCGGCTTCGATCCTCGGACCGGGAAGAATGTGAGTTGATACGATGGTCATCTGATCGGACAGGTGGGTTTTCTTCGGGTACTCCGGTTTCCTCCCACAGGAATGGCCACATTTACGCTTTAATCCGCGCCAACGAGAGTGATTAATATAAGTTGAAAACAGAGGTTACCCAGCGGATGTGTTAGACAGTGCTTTTCAAACAGTATTACCGCTGTCTCAACAGGAAGTACTTAAAACTCACATAGAAGAGACTAATAATGTGATTCCGTTCACAATTACGTTTGATCCATCTCTACCACGTATAGACGCTACGTACTATACATACATTTGTTTTTGTAATTTGGGATTGGCCCTTTAGGAATGACTTGATCCACCATGATGCAAGAGGGTGGACATTCAGCTTATTAAGTTTTGTATATTAGTTTGTTGTGATCAACCTTGTCAAACGCTTTACTTAAAACCCGTAACAAAAACAACTGATTGCTTACCATTTTCAATTCAAGATTGCAATATACCTCTTGTGTGAAGCTGATCAGCTGAGATTCACAACTATGATTTGATCTGAAGCCATACTGGAATTGGCGTAGGTCATTATTGTCGAAATGGATCAATGTTATATTTATTTATATGTTATGTTATATTTCGGGTTTTACGCCTGCATCAGCACCATTTTGGGCTATATCGCCGGCGGGCAGTTTACCTAACAACACCTTTCCTTGGCAGGCTCCAGCGGTTAACCAGTACTTGGGTGCACCAACCTTCATAAGAAACTGCCAACATTTTCTTATAAATGAGACACGGCCTGAGCGGGGCTCGAACCCGTGACCATCAGTGATGATAGGTTACAGTGATATACAAGTCAGCGACCTTAACCACTCGACCACGCGAAATGGATCAATATGTTGGAGACCACAATATGCCCTAATAGTTTGGAAGCAATACATGAGAGAGAAATTGGCCTGTATTTATTGGTCTTGAACCCTATTCA
The DNA here is from genome assembly GCA_014843695.1 of Archivesica marissinica. Lineage (NCBI taxonomy): Eukaryota > Metazoa > Mollusca > Bivalvia > Venerida > Vesicomyidae > Archivesica > Archivesica marissinica. Next base: position 4,704,305 of record CM026401.1, on the reverse strand, counting down.
TTTCTTACAGATAGGGGCAACAACTGTACTTCTCCAATCTAAAGGAACACTGGCTGATTCGAAGGATAATTTAAAGACGGTGGTGAGGATGGGAGCAATCTCGTGGTGTAGCTTTTCCATCCCCTCAGGCTTTATTTGGGGATAGCCCATGGAGTAGCTTGTCAACACCTTCGACGGATAGTGATATCGTTGGCATCTTAGGTGCTGACTCTGAAGTAGCTGTTTTGCATAATTATATGCCCAAGCTGAATGGTTGGGGTTTGGAATTCTAATTGTTTATAGTATCCTATCTGAGGGGGTCACAAGTATTATAATAAATTCCATCCATGTTGATGGTGTAATATATTCCATGAGGGTTCGATATGTAGGTCAGTAGGGTGTCCTACAATACATAAAGTACATAGGTCAGTAGGTCATTTAGATTAAACTGGATATGGGATATGGACAACCTGGGGTACTACCTGTGGCACGGTATATATAGATAACACATAATAGGCGTCGCTCATATGGGCAACCGGTAGCGACGATAAATAAATGTAATACACGCACGTATACGTCATGGTCGGGATGAGCAATCAAATAATATCATCCATCTAACATATTCATACGTTAACGAATAAGAGACGTGGGATAGTACAGTGTGACTCCTGTACTGACTCTATATATTATGGTGCTTGTAGCCTAATCTATGGCGGGGCTGAGCATTCAAATAATATTATGCATCCAACGTATTCAAACATCAACGAATAAGAGATGTGGGACAGTATAGAGTGACTCCTGTACTGACTCTATACATTTTGATGCTTGTAGCCTAATCCTTGGCAGGGCTGAGCTTTCAAATAGTATTACTACTGCACACAAAATAACAACCTTAGTCTGTAAAATATAACTAAAAGTCTTAGCGCACTCGCCCACATGGTTCGCCGGCGGCGAAGATAAATAAGCTCGATCATCATTGATCTGGATATATTTATTATATGCATCTGAGCAACTATCAGGAAGAAAATAATGCATTTGATATCTAATAAGGATTTGTTTCCTCTGCTTTTATCGTTGGTTCCTTTGCACCCCATGCTATCATTTTCATCGGTTTCTCATTTTAAAATTATTTAATTATTAAATTTCGGCAGATTTCCTACAGTATATATCCAATGGATACTTTACGGTAAAGATTAGTTATCAAGTAATTACTATGATTTTGATAACATTACATTAATCCTACCTACTAACACCTGGTTAGAAAATAACAGTAACAACAAAGGAAGTTTGAAAGGGAGGTAATAAAATAACCAGTAATGTCTCTCATTCTTCGACAGAGTGAATTGATCGCTACTGGTATACCATGTCTGTCGAAGGTATCCGAGTAATTAGAGGTCCAGATTGGAGTGACGGCGATGATGACGGCGGGGAAGGTCACGTGGGAACTGTAACGCTGAACAATACAAATGACACAGTGGACGTACAGTGGGACATGGGGAACAGCGGGACTTACCGCACGGGAAAAGACGGGAAATGCACACTGAGGATCTTGGATAGCGCCCCGGCAGGTTGATACGTTTAACATGTTTCATCAATGACACGCCATAGGACGTTTAATTTTCCATTTGTATGTGGTAACACTTTTAAGTCGCATACTAGGATCTTAGACGAGTGGTGAATATGGCCTATGAAATCACATCGAGTGTTCGATCGTTTTATCAAATTACCACAGTGATCATTAATTTAAAAAAGAAATGTTCTGCTTGCCTGTATACTTTGAGCCATATTACAGTTCAAGGAAATCAGTAATGTGCATCCGTATGCTCTAGTAAATAGTCCCTGATAATCAAATAAACAACTAATCGACACAATAATCTTAATGACTATACTGTACTCCGCTCGTGCATATTTAACATTTTATTGATTGCCAACAAAGAAAGCATGGTGGCAAACTATATGTCAAAGGTGTCAAAAGTAATATGTCATGCCGCGACCAATCAGAATCCTTCAAAGTTGTATTGCCTGAGTGCTGATACATATAGAATGTCTATTTCATGTTGGCAATGTCATGCCGCGACCAATCAGAATATTTCCAGGTGCTATTAACCCTTTCAACACCACAGACCTCTAAATAGGCTTACAAAAGTGTAGATCCAGATGAGCCGGCTCGTGACGAGCCGTCTCATCAGGATCTGCACTTTTTGCCAGTGATATGACTAGTTTTAGACATAATTACCCATTTTGATAAATGAACTTGTCCAAACGTGATTTTCTGATTCATTTATTGGTTTATGAATATCATGGACCAGTCCATGTGAGTTACTTGGTGTTGAATGGGTTAAATGTGTGGTTATATAAGAATTATGTCATGACTGTATTACACTGAATACAAACAAAGATACGTAATCAAAGAACATATGTGGTTGCTGTATTACACTGCATTCAAGCAAAGATACGTAATCAAAGAACATATGTGGTTGCTGTATTACACTGCATACAAGCAAAGATACGTAATCAAAGAACATATGTGGCTGCTATATTACACTGAATACAAGCAAAGATACGTAATCAAAGAACATACGTGGTTGCTGTATTACACTGCATTCAAGCAAAAAAACGTAATCAAAGAACATACGTGGTTGCTGTATTACACTGCATACAAGCAAAGATACGTAATCAAAGAACATACGTGGTGGCTGCATTACACTGCATACAAGCAAAGTGATGTGATCAATATAAATACGTGCCCTTGTATTAAGTTAATACACATTTAACAATTTATCGTTTATCTAACTTAAAAGAATCCACGACCTCCTAAATGTACGTGTAACTATATGTATATGCATACACGTTATGTATATGTATACACGTTATGTATATGTATACACGTTATGTATATGTATACACGTTATGTATATGTATAAAACGTTATGTATATGTATACACGTTATGTATATGTATACACGTTATGTATATGTATATATGTTATGTATATGTATATATGTTATGTATATGTATACACGTTATGTATATACGTTATGTATATGTATACACGTTATGTATATGTATACACGTTATGTATATGTATACACGCCATGTATATGTATACACGTTATGTATATGTATACACGTTATGTATATGCATACACGTTATGTATATGCATACACGATATTTATATGCATACACGTTATGTATATGTATACACGTTATGTATATGTATACACGCCATGTATATGTATACACGCCATGTATATGTATATATGTCCGTCATAGTATATATGTATGTCCTTCATAGTATATATGTCCTTCATAGTATATATGTCCGTCATAGTATATATGTCCGTCATAGCATATATGTCCTTAATAGTATATATGTCCTTCATAGTATATATGTCCGTCATAGTATATATGTCCTTCATAGTATATATGTCATTCATAGTATATATGTCCATCATAGTATATATGTCCTTAATAGTATATATGTCCGTCATAGTATATATGTCCTTCATAGTATATATGTCATTCATAGTATATATGTCCGTCATAGTATATATGTCCTTAATAGTATATATGTCCTTCATAGTATATATGTCCTTCATAGTATATATGTCCTTCATAGTATATATGTCATTCATAGTATATATGTCCGTCATAGTACATATGTCCTTAATAGTATATATGTCCGTCATAAAATATATGTCCGTCATAGTATATATGTCCTTCATAGTATATATGTCATTCATATTATATATGTCCGTCATAGTATGTATGTCCGTCATAGTATATATGTCCGTCATAGTATATATGTCCTTCATAGTATATATGTCCGTCATAGTATATATGTCCTTCATAGTATATATGTCCGTCATAGTATATATGTCCGTCATAGTATATATGTCCGTCATAGTATATATGTTCGTCATAGTATATATGTCCTTCATAGTATATATGTCCGTCATAGTATATATGTCCGTCATAGTATATATGTCCTTCATAGTATATATGTCCTTCATGGTATATATGTCCTTCATAGTATATATGTCCTTCATAGTATATATGTCCGTCATAGTATATATGTCCGTCATAGTATATATGTCCGTCATAGTATATATGTCCGTCATAGTATATATGTCCTTCATAGTATATATGTCCTTCATAGTATGTATGTCCTTCATAGTATGTATGTCCTTCATAGTATATATGTCCTTCATAGTATATATGTATGTCCGTCATAGTATATATGTCCGTCATAGTATATATGTCCTTCATAGTATATATGTCCTTCATAGTATGTATGTCCTTCATAGTATGTATGCCCTTCATAGTATATATGTCCTTCATAGTATATATGTATGTCCGTCATAGTATATATGTCCGTCATAGTATATATGTCCTTCATAGTATATATGTCCTTCATAGTATGTATGTCCTTTATAGTATATATGTCCGTCATAGTATATATGTCCGTCATAGTATATATGTCCTTCATAGTATATATGTCCGTCATAGTATATATGTCCGTCATAGTATATATGTCCGTCATAGTATATATGTCCGTCATAGTATATAAGTCCGTCATAGTATATATGTCCTTCATAGTATATATGTCCGTCATAGTATATATGTCCGTCATAGTATATATGTCCGTCATAGTATATATGTCCGTCATAGTATATATGTCCGTCATAGTATATATGTCCTTCATAGTATATATGTCCTTCATGGTATATATGTCCTTCATGGTATATATGTCCTTCATAGTATATATGTCCGTCATATTATATATGTCCGTCATAGTATATATGTCCGTCATAGTATATATGTCCGTCATAGTATATATGTCCTTCATAGTATGTATGTCCTTCATAGTATATATGTCCGTCATAGTATATATGTCCTTCATAGTATGTATGTCCTTCATAGTATGTATGTCCTTCATAGTATATATGTCCTTCATAGTATATGTATGTCCGTCATAGTATATATGTCCGTCATAGTATATATGTCCTTCATAGTATATATGTCCTTCATAATATGTATGTCCTTCATAGTATATATGTCCGTCATAGTATATATGTCCTTCATAGTATATATGTCCGTCATAGTATATATGTCCGTCATAGTATATATGTCCTTCATAGTATATATGTCCTTCATGGTATATATGTCCTTCATAGTATATATGTCCGTCATAGTATATATGTCCGTCATAGTATATATGTCCGTCATAGTATATATGTCCGTCATAGTATATATGTCCGTCATAGTATATATGTTCGTCATAGTATATATGTCCGTCATAGTATATATGTCCTTCATAGTATGTATGTCCTTCATAGTATATATGTCCGTCATAGTATATATGTCCTTCATAGTATGTATGTCCTTCATAGTATGTATGTCCTTCATAGTATATATGTCCTTCATAGTATATATGTCCGTCATAGTATGTATGTCCGTCATAGTATATATGTCCTTCATAGTATATATGTCCTTAATAGTATATATGTCCGTCATAGTATATATGTCCGTCATAGTATATATGTCCTTCATAGTATATATGTCCTTAATAGTATATATGTCCGTCATAGTATATATGTCCGTCATAGTATATATGTCCTTCATAGTATGTATGTCCTTCATAGTATATATGTACTTCATAGTATGTATGTCCGTCATAGTATATATGTCCTTAATAGTATATATGTCCGTCATAGTATATATGTCCGTCATAGTATATATGTCCTTCATAGTATATATGTCCGTCATAGTATATATGTCCGTCATAGTATATATGTCCGTCATAGTATATATGTCCTTCATAGTATATATGTCCTTCATAGTATATATGTCCTTCATAGTATATATGTCCGTCATAGTATATATGTTCTTCATAGTATATATGTCCTTCATAGTATATATGTCCGTCATAGTATATATGTCCTTCATAGTATATATGTCCTTCATAGTATATATGTCCTTCATAGTATATATGTCCTTCATAGTATATATGTCCTTCATAGTATATATGTCCGTCATAGTATATATGTCCTTCATAGTATATATGTCCGTCATAGTATATATGTCCTTCATAGTATATATGTCCGTCATAGTATATATGTCCTTCATAGTATATATGTCCTTCATAGTATGTATGTCCTTCATAGTATATATGTCCGTCATAGTATATATGTCCGTCATAGTATATATGTCCGTCATAGTATATATGTCCGTCATAGTATATATGTCCTTCATAGTATATATGTCCTTAATAGTATATATGTCCGTCATAGTATATATGTCCGTCATAGTATATATGTCCTTCATAGTATGTATGTCCTTCATAGTATATATGTCCTTCATAGTATGTATGTCCGTCATAGTATATATGTCCTTAATAGTATATATGTCCGTCATAGTATATATGTCCGTCATAGTATATATGTCCTTCATAGTATATATGTCCGTCATAGTATATATGTCCGTCATAGTATATATGTCCTCATAGTATATATGTCCGTCATAGTATATATGTCCTTCATAGTATATATGTCCTTCATAGTATATATGTCCTTCATAGTATATATGTCCGTCATAGTATATATGTCCTTCATAGTATATATGTCCTTCATAGTATATATGTCCGTCATAGTATATATGTCCTTCATAGTATATATGTCCTTCATAGTATATATGTCCGTCATAGTATATATGTCCGTCATAGTATATATGTCCTTCATAGTATATATGTCCGTCATAGTATATATGTCCGTCATAGTATATATGTCCGTCATAGTATATATGTCCTTCATAGTATATATGTCCGTCATAGTATATATGTCCGTCATAGTATATATGTCCTTCATAGTATATATGTCCTTCATGGTATATATGTCCTTCATGGTATATATGTCCTTCATAGTATATATGTCCGTCATAGTATATATGTCCGTCATAGTATATATGTCCGTCATAGTATATATGTCCTTCATAGTATGTAAGTCCTTCATAGTATATATGTCCGTCATAGTATATATGTCCGTCATAGTATATATGTCCTTCATAGTATATATGTCCGTCATAGTATATATGTCCGTCATAGTATATATGTCCTTCATAGTATATATGTCCTTCATGGTATATATGTCCTTCATGGTATATATGTCCTTCATAGTATATATGTCCGTCATAGTATATATGTCCGTCATAGTATATATGTCCGTCATAGTATATATGTCCTTCATAGTATATATGTCCTTCATAGTATATATGTCCGTCATAGTATATATGTCCGTCATAGTATATATGTCCTTCATAGTATATATGTCCGTCATAGTATATATGTCCGTCATAGTATATATGTCCTTCATAGTATGTATGTCCTTCATAGTATGTATGTCCTTCATAGTATATATGTCCTTCATAGTATATATGTCCGTCATAGTATATATGTCCGTCATAGTATATATGTCCGTCATAGTATATATGTCCTTCATAGTATATATGTCCTTCATAGTATGTATGTCCGTCATAGTATATATGTCCTTCATAGTATATATGTCCTTCATAGTATGTATGTCCGTCATAGTATATATGTCCTTCATAGTATATATGTCCTTAATAGTATATATGTCCGTCATAGTATATATGTCCGTCATAGTATATATGTCCTTCATAGTATATATGTCCGTCATAGTATATATGTCCGTCATAGTATATATGTCCTTCATAGTATGTATGTCCTTCATAGTATATATGTCCTTCATAGTATGTATGTCCGTCATAGTATATATGTCCTTAATAGTATATATGTCCGACATAGTATATATGTCCGTCATAGTATATATGTCCTTCATAGTATATATGTCCGTCATAGTATATATGTCCGTCATAGTATATATGTCCGTCATAGTATATATGTCCGTCATAGTATATATGTCCGTCATAGTATATATGTCCTTCATAGTATATATGTCCTTCATAGTATATATGTCCTTCATAGTATATATGTCCGTCATAGTATATATGTCCTTCATAGTATATATGTCCTTCATAGTATATATGTCCTTCATAGTATATATGTCCTTCATAGTATATATGTCCGTCATAGTATATATGTCCTTCATAGTATATATGTCCGTCATAGTATATATGTCCTTCATAGTATATATGTCCGTCATAGTATATATGTCCGTCATAGTATATATGTCCTTCATAGTATATATGTCCTTCATGGTATATATGTCCTTCATGGTATATATGTCCTTCATAGTATATATGTCCGTCATAGTATATATGTCCGTCATAGTATATATGTCCGTCATAGTATATATGTCCGTCATAGTATATATGTCCGTCATAGTATATATGTCTTTCATAGTATGTATGTCCTTCATAGTATATATGTCCTTCATAGTATATATGTCCGTCATAGTATATATGTCCTTCATAGTATGTATGTCCTTCATAGTATGTATGTCCTTCATAGTATATATGTCCTTCATAGTATATATGTCCTTCATAGTATATATGTCCGTCATAGTATATATGTCCGTCATAGTATATATGTCCGTCATAGTATATATGTCCGTCATAGTATATATGTCCTTAATAGTATATATGTCCTTCATAGTATGTATGTCCTTCATAGTATATATGTCCTTCATAGTATGTATGTCTGTCATAGTATATATGTCCTTAATAGTATATATGTCCGTCATAGTATATATGTCCGTCATAGTATATATGTCCTTCATAGTATATATGTCCGTCATAGTATATATGTCCGTCATAGTATATATGTCCGTCATAGTATATATGTCCGTCATAGTATATATGTCCGTCATAGTATATATGTCCTTCATAGTATATATGTCCTTCATAGTATATATGTCCTTCATAGTATATATGTCCGTCATAGTATATATGTTCTTCATAGTATATATGTCCTTCATAGTATATATGTCCGTCATAGTATATATGTCCTTCATAGTATATATGTCCTTCATAGTATATATGTCCTTCATAGTATATATGTCCTTCATAGTATATATGTCCGTCATAGTATATATGTCCTTCATAGTATATATGTCCGTCATAGTATATATGTCCTTCATAGTATATATGTCCGTCATAGTATATATGTCCGTTATAGTATATATGTCCTTCATAGTACATATGTCCTTCATAGTATATATGTATGTCCTTCATAGTATATATGTCCTTCATAGTATATATGTCCGTCATAGTATATATGTCCGTCATAGTATATATGTCCTTCATAGTATATATGTATGTCCTTCATAGTATATATGTCCTTCATAGTATATATGTCCTTCATAGTATATATGTCCTTCATAGTATATATGTTAGTATATATGTCCTTCATAGTATATATGTCCTTCATAGTATATATGTTAGTATATATGTCCTTCATAGTATATATGTCCTTTATAGTATATATGTCCTTCATAGTATATATGTCCGTCATAGTATATTTGTTCCTTCATACTATATCCCGGTGTTACTGGTTTTCGACGACGTAGTACATAACGGACTCCTATAGGTTTAGAATTGTCATACACTGCAAACAATTTTATGTCACCAAAAATTAATAAACAATATTTTACCTTTCATTCCCCAAAATCTCGAAGAAAACCGATTGTTTACTTATTGAGAAAAGTTGACAAAATAGCAGTACCTCATTCTCAGTAATCCAGTACCTCATTCTCAGTAATCCGGAATGACGTCACATGTTTTCGCCTAACTGGACATTGCTTACAGTGCGAGCATTAGTATGTAAGCAACAGTTTTTTTTAACAAAACAATATAAATAAGGAACACTTACTTTGATAATAGGCTTAATTTATCATTTTCACTCAAAATGCATTTGTTGGAGAGCATTTTGTCTATATCCTGTATCTAAAACACTAATTTAGTTTAACTTAGACAAACACACGGGGCATAAGAAGTCGTCGCCCCTCCTAATTACTCTGACTGGGTGCAGAACCGTAACTGGACCCATCCATTGAACACATCACACGGTGCCTAACAGAGAATAACTAGGTTTACACAACCATGTATATCAGTTGGAGAACCTGTGACAACACATGGACATGAAGGCGAAAAACGGTGAAAATCGATAGTATGCATAAGGACCCCTTGTGTTTAATAACGGACATAACTCATAAACACGGAGAAGTGAGACTATAATGACATTTTTATTCGCAAATATATTGGCGTGGCAGACGATGCATATGTCATTTTGGAGAAAAAATTGCCAATTTCTTTAAAAAATGATATTTATATGGTGATATAAAACGGATATAGTGAAATTAGTGAAAACTGGGGTAGGTTTAAAGTTTTCACCGCTAATTTACCTTGTCTGATATATTATGATCAGTTAGAAATAGATTGGAAGTGCACAAGGTATGTTTATTTATAATTCCGGTAACTGGAGCGTGAAATATTGCGTGATCTCTCACGACTTGCTATTCCCACAGTTAGGCGAAAATCTGTTCTGGGCGAAAACTCGTCACGCCGGGATATAAATAGTATGTCATTTGTAATATATATGTAACGTACATGCCCTTTGTAATATATATACCCTTTGTAACATACATACCCTTTGTAATATATATATATACCCTTTGTAATATATATACCCGTTGTAATATATATACCCTTTGTAATATATATACCCTTTGTAATATATATACCCGTTGTAATATATATACCCTTTGTAATATATATACCTTTGTAATATATATACCCTTTGTAACATACATACCCTTTGTAATATATATATACCCTTTGTAATATATATACCCGTTGTAATATATATACCCTTTGTAATATATATACCCTTTGTAATATATATACCCGTTGTAATATATATACCCTTTGTAATATATATACCCTTTGTAATATATATACCCTTTGTAATATATATACCCTTTGTAATATATATACCCTTTGTAATATATATAATTACTATCATGTCCATCATACCATTTAGTTCACCCATACCTTTCATAATTTACACAGTGGCGGTGGAGCGTCCGGGGGAGGTCGTAATCAACACAGGACAGCCGGAGGTCTGCTTGCTCAATTGTTTACAGACCTGTCCATACCGTGTATGAGATGCATGGAGGAGATGGCGGATGTAAGGTTGGAGCCTTGTGGGCACAGGGTCATGTGTAAACAGTGTTCGTTCAAAGTGAGGGAGTGTCCTATGTGTGACAGGACCATCCAAGAGAGATATGACTTCGGTATGTTACTGTGGTCGCTTTATTGACCCTCTACTGTGTGATTAAATTAACAGTTTAGAGCAGTTTTAGCTTAGTTTATGCACATTTATTTTAGCTCGATTGCGAAACAAGTTCCTACAACTAATCACTCTCGAGAATTCATTCTTGATGGAATCCATTGCCACTAGGGAGAGAGAAGAGGCAATGTTGAATCTAAAAGCCTTGCCTAAGGGCACAATCGTAACGGCTGTTGTTGGGCGCGAACTCCGGGGGCCTTTCGCACCTGAAGCGAATGCATTACCACTGCGCTATCACGACTTCCATGAGCATCTTTGTAGGCCAATGGTCCAGACCAGCACCTTTGTCAAGGTATATATCCAATGTAGTTCCCATGGTCGTACCTCTGGTCTTTGTACGCGGCGAGTTGCGATTATATTGAATGACCCGCACTTCACTGTGTTTAAATATCAACAAACTGGATAGCTTCCATACATGAATGTAGTAAACACCTCCCATTTGGAGTCCAAATATCACCAAACTGGATAGCTTCCTTACATGAATGTAGTAAACACCTCCCATTTGGAGTCCAAATATCAACAAACTGGATAGCTTCCTTACATGCATGTAGTGAACACCCCCTCCCATTTGGAGTCCAAATATCAACAAACTGGATAGCTTCCATACATGAATGTAGTGAACACCCCCTCCCATTTGGAGTCCAAATATCAACACACTAGATAGCTTCCTTACATGAATGTAGTGAACACCCCCCCCCATTTGGAGTCCACATATCAACAAACTGGATAGCTTCCTTACATGAATGTAGTGAACACCCCCCCCATTTGGAGTCCAAATATCAACAAACTGGATAGCTTCCATACATGAATGTAGTGAACACTCCCTCCCATTTGGAGTCCACATATCAACAAACTGGATAGCTTCCTTATATGAATGTAGTGAACACCTCCCATTTGGAGTCCACATATCAACACACTGGATAGCTTCCTTACATGAATGTAGTGAACACCCCCCATTTGGAGTCCAACCTACAACGATGAAGGGCAATTGCATACGTACATTGCATCAATACAGTATATAAATAAATTTGAACGAAATATATATTGATTACAACAAAATGGTATTTGACTTTGATTTAGGCTATTATAAACTTTATTTATTTTACAACGATTGCGAAACAAGCTGCAACAACTTATATCATTCATATGGGAGGAAACCGTAGTACCCGGAGAAAACCCACCTGTCCGATCTGGCGACAACCGTACCATCTTATACACTTCTCGGTCCGAGGATCGAATCCGGATTGCATTGGTGAGAAGCGAGCATGCTAACCACTGCGCTAATCGGACAGTCGGATTTCGGCTATGGTTAGTTAGTTCGCTCTATCATACCATATCCGTGGCCTAGTGGTTTAGGCGTTCGCCTAAGGAGCGGGGGTCGAAGGATCGAACACGGGTTCATTCTGGTATGGCCGGTTGGTGAGCCGCCAGCTATTTAAATATAATGGTTACCGATTGCCTATCAGCCAGGCGCCTGACCTTCAAGGATACGATTCGGGAAGTACTGATGTTTCATTAGTCAGAAATAACTGACACTTTCAATAGGGGTGACCTATTGCCTATCAGCCAGGCGCCTGTACTTCAAGGATACGATTCGGGAAGTACTGATGTTTCATTAGTCAGAAATAACTAACACTTTCAATAGGGGTGACCGATTGCCTATCAGCCAGGCGCCTGTACTTCAAGGATACGATTCGGGAAGTACTGATGTTTCATTAGTCAGAAATAACTGACACTTTCAATAGGGGTGACCGATTGCCTATCAGCCAGGCGTCTGTACTTCAATGATACGATTCGGGAAGAACTGATGTTTCATTAGTCAGAAATAACTGACACTTTCAATAGGGGTGACCGATTGCCTATAAGCCAGGCGCCTGTACTTCAAGGATACGATTCGGGAAGTACTGATGTTTCATTAGTCAGAAATAACTGACACTTTCAATAGGGGTGACAATATAATAATAACACTTTTATGTAATACAATTATTTTGCAGATGGACACCGCCTGGTTATCGCTGATTCTGATTCATGTACGGTACTGTAAACAGAGAATGATGGAAGGTGTGACACATTGATGGAAGGCGTGACACATTGATGGAAGGTGTGACATATTGAAACTTGACAAATGAAGCATGTTTTTCTTTTGTATACGTTTATTTATCTCTGCCTCTTGGTTAATCGGGGTGATACCCAGGGAAGTACGACATTTATTTTATTTTGTGTAGGATAGAACAATATATAAACGATGCTCCAATTCCAGAAGTGTATAGCACCGATATATGAGACCTCGGGTTATTGCTGAAAGAGTGTTAGTCATTTAAAGCAGCATTACATCGTAATAAAGGATATTTTGGGTAAAATATAAATACTAATGTGTGTGTGTTTACAAAAATCGAAATAGTCGCTCAGAAACGATAACATTCTAATAACTTTAAACCGTCGTATACGCGAATTTGTTTATCAACACACGAACTATAAACACGCACAGTGCGCATGCGTGAAACAACAGAGGGTGTAGAAAACAAAGTATATATTTTGAACATGAAATACTATCTATCTATCTTCCTCTAATGTCGAACCCCTCGCGGTAGTGTCCCTAAAAGACGCTAACAGAGGTATGAATGAACATATCAAGTAATTTAATTTAAAAAGTGCGGACGATGCGTTCCGGTTGTAAACAAGTGCGTGACCGATCGACTCGGACAGTCCTACTTTCGGTTTCGAGTTTGTTTTATCGCAAAGAAACACTGATTACCAAATGAACATAAGCATACAAAGTATAATGTTAGAATGTGTAGCAGCATTGCTACCCATATGTAAAAATTGAATTTTTCAAATATATTTTATTTCATACGATGAAATGCTGCTTTAATATTATGGACGGGAGAACTAACCTGTTATAATTATACTTTGAATCGATGTATTTGTGGTATAAAAATACATTGTAAACTTATATCTGTAAAATAATAGTATATGGTAAACAACATTCACTGGAAGTATTAGAGTAGTGAAAGACATTGGTCAGTTATTTCCCCTCGTCAGTTATTCCCCTCTGGTCAATTATTTCCCCTGAATACTCTTTTAAGGGGTTTAGGTCTTTTTGATGTGTTTCCTGTTTTCATCCACTACACAACTTGTAATAAGTTTTCGTTAGTTTTTGTCTCGCCCACTTTAGTGGGAAACAGGCAGGCAGTGACTTGTTCGGTGACGGCGGGCGGGAGCCGTCACCAATTGCATACTCGCAAATAACTACAGCCCCAGGAGCATGCATATCCAGTCAAACCTGTCTTAAGCAGCCATCCAAGGGAATCACTGAAAGTGGCTGCTTAATACAGGTGACTGCTTAACAGAGGTATGAGGTCAAATGTATAACAAAGTAACATATTGGGAATCTGGAAATTGACTGCTTATTGCAGGTTGACTACTTAATAGAGGTGGCTACTAACACAGGTTTGACTGCAGTTCATATGTGATTGGTTTGATTGAACATTGGTTCAGATCATAATGTACTAAATGACTGCGTTCTGTGATTTCTCAATGTTTACTAACTTATTGATTTTTAGACACATTTATTGAGTTGTTCATTTTCTTTGCTGTGGTTTGTAGTGTACTATATATCATTATTTTGGGGAAACTGTATTACCCCATTGTAAACATGTATATAGCGTACACAGTATGTAGATAAGCTGCCTACTACTACTTCATACTGCCCTTGTGATTTGTGAGCTTTAAACATTTATTTTCAATGCTATTTAAATACAGAAGAAAAAAGTTTAAGCTTGATTCATTTTACAACGATTGCTGAACAAGTCTTCACAACTTTATATTAATTACTCTGGTTGACGCGGATGAAAGCGTAACTGTGGTCATTGGTGTGGGAGCAAACCGGACTACCCGGAAAACACCAACATATTACCATACCATCGACACAGGGTTGCATTGGTGAGAAGCGAGCGCACTAATCACTGCGCTAATCGGACACATACAGAAGATAGGCAGTATCGAGGAAATTAAACGAAATCTAACATACATGTAATGTATATAATTTTCTATGCATGAGAGATTTTTTGTGATGTTCCAACTTCTATAATTATTTCACAAAATCTTAAAGCTTAGTTTTAGCAATATTTTTATTCAAGAATGAGACACAAGACGGGAATAGTTGAAATAAAATAGTCACGATTGGGGCAACGTAGTACTTTATTTGAATCGCTTTCCTTAAATACAATTCGCGCGCTGCTGTAGCCGTTACGATTGTGTCCTTAGGCAGGGTATTTAAATTCCACATTGCCTCTTCTCTCTCCATAGTGGCGATGAATTCAATCAGGAATGAAGTCGACAGAGAGATTAATATAAGTTTTAGGAACTTGTTTCGCAATCGAGATAAACTAAATTTGTATAAACTGAATACAATTATATACCAACAAAATTAAATATATATATATATATCTGTTAATTCGCGTGTGTGGACACCCGCATTCGCAACCTGGATATGTATGGATATTATTGGGAATAAAAACCTCACGCAAATAATAGTGATTTGCAGTAGGTTGGCGTAACAGAATAATACCGATACAATCAGGTTATAGTGCTGGCGTGTAGCACCGTCAAAACTCCGTTAAACGTCAAAAAAAGACTGTTAAACGTCAAAAGAACGCTAAACGTCAAACGACCAATAAACGTCAAAACTCCGCTGAACGTCAAAAGACCGCTAAACGTCATAAAGAGTTCCGCTATACGTCAAAAGACGGTTACATTGGATTGAATGCATATTGGACATTCGCAGGGTGATCGTAACTATGATTGGCACAAAAGCCCAAAGTCAAGAATCGAAACATGTGCCGTATATCACCGAATGCACACTTGTTATTTATTAATAATCTCAGGCTGGCCTCAGTGTTTTGCGTTTATTTATCGTCGCTACCGGTTGCCCATATGAGCGACGATGATACAGACAGAGACCCATTCCAGAGTCTCCTCAGGTTCTTTTACGTGCACGATGTAAAGCACCAACACGAGACCTCGGTTTAACGTCCCATCTTTTATTAGGGTCAGACGGGGGATCGAACCTGGGATCCCTGGATTACCAGTCCAGCGTGTTACCACTGGACTACAGATCCGTTATTTAACTCAGGCCGGTCTCAGTAGAAACAATCTAGTGTAACATGCATGTGATAGTGTACGCAGTTGTTCTGTGAAATAATTTAGTCATTGTTCTAACATTGCTCGGCATTTTGCCCGTATACGCAAAGAAGGTAGTTACCGTCCAATAAAACATGGCTTAGCGCGTGATGTCAAACGTGACGTCATTTTTGTAATGCTGTGACGTCAGTTGCGGCTTTCTAAGAAGTAACACCAACTTTCCCTTTTTTACAGCTTGATTATGTTAGAATCGAAATAATATCTGTATTTGGGTTATTTATTAGGCATACGGCATGTGTGATTAATGTATACGTGTCAGAACTCCAAACCATGTTTTATTCGCCAATAAACAACGGACAAACAAATATTATTTCTTAGTCATTTTTATTCTTGCGATGTAAGTAACATATTTAATCGATGACAATTTTTGAACAATGCGTAGTTCCATCCAGCTGTCTGTAAATAGAATAAATTAATTTCCAGACCAGACCGTGGTTTGTGATCGATCTCTCTCAATATAACAATGTGACATTGGTTAAGTACAGTATATTAATATATTGCTATATTGTGTGGCACATGGTAATCGGCCACACAAGAGGGAGCATTGTTATTCGTTTACTAATGTGTAACCCAGAGAATGTATTTACATTTTACAACAATCTTAACGTATTTACTTATGTGTTTATGCCAGACACAAGTAGTTTATGACTGTATATAGTATAGATTGCTTAGGTTATGACTGTATAGTATATTGCTTAGGCTATGACTGTCTAGTATATTGCTTAGGCTATGACTGTATAGTATATTGCTTAGGTTATGACTGTATAGTATATTGCTTAGGTTATGACTGTATAGTATATTGCTTAGGCTATGACTGTATAGAATATTGCTTAGGTTATGACTGCATAGTACATTGCTTAGGCTATGACTGTATAGTATATTGCTTAGGCTATGACTGTATAGTATATTGCTTAGGTTATGACTGTATAGTATATTGCTTAGGCTATGACTGCATAGTATATTGCTTAGGTTATGACTGTATATTATATTGCTTAGGCTATGACTGTATAGTATATTGCTTAGGTTATGACTGTATAGTATATTGCTTAGGTTATGACTGTATAGTATATTGCTTAGGTTATGACTGTATAGTATATTGCTTAGGTTATGACTGTATTGTATATTGCTTAGGTTATGACTGTATAGTATATTGCTTAGGCTATGACTGTATAGTATATTGCTTAGGTTATGACTGTATAGTATATTGCTTAGGCTATGATTGTATAGTATATTGCTTAGGTTATGACTGTATAGTATGTTGCTTAGGCTATGACTGTATAGTATGTTGCTTAGGTTATGACTGTATAGTATATTGCTTAGGTTATGACTGTATAGTATATTGCTTAGGCTATGACTGTAGAGTATATTGCTTAGGTTATGACTGTATAGTATTATTGCTTAGGTTATGACTGTATAGTATATTGCTTAGGCTATGACTGTATAGTATATTGCTTAGGCTATGACTGTATAGTATATTGCTTAGGTTATGACTGTATAGTATTATTGCTTAGGTTATGACTGTATAGTATATTGCTTAGGCTATGACTGTATAGTATATTGCTTAGGTTATGACTGTATAGTATGTTGCTTAGGTTATGACTGTATAGTATATTGCTTAGGTTATGACTGTATAGTATATTGCTTAGGTTATGACTGTATAATATATATTGCTTAGGCTATGACTGTATAGTATATTGCTTAGGTTATGACTGTATAGTACATTGATTAGGCTATGACTGTATAGTATATTGCTTAGGCTATGACTGTATAGTATATTGCTTAGTTTATGACTGTATAGTATAATAATTATGTACACATATCCATACATATATATACACATACGTACACATATCCATACATATACACACACATATGTACACATATCCATACATATACACACACATACGTACATATATCCATACATATATAGACACATACGTACACATATCATACATATATACACACATACCTACATATATCCATACATATGTACACACATATGTACACATATCCATACATATATACACACATACGTACACATATCCATACATATTTACACACATATGTACACATATCCATACATATATACACACATACGTACACATATCCGTACATATATACACACATACGTACACATATCCATACATATTTACACACATATGTACACATATCCATACATATATGCACACATACGTACACATATCCATACATATATACACACATACGTACACATATCCATACATATTTACACACATATGTACACATATCCATACATATATACATACGTACATATATCCATACATACAGTGTATATTAAATATAATAATACCGTCTACATCCGTTATGTCAAAGTCGGTTATGTCGAATTATCCGGTTGTGGATCAAAGTCCCGTTACATACACTATCACTTTACATATAACTGGATCTGTTTATATCGAATTTCGTTAGGTCAATCTTCGGTTATGTCGAAGTATTTTATTCGAACTGTGTATGGTAATTGGTGTGTATGTATGTGCTATGGTTTACAACTGAATAATATTATACATATAATACATGTATATGATTATAGAAATGTATAGTTCTATGGGTCAGCTGGAAGGATGTGACCCAGCTTTATGTCCATTAACTGTCGCAATGGAGTGCGTTATCGCGGTGGAGTGAGTTATCGCGGTGGAGTGAGTTGCGGTGGAGATAGTTATCGCGGTGGAGTGAGTTATCGCGGTGGAGTGAGTTATCGCGGTGGAGTGAGTTATCGCAATGGAGTGCGTTATCGCGGTGGAGAGAGTTATTGCGGTGGAGTGAGTTATGATAATCGTGCATGCTTCACAGGCATAGTTTAGGCTATGCATAACATATCTCGTAGATTGTCGATTATTTGCCCGATAAAATACACACGACCCATAAATCGTTTGTAATTTGTAAAATATTTGATAAATGTGTGATATGCGTTATTCAAGCAGGTTTCACTTCTATGCATCATAATATTGTTACTTCGTTGTGTAACGCTTGGTGGCTTATTGATAATATTTCAAGTTCCTCTGCCTGAGCCTCTTATATAAGAGTGTGCGTCTGTATGTCTCTATGAAACTTACTTCATTTGAACGTTTGCCATCATTACAAACGAAACCAAAATAATGATTTCTTCGTAACTAATGTTTTCACGATTCAAATAAACATGTTATTGCACATTTATTAATTTCACATACATGTATAAATAAGCATGTGCAAGTTTTTATTACGTGTGTATTTTTTGTTAGCTCACTTGAATACAAAGTGCCGGATCGTGTGGCATTAACTGAGTTTTTGTGAATGACCACATTTACGCTTCCATCCGCGCCAACGAGAGTGATTAATATAAGTTGTTAAAACTTCAAAATAAATAAAGTTTAAGAGTTTTTATGATCGTCCTATCTCCCGGGATCGTGCGGCATTAACTGAGTTTTTATGATCGTCCTATCTCCCGGGACCGTGCGGCATTAACTGAGTTTTTATGATCGTCCTATCTCCCGGGATCGTGCGGCATTAACTGAGTTTTTATGATCGTCCTATCTCCCGGGATCGTGCGGCATTAACTGAGTTTTTATGATCGTCCTATCTCCCGGGACCGTGCGGCATTAACTGAGTTTTTATGATCGTCCTATCTCCCGGGACCGTGCGGCATTAACTGAGTTTTTGTGATCGTCCTATCTCCCGGGATCGTGCGACATTAACTGAGTTTTTGTGATCGTCCTATCTCCCGGGATCGTGCGCCATTAACTGAGTTTTTGTGATCGTCCTATCTCCCGGGATCGTGCGGCATTAACTGAGTTTTTATGATTGTCCTATCTCCCGGGACCGTGCGGCATTAACTGAGTTTTTATGATCGTCCTATCTCCCGGGACCGTGCGACATTAACTGAGTGTTTGTGATCGTCCTATCTCACGGGATCGTCAACATTTTGCTTCAAACGACATCTCATCCTTGAAGGTCCAATAATCATGAAACTTCATAACCATGACCATTCGGTGATCCTTTTGCAGGATTGCTCAAATTAGGTCACTATGTCTTACAATTATGTCAAATTAGTGGCAAAATTTCAAAATTCTTCTCCGAAAAAAATGAAATTTGAAATCCGGAATGCATCATTACAGACGATAGTATGCTCAAGCAGTTTCGATGCGTACTTGTACTTGCGAACATATTTGTCACCAGCAGCGCGGAAGGTATTTATCTGTATTTCCTATAGAATGATAGAGTAAATCTCTAAAAAAAGCCGCACACATCTTTCATATTTGCATGTAGCAAGTGAACCTCTACACAGTTTGCTGAAAGTGTGATCCTGTGGTCATATTTAACCCCACTCTATGTATAGTTTGCTTTTATACATGTAGGTTACATATATTAAGAAAACAACAGTTACTGTAAAAAGTTTCATAATTCTTATGCCCTTTTACGCATATATTATATGTTATAATTATGGTAAGCTACATTTTCTTCATACAACATGCATGTAGACAGGATGAGTCTGTTCTCAAAATAATATGGCAAACATTATTATTCCGACGACCGGTAACATGCGTGCTTGTACATGTAGATGTACGTATGTTGTTTACTTTGGCACTGTCGTACCTGTTACATATACCAGTAGTATGTCTTTCCTCTCCGAACCATAAGTTCACTACTTGAAGACATGCAGATACTATTGTGGATCACAATCTAAAGTGTATACTTATTTATTTATATTTACGACAATTGCGAAACAAGCATTAACGACTTCTATGAATCACTATCATTGGTGTGGTCATTCGTGTGGTAACCAGAATACCACCTGTCTGACCTGGCAAGCACCGTACGGACATCCCGGTCTGAGGATGTGAGTATGCTAACCATTGCGCTAATCAGACATCTATTGTTAACGGTTTATTGCATTACCTCAATGTGGTTGATGTGAGTGACCTAAACCTTGTAAAATATTGTTGATGTAAGTGACATGAACCTTGTAGTATATATCACAATTTTAACGGCTCTAGCGGGGCTCGGACTCAGGGAAATTTGCACCTGTAGCGAACGTTCTACAACTGCGCTATCACAACATCCAAAATATGTTTAGGGATGGCTGTGTATTGCAATGGGGGACCTATTCAATATTAAATGAATTTGACGTATCTAGTAGGTTTGAAACGAATGTACAAACAGCCCGAACATATTATTTTATAGCCCTTTGAGCTTTTTCAACTTCGGTGAGCAATCCACTTGAGTGTCTTCATGGCCGTCTTGTTTTGTTTTGTTGCAAGAACCAATTTCTATTTCGTTTCTTTGAAATAATTGCTTGTTATGAACGTTGAATTAAAATATATTGAACTGTGTTTATTTTATTTCGGTTTTTCTACCCTAGAGAATTCCATGGCCCGAGTGGTGTTTATTTTATTTCGTTTTTACTTCCCTAGAGACGTCCATGGCCCGAGTGGTGTTTATTTTATTTCGTTTTTACTTCCCTAGAGACGTCCATGGCCCGAGTGGTGTTTATTTTATTTCGTTTTTACTTCCCTAGAGACGTCCATGGTCCGAGTGGTGTTTATTTTATTTCGTTTTTACTTCCCTAGAGACGTCCATGGCCCGAGTGGTGTTTATTTTATTTCGTTTTTACTTCCCTAGAGACGTCCATGGCCCGAGTGGTGTTTATTTTATTTCGTTTTTACTTCCCTAGAGACGTCCATGGTCCGAGTGGTGTTTATTTTATTTCGTTTTTACTTCCCTAGAGACGTCCATGGCCCGAGTGGTGTTTATTTTATTTCGTTTTTACTTCCCTAGAGACGTCCATGGTCCGAGTGGTGTTTATTTTATTCGTTTTGTCTTCCCTAGAGACGTCCATGGTCCGAGTGGTGTTTATTTTATTTCATTTTGTCTTCCCTAGAGACGTCCATGGCCCGAGTGGTGTTTATTTTATTTCGTTTTTTCTTCCCTAGAGACGTCCATTGTCCGAGTGGTGTTTATTTTATTTCGGTTTTTCTTCCCTAGATACATCCATTGTCCGAGTGGTGTTTATTTTATTTCATGTTTTCTTCCCTAGAGACGTCCATGGCCTGAGTGGTTAATGTCAGTGATCTGAAATTACTTGCCTTGCACCACTGTAGGTTCGATTCCTACTGGAGGATTTGAATTATTTCTTGTGAGGAAGCTATCCAGCTGGCTTGGGGAAGGTCGGTGGTTATACCCGGGTGTTCATCTTGAAATGTACATCTCCATATAGGTTATTGGGAATGTATTGCAAATCTTACACCTGTCTTATACTAGGCATACTTATTGTATGAAGCATCAGCTAATGTGCTTAACCCTTTTTATGCTAATATCCTACTTTATTAAAGTTTAACATTTTTATATATTTTACAATGATTGCGAAGCAAGTTCTCTACAACTTATATTAATAGTATGACAGGGTGACGCTTGTCGGGGACCGTTGATAAACATCTCATTTGAGACACAGAATGTTGAAAATAACCACATACTAAGGTCAAAAACAGTCCCGAGTGGTACAGTGGCCAGCCGCTCAGCAAAAATGGTAAAGGCTGGGACTGGACGGTATATAGTATATATCTATATGTCTGCCTGCCTGCCTGCCTGCCTGCCTGCCTGCCTGCCTGCCTGCCTGCCTGCCTGCCTGCCTGCCTACCTGCCTGCCTGCCAGCCAGCCAGCCACCCAGCCAGCCTTTAATGTCGAACCCCTTGCGGTAAAAGTATGAATAGTTAAAAGCATAATTTAAGAAAGTAATGAAAATAAGTTTTTGTAAAAGTTTAAAAGCAGCTGCGCAGAACAACTAGGGACTGGCATGGTCAATATTGCAAACTGTCGTATTGAATTGCTCTGTGGTAGGGAGATGGACACTGTCAGGAGGGAGATGGTTCCAATGGTAGATTGTTCTTGGAAAAAGGAAAACTTGTAGTAGTCTGTAGTTGCTGTAATTAACCTATAGCTTATGGAATGGCAATGGCGAGCAGGACGGGAGAGGGGAACTAAGTAATTTCCAATGGGAATAGCAATAAGATCATTATGAATGTTATACAGAAGGGATAACCTATTATCAATACGCCGTTGATCTAGTCTGCGTAGATTTAGGGAATGTAGCATGTATGTAACACTAGAGGTACGATAGAGGTCAGCCTTTATCCAACGCGGTGTTGTCTCATATACCACTGGACACATTCATATGGTCTATCAATGTTTGGGTATGGGGCAACCAGATCTCGGAGCCATATTCAAGCTGGGGTCTCACTAGTGTCTGGTAAGCCATGTACTTAAGGGGTTCGGATTTGACCTGGAGGTTTCTACGTAGGAATCCTAATTTTTGGTTTGCTTTCTTAGTTGACCTTTTTATGTGAGTGTCCCACGACATGTAATTTGAGATATCCACGCCAAGGTATTTGGCTGAGGTGACCTACTCAAGTAGGACTCCATGGAGTTCACATTGACTGGGAATAGGATGTTTCCTTCTGATAACTTGACATTTGTAGGGTTAAAGTCCATGTCCCACTCCAACTCTTCTAATCTCTTTAGATCGTTTTGGAGTGTGACCGATTCATTTGCAGATGATAGATAGACTGCAGTATCATCTGCAAAGATACGGACTTTGGAACTGATGTTTTGTGAGAGGTCGTTTAGATAGGCTAGGAAAAGCAAGGGTCCAAGTATGGATCCCTGTGGGACTCCAGATGAATGGCATCTGAACTAATACCATTAAGGACAACTGACTGGAGTCTATTATCTAGAAAACTCTTAATCCACCTTAATGTTTGACCTCTGACTCCATAGTCATGCATTTTAGTAGTACTTTCTCGTGATTGACCTTATCGAAAGCCTTACTGAAGTCTAATAGGATGAGATCTATCTGATGCTTATTGTAGACAGAGGTAACCAGGTCATTGATTAGCATTACTAATTGGGTCACGCATTGGGTCACGCATGACCGTTTTTCTCTAAAACCATGCTACAAATGGTACAGAATAATGTGGTTAGTGAAGTGTTTTACTATCGAGGAGGAAACTAAGTATATGTTCTAGAACCTTGCATAGAACACATGTCAGTGAGATAGGCCTATAGTTGGCGGGGTGTGACTTGTCCCCTTTTTTTGTAAATGGGAGCAACAATTGCTGACTTCCACTGGGCAGGCAGTGATCCTTCACTGAGGGAGGCCATTCCAATGTCATGGGATAATATAGTTAATATGGTGCGTGTGACCTAAATGTTACTAATGCATTCAATTACTTATGTACATTCTATGTTTTATTGATGCCAAGCACCTTGTGGGGATCTTGACATGTTTTTTGGACATGCTTAGCAGACTTAAGTCACTAACCAGTACTGAGATGCCTCACTCAATGACACTATATGTGCCCCAAACTAGTATCATACCCGGGACCCTTTGAATCCAAATAAGACACTCTACCACTGTACCACTGGACAATGGACGACACACTAAGTAATTCTCTGAACCATATAACCCATATACATTCGTAGGAACAGATATTGCGTCTAACTATATATATATATAAATTTCAAGATTATGTGACACTCGGGTGTGTCATTCCTATACGAGTAATGCATATTTACGTTTGTTTACCTGTTAGTCTCGTTTTGGCGAAAGTAGGTCAAAACGGTGCGCACTATATCATAAGCCAAACCGTGTTTCTGTGTATTGTCGTCTGGCTGGATAAACACTAAACAGAAAGTAGAGTTATCAGGCAGTGATGAGCGACGATGAAGGTGAGCTGATGCACAAACTGTTAGCGAATATTATATTTTGCAAGACTATTACCATTTCAGAAACGGACATATCGCAGGAACATTAACAAAAAATGGAACCAAAATATTGATTTACAGCTGATTTTTGTGTGTCTGGTGCCTGTGGTCGCGGCATGACATTGACAGCTTGCAATAGACATTTGACATATACCTGTTATTTGTATTCATGCCTTAATTGTTGAACATCAACTGCTTAGATCAATAAAATGCTACACTACCTGAATACAGTAATTATAGATAAAGATATTGTGTCTATTATTTTCGTGAAGTTGATTAGTTTATACAAATTTATTTTAGCTCGATTGCGAAACAAGTTATTTCAACTTATATAAATCACTCTCGAGACCTCATTCCTGATGGAATCCATCGCCACGAGGGAGAGAGAAGAGGCAACGTGGAATTTAAATGCCTTGCCTAAGGGCACAATCGTAACGGCTCCAGTGGGGCATGAACTCCAAACCTTTCGCACCTGAAGCGAACGCGCATCCACTGCGCTATCACGACTTGAAGTTGTTTGGTTATGAGGGACTATTTACTACGGCATGTTGTGTGTGTGTGTGTGTGTGTGTGTGTGTGTGTGTGTGGTGTGTGTGTGTGTGTGTGTGTGTGTGTGTGTGTGTGTGTGTGTGTGTGTGTGTGTGTGTGTGTGTGTGTGTGTGTGTGTGTGTGTGTGTGTGTGTGTGTGTGTGTGTGTGTGTGTGTGTGTGTGTGTGTGTGTGTGTGTGTGTGTGTGTGTGTGTGTGTGTGTGTGTGTGTGTGTGTGTGTGTGTGTGTGTGTGTGTGTGTGTGTGTGTGTGTGTGTGTGTGTGTGTGTGTGTGTGTGTGTGTGTGTGTGTGTGTGTGTGTGTGTGTGTGTGTGTGTGTGTGTGTGTGTGTGTGTGTGTGTGTGTGTGTGTGTGTGTGTGTGTGTGTGTGTGTGTGTGTGTGTGTGTGTGTGTGTGTGTGTGTGTGTGTGTGTGTGTGTGTGTGTGTGTGTGTGTGTGTGTGTGTGTGTGTGTGTGTGTGTGTGTGTGTGTGTGTGTGTGTGTGTGTGTGTGTGTGTGTGTGTGTGTGTGTGTGTGTGTGTGTGTGTGTGTGTGTGTGTGTGTGTGTGTGTGTGTGTGTGTGTGTGTGTGTGTGTGTGTGTGTGTGTGTGTGTGTGTGTGTGTGTGTGTGTGTGTGTGTGTGTGTGTGTGTGTGTGTGTGTGTGTGTGTGTGTGTGTGTGTGTGTGTGTGTGTGTGTGTGTGTGTGTGTGTGTGTGTGTGTGTGTGTGTGTGTGTGTGTGTGTGTGTGTGTGTGTGTGTGTGTGTGTGTGTGTGTGTGTGTGTGTGTGTGTGTGTGTGTGTGTGTGTGTGTGTGTGTGTGTGTGTGTGTGTGTGTGTGTGTGTGTGTGTGTGTGTGTGTGTGTGTGTGTGTGTGTGTGTGTGTGTGTGTGTGTGTGTGTGTGTGTGTGTGTGTGTGTGTGTGTGTGTGTGTGTGTGTGTGTGTGTGTGTGTGTGTGTGTGTGTGTGTGTGTGTGTGTGTGTGGGTGTGTGTGTGTGTGTGTGTGTGTGTGTGTGTGTGTGTGTGTGTGTGTGTGTGTGTGTGTGTGTGTGTGTGTGTGTGTGTGTGTGTGTGTGTGTGTGTGTGTGTGTGTGTGTGTGTGTGTGTGTGTGTGTGTGTGTGTGTGTGTGTGTGTGTGTGTGTGTGTGTGTGTGTGTGTGTGTGTGTGTGTGTGTGTGTGTGTGTGTGTGTGTGTGTGTGTGTGTGTGTGTGTGTGTGTGTGTGTGTGTGTGTGTGTGTGTGTGTGTGTGTGTGTGTGTGTGTGTGTGTGTGTGTGTGTGTGTGTGTGTGTGTGTGTGTGTGTGTGTGTGTGTGTGTGTGTGTGTGTGTGTGTGTGTGTGTGTGTGTGTGTGTGTGTGTGTGTGTGTGTGTGTGTGTGTGTGTGTTCCTTTAATGTCAAACCCCTCGCGGGGACTTAGACATGTTTTCCTGGGCTGGCTTAGCCGACCTAAGCGATTAACCAGTACTAATGTGTGTGAGGTGCCTTGCTCAATGGCACTACATACGTGGCCTGACCCGGGACCGTTCGATTCCAAATCCGACGCTCTACCACTGGACCACGGACGCCCCTATTCGGATACAGCTTAGTGTAATAAGACTCAAAAATAGCCTTGCCAACAGAAACGTTTTATTTCTTCACATTTATGGTTATTGTTACCGTTGTACTGTGATAAAAAGGATCTTACACTCGTGGTGATTTTAAATCACCTTTCATTATATATAACCATACATAAATACATTCATTTTGTTAACACGGACTGTGGATCCAGGTACCAGCCCAGATACAGTGTAAACATTATAGCTTACCTATTTTATGCTATGACAACAGGGCCAGAAGTAAAATGACTGAACATATCAAAATCGCAGTACTCACTACTGTAGCACCACAGTCGGGATCTAACCCTGCCATGGCTAGAATAGACACGTAGGCGTTATGTAGAAATCTAACCCTCGTTGCTAGCATATAGTCATTGTCATTATTTAATACATTTAACCCTCGGTTATAATTAGCATAGAGTCGTTGGCGATATGCAAAACACATAACCCTCGGTTATAACTAGCAAATAGTCATTGGAGTTATGCTATACATCTAACCCTCGGTTATAACTAGCATATTATCATTGCAGTTATGCTATACATCTAACCCATGGTCATAACTAGCATAGAGTCGGTGACGTTATGTAATACACATAACCTTCGGTTATAACTAACATAGAGTCGTTGTCGTTATGTAATACATCTAACCATCGGTTATAACTAGCATAGAGTCAGTGACGTTATGTAATACATCTAACCCTCGGTTATAGCTAGTATAGAGTCGTTGACGTTATGTAATACATCTAGCCCATTGGTTATAACTAGCATATATAGTCGTTGACGTTATGCAATACACTTATACTTATGACCCGGCCTTTCAATGGTGCTTTAATATTTGCATGTAGTACGTTGTATGTCCGGGGCGGGTCGTGCTATAATTTAAAGATCCAATTCACAATATAAATTTACGAAATGTTCAATTTTTCTTTATTTATGCGTACATCTGTTTCAGAATTCAGGAGTTAAATGTCATGACTCCAGATTCTAAATTATTCCGCTGTTTGGAAATGCATATGTGCAGTTCGAACACACATTTGTTCAAATTCGGCAGCAAATGAGTGAACGTATGTTTGGAACTCTTTAAAGCAGCATTTCATCGTTTTGGGTAAAATATAAATACTAATGTGTGTGTGTGTGTGTTTACAAAAATCGAAATATTCGCTCAGAAATGGATAAAATTCCAATAAATTTAAACGGTCGTATACGCGAATTTGTTTATCAACACACGAAATATAAACACGCACAGCGCGCATGCGTGAAACAACAGAGGTTGTAGAAAAGAACGTATATATTTTGAACATGAAAGACTATCCATCTATCTTCCTCTATGTAGAAATGTCCCTAAATGACTTAGCTAACAGAGGTATGAATCAACATATCAAGTAATTTAATTAAAAAAGACAACGTGGGACAAATGTGGACGATGCTTTCCGAATGTAAACAAGTGCGGATGATGCGTTCCGAGTGCGTGACCGATCGACTCGGAAAGTCGTACTTTCGGTGAACGTATGTTTAGAACTCTTTATCTGTACTGTACATATCACACTGTCTCATAATGCTGAACTTTCTTTTATTTATTTGACATTTTGCATATAATAGGTTTCATATATTATACAGCATTTCTAAAGTTCTTTCTGTCTGCACAACTAGAATCGCGCTCATGTTACTGTACTAACCCTTGTTTTATATACAGTTATATTATACTAGGCATCCTTGGTTTACGTCCTTGATTTCAAATAACTTGACCATATCAGCAATAGGTTCGGATCCTACTGGCTTGTGAAATGTCGGCTGTTCTACCCTAGTATACGTCCGTGTCTGAAATACAGCTCGAATGGTGCACTTGGAGTGTTCCTCCACCCAGTAATACACGCCGGAGAGTCGCCATATCATCTAAGTTGTTTGTATGACTTTAATCCCAGAAAACAAACAAACAAACAAACAAATAAACCAAAATTGTTCCGGTATGTGGCGGTGTTGAGTTGTGTCGTGGGGGGGGGGGCTATGTTCTCCCGGAGAGTCACACTATCATCTAAGCTGTTTGTATGACTGTAATCCCGGAAAACAAACAAATACAACTTGTTCCGGTGTGGGGCAGGGGTTGAGTATTGACGGTTGTCGTGGTAGTTTGCATTACGCTCGCCCACATGGTTCGCCGGAGACGAGGGTAAATAAGCTAAGCTTAATCATCATAGTTGGCATTACTATAAGTAAAATGTTGATGCAGAGCATCAAGTCGTCAGAGAACAGGTCAGGGGTTGCACAATGTTGAGTATCCTAGGAACAGGGGTTTGCACAATGTTGAGTAGCCTAGGAATAAGGGGTTTGCACAATGTTGAGTAGCCTAGGAACAAGGGGTTTGCCCAATGTTGAGTAGCCTAGGAACAGGGGATTGCACAATGTTGAGTAGCCTAGGAACAGGGGTTTGCACAATGTTGAGTAGCCTAGGAACAGGGGTTTGCACAATGTTGAGTAGCCTAGGAACAGGGGTTTGCACAATGTTGAGTAGCATAGGAACAGGGGTTTACACAATGTTGAGTATCCTAGGAACAGGGGTTTGCACAATGTTGAGTAGCCTAGGAACAGGGGTTTGTACAATGTTGAGTAGCCTAGCCTAGTATTGAGTTTCAGATAATAGAAACTAGATGTATTAAAAGAAGTAAAATATGTTTATTTTATAGTGAACATATTATCACAAACTTGTGTTGTGAAATTAATTTTTCAGATAATATGTTTATTATAAAAATTATAAGCAACTGAATAAAACAGGTTGAGCAAAGGTATGTAGCTAACACTGTGTTCGAACCCGGGACCTTCGCTTACAGGGCAAACACTTTACCGACTGAGCTAGCTCACACATAGTCTCCCCAATGAAGATTAACGGTTAGCTATATCCACGTATATAACGGCGATATATTGTTAGTAGAAGCACATTACATTGTATATTAAAAGTAATAATTAAAAACAAGAGACTTATCAAGAAACACACAAAATTAGCGGCATTTAGAAACATATAGTTAACTACTTCATTATGTATGACAACAGTTTCCATTTAATCCCAGTTCCAATCAATTTATTAATTTCTGATCTTAAGGGCTTGTTCTAGGAATAAGCTATTATTACCTTTTCATAATATAACACTTTATCCTTTTTTCACGTCCATCACACAATTTTGTTCCAAGCAGCCAATTGCATTCACTGTAAAAGCATTCTTTCTTTACAATATTTTTTGTAATGTAAATGAAGGGTTTGTTCTAGGAATAAGTTATTATTCGATTTTCATAATATAACAATTTATCTGTTGTTTACGTCCATCACACAGTGTCGTTGTACAAGTGAGGAACATGAGAATAATAATGATAACGGGCATATTCACCTAATACACTAAGTAACGTGTTAGTATTTCCTGTCACACAATGACCATTCAGTAAAACCATCCCCTATGATAGGAAATCGCAGAACTTGTCTGCAGCACATGCAGGGATTGCATCCGGACGTTACTAGATTGTGTCTGTAGTACATTCAGGGATTGTATCCGGACGTCACTAGATTGTGTCTGTAGTACATTCATGGATTATATCCGGACGTTAGTATATTGTGTCTGTAGTACATTCATGGATTATATCCGGACGTTAGTATATTGTGTCTGTAGTATATTCAGGGATTGTATCCGGACGTTACTAGATTGTGTCTGCAGCTCATGCAGGGATTGCATCCGGACGTTACTAGATTGTGTCTGTAGTACATTCAGGGATTGTATCCGGACGTTACAAGATTGTGTCTGTAGTACAGTCAGGGATTGTATCCGGACGTTACTGGATTGTGTCTGTCGTATATTCAGGGATTGTATCCGGACGTTAGTAGATAGTGTCTATAGTACATGCAGGGATTGTATCTGGACGTTAGTAGATTGTATCTATAGTACATTCAGGGATTTTATCCGGATGTTAGTAGATTGTATCTATAGTACATTCAGGGATTTTATCCGGATGTTAGTAGATTGTATCTATAGTACATTGAGGGATTGTATCCGGACGTTAGTAGATTGTGACTGAAGCACACTCAGGGATTGCATGCAGACGTTAGTAGATTGTGTCTGTAGTACATTCAGTGATTGTATCCGGACGTTAGTAGATTGTGTCTGTAGTACATGCAGGGATTGCATCCGGACGTTACTAGATTGTGTATGTAGTACATTCAGGGATTGTATCCGGACGTTAGTAGATTGTGTCTGTAGTACATGCAGGGATTGTATCCGGACGTTAGTAGATTGTATCTATAGTACATTCAGGGATTACCACAAACAACAACAAAAAACACAAACCACAAAAAACAATCCGGACGTTAGTAGATGTGTCTAACACAGGGATATCGGACGTTAGTAGATTGTTATAGTAATCAGGATTATCCGGACGTTAGTAGATTGTATCTATAGTACATTCAGGGATTTTATCCGGACGTTAGTAGATTGTATCTATAGCACATGAGGGATTGTATCCGGACGTTAGTAGATTGTGACTGAAGCACACTCAGGGATTGCATGCAGACGTTAGTAGATTGTGTCTGTAGTACATTCAGTGATTGTATCCGGACGTTAGTAGATTGTGTCTGTAGTACATGCAGGGATTGCATCCGGACGTTACTAGATTGTGTATGTAGTACATTCAGGGATTGTATCCGGACGTTAGTAGATTGTGTCTGTAGTACATTCAGGTATTGCCTCCGGACGTTAGTAGATTGTTTCTGTAGTACATTCAGTGATTGCATCCGGACGTTAGTAGATTGTGTCTGTACTAAATTCAGGGATTGTATCCGGACGTTAGTAGATTGTGTCTGTAACACATTCAGGGATTGGATCCGGACGTTAGTAGATTGTGTATATAGTACATGCACGGATTGTATCCGGACGTTAGTAGATTGTGTCTATAGTACATGCAGGGATTGTATCCGGACGTTAGTAGATTGTGTCTACAGCACACTCAGGGAATATATTCGGACGTTGGTAGATTGTGTCGATAGTACATGCAGGGATTGTATCCGGACGTTAGTAGATTGTGTCTATAGTACAATCAGGGATTGTATCCGGACGTTAGTAGATTGTGTCTGTAACACATTCAGGGATTGTATCCGGACCTTAGTAGATTGTGTATATAGTACACTCAGGGATTGTACCCGGACGTTAGTAGATTGTGTCTGCAGCACACTCAGAGATTGTATCCGAATGTGAGTATATTATGTCTTTAGTACATGCAGGGATTGCATCCGGACGTTAGTAGATTGTGTCTGCAGCACACTCAGGGATTGCATCCAGACATTAGTAGATTGTGTCTGCAGCACATTCATGGATTGCATCCGGACGTTAGTAGATTGTGTCTGCAGCACACTCAGGGATTGCATCCAGACATTAGTAGATTGTGTCTGCAGCACATGCATGGATTGTATCCGGACGTTATTAGATGGTGTCTGTAGCACATGCAGGGATTGTATCCGGACGTTAGTAGATTGTTTCTACAGCACACTCAGGGATTGTATCCGGACGTTAGTAGATTGTGTCTGCAGCACATTCATGGATTGCATCCGGACGTTTGTAGATTGTGTCTATAGCACACTCAGGGATTGTATCCGGACGTTAGTAGATTGTGTCTATAGTACATGCAGGGATTGTATCCGGACGTTAGTAGATTGTGTCTGTAGTACATGCAGGGATTTTATCCGAACGTTAGTAGATTGTGTCTGCAGCACATTCATGGATTGCATCCGGATGTTAGTAGATTGTGTCTACAGCACACTCAGGGATTGTATCCGGACGTTAGTAGATTGTGTCTACAGCACACTCAGGGATTTTATCCGGACGTTAGTAGATTGTGTCTATAGTACATGCAGAGGGATTGTATCCGGACGTTAGTAGATTGTGTCTATTGTACATGCAGGGATTGTATCCGGACGTTAGTAGATTGTGTCTATAGTACATGCAGGGATTGTATACGGACGTTAGTAGATTGTGTCTATAGTACATGCAGGGATTGTATCCGGACGTTAGTAGATTGTGTATATAGTACATGCAGGGATTGTATACGGACGTTAGTAGATTGTGTCTATAGCACATGCAGGGATTTTATCCGGACATTAGTAGATTGTGTCTATAGTACATGCAGGGATTGTATCCGGACATTAGTAGATTGTGTCTATAGTACATGCAGGGATTTTATCCGGACATTAGTAGATTGTGTCTATAGTACATGCAGGGATTGTATCCGGACGTTATTAGATTGTGTCTACAGCACATTCAGGGATTGTATCCGGACGTTAGTAGATTGTGTCTATAGCACATGCAGGGATTGCATCCGGACGTTAGTAGATTGTGTTTGTAGCACACCGGGATTGTATTCTGTCGTTAGTGGATTAATGCGTTGAGATGAATTCGGACATTAGTAGATTAGTGTATGTGAGGATATTTAGTTATTGTTGCTGGGAGTGAAGCCGGGCGACCGTAAACCCTGTCTGTATTACTGTCGATGGTTGACATTGTCAGTAGTCAGGGAGAGGTTCCGCTATATGGTATGCATTGTTTGTAGCACACTCATGGAATGTATCCAAGGGAGTGTCTGGATGTTCGTTGTGCTTCTTCCTTTTCTTTCTTTTACAACAAGCCATGTAGACAAAGATACCAGCCAACAATAAGAAGCCCAGGAAAGACCCTATGACAATCGGTATTGGCACTGCTGATACCTGTTTATTGCTTGGTATGCCGCCACATTCATCTGAAGTTAGAATATTAATGCACCTGATGATAAGTTCTGACAATAATTCTACATGACTTGATATTTTGTTCATATAAGCAAATAACACATCTACCGTTGTTAAATCTGCAATAAACAACGGTTAGAGCAGATACTATTTATTGCTGTTCAATTTTACCACGCTGACAAAATAACACACACATGTATTCGTTCGTAGAATAATGGGTCATGTTATAATTATGTAAAAAATACTATCGTGATGTCATACATTTATACTCACAGCCCATTATTATTAATATTGGACTGCTGTCAAAAGGCTAGAGTATTATATTAAATACAACGCGTACATGTACAAATTAACAATTTTAATTACTAGTATGATCTTTTTATATAAATGTGTATTTTAAGTAAGATATAAGCCCAAACAGATGCAATATGTACAATATTGGTTTAAACATATTTTATTTATCAAGATAAACATGACATATAACATCTGTACATACATTATAACATCCATACAATAGAACTATCAAGACAAGTGGATTGAATTCAAATGCTATAGGAACTTATGCGCTATGCGCCTCACACAGTCCATTGTTTTACATATTGGATCCTTTTCGGCCTATATCCTATTCATAACCGGCATATGAGACAGACAACTGCGTTGATTGACAATTCGGTAACGGCCATCCTCAATTGTAATAAGGAACACAATATATTAATATAAAAATAATATATCTATGTAATAAGATTAAATTAAAGTTTCATTAGTTTGTGATGTGATCGCATTATTACTAAAAGCAGCATTGCATCGTATGAAATAAAATATATTTGAAAAATTCAAATTTTACGTATGGGTAGCAATGCTGCTATATACTTTATATACTATTATACTTTTTATACTTATTTTCAATTGGTAAACAATGTTTTATTGCGATAAAACGAACTCGAAACTGAAAGTAGAACTTGCATCATCGATAACGTATCGCTGTTCTCATCTTGTTCGAATTAATTAATTATTAAGCACTTCTAAAATGCAAAGTTCAAGGAGATACCACAGAAACCTTTGTCGTATGGATTATACACAACTAACATTCTATTGTACGTACATTGTGTCCAACTGTATGGTTCAATATTCGGATCACACTTATAGCAGCCATCGGAAGAAAGTTCTATGGACCCATTTCCAACACAGCTTGCGTCAATAAAGCAGAATCCCGCCTGGAATAATGTGACGTTCAGTTAACAGTTTGACAATAACAGTTCGTTTATGTGACATAACCAGTTGTTTCCCCGTTCGTGTGTGACATAGTCTTGATCGTGTTATACTTAGTACACAACAATTGTAATAACACAAACCTTTAAATTACGTTATTGATGACTAATCCAAACTCAAACTGTTATACAAACAAATTAGTATTCTTATATTCTAGATTAAGTGATCAAACAGTATCCGCGATATATTCATTATTCTTCTGTTTATATTTGATATTCATAATACTAATGGCATTATTTAATTCCAGCACAGACAATCTATAAAATACATCGCTATCGTGTGATCGTAGAAGTAAACTATTGTCACTAATGTGATGTCACTGCAATGGGACAGTGTCATGACCTGTCTATTTTTATTCAGCTAAATCAAGAATGACTATCTAAGAAATAATTGTATTTATCCTACCTTCATAATGGTCAAATACTGACTACCTACATACACTCCCTTATATGCATTTATTACACCTTCATGTACATGCTTTACACCGAGCACGTAAAGAACTAGAGGAAACTCTGGAATGGGTCGTTGTGTCTGTATCATTGCACATCCCTCCAAACAATCTAAAATGACTAATCTATTCAGGAGGCGTCACTCATATGGGCAACCCGTAGCGACGATATATAAACGTAAAACACACACATGCATATTCGGTAATCTTTTCTTTCTAATACATTCTAAAACTTCTTTCTTATCAGAAGATAAATAGGAATAGTAGGTTATTGTCCTATACATTAATAGGCTCGTCTCCGAAACAATACATGGCTATAAAGAGCTTCAACTTGTATATTTTCCCCAATTCTCCTAATAAATCAAATGTATTAGACTGTAGTCTACTATTCCCTATTTACTCATAATAAATATATAAAATGTGTTTACATAAATTATTAATTGCGTTCATTTAGTGTACTCTAACCTTTAGCTCGACGGATGCAAGTGGACCAGAGTCTATCAACTGTAGACATGTGGTGTCAAAGATATACACTGAATTGTTTTCTCCAAAATTATTCCCATCATTGCTTATAGCGAACTCGTACTCGTATATAAACGTCTCTGCGTCAGAATCTGAACGTCTCTTTCTGTCTTGATGAGCACACACCTCTCCAGTAAAGATGTCTTCGTATTCTCCCGTATATCTTGATGTACTAATGTGTACACGTATCCCATTGAAATATATCTGTTGCAATATATATATAAATAAACAAGAGCAAACCGAGATTAGACAGAGCTGTAGCCAGTGGTTAACACGCTGGGATGGTAATCCAGGGATCGCATGTTCGATCATCCGTCTGACCAAATTACAATTAACACTCTTTCAGGTGGGCTTTAAACCGATGTCCCATGTCGGTGCTTTACACTGTGCACCTAAAAGAACAAGAGAATACTCTGGAATGGGTCTCTCTCTGTATCATTGCACTATCTTCCAAAAATCAAGAAATCAAAGGCATTAGAAATATTGAGTGAAACATTTAAGCAACTGTGACTTCATGCTATTATCTCCCTTTATGCTTCCGCTCAGTTAGCCTGTGTATACCTTTAACCGTTTGGTATGGACAGTTGTGGAGTTATTCTGATATCACCGCTCATTAGTATTCTCCGATATTAGGGCCACTGGGGATAATGCGTAATCTACAGAAAGAATCGTGGATCCATATCTCTAATGAGTTCGTCCTTGACATGGTGCCCAACGTGCATTAACTATTTGAGTAATCCTGCTAACCGAATCTTGCTAACATACACATAGTGGCAAAACATAATCTCATTGGCGGAGGTCAAAATGTCACTCTAATTGAAAATGAGATTATATTGGTTTATAGAAGTGTTTAAAATGCATATGTGACGGCCGCGGAGCCAATGTAGTTTTGGGTCAGTGTTTGCTTGTCGTATGTGTGCATGAATACAGAAGGCTGTACTTGTAGAATAGATCGCTTTCTCCGTAATACTATGGCCCATCATATAACCATTCTGTGTAACTTCGTCATATCAAAAATGCAATAATTCGAACGACACATTATGACTCATAATTGATTTCATCGTACCTTGAAGATATTCAAATCGTACATGAATCCCTCAAATATATTATCTGTTCGTATAGCAAAACATCTACAGTCGTCTCCGTCTGCTAGGTTACAGATAGCGCCTCCTTCAACATCGTATACAATGGGCGGAATTCGTATGTCAGTACCGCAGTCGGGTCCACGGTAGTTTCCGTTGCATGTACATATACCTAAAGTGAATTTGTCATATCTAATTATAAACTCTGATTATATAAGAACACGATTTAAAGTATATGGAAAACAGAAGAGCTCAAACGTCTACACGAACATATAGTGATAATAAGATCATACGTTATTCATATTGAATCTAACGAAATACACAATCTGTTGCTCATTTAGAAAACCGACATGAAGAAAAT
This sequence comes from Archivesica marissinica, assembly GCA_014843695.1. Lineage (NCBI taxonomy): Eukaryota > Metazoa > Mollusca > Bivalvia > Venerida > Vesicomyidae > Archivesica > Archivesica marissinica. The sequence continues at coordinate 4,666,473 of CM026401.1, read as the reverse complement.
TGTTTGAAGTTGTTCCTACCTATACCATTGTGCGCTTTGTGGAATATATCTTTAGCAGACTAACCCCATAATATTTTTGTAGAATAACATTGATTTTCAACGTCTAACTAGATATATTTGATTGACTTGCTATGATGCAAAAGTATTGCTGTGTGTAGTTACTGTTACTGTTGCTAGTTTATTTCATGTAAATGAACTGGGTTGAGCTATGGCAGTAAGACAATGAGGCTACCTGTGTACATTGTACCATACATATACATATATCTAAATAATCGAGTTACCTGCTTCAGAACACGTCCCATTTCCACTACAGTTATCCAAGCACGTTTGGGCTAGGAATATACTAATGTTATCTGTATGGTTTGCCGAATATACAGGATTCAGCTCGAGTACTGCCGCGACAATGTTGTTCAATGCATTCACATGCGCTTTTGCCCAGATGGTATTCTTTCCTTTCTGAAAGCATTGGTCATTTCAATTAGCTACTGTAATGAATGTTGTAACTTATTGGAAGCGAATACAAGACACAATATGATGGTGAAAATAAGAAGACAATAATTAGACTGGGATATATTCTGTTGAGATAATAGATACCGACTTGTCCTTATCATCAAGTTCTTGCATTGGTGAAACATATTTGTAAGACTATATAATTATGTTAAACTGCACTATATATACCAGATCAATTACATTCCCTACTGTTGAAAGAGCTATCTTAGTCATGATAATCTGGAGTTTTAATTGACAAATTAACAAGTGCTCAATACACAATGCTCTAGCTTACAACTTAATATAGTTTACTGTCTATCGTAGGGCTATGCAAGCAATGTTATATTAATATATATATATATATACGAACATACGTACAGTGATATCATACACACAGTTGGTTATAACCTGCGCTGGATCGTCACCAATGAGTTTGTCCGAGAATTCTCGAAGTGCTGGCGACTGATAAATCGAGTTGTTGCAAAACGCCATGGCTTCAATTTCTGTCATGTTAAATCCTTCTGTGTTTCTCTGCGGGGTAGTATAACATTATGACAATGAATGATTGTTTTCATCTTACACTGTTTTGAACATCGGAATATGTCATTTTCTCTGTGACTGCCTGGTTTTCATTTTCTTCCGTCGGTGGATGTACATGTTTACTTAGCTGCGAACATTTACACTAACGTAAGTGGTTGTGTGTTGTAGTTGAATGGGACTCTCGACAGTGCAGTTAAATTAAAAATAATTGGATAACAACTATTACATTGGAAATCATAAAAGAAATAGAAGAGTTGCGTGTTTCTTACGGAGGTTGGTGCACAAAGTACTGGTTAACCGCTGGTGCCTGTCCAGGTTAGGTGTTGTTAGGTAAACTGCCCGCCGGCGATATGCCCAAAATGGTGCTGACGCAGGAGTAAAACCCGAACAAACAAACAATTCACAGGAGATTGCATAACTGTATTATGGCATCAATGGAGTCCTTATATTGTACATTTAGTCACATAATACTGAGTTAGTTCCCTTGTCGGCGTTAATCATGTTTATTTGATATATCCATATCTTCCTCTAATGTCAAACTCCTCGCGGAGATGTAGACATGTTGCCCGTCAAACCGCAAAGAAGTTCAAAGAATAAAATATATTATATTAGAAAGTAATGAAAAATAAGTTTTGTTAAGGAGCTATGCCATCTTCAATGTGCTAGATATATATTGACCCAAAACAAATACTTCGAAAATAAACAACACAAAGCACTATCACCACGCTCATATTAAATACATTATTAATAAATATTGGCCCAACTGTGATTTTTATAAATTGAAACTTCAGTTTGAAAATGACTGGTTAATTAATGAATCTCTAGAACAATAGAATATTAATGGGCCCCATATCGACCATGAGTAGTGAACAGTTTATCTAGGGTTTACATATAGATTTTTCAAGATTTATTGTATCTATGGTAACTTTTTTGCCCTCCTAAAAATGTGTCACCTAATTTCGCGACTAAGGTCAAGCATGTCTTCAGTGATTGTGCTCTTTCTGCATATGTGTATGTTCAACTCTATTAACTCTAGAAGGACTGGTTCTGAACTAATAGCATTAAGGACAATTGACTGGAGTATATTATCTAGAACACTCTTAATCCATCTTAATGTTTGACCTCTGACTCCATAGTTATGCATGTTTAGTAGTACTCTCTCGTGATTGACATTGTCGAAAGCCTTACTGAAGTCTAATAAGATATTAATCTAATCCCATTTACCTATGTAGGATAAATCATTACTGGACTTATTAAAGTGTAAACTTTAAGGAAGTATTATACCAGGGAATGGATAAATCCTGGCACTTTCCGTATCTAACCTATTTCTCACAACTATATATGTATTAGTAAGGCTTGTAATGTATATTTCAAAACGATTTGTTACTTGACAATGCTGTATATCTGCAAATACATTTCTTAAGAACTGCTTAAAACTATTTCAATAGAATGTTAACACTGGTTGTTTCTGTTTTCTTGTATTTGCAGTGTTGTAGTTCTACAAATGCTGCTACATTGACGAACAAGACAGTTAGAACTTTACAGACAGGCCAAACTGCATTAACAATACATGATACAATGTATGTATTTATAGATTACCAATATACCCCATGTTGTGTGTATGTACCATTTGTATAAATTGCTATGCAATGAGAATATATAATAATTATACAAAATTTGTCAGCTCAAAAACGTGTTGTTACCGTGGCCGCAAGTGATAGTATCAACGTTTATAATAGGATCTCGATTATCTCTGATGAAAACATTCTAGTTCACTGGCCGTAGCAACAACTGCAACTTATTGCGAAAAACAAACAACCAGTGTACAATGGAGTTCTCACACGGCATGCCTTTCCATTCCTCATTCCTCATGATCATGAACATAATACTGTCACGAGAGTTCGATATTTTATAAAATCTGCACCTAATTCAGATTCAAATGTTATGTGAAATTGTGCACGACCTACATTTATATAGAACACATTATTTACAGTACATATGGTGACATAGTACATCACTTACATTAAGGATGCTCTGTTGTGCATTTAATTGTTGCAATCGCTCCGTTGCATTCCTGGTGTAGGCACTATCTGCACGTTTCCTCCTTTTCCCTACCTTACATTTCTTCCTCGTAATTGAGGTAGGTCTGCTACAAGGTTGGCCAACTGTTCCTCCATTGGACATATTCCAGCGCTCCATTGTACGGTTTTCATTTATGAAGAGATTCTCTTCATCGGACAGTCTATGATCATAATAATTATCAGTTTTTTATAATTGTTAATCCAAGTTATAGTCATAATCTACATTAACAATGAACTGGGCCAAATTTAGCATATTGGATTGAACTAAGGCACTACTGTATAATACTGTAGAACTAGTTGAAAAAGAAAATAAATCTACAAAAGGCTATTATTATAGTTAGAAAATGAGCAGGCAAAGCATGCTCTGCCTAGAATCATGATCGTGTACTTAAATATATTCACACTACATTTTTTGTTGTTGAGGGAACTGGGTTTTATTGATGCCATAGAGGCAATACATTACAATATGCAGTGATTTACCGAAATTGCTATGTCAATGTAAACATTACTACGCTAAAAAATATACTTACAATTCGCACTAGTTTGTAAACCAATCAAAAGCCTCTATTTCGTTTTAAATACTGCGAAATTATTGTCATATCGTGACATTTGGTGTTGATGAAGCCAATATGGTATTTATTGATTGCATGCCTACATTGGATATTAGAAGCTTTGCCTACTGATTAGTCATGATGTAAAATGGGCGGAGTAAGTTGTCACTAAGCGGAGGTGCGTCAGCATATCTCCTCACAGTGCCCGTCTGAGACTAATACAGTTTAACAATCTTTCAGATGTGACTTTAAGCCAAGGTCTCCTATCGGTGCTTTACACCGAGCACGTAAGCAAACCAGAGGATACTCTGGAATGGGTCTCTCTCTCTGTGTATTATTGCACGATCCTCCAACAATCTAAAATAACTAATTTCTTCAGGAGGCGTCGCTCGTATGGCCAACCTGTAGCGACGATAAATAAAACAAAAACGCACGCATGCACGCACACACACCATGGATGGCTGCTGTTACGGTGAGATACAAGATCAACGCTATGATGTAATTATGGGAGGGGCAAACTGTTTCTTATTGCTCACATATAAGGCTATATACACAATAAGTGCTGCTGTCTGCTAACGCTCCCGTTAACGTATTTTGCATATATGATCAATAACCTATTCATATGTATCCTATATTCATGCAAAAGTAATGTGCTAAATTGGTTTGCCTAATAAACGTTGTGATGTCATCGATGTGACGTCATTTCTTTGCAGACGGTTGATAACATTCAGGTCATGAATATTCGGTAATCTTTTCTCTCTAAAACTGTTTTATCAGAAGGCCAAAGTAGGATACATAGAATCATTTGATTAGGTTATTGTGTGATAAATTAAAATGTATTAGGCTCGTCTCTGAAAAAATGCAAGACTCAGCAGAGCCTTGCCTTGTATATTTTTCAACTCGCCTAATAAATTAAAATGTATATAGGACAGTAACCAACTATTCTCTATTTATGAGACAACGAGAACTTAAAAGTTATATAAACCTCCAGCTGTCGGAGAATACGTAATCATTGTTTCCATTTGATGTTTGTCCATCTCTACCAATGAAGTCGTTGGTAGGATCACCATCAAAGTACCCACATAGTCCATCTGAATTGCGCATATCCTTTGCTGACATGTATATATCAATATTCATTGTAGGCCCCCATCGATGAAGTTCAATATCCACTATTGTTCCTATCGGTGTCCTGACCTGCATAGCAAAAACGTGATACTTTAGTATATTATAGTTTATTAATGCATGTTGTGTTTGAGGATGTTTTTATGCATATGTCATCGTACACGCTTGTTTGATATGGTGGACTAACTTACTCAAGTATTAACGGATGTTTGAACTTTAAAGGCAAGAGCGAACACTGATATTTAAACGTTATTTCCTTCAAATGTGACATTTGGTGTATACAGGTGTTCCCAAATAGATGTTAACTGTACTCGTGAGTCGATTTATGAATATGTCTGCCGTGTATGAGAAATAGTTACCAAACAGTGAACCATTGTATAAATGTATAAAGCTATCCCGTACAATCTCAATAAAGGGTAGAGAAAAATGTCATAAAAATTAATGTGGAGCATGAGTATAACATATCCAACGAAACCTTATGTTTACCCTAAATGTGCCGGACAGACTTCACGGAACTATAACTGTGTCTGAAATTAATAATGTCAAACACCTCCAGCGGCAAGACCCGAGTAGATACTCGCGAATGGAAGCACGTATCCAATTCGGTGGCTATTGTATTAGGGATAACAACATATGTATGCTAAAACTAATTGGAATGTAACGTAAGCAGAACCTTGTAGTGGTAGTCGTGAATCCGTTCAACATCCAGAATTCCACCATCATCACACCGAGTAAAATCAAGTACAGTTGTGGTGTTACACCGATTAATCATGAAGACATCTGCTCCTGCTTTGATAGCTATACCACATGCACACACAGGTCCATCCGTATACTTGTAATAGCAATACCTTGCTGACTCTTGTACCTTCAACGAAGATATAATTTCAATTTATTCTTGAACCTTCAATGACTGTATACTTTTATTTATGCTTTACAATGATATAAAGAAAGAAATTAGTCAAATAAAATGTTAATAGTTGAGGAAGATCCGGACACTCTCTGGGCAGTATTTCAGTAAATCCATGCCAGCTTTAAAGTGATACAAATGCCTTCTAGCTTTACGAAGTAACACTATGTAAACTTGGACATGTCTATAAGCGCAATAAAGAAAGTACCATTTGTAGCATTGGGCAGTAAGCAATGTAACCTATGTAGACATGGACACACCGATAAGCGCAGTAAACAATGTAACCTATGTAGACATGGACAAACCGATAAGCGCAGTAAGCAATGTAACCTATGTAGACATGGACAAACCGATTAGCGCAGTAAGCAATGTAACCTATGTAGACATGTACACACATATAACATATAAGCGCAGTAAACACTGTAACCTTGTAGACATGGACACACCGATAAGCGCAGTAAACAATGTAACCTATGTAGACATGGACAAACCGATAAGCGCAGTAAACAATGTAACCTATTTAGACATGGATAAACCGATAAGCACAGTAAACAATGTAACCTATTTAGACATGGACAAACCTATAAGCCCAGTAAACAATGTAACCTATGTAGACATGGACACACATATAAGCACAGTAAACAATGCAACCTATGTTGACATGGACACACCGATAAGCGCAGTAAACAATGTAACCTATGTAGACATGGACAAAGTCCGCCTCCGTTGTCGAGTGGTTAAGGTCGCTGACTTGTATACCACTGTAACCTATCATCACTGATGGTCACGGGTTCGAGCCCCGCTCAGACCGTGTCTCATTTATATGAAAAAGTTGGCAGTTTCTTACGGAGGTTGGTGCACCCAAGTACTGGTTAACCGCTGGAGCCTGCCCAGGAAAGGTGTTGTTAAGTAAACTGCCCGCCGGCGATATAGCCCAAAATGGTGCTGATGCAGGCGTAAAACCCGAAATATAAAAAGACATGGACAAACCGATAAGCGCAGTAAACAATGTAACCTATGTAGACATGAACAAACCGATAAGCTCAGTAAACAATGTAACCTATGTAGACATGGACAAACCGATAAGCACAGTAAACACTGTAAACTATGTAGACATGGACAAACCGATAAGCGCAGTAAACAATGTAACCTATGTAGACATGGACAAACCGATAAGCGCAGTAAACAATGTAACCTATGTAGACATGGACAAACCGATAAGTGCAGTAAACAATGTAACCTATGTAGACATGGACAAACCGATAAGCGCAGTAAACAATGTAATGTATGTAGACATGGACAAACCGATAAGCGTAGTATACAATGTAACCTATGTAGACATGGACAAACCGATAAGCGCAGTAAACAATGTAACCTATGTAGACATGGACAAACCGATAAGCGCAGTAAGCAATGTAACCTATGTAGACATGGACACACCGATAAGCGCAGTAAACAATGTAACCTATGTAGACATGGACACACCGATAAGCGCAGTAAACAATGTAACATATGTAGACATGGACACACCGATAAGCGCAGTAAACAATGTAACATATGTAGACATGGACACACCGATAAGCGCAGTAAACAATGTAACATATGTAGACATGGACACACCGATAAGCGCAGTAAACAATGTAACCTGTGTAGACATGGACACACCGATAAGCGCAGTAAACAATGTAACATAATTATGTAGACATGGATACACCGATAAGCGCAGTAAACAATGTAACCTATGTAGACATGGACACACCGATAAGCTCAGTAAACAATGTAACCTATGTAGACATGGACAAACCGATAAGCGCAGTAAACAATGTACCCTATGTAAACATGGACATATCGATAAGCGCAATAAACAATGTAGACATGACAACGTCAATTAGCGCAGTAAACAATGCAGACTTGACCACATCAATTAGCGCAGTAAACAATCCGATGAATATTTTCGGATAACTTGTATATAGAATGTGAAATAATAAATAAGCGCAGTAAACAATGTAACCAATGTAGACGTGGGTACGTGGATAGCCTAGATACACAATGTAACCTATGTAGACCTGGGTATCTCGATAGCCTCGATACACAATGTAACCTATATAGACGTGGGCATGTCGATAGCCTAGATACACAATGCAACCTATGTAGTATTGGGCATGCCGATAGCCTCGATACACAATGAAACATATGTAGACTTGGGCATGTCGATAGCCTCGATACACAATGTAACCTATGTAGACTTGGGCATGTCGATAGCCTAGATACACAATGTAACATATGTAGACTTGGGCATGTCGATAGCCTCGATACACAATGCAAATTATGTAGACTTGGGTATGTCGATAGCCTCGATACACAATGCAAATTATGTAGACTTGGACATGTCGATAGCCTAGATACACAATGTAACCGATGTAGACTTGGCCATGTCGATAGCCTAGATACACAATGCAACTTATGTAGACTTGGGCATGTCGATAGCCTAGATACACAATGCAACCTATGTAGACTTGGGCATGTCGATAGCCTAGATACACAATGTAACATATGTAGACTTGGGCATGTCGATAGCCTAGATACACAATGTAACCTATGTAGACTTGGGCATGTCGATAGCCTAGATACACAATGTAACCTATGTAGACTTGGGCATGTCGATAGCCTAGATACACAATGTAACCTATATAGACTTGGGCATGTCGATAGCCTCAATACACAATGTAACCTATGTAGACATGGGTATGTCGATAGCCTCGATACACAATGTAACCTATGTAGACTTGGCCATGTCGATAGCCTAGACACACAATGTAACCTATGTAGACTTGGACATGTCGATAGCCTAGATACACAATGTAACCTATGTAGACTTGGACATTTCGATAGCCTAGATACACAATGCAAACTATGTAGACATGGTCATGTAGATTAGCGCAGTAAGCAATTTCACTATGTAGTCATGAACACGTAGATATGTCACTTAATAGTACAGACTGGATGAATATTTGCGGGTGACTTGTATATAGAATGTGAAATAATGGTTCTATGCTCTTCATATTGGAGGGTGATTAAAGAAAATATGTTTTGTGACATGAGTTTATAGCGGCCCCAAACAAATAGTACGTGTTATTTCAATCATCATCATCGTAATAATTCAAGATGAAACAGTTGCTATGCATAATTGTAGCAAGGTACATGGAGCTTATACAATAAATATGAAACAGTAGATAATTTACCTCTGTTTGATAGATCGAATTCCGGAATAGCATATGATCTCCTTCTCTCTGTTGCTCATAAGATCTAGGAAAACAGAACTATATTATTATATTTAATATATATACAATAATTACTTTACTATATGGTCTAAAGCTTTATTTCATTCCATTAGCTAAGCTAAGATTATAGTGGCAGAGGAATAGTTATACACGGTGTTTGACCGTACCGCTGTATACCAATATATTCTTGCTATTAAGACCTCTGGCGCTTGTAAGTAATATGCTCTGGAGATTTGAATATGGTCTAAAACTGTATTTCAATCCATTAGTTAAGCTAAGATTGTATTGGCTGACGAATATGTATACACGGTGTTTGATCGTACCGCTGTATACCAATATATTCATACTATTACAACCTCTGGCACTTGTATTTAATTTGCCCTTGTAGATTTTAATAGCATGACTTCTGATAATCCTGATTACGTGTAATCAACGATACTAGCAATGATTTTATAGATATTTTACCTGATTAGTTTCCCTCAGATTTTACTGTGAGTGCATCTACTTTTGATTATAACCAGTGAATCTCCTAAACATTGTGTTCTATTCTCGCATAGCATAATATTCAAGACACAAATACAATGTCCCGCATAGAAAATGCCATTTAACTCCAGTATTGTGTTGATCTACTTGCCCAGAGGTATATGTCACTGGTACCTTTAAAAAACCCGGCGAACTATATAATGGATACGTCCCGGATCGGAATAGGTTTTGCAAATATCACGGATATGTATAGATCCATAGCTAATGTTGTTGCAGTTAAACATTTAAATGCATTAAGTAATGCACTGAGTTTACTTCCTTGCTTGGTATACGTCGGATGATGTCTATCCCCTTTTCTAATGTCGTTGTTTTTAGAAGAGCATTATATACTAAATTGGTGCACATGTATTCGTGTTTATATACGTAAGTTTATTGTATTAATGTATGGAGACAATATTGTCACTTTATCTGAAACAGCGAAAGGTTCACAGTATGGTTGTGATATTGTATTTAGTGTATTGTGAAAGGTGGTAGCTAAAAGTAAATGATCAGAAAAGGTTATGGTATTTTGCATAGCTGGTATATTACCAATAAATCGTAGTTTTAAATACACATGTGCAATGGGCATATTATATAAAATGTAAATTCATTAAAATACATAGAGACAGTTTTTACACACTAAATTCATGAAACACAAATAACAGTAATTCAAAAATAAAATGTTAAAGTAATAGTTATTTATTTGATTGATATGATGTTAGTATTAAGCTTATATTTAATATTAATTCACTGTCGTACTCAGTTATATCAAAATTCCTTTCTCCCTTCAGTAATAAAGGATTGGAACACTCTTCCTCAAACAACTAAATCAAGTCCTTCCATAGCAGCGTTCAAGAAACAGCTTAGCACTAACGTCACTAAACCTCCATCATTTTACCAGACTGGTAGCAGAACTGGTCAAGTGTTGCATACTCGTATACGTCTTGGATGTAGCTCATTAAATTACGACCTCTTTCGTAAATCCATCGTAAACAACCCAAATTGTGCATGCGGAGAAATTGAAACGGCAAACCATTACTTTTTATACTGTCGCAACTATATCAACATCCGACAAACTTACCTTGCTAACTTACCATGTCCATTAACCTATAGCAATCTTATCTACGGCAACGAAAGACTCAGTAACGAGCTAAACGTGCACCTCTTTCACAAAGTACAACAATTCATTGTTGTCTCTAAGCGATTCACAACTTGATCTACGAACACACGGATGGGCTGGGATGAGAACTTGTAGTATTCAAATACTTTGCAGCAATTTCATTTATTACCGGAACATAATTATGGACTATATTTTTGTTTGAAACAAACGTTATCACAACTTTACAATAAAAAGTATTTATAATTTCATAATACACATAATTTCTTTAATCGGATACCAAAACTTTATGTTTACCATGGAAATGAATTTATATAAGCTTTGTATAAAGCTTGTTTTCAGATCCTTTTTGTATTACAATTATTTTATGACATTTGTATATGTATACATAAATATGTAATAGAACAAATAAATACTGTTTAAACTAAGCTTATATTTCAATTAGTTGATAAATTTGTTTTACCTATCCTCAATTATAGTTGTGAGATATGGGGGAATCCATGAGGCAAATAACAGTGAACTATTTGACATTATTACTTGCTATGTTTGTGTATGTCAGGTGTTGTGCCTAATGGGTCATATTGAAATGTTTTCGCTATTTAACCCTTTCCTTCATAGAGATTTTGGTTACTATTATATCTTCATACAAACGACAGCCATTTAGCTAGCATGCAGTGGATAGGTAGTCGCCATAGCTATCCGACCTCCATAGATATTACTGGGACTACATGGAGATTTAGGTTAATATACTATTATATCTCCATACAAACGACATCCGTTTAGCTACCATGCAGTGGATAAGTAGTCGCCATATCTATTCCACCTCCATAGATATTACTGGGACTACATGAGATTCTGGCCTTAATTATGAACATTGGTTTGGCTACTACATTGTCAAGTTATGTCGTATTGGTAATGGCGTCAAAAGATGCTTCTATGAGCGAAAGGGTTAATGTAAAAAGGCTTGTGTCAGAACTCGGACGAACTCGGACGTCTGATAGATGATTGCCGGGTGCTAAGTTATTCATAGCCGTATTATATAATATTTATTTTGTTAATTGTTGACACATTGTATTTATGTAAAGAAGGTATGTGTTTAAGCATAACATTTAGAATTACGTAACACAGACATTATAATGTTATTGTTCCTCACCTTCCGTCAGATGTTCGCATATGAGGGTCCACATGTGAACTACATTTCTTGTTCCTATATCTGTCATCTAGGCTCACATCAACCTGTACATTGATACATGCAAGTTCTACAACAGTTTAAAGGGACATTACATCGGAAATAAACCAAAATGCCTTTTTATGGATAAATAGCATTGCTACTACAAGTTATTCCGAAATAAACCAACAGTAACTTTTAATAAACAAAAAGTGTTTTTGGGATCTAAAAATTCTTAAAAGTGAAAGGACGATTTCGTATAACGGTCAGCTTGACGTGTGTTTATTATTGGAGTCAATAGTAAGTTTGTTCCTACTATCGTTTAGAGATAATTTAAATCAGACTGGTCTAACAATGCATATGTGCAGGCAGAAAAGGTGAGATATAACGGTAAATATGTACCATAGATGTTGTTATTCATGTCACACGCGTATTATTACTCGTGGGTATTGACCCTATTCACATTATTTTGTTAGGTCAACACACGTCGTAGTATATGACGTGTGTTTATTAGTTAAAATACCCAGTCTGTGGTAACTATATTGCGGAAAAATGCCATAATATAGGACCCTACATTCTGTAGAAATTTGTTTTTTCACCGTTGTAGTGTCGCTTTAGGCAGATGTATATAGTAGAACGAGGTAGTATCGCTTTATTATTAAAGTCATATTCCTATTTAAAATCACTGTGACAATTTCTATATAAGGTTGCTACCATGTAACTATTCGTTTCAAAACCAGTATTGTCCAATATTTACATTTCTGTTGCATTTCATCCGATGGACGTATGTGCCCTGATTGTATATATGTTCGTATGAGGGTTCCCAACTAATTATATGCAGCTGATATGCGCACTCGCAGTTCAGTTTTAAGCAGCGGTCGTCAATAGAAAATGCCTGTCTTGCAGTTTACGTTGCTCAAAGGATGATCTATTTACCAGTTTCGGCATACCGCATGTTAGGTTTGCCGGGCCTTTTGGCTTGCCGGGCCTCTTATACTTGCCGGGTCTCGTAGGCTTTCCGTGCCTCTTAGGTTTTCCAGAGCCTCTTAGGTTTGCCTGACCTATTATACGTGTAGGGCCTCTTCGGCTTGTCGGGCCACTTAGGCTTTCCGGGCCTCTTAACCTTACCGGGCATCTTAAGTGTTATAACAAACAACCGATGCAACTTGCTGATGCCATCAAGACAAGGAGATGAATACTTACGTGAATGGGTCCTATAGACTGAAATACAATGTGGTAAATAAAATATATTAATGTTATGATTCCCAATGAAATATCGAAATTTATCATTGAAATAATAAGATGATATTTGCTTGTTTCAGTGAATGATCATTCACATATTAAGCAAGCAAATATTATTTTACATTTTAGGCAGACAAGTGTATTTATGATGATAATGTTCACTTTGACAATATTTCAACATGAAGCTGCTAGGTACAAGTGCAAAGCCGAATGGGAAATACAATATGTTTTCCTTGTGCTTTCAACCTGTGGAATAGCACATTTTATTTCACACTGATAACGTATAATGATAGATTGTGTACGTTATCGGATAATGTACACGTTTATATGTACGTGAAACTGAAATTATTGTATGAATACATTTGCTCGACAGTTGCATGCTTTCAATAATTGGTTATTGTTATATTCACACAAACACAATTAGTAATTATAAATCTCTTTTGTAAACCAAATCATATAGTATATATCTACTGTTCGTAGATTTTTGTAAGCTCGACATGTAATGTAACATTCATATGTTTTGAGTAATAAAGTTATTGTCTGTTCTTTTTTCCATATAACCCTCAACTAAGGTCATACCAATCTACATCAACTATGCCTTTAGCCTTGGAACAGGCGTTGCTATAGTGTTCCTTGTCAGTCATATAGATATACGTTTAATACGGATAATATTAATTGATCTGAATTGAGCTTCTGGTTATTTTGCTAGACGTAAAACGTGAACAATCGACAGACTGGAACCCAGGCTACTAAACGGCATATAATACTTGTGTAGATACATGTGTACGCCTCCGTGGTCGAGTGGTTAAGGTCGCTGAGTTGTTTATCACTGACTGTGTAGCCTATCACTGGTGGTCACGGGTTCGAGCCCCGCTCAGATCGTGTCTCTTTATATAAAAAGTTGGCAGTTTGTTACAGAGGTTGGTACACCAATTACTTGTTAACCACTGAGCCTGCCCGTGACATGTAAACTTCCCGTCGATCATATGGGCAACCGATAGCGACGATAAGTAAACATTAAAAATAAAGTGTCATACCTCAGATAATTCGCCAGGCAGTGTAGCGTGCAATAATTGTAGATCAAATTGTGTCTTATCGTCGTAGTCGTTGTCAATCGTCGATATTTTAAACCTGTACTGCTTGGCTTCGTCCCATGTTTCTCCTAGTTTCAACATCTGGATATTGTTAAATCATATTTAACAGATTAATGTAACCCTGCGTATTTATTTAATACCACCTGCTTAAGTTTGCCGGGCCTCTTAAGTTTGCCGGGCCTCTTATGTTTGCCGGGCATCTTAAGCTTGCCGGGCCTCCGTGATCAAATGGTTAAGGCCGTTGGCTTCACATCACTTGGCACTCACGTTAGTGTAACATAATGGGGATATATGTTTATTAAACCTCCATAATTAGTTTTATTTTATGTTATATATTAATGAGTATTGGTCTATTACTAATAATGCTGTATAAGGTATTTATAAAAGACAAGTATACATGGAACTGAACTGACTGCTTATGTTGGTAGAGAAGCAAGTATAGTTGGCGTGGACACTCCTTACCTGTATGCATTGTGTGATTTAGTGTGTGTTCTGGGATACGAGACACCAATAACACCATTTACCTGTATGCATTGTGTGATTCAGTGTGTGTTCTGGGATATGAGACACCAATAACACCATTTACCTGTATGCATTGTGTGATTTAGTGTGTGTTCTGGGATACGAGACACCAATAACACCATTTACCTGTATGTCATTATGTATTGTGTGATTCAGTGTGCGTTCTGGGATACCAGGCACCAATAATACCATTTACCTGTATGTCATTATGCATTGTGTGATTCAGTGTGTGTTCTGGGATACGAGACACCAATAACACCATTTACATGTATGTCATTATGCATTGTGTGATACAGTGTGTGTTCTGGGATACGAGACACCAATAACACCATTTACCTGTATGTCATTATGCATTGTGTGATTCAGTGTGTGTTCTGGGATACGATACACTAATAACACCATTTACCTGTATGTCATTATGCGATTGTATGGTGTCGTTTGCGTTCACAATCCGTATTCCCCCTGTACACACTCCAAACTCGTAGCTCGGATCAACTAATGACAAAGATTCCAAACAATTCGCCGCTTCTGTGGCTACGTATGAACACCCAATTGGTACTGTCTGTTCCACATTTACAAATGTATATCCACTCTTGCTGAGTTCAATGGATGTAGCGAACTAATAAAGCCAAAAGTTCATAATTATTATGAAATATAAGCAACAAACGACTGCTTTGTATATTGAAATAAAGTGTCGCTGTGACCATCCAACATAGGAGTACGTAAATTAAGGGTTGTCCAGATGGCTTGCGGATGGTCGATGGTTCTACCCGAGTGCCTAAAGGGGACTTACTCTATCAAGCATAGTTGGAGAGTCGCAATAGGATGCGACATAAGCTGTTGGTGCTACTAACAATCGCTAACTAATAAAATGAACGTAATTTACAGATATATAAACGCTACATATATAAAGTATAGTAACGAATGATATGTCTCAGCATGACAGCTTGCAATACACATTCGACATATACATGTAGTTTGTGTTCATGTTTTATATGTTCAAAATCAACTACGTAGACCGATAACATGCTATATATGCATAGAGTGAAATGGCTCGCTTAATATCATTTTGACTCTCCGATTAGCGCAGTGGTTAGCGCGCTCACTTCTCACCAATGCAACACGGGTTCCATCCTCGGACCGGGAAGTATGTGAGATTGTACAATGGTCGCCATATCGGACATGTGGGTTTTCTCCGTATACTCCGGTTTCTTTCCACACAAATGACCACATTTACGCTTTCATCCGCGCTAACGAGAGTGATTAATATAAGTTGTTAAAACTTGCTTCGCAATCGTTGTAAACTAAATAAAGTTAAAACTATTAATAAAATTCCAAAAATGAGTGTCATATAACATAGTATGTATGAAATCACCACGAATGTAAGATCTTATATATATAACTACTCGCAATACCATATGTAAGTCAATACAAGCAATATTTATTTAGTAATACTATATTATAAGCACAAGTGATTTACCTTCCATCCGACATAGAAATCGACACTCAATGATTCGTTTCCTGGAATAGTTGTATTACTTTGCACTACAGTAACGCCACACGCCACCTAAACATAAATTATATCTAACACAGTGAACTTTAGTTACTAATTTAGAAACATGTTTACCCTCGGAAATCCTTGGATTCAGTATAACGATATATCAGATATCAAAGTTTGAGTTTGACTTTCAAAGATATCTCTACTGTGACTATGAGCAGCCTGTGTTAGTATGACACCTTCGGCGTGTTATCTTTAAGTCCATAAGGTTTTTGTCCTTATTATCGGCCTTGTCTTTTTGCCATTGCGACATTGGCTTTGAACATGCGTATATGGTTAGCACGTATTGTCATTTTATGTCTCGATCGTATCCATTTATGTTTTGCCGAGAATCCAAGATAATTCCGGTGGTATACCGTTTTGATAGAACATTTGTAGCATACTGTTAACAATTTGAACGACAATAGGCCCAGTGCAATTCGAGACAGGAAGTGGTAATTGGACACTGTGGACGTCACGAATCGTACGCAAATATTTAAAAGATAATTGAATATCATAAATGAAAGTGGAATATAGCCTTGGTACTGATGAAGTCATCGGTGAACGTTTCATGCATTATTTCATGGACTATTTGAAATGTAATACAGAGCAGCATACGCATGCATATTGACATGTATAGTGACTTTATAAGTCTGTTATTAAATATTGATAGTCCGACGTGAACTGTATATAAACTGTTTTCAAATGATAGGGTCCGCCGAGTGGTTAAGGTCTCTGACTTGTAAACCAATGTAAAATATCATCATTGATGGTCACGGGTGCAAGCACCGCTCAGAACTTGTATCATTATATGAAAAGTTACCAGTTTCTTACGAATATTGGTGCACTAAGTACTGGTGAACCGCTGTAGCCAGTCCTGGAAAGGTTTTGTTAGGTAAACTACCCGTGAAACGGACAATTAATTGCGACCGTCATTATCGATCCAAGATCGAAGTCATTAAATTTGCCAGACATTTCATTTATCTATTCTCGGTATTGGCAGTGTTTACAAGACATTTCGTTTGTCTATTCTCGGTAGTGGCAGTGTTTACCAGACACTTCGTTTGTCTATGCTCGGTATTGGCAGTGTTTACCAGACATTTCGTTTGTCTATTCTCGGTAGTGGCAGTGTTTACCAGACATTTCATTTGTCTATTCTCGGTATTAGCAGTGTTTACCAGACATTTCATTTGTCTATTATCGGTAGTGGCAGTGTTTACCAGACATTTCATTTGTATATTATCGGTAGTGGCAGTGTTTACCAGACATTTCATTTGTCTATTCTCGGTAGTGGCAGTGTCGTACATTTATTTATGTTTAGTTTATACCTCTTAGCCAAATTTCAGATCAGTAAGGGCATCTCCTTTATACACAGTTTCGTCAGTGAAAGTCACAGGACCAACTTGCTGTTGTAATGTTCCATTGACATACCTAGAAGATATGAACGTAAACACATCGGTGCATAGAACGATTATCCTTAACATTTAATATATAGCCACCAAAGGATATAGTATGCTATCAGGTGTTTCATTGACCGAAGGGTTAATATTGTTGACTTCAAATCACTTTCCCAGCACTGTTGTATATGTTCTAATCCCAGTGGGCGTGTCGAATTCCTTCATATGTGTACGCTAACCAACTGGCTTTCGGAAGGTCTTGTCGGGTAGCCGCCAGTGCCTGAAATACTGTTCGGAGGGGCACCACAGGGCTACCTTCCTCAATGATAGCTGGAGAGACACAATTGTGACATAGCTCTTGATGTTAAATCCACAGAACAAGCAAACCATTCATGATGTGTTTACCTACATTCACGACGCGTTATCTACATTCACGACGCGTTATCTACATTCACGACGCGTTATCTACATTCACGACGCGTTATCTACATTCACGACGCGTTATCTACATTCATGATACTCTATCTACATTCACGACGCGTTATCTACATTCAGGATGCGTTATCTACATTCATTATGTGTTATCTACATTCACAACGCGCTATCTACATTCATGATGTGCTTATCTACATTCATGACGCATTACCTACATTCATGATGCGTTATCTACATTCATTATGTGCTACCTACATTCATGATGCGTTATCTACATTCACGATGCGTTATCTACATTCATGATGCATTACCTACATTCATGATGCGTTATCTACATTCATGATGCGCTACCTACATTCATGATGCGTTACCTACATTCATAGCGCGTTATCTACATTCATGACGCGTTTTCTACATTCATGATGCGCTACCTACATTCACGACGCGTTATCTACATTCATGATGCGTTATCTACATTCATGATGCGCTATCTACATTCTTGGTGCGCTATCTACATTCACGACGCGCTACCTACATTCACGACGCGTTACCTACATTCATAACGCGCTACCTACATTCATAACGCGGTATCTACATTCACGACGCGTTATCTACATTATTGACGCGTTATCTACATTAATGGTGCGCTACCTATATTCACGACGCGTTATCTACATTCAGGACGCGTTACATATATTCATAACGCGCTACCTACATTCATAACGCGTTATCTACATTCACGACGCGTTACCTACATTCATGACGCGCTATATATATTCACGATGCGTTACCTACATTCATAACGCGTTATCTACATTCATGGTGCATTTTCTACATTCATGATGCGCTACCTACATTCATGGTGCGTTATCTACATTTATGATGGGTTACCTACATTCATGATGAGTTAACATTCATGATGCATTTTCGGCATTATTTTGCGTTCGAGTGACCTATATAAACGTGTGTGCGTGCATCAATTCTGTGTTGTGGTTGTATTTCATTACACCGGTAACATTGTCATATTCGTGTACGCAGAAGTTATATAAGCGGTGTGTCAGTTGTTAAACATTGGCAATATAATATAGACACATAAGTTGTGTTACTGAATATATCCTAAGTCATTTATCATCAACTATATTCATCGAATTGTGTTTCGTTGTGCCCATATTTTGATTATTTGCTTTTGTTTGATAATAAGATTAATTAAATACATTTCAAGAATACAATATTTAACATAATATGTTCTAACTATGTTAACGGTTTTAGATTGAGTTCTACAATGTGTATGAACTATTAACAGCTTAGTACAATTTAGGCCAACATTGAGGCATACCAGACCCGCACTTTAGGTGCTATTTAGCTGCAATTCATAGTTTTATTAATATTTTTGAAAATGAAACGCTGTCACTTGTCATAATACATGCACATGTACATGGTTGTCACAATATCCTCCAGACAGCATGTTTCTGTAATTTTAGCATAACCAAGAGACAGAGACACACGAATGTGGCAAGGAGAGGTTTTCCAGACGAGCAGAGTTCGGGTATCCTATAGAACCTGTCATTTCGAATATTTAGAGTTTGAGGTAATTGTCTTGATCTGATTCACTTTACCAGTTGATCATATACGCATAGCTGCCATCCATATCGAAGGAACACCTGAATTGTAAATATGGACTGTACAATGTCGTTGCTATGCCGTCGATGTCAATCGGCTGTATGGTATGACCTATTTCAGGCAGCACCTTGATATTGTTGTTATGAACTGAAAAAAGTAGTACATCATATTATAGAAACTGTTCAACTGTACTAATATTCACATCAGGTATAGATGACTGTGGCCGAGTTACCTACATCCATGTGAGGTAGCTATCAAGCTGGTTTATGGAGGGTCGGTGGTGATACATATGTGTCCATCCGTGACTGAAATACTGCTCAGAGGTTGCATCCGGTTCTCCCGGGCCATTCTCCAATACTACCTTAAGTGACCGAACCTGTTCGCACAGCTTTAAGCCATATTAAAGACATCTTATTCACTTAGTTCGCAAGCATGTTCCATATTTGTCAATTCAACGTTATATTCCATTTATAAACGAGTCATGCGAGGGCGTGGCCTATATTGCGGACACATTTTAAATAAATTAATAATAATTAAATTGATTGAATACATGCCAAGACATATTTCGCTTATCCAGTATATGTACAGTATAGTCATGTCGTACTGCAGCTGTCCATCGCATTTTCTAATATACATAGGAACTATATCCACACACTCATCAACGCTGGTATCAAACTGATTCCAACAAAGGGCTGTTCTCACAGGGGTTTCGTTAATCGTCACAGGAAGAGAATCTGAAACTGAAATAATTGTAAACTAATTGACTGTTAATAATAATAATAATTATTATTATATATGTAGATAGATACTTTTATTTCCTCCATTTCTGAAGAGCATAGCATATTTACAAATCATTATTAATATGTATGTACAAACAGTATAATATAAATGCACAAATAACCCTGTTAATTGTCAGTAGAGTACCTGCAGCTGAACTATACGTGCATTAGAAACATTGCAAGCACAGTTGTAGTACTCAATGAATCAATGCACAAACATCCTGATGCATCCAAGATAACAAAAAACAATTAGTTTACGGTAAACCCATTAAGCATGTCCTTACTCTATATAATAGTTGTGTTAAGAACACTCAAGGTCTCCATATGTTGAGCTTGAGGTATACATACTTGAGCAAGCGAAAAACAAGACAGCTACTAATATGTATATATGTGAATTATGCATTGTTGACTGTTATCTAACCTAATGAATTGCAATATAATCTTTATTTCTTTCGATTTTACGAATGTGTCGAAAAGACTATTATTTCAAGCAAGTTTATCACAGAATGTAGCTTGTCCAGTGATTGGGTCCAATCCCTACCTACGAGGCCCCTGCTACATATGTGACACCTGCTACATCTGTGACACCCTCACCAGAACAAACACTCTTTGATACAAACGTTAACAGTACCCCATATATTATACTCGAATATACTTACAACGCTTTACATAAAGATCATAATCCTGAATTATCTTCTGTTAAATATCAGAATTTCTAATATACAGTTGATCTAGGATCATAGTAGGCATATATAACATTGCATTTAGTCAATTGACCTAGACTATGGACGAATACATATTTAGCAATATATAACAGTTATGATGTCCGAACATAACAATGTGCACCAGTAGAACATACAATCAGTTTGCTTTCAACTACCCGGAAAAATTGTACATATTAGCTTCAATTGCAACAAGTTCCTTGGAACAGGATTATCATCTACCTGTAATGCTAAAGATAGTAATTGCATTACACTGGTCCATTGGTGATAACAGCATGAATTCTATATAACCTTTAGTACTAACAATGTCAGCTAAAATGTTCAACACTTTACACCTTATGTGATCAATTGCATGACAATAACACATTATATGTTCAACATTGTTGACAGCCACTATTGAGCATTTGTAACATGTACTTAAGAATTGTCTCGATACCAATTGACCCAAGACTGACGCTGCTATTTTACACCTGGGAAGTAACGCATGCCTCCTTCTACACGCCGACCAGAGTACACATGGGCTGTCCGACTTAATAATGTGCGGTATGGTTAATTGTGCTTGAAGTCTGACGAACCGTTCTTGCTTGTTAGCTGCTGATACATAACATTCAATGAAATCTATATATATATCCTGCATGATTCCCGAATACTGTCTATCAGGATTAATATATCGTACTAGTCTATGTGTAAATAGTTGCTTGGCTAATAGATTGCATGGTAATCTACACAATTGACCAAAGAAAATTAGTTTTCGCAAATCAACGATTCCTTCAATGCAGTCGATGATGAGCGTATACAATGCATAGTCAGTGATCGTATATTTATTGAAGCCTTGTGTTAATTTCACACAGAAACGGTAAACTGTTTCTAACCTAGATAAGTCAGTTTTGCATGTCATGTTCCATAATTCGCATCCTTATAAGGCCTTAGGTAACACTAGCAATGAGGAAATCATTTTCATCGACAATGGATTCAATGTTGATGGATGAAGTCCACTATTCATCACACTACATTTACATATAAATGATGTTCGTGACATGTTTATAATATATTGAAGTATGTTACATGTTATTTAATTGGTTGGAAATTGATTTGAAATTGGAGCGCGATGCTACCTGGACTTTTGACATGTTATGTCTACTCATCAATATTAATGCACATCCGAAGTGCGTAGGATGCTTATCAAACAAGCTGTTTTGACTTCGAATATCATGTGACCTTTACGTTGGGCCCTCTGATCGCAATCAATATGGACCATATGTGATCTATATCCCTACCAAGTTTGAAATTGGTGTGTATTCTGCTCTCAAGTTAGTGGGCGGAAACAGAGTTCACGCACGAGACCTCTGATACCTTTACATTTGCTCTACTATCTCCAAATGCAATAGCTGACATCACCCAAGCCAATGAGACTACCAAGTGTGTTTGAAGTATTTGCGTGGAAACTAAGCATGGCAGATAGATAGACAAACAAACAGACATACATACACATGAATAGACATACAGAGACATACACAAGGTAAAGCAATATATTATTTATGGAAGTACAGCTTCCGCTCTGGAAACAACAAATATGTTAACAAATATGTCATCAGTTGATAAAAACCCACCCAGTACTAATTCATGGAGATAATAGTGTTCTAGTGATATTATTATTGTTATCCCCACATTCTTTACCTTATGAATCAGTTATCGTGAATTAATCGTGCTCACAATTACCATAGCGTTGACATACTGTCGACTTTAGACATATGCTTTGTAGGATCATATATGTCACATATCACATTATTCACAGATGGGACAAATGCGATAGAGGGTATTTGTGTGTATTTGTTACAGTATAAGATAAGATTTTATTTCACCGAGTGGTCACCGAAATTTGTATTTCCACTAGTGGTGATTGACTGTATCAACTTCTCCTGAGCAGCTAGTTTACTCTAATTAGCTATAATTATGTTGTTATGTGCAATTTTACTCTTACCTTTGTCTAAGAATTTGATTGATTATTTCGAGGCACTGTTAATACGACTAATAATTGCAGATCGTGGCACATATATGTGCTATTAATATATACGCCCACATTATATGGCCTGCTGTACAGTATATGGGCCAGTTAAGAATAGTCCTTTTAGCTGTCTGATTAGCGTAGTGGTTAGCGCGCTCGCTTCTCAAGAATGCAACCCGGGTTCGATCATCGGACGTGAGTATGTGAGATGGAACGGTGGTCGCCAGATTTGACAGGATGGTTTTCTCCGGGTACTCCGGTTTCCTCCCACACGAATGACCACATATACGCGTTAGTCCGCGCAAACGAGAGTGATTAATATAAGTTGTTAAATCTTGCTTCACAATCATTGTAAACTAAATTAAGTTTAAAAAGAAGTTACGAGTAAGAGAGTAGTCCAGTGGTTAACATGCTGGACTGGTAATCCATGGCTCGGAGTTCGATCTCCCGTCTGACCCTAATACAATTAACAGTCTTTCAGAGGGTACTTTAAACCGAGGTCTCGTGTCGGTGCTTTACATCGTGCACGTAAAAGAACCAGGTGAGACTCTCCAATGGGTCTCTCTCTGTATCATTGCACTATCGACAAACAGTCTAAAATGACTAATCTCTTCAGGTCGCTCATATGGGCAACCGGTAGCGACGATAAATAAATGTAAAACACACACATTATGTTAGCCTGGGAACAGGCGTCGATATATTTCGCCTGGTCAGTCAAATAAATATATTTTAACACAGAGAGGTTAAAAAGTGAAAAATCGACAGACTGGCAGATAGGCTAACATTTTGTGCCACATGTTCATATACAGTAGAGTGCCAAACCCCCTGCTAATACTCAATGTTTTATCAAGTCATGCCAAGTCAAAAAACCTTTTAGTCGCTCATTTCAGACACACACATGAATGAATGAGGATTTCATTAACATATTATTGTTGTTCGAGGCTTGTGTAACATGATATGTAAATAATAAAGATTATAATAATAACTAGACTAAACAGGTATCTAGATTCAAGGAACCTATCTTCCAACTAGACTATATAGGTATTAAGATTCAGGGACCCTATCTTCCAACTAGACTAAATAGGTATATAGATTCAAGGACACTATCTTCCAACTAGACTAAATATGTATCTAGATTCAGGGACCCTATCTTCCAACTAGACTAAATATGTATCTAGAGTCAAGGACAATATCTTCCAACTAGACTAAATATGTATCTAGATTCAAGGACCCTATCTCCCAACTAGACTAAATAGGTATCTAGATTCAGGGCCCCTATCTTCCAACTAGACTAAATAGGTATCTAGATCCAGGGACCCTATCTTCCAACTAGACGAAATAGGTATCTAGATTCAATGACCTTATCTTCCAACTAGACTAAATAGGTATCTAGATTCAAGGACCATATCTTCCAACTAGACTAAATAGGTATCTAGATTCAAGGACCATATCTTCCAACTAGACTAAATAAGTATCAAGATCCAGGGCCCCTATCATCCAAGTAGACTAAATAGGTATCTAGATTCAAGAACCCTATCTTCCAAATAGACTAAATAGGTATCTAGATTCAAGGACCCTATCTTCCAACTATATTAAATATGTATCTAGATTCAAGGACAATATCTTCCAACTAGACTAAATAGGTATCTAAATTCAAGGACCATATCTTCCAAATAGACTAAATAGGTATCTAGATTCAGGGTTCCTATCTTCCAATTAGACTAAATAGGTATCTAGATTCAGGGCCCCTATCGTCCAACTAGACTAAATCAGTATCTAGATCCAGGGACACTATCTTCTAACTAGATTAAATAGGTATCTAGATTCAATGACCCTATCTTCAACTAGACTAAATAGGTATCTAGATCCAGGGACCCTATCTTCCAACTAGAGGAAATAGGTATCTAGATTCAAGGACCTTATCTTCCAACTAGACTAAATAGATATCAATATCCAGGGCCCCTATCTTCCAACTAGACTAAATAGGTATCCAGATCTAATGACCCTATCTTCCAACTAGATTAAATAGGTTTATAGATTCAATGACCCTATCTTCCAACTAGACTAAATATGTATCTTGATTCAATGACCCTATCGTCCAACTAGACTAAATAGGTATCTAGATTCGATGACCCTATCTTCCAACTAGACTAAATAGGTATCTAGATTCATGGACCATATCTTCCAACTAGACTAAATAAGTATCTAGATCCAGCGACACTATCTTCAAACTAGACTAAATCAATATCTAGATCCAGGGACACTATCTTCTAACTAGACTAAATAGGTATCTAGATTCAATGACCATATCTTCCAGCTAGACTAAAGAGGTATCTAGATCCAGGGACACTATCTTCCAACTAGACTAAATAGGTATCTAGATTCAAGGACCCTATTTTCCAACTAGATTAAATAGATATCTAGATTCAAGGAACATATCTTCCAACTAGATTAAATAGGTATCTAGATCCAGGGACCCTATCGTCCAACTAGACTAAATAGGTATCTAGATTCAATGACCCTATCTTCAACTAGACTAAATAGGTATCTAGATCCAGGGACCCTATCTTCCAACTAGATTAAATATGTATCTAGATTCAAGGACAATATCTTCCAACTATACTAAATAGGTATCTAAATTCAAGGACCATATCTTCCAAATAGACTAAATAGGTATCTAGATTCAGGGTTCCTATCTTCCAATTAGACTAAATAGGTATCTAGATTCAGGGCCCCTATCGTCCAACTAGACTAAATCAGTATCTAGATCCAGGGACACTATCTTCTAACTAGATTAAATAGGTATCTAGATTCAATGACCCTATCTTCAACTAGACTAAATAGGTATCTAGATCCAGGGACCCTATCTTCCAACTAGAGGAAATAGGTATCTAGATTCAAGGACCTTATCTTCCAACTAGACTAAATAGATATCAATATCCAGGGCCCCTATCTTCCACCTAGACTAAATAGGTATCTAGATTCAAGGACCCTATCTTCTAACTAGACTAAATAGGTATCCAGATCTAATGACCCTATCTTCCAACTAGATTAAATAGGTTTATAGATTCAATGACCCTATCTTCCAACTAGACTAAATATGTATCTTGATTCAATGACCCTATCGTCCAACTAGACTAAATAGGTATCTAGATTCGATGACCCTATCTTCCAACTAGACTAAATAGGTATCTAGATTCATGGACCATATCTTCCAACTAGACTAAATAGGTATCTATATACAGGGACACTATCGTCCAACTATACTAAATAGGTATCTAGATTCATGGACCATATCTTCCAACTAGACTAAATAGGTATCTAGATTCATGGACCATATCTTCCAACTAGACTAAATAGGTATCTAGATTCAAGGACCCTATCTTCCAACTAGATTAAATATGTATCTATTTTCAAGGACAATATCTTCGAACTAGACTAAATAGGTATCTACATTCAAGGACCATATCTTCCAAATAGACTAAATAGGTATCTAGATTCAGGGTTCCTATCGTCCAACTAGACTAAATAGGTATCTAGATTCAATGACCCTATCTTCAACTAGACTAAATAGGTATCTAGATTCAAGGACCCTATCTTCCAACTAGATTAAATAGATATCTAGATTCAAGGAACATATCTTCCAACTAGATTAAATAGGTATCTAGATCCAGGGACCATATCGTCCAACTAGACTAAATAGGTATCTAGATTCAATGACCCTATCTTCAACTAGACTAAATATGTATCTAGATCCAGGGACCCTATCTTCCAACTAAACGAAATAGGTATCTAGATTCAAGGACCTTATCTTCCAACTAGACTAAATAGGTATCTAGATTCAAGGACCATATCTTCCAACTAGACTAAATAAGTATCAAGATCCAGGGCCCCTATCATCCAAGTAGACTAAATAGGTATCTAGATTCAAGGACCCTATCGTCTAACTAGGCTATATAGGTATCTAGATTCAAGGACCATATCTTCCAACTAGACTAAATAAGTATCTAGATCCAGCGACACTATCTTCAAACTAGACTAAATCAGTATCTAGATCCAGGGACACTATCTTCTAACTAGACTAAATAGGTATCTAGATTCAATGACCATATCTTCCAGCTAGACTAAAGAGGTATCTAGATCCAGGGACACTATCTTTCAACTAGACTAAATAGGTATCTAGATTCAAGGACCCTATTTTCCAACTAGATTAAATAGATATCTAGATTCAAGGAACATATCTTCCAACTAGATTAAATAGGTATCTAGATCCAGGGACCCTATCGTCCAACTAGACTAAATAGGTATATAGATTCAATGACCCTATCTTCAACTAGACTAAATAGGTATCTAGATTCAGGGTTCCTATCTTCCAATTAGACTAAATAGGTATCTAGATTCAGGGCCCCTATCGTCCAACTAGACTAAATCAGTATCTAGATCCAGGGACACTATCTTCTAGCTAGATTAAATAGGTATCTAGATTCAATGACCCTATCTTCAACTAGACTAAATAGGTATCTAGATCCAGGGACCCTATCTTCCAACTAGAGGAAATAGGTATCTAGATTCAAGGACCTTATCTTCCAACTAGACTAAATAGATATCAATATCCAGGGCCCCTATCTTCCAACTAGACTAAATAGGTATCTAGATTCAAGGACCCTATCTTCTAACTAGACTAAATATGTATCCAGATCTAATGACCCTATCTTCCAATTAGATTAAATAGGTTTATAGATTCAATGACCCTATCTTCCAACTAGACTAAATATGTATCTTGATTCAATGACCCTATCGTCCAACTAGACTAAATAGGTATCTAGTTTCGATGACCCTATCTTCCAACTAGACTAAATAGGTATCTAGATTCATGGACCATATCTTCCGACTAGACTAAATAGGTATCTATATCCAGGGACACTATCGTCCAACTATACTAAATAGGTATCTAGATTCATGGACCATATCTTCCAACTAGACTAAATAGGTATCTAGATTCATGGACCATATCTTCCAACTAGACTAAATAGGTATCTAGATTCAAGGACCCTATCTTCCAACTAGATTAAATATGTATCTATTTTCAAGGACAATATCTTCGAACTAGACTAAATAGGTATCTACATTCAAGGACCATATCTTCCAAATAGACTAAATAGGTATCTAGATTCAGGGTTCCTATCGTCCAACTAGACTAAATATGTATCTAGATTCAATGACCCTATCTTCAACTAGACTAAATAGGTATCTAGATCCAGGGACCCTATCTTCAAACTAGACGAAATAGGTATCTAGATTCAAGGACACTATCTTTCAACTAGACTAAATAGGTATCTAGATTCAAGGACCCTATTTTCCAACTAGATTAAATAGATATCTAGATTCAAGGAACATATCTTCCAACTAGATTAAATAGGTATCTAGATCCAGGGACCCTATCGTCCAACTAGACTAAATAGGTATCTAGATTCAATGACCCTATCTTCAACTAGACTAAATAGGTATCTAGATTCAGGGTTCCTATCTTCCAATTAGACTAAATAGGTATCTAGATTCAGGGCCCCTATCGTCCAACTAGACTAAATCAGTATCTAGATCCAGGGACACTATCTTCTAACTAGATTAAATAGGTATCTAGATTCAATGACCCTATCTTCAACTAGACTAAATAGGTATCTAGATCCAGGGACCCTATCTTCAAACTAGACGAAATAGGTATCTAGATTCAAGGACCATATCTTCCAGCTAGACTAAATAGGTATCTAGATTCAAGGACCCTATCTTCCAACTAGATTAAATAGATATTTAGATTCAAGGAACATATCTTCCAACTAGATTAAATAGGTATCTAGATCCAGGGACCATATCGTCCAACTAGACTAAATAGGTATCTAGATTCAATGACCCTATCTTCAACTAGACTAAATATGTATCTAGATCCAGGGACCCTATCTTCCAACTAAACGAAATAGGTATCTAGATTCAAGGACCTAACTAGCTATAGTATCTAGATCAGACCTATCTTCAACTAGACAAATAGTATCTAGATCAGACTATCTTCAACTAACAAATTATCTAGATCAGACTATCTTCCAACTAGACTAAATAGGTATCTAGATTCAAGGACCATATCTTCCAACTAGACTAAATAAGTATCAAGATCCAGGGCCCCTATCATCCAAGTAGACTAAATAGGTATCTAGATTCAAGGACCCTATTTCAACTAGACTAAATAGGTATCTAGATTCAAGGACCATATCTTCCAACTAGATTAAATAGGTATCTAGATCCAGGACCCTATCGTCCAACTAGACTAAATAGGTATCTAGATTCAATGACCCTATCTTCAACTAGACTAAATAGGTATCTAGATTCAGGGTTCCTATCTTCCAATTAGACTAAATAGGTATCTAGATTCAGGGCCCCTATCGTCCAACTAGACTAAATCAGTATCTAGATCCAGGGACACTATCTTCTAACTAGATTAAATAGGTATCTAGATTCAATGACCCTATCTTCAACTAGACTAAATAGGTATCTAGATCCAGGGACCCTATCTTCCAACTAGAGGAAATAGGTATCTAGATTCAAGGACCTTATCTTCCAACTAGACTAAATAGATATCAATATCCAGGGCCCCTATCTTCCAACTAGACTAAATAGGTATCTAGATTCAAGGACCCTATCTTCTAACTAGACTAAATATGTATCCAGATCTAATGACCCTATCTTCCAACTAGATTAAATAGGTTTATAGATTCAATGACCCTATCTTCCAACTAGACTAAATATGTATCTTGATTCAATGACCCTATCGTCCAACTAGACTAAATAGGTATCTAATTTCGATGACCCTATCTTCCACCTAGACTAAATAGGTATCTAGATTCATGGACCATATCTTCCAACTAGACTAAATAGGTATCTATATCCAGGGACACTATCGTCCAACTATACTAAATAGGTATCTAGATTCATGGACCATATCTTCCAACTAGACTAAATATGTATCTAGATTCAATGACCCTATCTCCAACTAGACTAAATAGGTATCTAGTTCAGACCCTATCTTCCAACTAGACGAAATAGGTATCTAGATTCAAGGACCATATCTTCCAGCTAGATTAAATAGGTATCTAGATTCAAGGACCCTATCTTCCAACTAGATTAAATAGATATCTAGATTCAAGGAACATATCTTCCAACTAGATTAAATAGGTATCTAGATCCAGGGACCATATCGTCCAACTAGACTAAATAGGTATC
This sequence comes from Archivesica marissinica, assembly GCA_014843695.1. Taxonomy (NCBI): domain Eukaryota; kingdom Metazoa; phylum Mollusca; class Bivalvia; order Venerida; family Vesicomyidae; genus Archivesica; species Archivesica marissinica. The sequence continues at coordinate 4,636,073 of CM026401.1, read as the reverse complement.
TAGATTCAATGACCCTATCTTCAACTAGACTAATATGTATCTAGATCCAGGGACCCTATCTTCCAACTAGACGAAATAGGTATCTAGATTCAAGGACCTTATCTTCCAACTAGACTAAATAGGTATCTAGATTCAAGGACCATATGTTCCAACTAGACTAAATAAGTATCAAGATCCAGGGCCCCTATCATCCAAGTAGACTAAATAGGTATCTAGATTCAAGGACCCTATCTTCTAACTAGACTATATAGGTATCTAGATTCAAGGACCATATCTTCCAGCTAGACTAAAGAGGTATCTAGATCCAGGGACACTATCTTCCAACTAGACTAAATAGGTATCTAGATTCAAGGACCCTATTTTCCAACTAGATTAAATAGATATCTAGATTCAAGGAACATATCTTCCAACTAGATTAAATAGGTATCAAGATCCAGGGCCCCTATCTTCCAACTAGATTAAAACGGTATCTAGATTCAAGGACCCTATCTTCCAACTAGATTAAATAGGTTTCTAGATTCAATGACCCTATCTTCCAACTAGACTAAATATGTATCTTGATTCAATGACCCTATCGTCCAACTAGACTAAATATGTATCTAGATTCGATGACCCTATCTTCCAACTAGACTAAATAGGTATCTAGATTCATGGACCATATCTTCCAACTAGTCTAGATAGGTATCTAGATTCAAAGACCCTATCTTCCAACTAGACAAAATAGGTTTCTATATTCAGGGACACTATCGTCCAACTATACTAAATATGTATCTAGATTCATGGACCATATCTTCCAACTAGACTAAATAGGTATCTAGATTCATGGACCATATCTTCCAACTAGACTAAATAGATATCTAGATTCAAGGACCCTATCTTCCAACTAGATTAAATATGTATCTATTTTCAAGGACAATATCTTCGAACTAGACTAAATAGGTATCTAGATTCAAGGACCCTATCTTCCAACTAGATTAAATAGATATCTAGATTCAAGGAACATATCTTCCAACTAGATTATATAGGTATCTAGATCCAGGGACTATATCGTCCAACTAGACTAAATAGGTATCTAGATTCAATGACCCTATCTTCAACTAGAATAAATATGTATCTAGATCCAGGGACCCTATCTTCCAACTAGACTAAATAGGTATCTAGATTCAATGACCCTATCTTCAACTAGACTAAATAGGTATCTAGATCCAGGGACCCTATCTTCCAACTAGACGAAATAGGTATCTAGATTCAAGGACCATATCTTCCAACTAGACTAAATAAGTATCAAGATCCAGGGCCCCTATCATCTAAGTAGACTAAATAGGTATCTAGATTCAAGGACCCTATCTTCTAACTAGACTATATAGGTATCTAGATTCAAGGACCATATCTTCCAACTAGACTAAATAAGTATCTAGATCAAGCGACACTATCTTCAAACTAGACTAAATCAGTATCTAGATCCAGGGACACTATCTTCTAACTAGACTAAATAGGTATCTAGATTCAAGGACCATATCTTCCAGCTAGACTAAAGAGGTATCTAGATCCAGGGACACTATCTTCCAACTAGACTAAATAGGTATCTAGATTCAAGGACCCTATTTTCCAACTAGATTAAATAGATATCTAGATTCAAGGAACATATCTTCCAACTAGATTAAATAGGTATCTAGATCCAGGGACCCTATCGTCCAACTAGACTAAATAGGTATCTAGATTCAATGACCCTATCTTCAACTAGACTAAATAGGTATCTAGATCCAGGGACCCTATCTTCCAACTAGACGAAATAGGTATCTAGATTCAAGGACCTTATCTTCCAACTAGACTAAATGGGTATCAAGATCCAGGGCCCCTATCTTCCAACTAGACTAAAACGGTATCTAGATTCAAGGACCCTATCTTCTAACTAGACTAAATAGGTATCCAGATCAAATGACCCTATCTTCCAACTAGATTAAATAGGTTTCTAGATTCAATGACCCTATCTTCCAACTAGACTAAATATGTATCTTGATTCAATGACCCTATCGTGCAACTAGACTAAATATGTATCTAGATTCGATGACCCTATCTTCCAACTAGACTAAATAGGTATCTAGATTCATGGACCATATCTTCCAACTAGTCTAAATAGGTATCTAGATTCAAAGACCCTATCTTCCAACTAGACTAAATAGTTATCTATATTTAGGGACACTGTCGTCCAACTATACTAAATAGGTATCTAGATTCATGGACCATATCTTCCAACTAGACTAAATAGGTATCTAGATTCATGGACCATATCTTCCAACTAGACTAAATAGATATCTAGATTCAAGGACCCTATCTTCCAACTAGATTAAATCTGTATCTATTTTCAAGGACAATATCTTCGAACTAGACTAAATAGGTATCTACATTCAAGGACCATATCTTCCAAATAGACTAAATAGGTATCTAGATTCAGGGTTCCTATCGTCCAACTAGACTAAATAGGTATCTAGATTCAATGACCCTATCTTCAACTAGACTAAATAGGTATCTAGATCCAGGGACCCTATCTTCCAACTAGACGAAATAGGTATCTAGATTCAAGGACCATATCTTCCAGCTAGACTAAATAGGTATCTAGATTCAAGGACCCTATCTTCCAACTAGATTAAATAGATATCTAGATTCAAGGAACATATCTTCCAACTAGATTAAATAGGTATCTAGATCCAGGGACCATATCGTCCAACTAGACTAAATAGGTATCTAGATTCAATGACCCTATCTTCAACTAGACTAAATAGGTATCTAGATCCAGGGACCCTATCTTCCAACTAGACGAAATTGGTATCTAGATTCAAGGACCTTATCTTCCAACTAGACTAAATAGGTATCTAGATTCAAGGACCATATCTTCCAACTAGACTAAATAGGTATCTAGATTCAAGGACCATATCTTCCAACTAGACTAAATAAGTATCAAGATCCAGGGCCCCTATCATCCAAGTAGACTAAATAGGTATCTAGATTCAAGGACCATATCTTCTAACTAGACTAAATAGGTATCTAGATTCAAGGACCATATATTCCAACTAGACTAAATAAGTATCTAGATCCAGCGACACTATCTTCAAACTAGACTAAATCAGTATCTAGATCCAGGGACACTATCTTCTAACTAGACTAAATAGGTATCTAGATTCAAGGACCATATCTTCCAGCTAGACTAAAGAGGTATCTAGATCCAGGGACACTATCTTCCAATTAGACTAAATAGGTATCTAGATTCATGGACCCTATCTTCCAACTAGACTAAATATGTATCTTGATTCAATGACCCTATCGTCCAACTAGACTAAATAGGTATCTAGATTCGATGACCCTATCTTCCAACTAGACTAAATAGGTATCTAGATTCATGGACCATATCTTCCAACTAGACTAAATAGGTATCTATATCCAGGGACACTATCATCCAACTATACTAAATAGGTATCTAGATTCATGGACCATATCTTCCAACTAGACTAAATAGGTATCTAGATTCATGGACCATATCTTCCAACTAGACTAAATAGGTATCTAGATTCATGGACACTATCATCCAACTAGACTAAATAGTTATCTAGATTCAAGGACACTATGTTCCAACTAATCTAAATAGGTATCTAGATTCAAAGAACATATCTTCCAACTAGATTAAATATGTATCTAGATTCAAGGACACTGTCTTCCAACTAGATTAAATAGGTATCTATATTCAAGGAAACTATCTTCCAACTAGACTAAATCGGTATCTAGATTTAAGGACCATATCTTCCAACTAGACTAAATATGTATCTAGATTCAAGGACCCCATCTTCCAACTAGACTAAATAGGTATCTAGATTCAAGGACCATATCTTCCAACTAGAATAAATATATTTCTAGATTCAAGGACAAAATCTTCCAATTAGACTAAATATGTATCTAAATTCAAGGACCCTATCATCCAACTATACTAAATAGGTATCTAGATTCAAGGACCCTATCTTCTAACTAGACTAAATAGGTATCTAGATTCAGAGACCCTATCTTCCAACTAGACAAAATAGGTATCTAGATTCATGGACCCTATCTTCCAACTAGACTAAATCGGTATCTAGATTTAAGGACCATATCTTCCAACTAGATTAAATAGGTATCTAGATTCAAGGAAAATATCTTCCAACTATATTAAATAGGTATCTAGATCCAGGTACCCTATCGTCCAACTAGACTAAATAGGTATCTAGATTCAGAGACACTGTCTACCAAATATATTAATTAGGTATCTAGATTCAAGGACCCTATCTTATAACTAGACTAAATAGGTATCTAGATTCATGGACACTATCATCCAACTAGACTAAATAGTTATCTAGATTCAAGGACACTATGTTCCAACTAATCTAAATCGGTATCTAGATTCAAAGAACATATCTTCCAACTAGACTAAATATGTATCTAGATTCAAGGACACTGTCTTCCAACTAGATTAAATAGGTATCTATATTCAAGGAAACTATCTTCCAACTAGACTAAATCGGTATCTAGATTTAAGGACCATATCTTCCAATTAGACTATATATGTATCTAGATTCAAGGACCCCATCTTCCAACTAGACTAAATAGGTATCTAGATTCAAGGACCATATCTTCCAACTAGAATAAATATATTTCTAGATTCAAGGACAAAATCTTCCAATTAGACTAAATATGTATCTAAATTCAAGGACCCTATCATCCAACTATACTAAATAGGTATCTAGATTCAAGGACCATATCTTCCAACTAGACTAAATAAGTATCAAGATCCAGGGACCCTATCTTCCAACTAGACTAAATAGGTATCTAGATTCAAGGACCCTATCTTCTAACTAGACTAAATATGTATCTAGATTCAAGGAGCATATCTTCCAACTAGACTAAATAAATATCTAGATCCAGCGACACTATCTTCAAACTAGACTAAATAGGTATCTAGATTCAGAGACACTGTCTACCAAATAGATTAATTAGGTATCTAGATTCAAGGACCCTATCTTCCAACTAGACTAAATAGGTATCTAGATTCATGGACACTATCATCCAACTAGACTAAATAGTTATCTAGATTCAATGACACTATGTTCCAACTAATCTAAATAGGTATCTAAATTCAAAGAACATATCTATAACTAGACTAAATATGTATCTAGATTCAAGGACACTGTCTTCCAACTAGATTAAATAGGTATCTATATTCAAGGAAACTATCTTCCAACTAGACTAAATCGGTATCTAGATTTAAGGACCATATCTTCCAATTAGACTAAATATGTATCTAGATTCAAGGACCCCATCTTCCAACTAGACTAAATAGGTATCTAGATTCAAGGACCATATCTTCCAACTAGAATAAATACATTTCTAGATTCAAGGACAAAATCTTCCAATTAGACTAAATATGTATCTAAATTCAAGGACCCTATCATCCAACTATACTAAATAGTTATCTAGATTCAAGGACCCTATCTTCTAACTAGACTAAATAGGTATCTAGATTCAGAGACCCTATCTTCCAACTAGACAAAATAGGTATCTAGATTCATGGACCCTATCTTCCAACTAGACTAAATATATATCTTGATTCAATGACCCTATCTTCCAACTAGACTAAATATATATCTTGATTCAATGACCCTATCGTCCAACTAGACTAAATAGGTATCTAGATTCGCTGACCCAATCTTCCAACTAGACTAAATAGGTATCTAGATTCATGGACCATATCTTCCAACTATTCTAAATAGGTATCTAGATTCAGAGACCCTATCTTCCAACTAGACTAAATATGTATCTATATCCATTGACACTATCGTCCAACTATACTAAATAGGTATCTAGATTCATGGACCATATCTTCCAACTAGGATAAATAGGTATCTAGATTCATGGACCCTATCTTCCAACTAGACTAAATATGTATCTATATTCATGAATCCTATCTTCAAACTAGACTAAATAGGTATCTAGATTCATGGACCATATCTTCCAACTAGAATAAATATGTATATAGATTCATGGACCCTATCCTCCAACTAGACTAAATAGATATCTAGATTCATGGACCATATATTCCAACTAGACTAAATAGGTATCTAGATTCATGGACTATATCTTCCAACTAGAATAAATACATTTCTAGATTCAAGGACAAAATCTTCCAAGTAGACTAAATATGTATCTAAATTCAAGGACCCTATCTTCCAACTATACTAAATAGGTATCTAGATTCAAGGACTATATCTTCAATCTAGACTAAATAGGTATCTAGATTCAGAGACCCTATCTTCCAACTAGACAAAATAAGTATCTAGATTCATGGACCCTATCTTCCAACTAGACTAAATAGGTATCCAGATCCAATGACCCTATCTTCTAACTAGACTAAATAGGTATCTAGATTCAAGGAGCATATCTTCCAACTAGATTAAATAAGTATCTAGATCCAGCGACACTATCTTCCAACTAGACTAAGTAGGTATCTAGATCCAGGGACCCTATCTTCCAACTATAATAAATAGGTATCTAGATTCAGAGACACTGTCTTCCAAATAGATTAATTAGGTATCTAGATTCAAGGACCATATCTTCCTACTAGACTAAATAGATATCTAGATTCAAGGACCATATCTTCCAACTAGACTAAATAGTTATCTAGATTCAAGGATTCTATCTTCCAACTAGACTAAATAGGTATCTAGATCCAGGGCCCCTATCTTCCAACTAGACTAAATAGGTATCTAGATCAAAGGACCCTATCGTCCAACTAGATTCAATATGTATCTAGATTCAAGGACCCTATCTCCCAACTAGACTAAATATGTATCTAGATACAAGGACCCTATCTTCCAACTAGACTCAATAGGTCTCTAGATGAAGGGACCCTATCGTCCAACTAGACTAAATAGGTATATTGATTCAAGGACCCTATCTTCCAACTAGACTAACTATGTATCTAGATTCAAGGAACATATTTTCCAACTAGATTAAATATGTATCTAGATTCAAGGGCCATATCTTCCAACTTGACTAAATATGTATCTAGATTCAAGGACCCTATCTTCCAACTAGGCTATGTATCTAGATGCAAGGGCTCTATCTTCCAACTAGACTAAATATGTATCTAGATTCAAGGACCATATCTTCCAACTAGACTAAATAGTTATCTAGATTCAAGGACCCTATCTTCCAACTAGACTAAATAGGTATCTAGATTCAGGGATCCTATCTTCCAACTAGACTAAATAGGTATCTTGATTCAAGGACCATATATTCCTACTAGACTAAATAGATATCTAGATTCAAGGGCCATATCTTCCAACTTGACTATATATGTATCTAGATTCAAGGGCCATATCTTCCAACTTGACTAAATATGTATCTAGATTCAAGGACCCTATCTTCCAACTAGGCTATGTATCTAGATGCAAGGGCTCTATCTTCCAACTAGACTAAATATGTATCTAGATTCAAGGACCATATCTTCCAACTAGACTAAATAGGTATCTAGATTCATGGACTATATCTTCCAACTAGAATAAATACATTTCTAGATTCAAGGACAAAATCTTCCAAGTAGACTAAATATGTATCTAAATTCAAGGACCCTATCTTCCAACTATACTAAATAGGTATCTAGATTCAAGGACTATATCTTCAATCTAGACTAAATAGGTATCTAGATTCAGAGACCCTATCTTCCAACTAGACAAAATAAGTATCTAGATTCATGGACCCTATCTTCCAACTAGACTAAATAGGTATCCAGATCCAATGACCCTATCTTCTAACTAGACTAAATAGGTATCTAGATTCAAGGAGCATATCTTCCAACTAGATTAAATAAGTATCTAGATCCAGCGACACTATCTTCCAACTAGACTAAGTAGGTATCTAGATCCAGGGACCCTATCTTCCAACTATAATAAATAGGTATCTAGATTCAGAGACACTGTCTTCCAAATAGATTAATTAGGTATCTAGATTCAAGGACCATATCTTCCTACTAGACTAAATAGATATCTAGATTCAAGGACCATATCTTCCAACTAGACTAAATAGTTATCTAGATTCAAGGATTCTATCTTCCAACTAGACTAAATAGGTATCTAGATCCAGGGCCCCTATCTTCCAACTAGACTAAATAGGTATCTAGATCAAAGGACCCTATCGTCCAACTAGATTCAATATGTATCTAGATTCAAGGACCCTATCTCCCAACTAGACTAAATATGTATCTAGATACAAGGACCCTATCTTCCAACTAGACTCAATAGGTCTCTAGATGAAGGGACCCTATCGTCCAACTAGACTAAATAGGTATATTGATTCAAGGACCCTATCTTCCAACTAGACTAACTATGTATCTAGATTCAAGGAACATATTTTCCAACTAGATTAAATATGTATCTAGATTCAAGGGCCATATCTTCCAACTTGACTAAATATGTATCTAGATTCAAGGACCCTATCTTCCAACTAGGCTATGTATCTAGATGCAAGGGCTCTATCTTCCAACTAGACTAAATATGTATCTAGATTCAAGGACCATATCTTCCAACTAGACTAAATAGTTATCTAGATTCAAGGACCCTATCTTCCAACTAGACTAAATAGGTATCTAGATTCAGGGATCCTATCTTCCAACTAGACTAAATAGGTATCTTGATTCAAGGACCATATATTCCTACTAGACTAAATAGATATCTAGATTCAAGGGCCATATCTTCCAACTTGACTATATATGTATCTAGATTCAAGGGCCATATCTTCCAACTTGACTAAATATGTATCTAGATTCAAGGACCCTATCTTCCAACTAGGCTATGTATCTAGATGCAAGGGCTCTATCTTCCAACTAGACTAAATATGTATCTAGATTCAAGGACCATATCTTCCAACTAGACTAAATAGGTATCTAGATTCAAGGACCCTATCTTCCAACTAGACTAAATAGGTATCTAAATTCAGGGATCCTATCTTCCAACTAGACTAAATAGGTATCTAGATTCAAGGACCATATCTTCCTACTAGACTAAATAGATATCTAGATTCAAGGACCATATCTTCCAACTAGACTAAATAGTTATCTAGATTCAAGGATTATATCTTCCAACAAGACTAAATAGGTATCTATATCCAGGGTCCCTATCTTCCAACTAGACTACATAGGTATCTAGATCCAGGGACCCTATCTCCCAACTAGACTAACTATGTATCTAGATTCAAGGACCCTATCTTCCAACTAGATTAAATATTTATCTAGATTCAAGGGCCATATCTTCCAACTTGACTAAATATGTATCTAGATTCAAGGACCCTATCTTCCATCTAGGCTATGTATCTAGATGCATGCAATGGCTCTATCTTCCAACTAGACTAAATATGTATCTAGAGTCAAGGACCCTATCTTCCAACTAGACTATGTATCTATATTCAAGGACAATATCTTCAAACTTGACTAAATATGTGTCTAGATTCAAGGGCCCTATCTTCCAACTTGACTAAATATGTATCTAGATTCAAGGGCCCTATCTTCCAACTAGACTAAATAGGTATATAGATTCATGGACCCTATCCTCCAACTAGACTAAATATATTTCTAGATTCAAGGACAATATCTTCCAACTAGACTAACTAGGTATCTATATACAGGGACCCTATCTTCCAACTAGACTAACTAGGTATCTAGATTCAAGGACAATATCTTCCTACTAGACTAAATAGGTATCTAGATCCATGGACCCTATCTTCCAACTAGACTAAATAGGTATCTAGATTCGGCTATTATACGACTCACTATCATTACGAATTAGCTGTAAGTTTATTCAACTCGACAATATAATGACTCCAAATGTTGATACATTTTGCGAGTACATTATCTTTACTATAATTATGATGATTGGTACATTACATGTGTATCGAATGTAGTCCTGATAATTAATATAGTGCATTTTTCATTTTCGTAAAACGTGTCTTTTCATGAAAGGCAGTGTGTAGTATTTGTGTTTTATTGAGAAATTATTTGACTTGAGAAGACTTCATACTTGATGATTGTGTAGAAAATGTGTGATATAAGAAGTCAGGCAGTTGCAACGTGAAGGTGTGGGAGGGGGTATACTGTAATATTTGGCGGAAGAGTAAACTGTGTTAGCACAGTGACGTCATTCACAGGTAAATGTTGTCAATGTTCTAGAATAAATTTGTAATATTGTAAAAAAGAGTGCGAAACAAGCGTTAACAACTTATATTAATCACTCTCGTTGGCGAAGATGAAAGCGTAAATGTGGTCATTCGTGAGAGGGGAAACCGGAGTACCCCGAGACAATCTACCTGTCTGATCTGGCGACAACGGACAAACTCGCATACTTCCCGTCCCGAGGATCGAACCCGGGTTGCATTGGAGAGAAGCGAGCACGCTAACCACTGCTCTAATCGGACAGCCAACATACATGTATACAATATTGAGCATCTTTAGAGTGCAGACCATACTTTATGAGGCTCACCCGGGGTCTTCCAATAACAGCTGGTGAGTCGCCACATGATCGAAACTATCGACTTTAAAACTCGATTACAAGAGATGCGGCCGGAGAATCCACTGATCACGAATAAACGGATGTAATTGTATATACATTGGACATATGGAGCTGATCTAGCATCATGCCATTTACTTTTCATCTTACTAAAGTATCATATTCGTTGATGTTTGTTTTATATGACATAAATAACAATAATTATGAATATAATTACTCAGACTGAATACCGTCCGGGGATTTCCACATTTATCGGCGTCTTCACTGGTTGGAAAGTCAAATTGCTTCCCGTTGTATACTGTAATATACCATCCAGGTTGATAATAAGATACTCTCCCTAGTATCGTGCTAGCGTCAACCATTACATCAACAGGCAGTGGCAATGCAGGTGTATCACATGCTACTTAAGACGACAAATCAGGATACACAATTAAATAGAATAATTATTATCCTCGTGTTTCAGTGTCGTACATGTTCATATTAATTATGTCTACTTATTTGCTTAATAATATTCACATATTATTACATATATGCAGAGGGGCCTCCGTGGCCAAGTGGTTATGGTCGTTGACTTCAAATTTCCTGCCCCCCACATCACAGTAGGTTCGAATCCCACTGGGAGTGTCGAATTATATCATGCTATGCGAAGAAGCTAACCAACTGGGTTGTGGTAGGGCGGTGGTTCTACCCGTATGCAAGTCCATGTCTCAACCACTTCTTGGAAGGGCACCCGGGTTCGTCCTCCGCCAACAATAGCTGGAGAATCGTCATATGACCTAAGCTTTTGGGGCGACTTTAAACCCCCAAAACAAACAAACTATATTGTGTTGTGAACACACGTATTCACGTCCGGCGTTGTTTGCTTTGCACAATGACATTGCATCGATGCCTTCATGATTAATGTACTCATAAAGGTAGGGTATTTGTTTAGGGGTTATTGTTTAGGTGTAATATTAGAGACCTGATTTACCGTGAACATATCACGTCTTCATTAACAATTAATACCCATACAGCTACTTGTTTATGTACAGGGCAATCAGACTGCATTCCATACAGATCGACACGAACTCATAGTTATACGTTTGTGTAGATAGGAGGCTGAGAAACTAGGTTGTCCAGCTAGACATAGTGTGTTTGAATTCGTACATTAATATAAAGTAAAGGAAGACTATTAGAAACACAAACTTACAGTCCACGTAGAAGTAGTCTGCAAATGAAAAATAAACATGTTACATGTTTGTGATAGTGACAGAGTCGTACGAGTATATTTTGTAAATGTCATGCTGCTATTATTAGGCGATGCGAACGCATTATTGGAAGATAAGATGGTGTGTGAACTGTTGTTTTATTTGCGATGTTAATCCTATATATCTTTCGCACACGATGTAGAGATCAATGCATACGATAAGTATATAAATGGTTGGACAGCCAAGAAAAACAATGTCATAGGTCCCTCTTGTCGCGGGCGAAATAAATGGAGAGTGTATACATTGTTTAAAATTGACTATACCTGAGAAGTATTGTAAACTTGTATTACGTACCACCCAGGCAATGTTCAGCCTTTTGTAAATTTCGACTGAGGATTGCTCCCATTACGATGGAAACGAGTCTGTATGAAGGTTGCCATAGGAAGCTATGATTTGTCCTTTTTGTGATATTGATGCTAGTGAATTGTCAAGTTTACAATGAAGTAAGATACGATTTATTCGCAAAGGCATATCGCGTATTATTAATTTCTACTCAGTGTCCGAACATGGTAACTATTATTCCTGTTTTCAAACCCAGAGATGATTCGTAATTGTGCCAAAACATGTTATATTATTCTACAGAGACGTCCATTTTTATTATGCAAATATTGATTTAATTTGTATATAATGTCATTATGTCTTAGTCTTTCTAACTGTTGAATAGTTACTTGATCTCGTCTGTAAAACCTCTGCTAATCATGGGGTAATTAGATTTCATAAATCCATTTCTCAATTAGTGTGCAATAATACCAATGTAGACTGTTTTATCATTGATATCCGATTAGCAGTGATGTTTCAATTCAATTCAAAATCTCCCCCCCCATCAAGACGATATGCACGGTATGTACAAACATAGACAATGGTACAATTTACTAATATACAACTGCAACAACACCATAATATATTATAATACTATATGTTATATAATATGTATACTATATATATAGAGCATAATTAAGCGTAGTTATGGATTATGCTACCAATGCGTTTGTAGGCCTATACATGTATGCTGATAACCTTGGCGCCTTGCAGGATAACGTCTGGTCGTGTTGCATCGTTTAATATACCTGGCATACACTTCACTAGTATCAGTCACCTTGTTCACATGCACGTGCTAGTATGTTCATACAATCAATTATGTACCCGTATGAACGCTTTGTAAATTGTATGTCTACATCATGCTCAAGAAGTGTACCAATAGACGCCCCTAATAGCATATGGGTCCACGTTTCTTTATCCAACATGAATAATTCGTTAATAAATAAGCTAAGGTGCGTACACAATAAATCACTGACAATGCAAGAACGCAGATGTGAAGTATCCGTGCATTCACTTATCACGTGCATTACTAGGTCCATACATATGCTATCACACATTAGACACACAGACATGTCATTAATCACGTGTCTGGGCCATATGTTGGTTACTGAGTGCACCATATGCCTTGCTTTATTACAAATATGCTGTGATAAATGAGTGTTGTATTATTGTGTTCATCTCTTATAACTCCATGTTAGAGTGGCATTGTACTTTTATGCTGTAAACTATCTATGTATCGTTATTATACATACTGTTACTACTACTGGCTTCCCGACTTTATGTTGGTATATGTATCTAAGAAGGCCGATACATTATTGTGTTGGCTATATGAACTATATAGACGAACATATATTAAACGGTATTATAGAGTAAACCCAAGTTTGCTTAAATTTACTCCGTTGTTGTCCAATAAAAACAAAATAGAATTATATATGTTAAGCAAATTTATACAAGAAACTATTGAGATACGTGTCCTTAGATCATAAACAGTTAATAAGAATAATAAGATTAATAAGTAGTATGCACTGATATTGAATGTTTATCATGAAGATGTCCACACATCGTTTTCACTACATATTAATTTATATGGTATATGCATTGCATACGGTTCTGTATATGAAATGATTGATCTGAATCATCGATTATGTTGTTTTTATTATCATGTTTGGTTGTAAATAGTACTTATTCCGATGTCTGAAGATGCGTGGAACGAGGCCCTGTCGAGTTCTTTGCACGCATCTTCAGTCCGAGGGTGGGATTTCCTTATCTGCACTTCCATGGAGGTGGTAGATATATATCTTCTCACCGTTCTGATGCTTTTGATGTATTTTACAAACTATGCCAGCCTATATACACGCATCAATGGCGTATGAATTTACTATAAAGTCTGAGGTCATTGGACTGTGACAATTTATTCACACTAATGTTGATTGTCACTTAAAAGTAAACACCAAGTTCAAGATGCCATCTTGGCCGAGATAAGCATCAGTACTGACAACATGATTATTTGTTTTAACCTACCTTCATGTGTAATACGGTCAAACACTTCTTGCCTTTGCTTTATTATTCAATGCCAAATAAACCAATTGTTATGTCATAATGCTGCATGCATGGTGGCAGTTGTTCACATATCGTATGATAAACTTCAGCCGTTCAAATCATGAGAAATATGTAATCGTTACTCTCAAAAACGTCTTTCTTACCAGAAGATTAGAATATTAGGTTAGTGACTTATAATTACAGACGGATCTGTAGTCCAGTGGTTAGCACGCTGGAATGGTAAGCCAGGGATCGCAGGATCGACCCTCCCTCTGACCCTAATACAACTAACAGGATCTCTGTATGTATCATTGCACACTCCTCTAAACATCTAATATGACTAATCTCTTCAGGAAGCGTCGCTCATAGGGTAACAGGTAGCGACGATAAATAAACGTAAAACACACAAGTCTTATAATTTTTTATAAATTATTAGGTTCGTCTCCGAAAAATACAGACATAGTCTTGCCTTGTATATTTTCTTCAACTCGCACAATCTATTAAAATGTATAAGACAGCAACCTAATATTCTCTATATATTATCATACAAATATCACAATATATACTAGTTATATACACACCTAAAACTGTATGTAATGTTTTTGGTTCTTACCCATGCACACGTTATAGTAAGTGTACTCTCTGCTATCATCCATTGTAAACTTGTACAGTAAGTCATCGTCACATTTGATCATATCAACCGTAACGTCCATCACGCATATTCCATTCTTATCCATGGCACATGCATCAACTGTCACAACCGTATCAGTAATATCGGCTATGTCTGGGTGTTTTCCTGCATAATTGTTGATTATATGAGTTATACTTTGTTCTAGATGGACACGTGCCCTGTCTTATATTTACTACACTATTTGGTGTCCGTAGACATTTAAAAAGGAAATGACTGGAAGGGAATCCATTTGTATCTTTTGATTATCATTGTGTGTGATTAGTTCAAAATACAACAGATCATCAACAATGTAAAAGTGTATATACTAGGCTATCTAGTGAATTACACACACATATTTATCATATGTTTGTATCAAGATATACCAAAGTCAGCATCTTTATAATAATGGATACCTATATTAATAGCTCTGTATAAGGCCTCCCTCCCACAAAGTCTGCATCTTTATAATGCATACTTATATTAATAGTTCTGTGTATGGCCTCCTTCCCACAAAGTCAGCATCGTTATAATACATACCTATATTAATAGCTCTGAAACTGAAACTGTTTAATTTGATAAAACGCCTAATTTTACACAAGCTCTGTACTAGGCCTCTCTCCCACAAAGTCAGCATCTTTATAATACCTACATATATTAATAGCTCTGTACTAGGCCCCCCCACAAACACACAAAACACAAAAAACCACACCTCTCTCCCACAAAGTCAGCATTACCTTTAAGTACAATTACGTCGCTATCGTCGCGGAAACACGTAGATGACACCGTCTCCTTCCATGGTATTTGCACATGTCCTCCCCAAAACGAAGTTTTGTGCCACAGATGAACATTGCCATAATACACATACCAAGCATAGTACCCGCCATACCACATATACTCTAATATGTTCTCGCATGAATACACATCTGAAACACGAACAAGCTGCATGTCAATCAATTAGTCACATTCTACGGGTGTTACGTGTTAGGGTGTCACGTGTCGTAGTGTATCATATCAATTTGTCTCGATTATTCTACAGTTACAACATACTGCACAAGAATTAGTCGCCTAAAGGAGTACAGTCGTCTTATATAATTGTTCATAGGATATATCGATTGTCAGACAATATAATACTGCAAACAACACTAAACAACAAGAAATGTGTGTGAATGTGTCGTTCTGCACTGGGTGTATTCTGCTGCATTTGTGTACGTTTATATTATATGCCTGGCTAATGGATAGTCCGTACATTTGGAGTTTCCCGTAGACTCCTACTTTTGCCACATGTCAATATAATGTTGATATTTAATGTGAGCGGGTATACAATTTATGTGTTGCTGTTAACGTTGTGTCTATATAGAAAATTAACCTTAATTAATGTATTTTTATTTAAATAATGACATATATTTAAAGACAATGATATGTCGCCTTTCAACGGTATAAGCTTATTGAATATACACGTCTATACAATGTATGTTTGTTAATGTATATTTGTTCGATTACAAGTATTTTTCATTTCATTTTTGTACACACAATTTTGTCAAATCCATATATATTTCTTAACGTTCATGAACATCGACTTCTGTGAACATCGATAATGTTGTCTAAATGAACAAATTAGTGAAACGGTTAAAAACGATGTAATTTTTTTTATCTCACAAATCGAGGTTAATTTATTTCGAATACATTAAACTTATAAAACAATGTATTGGTGGGTCCTTTTCATCCAAAAAAAGAAAAAGAAAATAACTATACAAGTCATGTAGTTTCGTTAGAAACGGCTAAACAACTATACAAGTCATGTAGTTTCGGTAGAAACGGTTAAACAATTATACAAGTCATGTAGTTTCGGTAGAAACGGTTAAACAACTATACAAGTCATGTAGTTTCGGTAGAAACTGTTATTCAGGTGGAAACTTCTAAGACATATTTCATCAGAAATACATGCAATAAATAAATATAGCCCACTATAGATCTAACATTGTATATTGCTAGACAGTCTGATTAATGACTGAGGATATCTATTAAAACGAATTAATAATTGACACCATCTATCATGAATGGATTTGACGGTAATAAATTAGTTCTAAGAATAGTGAGAGATATGCGTCATTCACCAAAAGGAAGTAATTCATGAACGTTTTGAAAACTGTAAATATGTGTACACAATGTTTGTGTCGACTTTCGCCGTAAATACAACGCTGCTCAATCGTTGTTAACCATTCATGGTCGATTAATTCCGGAATATTTTTATTTTAGTATTATTTGTGTTGTAGCTCTAGCACCTTGCCAAAACAGTTGTGGTTTTTCAAACTCAGTATGTGGGTGTGTTGTAGGTAGTTGGTGAAAGGAGTGTAAGGACAAATGGAGAAAATCTAAATAAGCTACTAGCTTCCGATTTAATCCATTTGTTCTTGTATATTAATGTTACAACATGATGTAAATGTTGATAAAATGAAATATATTTAAACTAAAGGAGTGTAATTCAAAATCCTTCGTTTGCTATGCTAAATCAACACTATTGATATGCTGTCTTCCACAGTATGGCTTGTTTTTGATTAAAATACTTAACTTATCTCTTATGTAACTTAAAAACTAGGGTTCATTTATCTTCAACGAGATAGTTTTGTGTTTACTTACGGGCACTTACTCACACCAACATAACAACATAATGCATGTATCCAGTGAGCACATCAATATCTAGCCGTCATTGGGCCAATATGCTGTCCATATCGGATCGATATTGGATATGATATAGATTTGTCGATCGGTTTTGATCGGATCTATAACGCATAGGTCAAATGGATTTAGAAAACATAGAACTACTATTAATCATCTCTCATCATTAAGGAATATTAGTACACACGCAAGCGTTAGTGGAAAGATACGGGCTTATCTAAAGACACTGTATTGGACAGTTTCGTCTAGTGTTATACTATGTCCTATATGTTAAATGGCTTGATGTAGACCATGATGATCATTGTCTCCCTTGCTTATTAACATGTGTGTTGCAATTAAGGTTGTTGATAAAGGTGTACGTGTAATGTTAATAACATGATACTAAATCCAGTTAATTGGTGTAATGTTAATAACATGATACTAAATCCAACTAATTGGTTTAATGTTAATAACATGATATTAAGTCCAACTAATTTGTGAAATGTTAATAACATGTTACTAAATCCAGCTAATTGGTGTAATGTTAATAACATGATACTAAATTCAGCTAATTGGTTTAATGTTAATAACATGATACTAAATCCAGCTAATTGGTGTAATGTTAATAACATGATACTAAATCCAACTAATTGGTTTAATGTTAATAACATGATATTAAGTCCAACTAATTTGTGAAATGTTAATAACATGTTACTAAATCCAGCTAATTGGTGTAATGTTAATAACATGATACTAAATTCAGCTAATTGGTTTAATGTTAATAACATGATACTAAATCCAGCTAATTGGTGTAATGTTAATAACATGATACTAAATCCAACTAATTGGTGTAATGTTAATAACATGATACTAAATCCAACTACACATCTCTTCACAGGGGTCAACAAAATTACTCGAGAATAAAACTGTGATTATCTGGTAAAGTGAGGCTAACTGGGAAAATGTGATTTAACTTATAAATGTAAAAATGTTGGAGCTTTAGTGTGCATATTTATGGATTGTAAACATAAGTGTAAATATATGGATTTAGAAGCTAGTAAGTCATGCTGGTCAACGGATGGAACAATTTTGATCAAAGTATTCGATACCATCTGGCGCATTCACACTGAGGCTGATCTAGACAAGTACAAACATCCTGTGACAGCCGAAGAATGAACCAACCTCAATGGTGTAACGTAACATTTTTTGTGCAGTATATGGTCAATTGTTTCGATGAGACAGTGAACTCTTATACAGATCAGTGCGCCCTAACGATAGTATCGTGTTCTATCATATTACAACAATGGATTTCTTATACGTCTGCGGAAAGTAGCTTATGGATAATGCGACTTGCCTAGCCGTCCAGTGACACTGTATAATTATATAACAGTGAAATGAAGATTCACATATTTATTGACTACATATAGAATTATGTGATTTCTTTCGATGTATAGGACTATATTAAATGTGCGCTGTTTACTCATTTGTCAATAGATACTACAGATCTATGTATGCACATTGGTGACCAAAAGCGGCAGCCTCTGTGGTGTGGGGGTAATATGATTACCCTAGTAACCAGTACCTTGGGAGCTTGAATGGTATTAATCGCTTCTACTACCTATTTCTTTATTTAGTGTCATTTATTTATCTTAGACGAGTCACTTCACGGAACCATTGAAATATTGATTTTAAATTGCCAAACCTGTTTCTTGCATAAGTCATTATATGTTTAATACATGTAGAAGAAATTATACTTTTACAATTGTGTCTTTATTCAGGTGCGCTTGAATTTTAGCTAAGATATATATTACCACAGCATATAGATGTAATCAACGCAAATTTAAGTTTGCAGGTCTTTGTTTGTGTTGTTTTTTATAAAGTGCTGATCAAAAATATTCGCCAGTTGTAAATGGTCATCATTCTCAAAGATCTTGATATTACATTGATTTTAGGGAAGCTGTTATGTTCTAAAAACGTGTCCTCCCATGCATTTTAGTTTCATTTTTCATACATGAATATCAACTTCAAAGTTGAACTCTATCCAGATGACTAGCGGAGATGGTCGGTGGTTCTACCCGGATGTCCGTCAGTGTCTGAAACATAGCTCGGATGGTCAGCCGAGGTCTTCCTCAGCATTAATAGCGGACTTTCATAGTCGTGATTTGTAACCACCTTATTTATAGTATCTCCATACGTTGAACTTGATCAGAACTCGTGCAGACCTATGTTGCGTCATTGGCAATTGTACTGATTTGTCATTTAATATCATGCTGGAATTCATCCTATTATACGAGATCTGTGTTCAATATTGTATAATAATTATGTATAATTAAATCACTGTACTGTAGGTGCACTGTATTGGGTATGAAATTATGAATACAGGAAGTATTCATAAGTTCATATGTTTATAGTATGTTCACATGGTAGCTTCATCAACATTCACATTGCGTGTATACTAGTATAACCTTTTCCCAACACTACATTCATTTCACTGAATGGTAGTTCATATATTAATTTTGATTTCATATGTTTCTTTTATTTTCATTGGAGATAGATATTCATTCCAGATGCCTTCAGATACTTGTCCGTTTCTTTATTTTGTCACTGGCTACGTGTATTGCGGAACCATCACCCCAAATACTATATTTCAACCTGGTATTACATAATGAACATTGACATAAGCTTATACAGGGTGAGAGTAGGCGTGTTCACTCCTTTACCCACAAGGGCCAATGAATGAAACAGCTTTCGAGCTGCTAACATGGCTTCCCCTTATTCTCCTACTCTGTGGCGACGTTCATGAAAATCCTGGACCTAACTCTCATACATCTGATTCGCTTTCATCTGTTACTCTATCTTCGGACTCCAGTTACTCTGACGACGACGCTATGCTTCAGTCCTTCCAGTCTGGCTTATATTTTGCTCATTACAACGTACAAAGTTTTCTACCGAAAATAGATGTCCTGAGTTATCTCACTTTGATGTTTTGCCCTTTACCGAAACATGGCTTGGGAATAATATTGAATCTGACAATCTTGCTATCCATAACTACTCAAAACCTTTCAGGAAGGATAGGACGTCTGACAACTACGGTGGAATTCTTGTTTATGTTAAAGATAACGTTCCGGCACTTCGAAGGCTTGACTTAGTACCTCAAGATATAGAATGTGTATGGGTCGAGCTTCATCTTAAGAGCAAACGGGTACTTCTGGGAACTTTCTACAGGCCACCAAACTCTTCTCCACGTGTCTTAACTAGTATTGAGAATTATATCAGTTTTGCAATTGATTCAAATGTGGAAATCATTGTTACAGCTAGGTGATTTCAATCTTGACATGCTAAAACATAATACTCGCAACAAGGTAAACAGCATCTCTCAACAATATGGTTTATCACAACTCATCACAGAACCAACACATTACACAGAATCATCAGAGTCATTAATCGATCTCTTTCTAGTTTCTTTTAAGGAAAGTGTATGTGTTAGCGGTGTTGGCGATCCTTTCCTAGGTCAAAACACAAGGTACCATTGTCCAATAGTTTGCTGTTTCATTACATGAGAAGTCCAAAGTACCTAGTTTCAAACGTAAAGTCTGGCAATATGATATTGGGGATTATGCAACACTCAGGGAACGAACGTCAAACATTAATTGGGAATCACTTATACATACAGACATTGACACATATACAACACACATAACTAACTCACTCATCCGATTAGCAGAAGAAACGATACCAAGTAAAATAGTAACAGTGCGTCAATCCCTGGATGCATAACGAAATTAGAAAATACATACGAAAAGGCAGAAGGGCATATAACAAAGCACGCATAACACAACTACAACACCACTGGGATAAATACAAACAGATCAGAAACACTTACGCTAATAAGACATGGTAGAAACACGCTTAAGACCAAAATAGCAGACAAATTGAAAGATGAACATTTGGAACCACGTGCTTTTTGGAAAACACTTAAACATCTAATAAAAAACAACAATACAAACACAAGGATACCTATTCTAAAGCAAAATGACGTATTGTACGTCTCAAATAATGAAAAAACAAATTGCCTAAACAACCTCTTCCAATCACAGACAATACTTAATGACTCTAAAACGACACTACCAGCTACAACCATAGGCTCACATGCACCATCATTAGCTGCGCTAGTAATATCTCCAGATGAGTTCACATCCACGCTAATCAACCTTAAAACTGGAAAAGCATCTGGCCCGGATAACATTAACAACAGGGTTTGAAAGAACTTTCGGTTGAATTGGCGGCACCACTTTCTTCTTTGTTTGATTACTCCTTCATCATAGGTAAAGTCCCAGATCAATGGAAACTTGCCAATGTATGTGCTATTCACAAGAAGAACGATCGTCAGGAAATTTCAAATTATCGACCAGTCTCATTTCTCAGTACTATAAGTAAAGTAATGGAAACAATCATTCATAAGAACGTTTTTAACTTTTTGTCTGAAAATAACATAATATCTGCTCTACAATCTGGATTTGTACCTAAAGATTCTACGGTCAATCAACTCACCTCTATCTATCATGTATTCTGTCACTCGATGAAGGAAAGGAAGCCAGGGCGGTTTTCTGTGACATTTCCAAAGCTTTCGACCGCGTTTGGCAACGTAGCCTCCTTTATAAATTACAAAATAATGGAATCTCTGGAAACCTTCTTACCTGGTTCGGTGACTATCTTTCTGGCACTTTCTCTGATACTTTACCTATAATCGCTGGTGTACCACAGTGTTCTATTCTCGGTCCTTTTTTGTCCATTGTGTTTATAAATGACATTGTTGATAGTATAAACTCTGCAATTCGTTTCTTTGCTGATGATACAAGCCTCTAGATCATAATTGATAATCCAATTTCAGAGGCAGAACAACTCAATTCTGATCTCATAAAAATTAACGAATGGGCAAATACATGGCTTGTGACATTTAATTCAAGTAAGACTGACACACTTCTCATCTCACGCAAAATCAAGAACCCATCCACCCTCCACTATATATGAATGATGTTTCCATTGAAGAAGTACACTTACATAAACACCTTGGTATAACTTTCTCTGATGACGGTACATGGCACGAGCACATTGACAGCATAAAGGAAAAAGCATGGACACGTGTTAATATCATGAGACCACTTAAGTTTATTCTTGATAGGAAAACACTGTCCACTATATACACTGCATTTATCCGACCATTATTAGAATACCTAGATGTAGTTTGTGACAATATCAAGCTAAGAAATTAATGACCATGAAAAAACCCAGCTTGAATCTGCAAGAATTATATCGGGGGCAACACAACTCGTATCTTTCGAAAACCTCTACAGGTACACATGCTTGGAACAACTTCAATCACGCAGACGCAAACACAAACTTATATGTTATCACGTCTTCATAAACAATTAATATCCATACAGATACAGGTTATGGTACCGACCATACATGTATCTATGCAGAACTGAACTGCTTCATTGTTCTGGTAATATTGTGGAGAACATCGCCAAAACAATTCACAAGTTGTAACATAATTCAGCTAAGTATATAGTGTGTATGTACAGGGCAATCAGACTGCATTCCATACAGATCGACACGCACTCATAGTTATACGTTTGTGTAGATAGGAGGCAGGGAAACTAGGTTGACCAGCTAGACATAGTGTCTTTGAAGTGGTACATTAATATACTCATATTAGTAAAGTAAGAACATTAAAAATTCAAACTTACAGTCCGCGTAGACTCTGTCTGCAAATGAAAAATAAACATGTTAAATGTGTGTAATAGTGACAGGGTTGTAAGGGTATATTTTGTAAATGTCATGCAGCTATTATTAGGCGATGCGAACTCATTATTGTGAATAGAATTGGAAGATAAGATAGTGTGTGAACTGTTGTTTTATTTGCGATGTTAATCCTATGTATCGTTCTTTCGCTCACGATGTGGAGATCAATGCATACGATAAGTATATATATAAACAGTTGGGAACCAAGATCAACAATGTCATAATCTCCTCTTGTCATGGGCGAAATAAATGGAGAGTGTATAAATTGTTTAAAATTGACTATACCTGAGAAGTATTGTAAACTTGTATTACGTACCACCCAGGCATCGTTCAGCCTTTTGTAAATTTCGACTGAGGGTTGCTCACATTAGGATGGAAACGAGTCTGTATGAAGGTTGCCATAGGAAGATATGATTTGTCGTTTTTGTGATATTGATACTATTGAACACGAGCTACATTTAATATTGAATTGTCCAGTTTACAATGAAGTAAGATACAATTTATTCGCAAAGGCATATGCGCGTATTATTAATTTCTACTCAGTGTCCGAACATGGTAAATATTGTTTCCTGTTTTCAAATTAAGTAATGATTCGTAATTGTGCCAAACATGTTATTATATATGTTATATTATACTACAGAGACGTCCGTTTTTATTATGCAAATATTGTTTTAATTTGTATATAATGTCATTATGTCTTAGTCTTTCTAACTGTTGAAAAATTACTTTATCTCGTCTGTAAAATCTCTGCTAATCATGGGGTAATTAGATTTCATACATCCAATTCTCAATCAGTGTGCAATAATACCAATGTAGACTGTCAGTGTTTTATCATTGATATCCGATTAGCAGTGATGTTGCAATTCAATTCAATTCAAAATCTTTATCCCCCCATCAAGACGATATGCATGGTATGTACACACATAGACAATGGTACAATTTACTAATATGCAACAGCAACAACACCATAATATATTATAATAATATATGTTATATAATATGTATACTATATATATATAGAGCATAACTAAGCGTAGTTATGTATTATGCTACCAATGCGTTTGTAGGCCTATACATGTATGCTGATAACCTGGGCTCCTTGCAGGATAACGTCTGGTCGTGTTGCATCGTTTCATATACCTGGCATGCACTTCACTAGTATCAGTCACATTGTTCACATGCACGTGCTAGTATGTTCATACATTCAAGCACGTACCCGTATGAACGCTTTGTAAATTGTACCAATAGACGCCCCTAATAGCTTATGGGTCCATGTTTCTTTATCCAACATGAATAATTCGTTAATAAATAAGCTAAGGTGCGTACACAATAAATCACTGACAATGCAAGAACGCAGATGTGAAGTATCCGTGCATTCACTTATCACGTGCATTACTAGGTCCATACATATGATATCACACATTAGACACACAGAAATGTCATTAGTCACGAGTCTGGGCCATATGTTGGTTACTGAGAGCATCATATGCCTTGCTTTATTACAAATATGCTGTGATACACGAGTGTTGTATTATTTTGTTCATCTCTTATATCTCCATGTTAGAGTGGCATTGTACTTTTATGCTGTAAACTATCTATGTATCGTTATTATACATACTGTTACTACTACTGGCTTCCCGACTTTATGTTGGTACATGTATATAAGAAGGCCGATACATTATTGTGCTGGCTATATGAACTATATAGACGAACATATATTAAACGGTATTATAGAGTAAACCCAAGTTTGCTTCAATATACTCCATTGTTGTCCAATAAAAACAAAACATAATTATATATGTTAAGCAAATTTATACAAGAAACTATTGAGATACGTGTCCTTAGATCATAAACGGTTAATAAGAATAATAAGATTAATAATTAGTATGCACTGATATTGAATGTTTATCATGAAGATGTCCACACATCGGTTTCACTACATATTAATTGATATGGTATATGCATTGCATACGGTTCTGTATATGAAATGATTGATCTGAATCATCGATTATGTTGTTCTTATTATCATGTTTTGTTGTAAATAGTACTTATTCCGAAGGCTGAAAATGCGTGGAACGAGGCCCTGTCGAGTTCTTTGCACGCATCTTCAGTCCGAGGGTGGGACCTCCTTATCTGCACTTCTATGGAGGTGGTAGATATATATCTTCTCACCGTTCTGATGCTTTTGATGTATTTTACAAACTATGCCAGCCTATATACACGCATCCGTGGCGTATAAATTTACTAAAAAGTATGAGGTCATTGGATTGTGACAATTTATTCACACTAATGTTGATTGTCATTTAAAAGTAAACACCAAGTTCAAGATGCCATCTTGGCCGAGCTAAGTATCAGTACTGACAACAAGATTATTTGTTTTATCCTACCTTCAAGTGTAATAAGGTCAAACACTTCTTGCCTTTGCTTTATTATTCAGTGCCAAATAAACCAATTGTTATGTCATAATGCTGCGTGCATGGTGGCAGTTGTTCACAGATGGTTTGATAAACTTCAGCCGTTCAGGTCATGAGAAATCTGTACTCGTTACTCTCAAACACGTCTTTCTTACCAGAAGATAGGTTAAATAGAATATTAGGTTATTGACTTATAATTACAGACGGATTTGTAGTCCAGTGGTTAGCACGCTGGAATGGTATTCCAGGGATCGCAGGATCGACCCTCCCTCTGACCCTAATACAACTAAAAGGATCTCTGTATGTATCATTGCACTCTCCTCTATACATCTAATATGACTAATCTCTTCAGGATGCGTCGCTCATAGGGTAACCGGTAGCGACGATAAATAAACGTAAAACACACATGTCTTATACTTTGTTATAAATTATTAGGTTCGTCTCCGAAACATACAGACAGAGCCTCACTTTGTATATTTTCTTCAACTCGCACAATCTATTAAAATGTATAAGACAGTAACCTAATATTCTCTATATATTATCATACAAATATCACAATATATACTAGTTATACACACACCTCAAACTGTATGTAATGCTATTTGCTTCTTACCCATGCATATGTAACCGTTTGTGGACTCGTCTATGACTTCATCCATTGTAAACTTGTACAGTAAGTCATCGTCACATTTGATCATATCAACCGTAACGTCCATCACGCATATTCCATTCTTATCCATGGCACATGCATCAACTGTCACAACCGTATCATTAATATCGGCTATGTCTGGGTGTTTTCCTGCATAATTGTTGATTATATGAGTTATACTTTGTTCTAGATGAGCACTTGCTTTTCTTATATTTGCTACACTATCTTCTGTTCTTATATTTGCTACACTATCTTCTGTTCTTATATTTGCTACACTATCTTCTGTTCTTATATTTGCTACACTATCTTCTGTTCTTATATATGCTATACTATTTGGTGTCTGTAGACATTTAAAAAGGAAATGAATGGAAGGGAATCCATTTGTATCTTTTGATTATCATTGTGTGTGATTAGTTCAAAATACAATAGATCATCAACAAAGTAAAAGTGTATATACTAGGCTTTGTATCAAGATATACCAAAGTCAGCATCTTTATAATAATGGATACCTATATTAATAGCTCTGTATAAGGCCTCCCTCCCAAAGTCAGCATCTTTATAATACATACCTATATTAATAGCTCTGTATAAGGCCTCCCTCCCACAAAGTCAGCATCTTTATAATACATACTTATATTAATAGCTCTGTACTAGGCCTCTCTCCCATAAAGTCAATATCGTTATTGTGACGTTTTAAACCTCACGACAAGGATACATTGTCATAAAATGCGGAATATTCGACATATTACCTTTAAGTACAATTACGTTGCTCTCGTCGTGGAAACATGTAGATGACAATGTCTCCTTCCATGGCATCTGCGAATGCCCTCCCCAAAACGAAGTGTTGTGCCACAGATGTACATATCCATAATACACATACCAATCATAGTTCCAGCTATTATAGGTCTGGTGATACATCGTATACTCTAATATGTTCTCGCATGAATAAACATCTGAAACACGAACAAGCTGCATGTATATCAATTAGTCACATTATACGGGTGTCATGTGTTAGGGTGTCACGTGTCGTAGTGTATCATATCAATTTGTCTCGATTATTCTACAGTTACAACATACTGCGCAAGAATTAGTCGCCTAAAGGAGTACAGTCGTCTTATATAATTGTGCATGGCATATATCGATTGTCAGAAAATGCAATACTGCAAAACAACACTAAACAACAAGAAATGTGTGTGAATGTGTCGTTCTGCACTGGGTGTATTCTGCTGCATTTGTGTACGTTTATATTATATGCCTTGCTAATGGATAGTCCGTACATTTGGAGTTTCTCTTAGACTCCTACTGTTGCCACATGCCAATAAAATGTTGATATTTAATGTGAGCGGGTATACAATTTATGTTTTGCTGTTAACGTTGTGTCTATATAGAAAATTAACCTTAATTAATGTATTTTTTAAAATAATGACATATATTTAAAGACAATGATATGTCGCCTTTCAACGGCATATGCTTATTGAATATACAATTCTACACAATGTATGTTTGTTAATGTATATTGGTTCGATTAAAGGTATTTGTCATTTCATTTTTGTAAACACAACATGATTTTTGTCAAATCCATATATATTTCTTCACGTTCATGAACATCGACTTTTGTGAACATCGATAATGTTGTCTAAATGAACAAATTAGTGAAACGGTTAAAAACGATATATATTTTTATGTCACAAATCGAGGTTAATTCATGTCGAATACATTAAACTTATGTATTGGTGGGTCATTTTCATCCAAAAATAAAAGAAAAAAAAAGAAAACAACTATACAAGTCATGTAGTTTCGGTAGAAACGGTTATTCAGGTGGAAACTTCAAAGACATATTTCATCAGAAATACATGCAATAAATAAATATAGCCCGCTATAGATCTAAAATTATAAATTGCTAGACAGTCTGAATAATGACTGAGGATATATATTAAAACGAATTAATAAGTGACACCATCTATCATGAATGGATTTGACGGTAATAAATTAGTTCTGAGAATAGTGAGAGATATGAGTCATTCACCGGAAGGAAGTAATTCATGAACGTTTTGAAAACTGTAAATATGTGTAAACAATTTTTGTGTCGACTTTCGCCGTAAATACAACGCTGCCCAATCGTTGTTAACCATTCATGGTCGATTAATTCCGGAATATTTTTATTTTAGTATTATTTGTTTTGTAGCTCTAGCACCTTGCCAAAAAAAGTTGTGGTTTTTCAAACTCAGTATGTGGGTGTGTTGTAAGTAGTTGGTGAAAGGAGTGTAAGGAGAAATGGAGAAAATCTAAATAAGCTACTAGCTTCCGATTTAATCCATTTGTTCTTGTATATTAATGTTACAATATGATGTAAATATTGATAAAATAAAATATGTTTAAACTAAAGGAGTGTAATTCAAAATCCTTCGTTTGCTATGTTAAATCAACACTGTCTTCCACAGCCTGGCTTGTGTTAGATTAAAATACTTAACTTATCTATTATGTAACTTAAAAACAAGGGTTCATTTATCTTCAAAGAGATAGTGTTGTGTTTACTTACGGGCACTGTTACATTTCACACCAACATAACATAGTGCATGCATCCAGTGAGCACATCGATATCTAGCCGTCATTGGGCCAATATGCTATCCATATCGGATCGATATTGAATATTATATCTGACCGATATAGATTTGTCCGTCGGTTTTGATCGGATCTATAACGCATAGGTCAAATGGATTTAGAAAACATAGAACTACTATTAATCATCTCTCATCATTAAGGAATATTAGTACACACGCATGCGTTAGTGGAAATATACGGGCTTTTTTTAAAGACACTGTATTGGAGAGTTTCGTCTAGTGTTATACTATGTCCTATATGTTAAATGGCTTGATGTATACCATGATGATCATTGTCTCCTTTGCTTATTAACATGTGTGTTGCAATTAAGGTTGTTGATAAAGGTGTACGTGTCATGTTAATAACATGATACTAAATGCAAATAATTGGTGTAATGTTAATAACATGATACTAAATGCAACTAATTGGTGTAATGTTAATAACATGATACTAAATCCAACTTATTGATATAATGTTAATAACATGATAATAAATCCAACTAATTGGTTTAATGTTAATAACATGATACTATATCCAACTACACATCTCCTCACAGGGGTCAACAAAATTACTCGAGAATAAAACCACGATTATCTGGTAAAGTGAGGCTAACTGGGAAAATATGATTTAACTTATAAATGTAGCAATGTTGGAGCTTTAGTGTGCATATTTTGGATTGTAAACAAAAGTGTAAAAATATGGATTTAGAAGCTAGTAAGTGGTTAGTATCTGAATACTGTATGTGATTTTTCCATGTAAATCGTGTAAATCGTGCCACGTTCGCACTCTATTGAAAACCAATCACACCGAACCCACGCACATGGTTTTCAAAAGTATTGTAAATAAACAAAGAACTGCTACACTGAATCTTAATATGATTGATAGCTTGAACATTCCTGTTTCAACAACTAAAAAACGAGACCTTTCATCGCCAGAGGAACTAGCTCCTAAGAAAAAGATAATCGACAGTGAAATAAATCTCCGTAAAAACAACTACAGATGTGGCGGCAACTAATATAACCTTGGACGAAGTTGCTATACAATCGATTGCAGCGGTACTAACAAGACACTGTTATCGACGACTATCTGACTCCATGCATGGGATGGTAGAGACAATTGGCTGTCGGCTGTCAACCCGAATAGGACTACTGGAGTCCGAGAACAAGACGTTGAAAGACAGTAACGAGGCTTTGTCATCTCATGTCCATGCACTAGAGACAATAGTCGACTCGGCCGAACAATACAGCCGACGTAATTGCCTGCGGTTGGCTGGTGTTCACGAGGACGGCAAGCTTTTTAAGGCTGATCTAATTCAAGGATGCTGGTCAACGGATGGAACAATTTTGATCAAAGTATTCGATACCACCCGGCGCATTCAGACTGAGGCTGATCTAGACAAGTACAAACATCTTGTGACAGCCGAACAATGAACCAACATTAATGGTGTAACGTAACATTTTTTGTGCAGTATACGGTCAATTGTCTCGACGAGACAGTGAACTCTTATACAGATCAGTGCGCCCTAACGATATTATCGTGTTCTATCATATTACAACAATGGATTTCTTATACGTCTGTGGAAAGTAGCTTATGTATCATGCGACCTGTCTATCCGTCCAGTGACACTGTATAAGTATATAACAGTGCAATGAAGATTCACATATGTATTGACTACATATAGTAGTATGTGATTTCTTTCGATGCACATGACTATATTAAATTGGCGCTGTTTACTCATTTGTCAATAGATGTTATAGATCTATGTATATACATTGGTGACCAAAAGTGGCAGCCTCTGTGGCGCTGCGGTAATATGATTACCCTATTAACCAGTTCCTTGGGATCTTGAATGGTATTAATCGCTTCTACTACTTATTTCTTTATTTAGTTTCATTCATTTATCTTACACGATTCATTTCACGGAACCATTGAAACATTGATATTAAATTGCCAAACCGATTTCTTGCATAAGTCATTATATGTTTAATACATGTATAAGAAATTATACTTTTACAATTGTGTCTTTATTCAGGTGCGCTTGAATGTTAGCTAAGATATATATTACTCTTTTACCACAGCATATAGATGTAAACAACTCCAATTTAGGTTTGCATTTCTTTGTTTGTGTTGTTTTTTATAAAGTGCCGATCAAAAATGTTCGCCAGTTAGACATATGTATTGTAAGGATATGACCCAGATTAACGCAGAGCTCGTGCCTGGTTACGCCCGTTATATAGAGTACCGGTGTAACATTTCCGAAGTATTCCCGTGGTTATTATTACGGTAGTGCGTTGTAAATGGTCATCATTCTCAAAGATCTTGATATTACATTGACTTTAGGGAAGCTGTTATGTTCTTCAAACGTGTCCTTCCATGCACTTTAGTTACATTTTTCATACATGAATATCAACTTCAAAGTGAGAACTATATCCAGCTGACTAGCGGAGAGGGTCGGTGGTTCTACCAGGTCAGTGTCTGAAACACAACTCGGATGGGCAGCCGGTGTCTTCCTCCAACATTAATAGCTGACTTGCATAGTCGTGATTTGTAACCACCTTATTTATATTATCTCCATACCTTGAACTTGATCAGAACTCTTGCAGACCTATGTTGCATCATTGGCAATTGTACTGATTTGTCATTTAATATCATCTTGGAATTCATCCTATTATACGAGATATGTGTTCAATATTGTATAATAATTATGTATAATTAAATCACTGTACTGTACGTGCACTGTAGTGGGTATGACATTATTAATACAGGAAGTATTCATAAGTTCATATGTTTATAGTATGTTCACTGGTAGCTTCATCAACATTCACATTGCGTGTATACTAGTATAACATGTTCCCAACACTACATTCATTTCACTGAATGGTAGTTCATATATTAATTTTGATTTCATATTTTTCTTTTATTTTCATTGGAGATAGATATTCACTCAAGATGCCTTCAGATACTTGTCCGTTTCTTTATTTTGTCAATGGTTACGTGTGTTATTGCGGAACCATCACCCCAACGGCTATATTTCAACCTGGTATTACATAATGAACATTGACATAAGCTTATACAGGATGAGAGTAGGCGTTTTCACTCCTTTACACACAAGGGCCAAAGGATTGAAACCATTCAAATTTTGAGCTGCTAATATGGCTTTCCCTTATTCTCCTACTCGGTGGCGACGTTCATGAAAATCCTGGACCTAACCCTCATACATCTGATTCGCTTTCAACTGTTGCTCTATCTTCGGACTCCAGTTACTATGACGACGACGCTATGCTTCAGTCCTTCCAGTCCATCCAGTATGGCATATCTTTTGCTCATTACAACGTACAAAGCTTTCTCCCGAAAATAGATGTCCTGAGTACTGAATGATCTCACTTTGATGTTTTGTCCTTTACCGAAACATGGCTTGGGAATAATATTGATTCTGACAATCTTGCTATCCATAACTATTCAAAACCTTTCAGGAAGGATAGGATGTCTGACATCTACGGTGGAATTCTTGTTTATGTTAAAGATAACGTTCCGGCACTTCGAAGGCTTGACTTAGAACCTCAAGATATATAATGTGTATGGGTCGAGCTACGTCTTAAGATCAAACGGGTACTTCTGGGAACTTTCTACAGGCCACCAAACTCTTCTCCACCTGTCTTAACTAGTATTGAGAATTATATCGGTCTTGCAATTGATTCAAATGTGGATATCATTGTTACTGGTGATTTCAATCTTGACATGCTAAAAAATAGCACTCGCAACAAGGTAAACTCTAAAACGACACTACCAGCTACAACAATAGGCACACATGCACCAAAATTAGCTGCGCTAGTAATTTCTTCAGATGAGGTCACATCCACGCTAAGCAACCTTAAAACTGGAAAAGCATCTGGCCCGGATAACATTAACAGCATGGTTTGAAAGAACTTTCGGTTGAATTGGCGGCACCACTTTCTTCTTTGTTTAATTACTCCTTCGTCATAGGTAAAGTCCCAGATCAATGGAAACGTGCCAATGTATGTGCTATTCACAAGAAGAACGATCCTCAAGAAATTTCAAATTATCGACCAATCTTACTTCTCAGTACTATAAGTAAAGTAATGGAAACAATCATTCATAAGCACGTTTTTAACTTTTTGTCTGAATATAACATGATATCTGCTCTACAATCTGGATTTGTACCTAAATATTCTACGGTCAATTAACTCACCTCTACCTCTATCTATCATGCATTCTGTCAGGCACTCGATGAAGGAAAGGAAGCCAGGGCGGTTTTCTGTGACCTTTCCAAAGCATTCGACCGCGTTTGGCATCGTGGCCTCCTTTATAAATTACAAAATAATGGAATCTCTGGAAACCTTCTTACCTGGTTCGGTGACTATCTTTCTGGCACTTTCTCTGATACTTTATCTATAATTGCTGGTGTACCACAAGGTTCTATTCTCGGTCCTTTATTGTTCAATGTGTTTATAAATGACATTGTAATTACATAGTATAAACTCTGCAATTCGTCTCTTTGCTGATGATACAAGTCTCTACATCATAATTGATAATCCAATTTCAGCGGCAGAACAACTCAATTCTAATCTCATAAAAATTAACGAATGGGCAAATACATGGCTTGTGACATTTAATCCAAGTAAGACTGAAATACTTCTCATCTCATGCAAAATCAAGAAACCCATCCACCCTCCACTATATATGACTGATGTTTCCATTGAAGAAGTACACTTACATAAACACCTTGGTATCACTTTCTCTGATGACGGTACATGGCACGAGCACATTGACAGCATAAAGGAAAAAGCATGGACACGTGTTAATATCATGAGACCACTTAAGTTTATTCTTGATAGGAAAATACTGTCCACTATATACACTGCATTTATCCGACCATTATTAGAGTACTCAGATGTAGTTTGGGACAATATCACGGTAAGAAATTAATGACCTGGAAAAAACCCAGCTTGAATCTGCAAGAATTATATCTGGGGCAAAAACACTCGTATCTTTCGAAAAACTCTATAGGGACACATGCTTGGAACAACTTCAATTCTGATCTCATAAAACTTAACGAATGGGTAAATATATGGCTTGTTACATTTAATCCAAGTAAGACTGAAACACTTCTCATCTCACGCAAAATCAAGAAACCCATCCACCCTCCACTATAATTATATGAATGATGTTTCCATTGAAGATGTACACTTACCTAAACACCTTGGTATAACTTTCTCTGATGACGGTATATGGCACGAGCACATTGACAGCATAAAGGAAAATGCATGGGCACGTGTTAATATCATGAGACCACTTAAGTTTATTCTTGATAGGAAAACACTGTCCACTATTATAAAATTATAAACTGCATTTATCCGACCATTATTAGAATATTCATGATATAGTTTGGGACAATATCACGCTAAGAAATTAAAGACCTTGAAAAAACCCAGCTTGAATCTGCAAGAATTATATCTGTGGCAACAAAACTCGTATCTTTCGAAAAACTCTACAGGTACACATGCTTGGAACAACTTATACGTTATCACGTCTTCATAAACAATTAACATCCATACAGATACAGGTTATGGTACCGACCATACAGAACTGAACTGCTTCGTTGTTCTGGTAATATTGTGGAGAACATCACCACAACAATTCACAAGTTGTAACATAATTCAGCTAAGTATATAGTGTTTATGTACAGGGCAATCAGATTGTATTCCATACAGATCGACACGAACTCATAGCTATACGTTTGTGTAGATAGGAGGCAGCGAAATTATGTTGACCAGCTATACATAGTGTATTTGAAGTGGTACATTAATATATACTCATATTAGTAAAGTAAGAACATTAAAAATACAAACTTACAGTCCACGTAGAATCTGTCTGCAAATGAAAAATAAACATGTTAAATGTTTGTAATAGTGACAGGATCGTATGAATATATTTTATAAATGTTATGCAGCTATTATTAGGCAATGCGAACTCATTATTGGAAGATAAGATGGTTTGTGAACTGTTGTTTTATTTACGATGTTAATCCTATATATCGTTCTTTCGCTCACGATGTAGAGATTAATGCATACGATAAGTATGTAAACAGTTGGGAACCAAGATCAACAATGTCATAATCCCCTCTTGTCACGGGCGAAATAAATTGAGAGTTAAAATTGTTTAAAATTGACTCTACCTGAGAAATATTGTAAACTTGTATTGCGTACAACCCAGGCATCGTTCAGCCTTTTGTAAATTTCGACTGAGGGTTGCTCCCATTAGGATGGAGACGAGTCTGTATGAAGGTTGACATATGAAGCTATGATTTGTCCTTTTAGTGATATTGATACTCTTGAACACGAGATACATTTAATATTGAATTGCCCAGCTTACAATGAAGTATTATACGATTTATTCGCAAAGGCATATGCGCGTATTATTGATTTCTACTCAGTGTCCGAACATGGTAAATATTGTTTCCTGTTTTCAAATTCAGAGACGATTCGTAATGTTGCCAAACATGTTATTATATATGTTATATTATACTACAGAGACGTCCGTTTTTATTATGCAAATATTGTTTTAAGTTGTATATAATGTCATTATGTCTTAGTCTTTCTAACTGTTGAATAATTATTTTATCTCGTCTGTAAAATCTCTGCTAATCATGTGGTAATTATATTTCATAATCAATTCTTAATCAGTGCGCAATAATACCAATGTAGACTTTCGGTGTTTTATCATTGTTCTAGAGCAGTGTTTAATATCCGATTAGCAGAGATGTTGCAATTCAATTCAATTCAAAATCTTTATTTCCTCCATCAAGACGATATGCATGTTATATACAAACATAGAGAATGGCACAAGTTACTATTATGCAACAACAACATAATATATTATGATAATATATGTTATATAATATGTATACTATATATATAGCATAATTAAGCGTTTTATGGATTATGCTACCAATGTGTTTGCATACATGTATACTGATAACCTGGGCTCCTTGAAGGAAAACGTCTGATCGTGTTGCATCGTTTAATATACCTGGCCTGCAATTCACCAGTATCAGTCACATTGTTCACATGTACATGCTAGTATGTTCATACATTCAAGCACGTACCCGTATGAACTCTTTAGAAATTGTATGTCTACATCATGTTCGAGAATTGTACCAATAGACGCCCCTAATAGCTTATGGGTCCACGTTTCTTTATCCAACATGAGTTATTCGTTAATAGATAAGCTAGGATGCGTACAAAATAAAGCACTGACAATGCAAGAACGCAGATGCATTCACTTATCACGTGCGTTACCGGTTCTATACGCATGCTATCACACATTAGACACACAAATATGTCATTAGTCACGAGTCTGGAACATATGATGTTTACTGAACGCACCTTGCTGTATTACAAATATGCTGTGATAAATGAGTGTTGTATTATTTATTGTTCATCTCTTATAACTCCATGTTGGAGTGGCATTGCACTTTTATGCCGTACACTATCTATGTATCGTTATTGTAAATACTGTGTACAATGATGAGATGTCAATAACATATTACTACTACTGGCCTCCCGAATTGACATTTACATATATTACGGTAAATTATGTTGGTACATGTTTCCAAGAAGGCCGATACATTATTGTGTTGGCCATATGAACTATATAGACGAACATATATTAAACGGTATTATAGAGTAAACCCTGTCTGACAGATTGGACATTAAACCGAGGTCTCTTGTTGGTGCTTTACACCATGCACATAAAAGAACCAGAGGAGACTCTGGAATGGGTCTCTGTCTGTATCATGACTGCACTATCCTCCAAACATCTAATATGACTAATCTCTTCAGGAAGCGTCGCTCATATGGTAACCGGTAGCGACGATAAATAGTCAATAAACAGTTATTAGGTTCGTCTCGGAAAAATACAGACATAGTCTCACCTTGTATATTTTCTTCAACTCGCACAATCTATTAAAATGTATAAGACAGTAACCTAATATTCTCTATATAGTATCATACAAATATCAAAATATATACTAGTTATACACACACCTCAAACTGTATGTAATGCTATTTTTATTTACCCATGCAAACGTAACCGCGTGTGGACTCGTCTGCGACTTCATCCATTGTAATCTTGTACAGTAAGTCATCGTCACATTTGATCATATCTACCGTCCCGTTCAGCACGCAGCTTCCATTTTGATCCATGGCACATGCATCAACTGTCACAACTGTATCAGTAATATCGGCTATGTCTGGGTGTTTTCCTGCATAATTGTTGAGTATATGAGTTATACGTTGATCTAGATGAGCACGTGCTTGTCTTATATTTGCTACACTATCCTCTGTTCTTATATTTGCTACACTATCTTCTGTTCTTATATTTGCTACACTATCATCTGGGAAGGGAATCCATTTGTATCTTTTGATTATCATTGTGTGTGATTAGTTCAAAATACAAGAGATCATCAACAAAGTAAAAGTGTATATACTAGGCTATCAAGTGAATTACACACAAATATTTATCATAAGTTTGTATCAAGATATACCAAAGTCAGCATCTTTATAATAATGGATACCTATATTAATAGCTCTGTATAAGGCCTCCATCCCAAAGTCAGCATCTTTATAATACATACCTATATTAATAGCTCTGTATAAGGCCTCCTTCCAACAAAGTCAGCATCTTTTTAATACATACCTATATTAATAGCTCTGTATAAGGCCTACCTCACACAAAGTCAGCATCTTTATAATACATACCTATATTAATAGCTCTGTATAAGTCCTCCCTCCCACAACGTCAGCATCTTTATAATACATACCTATATCAATTGCTCTGTATAAGTACTCCCTCCAACAAAGTCAGCATCTTTATAATACATACCTATATTAATAGCTCTGTAAAAGGCCTCCCTCCCACAAAGTCAGCATCTTTATAATACATACATATATTAATAGCTCTGTGTAAGGCCTCCCTCCCACAAAGTCAGCATTTTTATAATACATACCTATATGAATAGCTCTGTATAAGGTCTCCCTCCCACAAAGTCAGCATCTTTATAATACATACCTATATCAATAGCTCTGTATAAGTCCTCCCTCCAACAAAGTCAGCATCTTTATAATACATACCTATATAAATAGCTCTGTATAAGGCCTCCCTCCCACAAAGTCAGCATCTTTATAATACATACATATATTAATAGCTCTGTATAAGGCCTCCCTCCCACGAAGTCAGCATCTTTATAATACATACCTATATTAATAGCTCTGTATAAAGCCTCCCTCCCACAAAGTCAGCATCTTTATAATACATACCTATATGAATAGCTCTGTATAAGTCCTCCCTCCAACAAAGTCAGCATCTTTATAATACATACCTATATTAATAGCTCTGTATAAGTCCTCCCTCCCACAAAGTCAGCATCTTTATAATACATACCTATATTAATAGCTCTCTATAAGGCCTCCCTCCAACAAAGTCAGCATCTTTATAATACATACCTATATTAATAGCTCTGTATAAGGCCTACCTCCCACAAAGTCAGCATCTTTATAATACATACCAATATTAATAGCTCTGTATAAGGCCTCCCTCCCACAAAGTCAGCATCTTTATAATACATACCTATATTAATAGCTCTGTATAAGTCCTCCCTCCCACAAAGTCAGCATCTTTATAATACATACCTATATTAATAGCTCTGTATAAGGCCTCCCTCCCACAAAGTCAGCATCTTTATAATACATTCATATATTAATAGCTCTGTATAAGGCCTCCCTCCCACAAAGTCAGCATCTTTATAATACATACCTATATGAATAGCTCTGTATAAGTCCTCCCTCCCACAAAGTCAGCATCTTTATAATACATACATATATTAATAGCTCTGTATAAGGCCTCCCTCCCACAAAGTCAGCATCTTTATAATACATACATATATTAATAGCTCTGTATAAGGCCTCCCTCCCACAAAGTCAGCATCTTTATAATACATACCTATATTAATAGCTCTGTATAAGTCCTCCCTCCCACAAAGTCAGCATCTTTATAATACATACATATATTAATAGCTCTGTATATGGCCTCCCTCCCACAAAGTCAGCATCTTTATAATACATACATCTATTAATAGCTCTGTATAAGGCCTCGCTCCCACAAAGTCAGCATTTTAAAAATACATACCTATATTAATAGCTCTGTACTAGGCCTCCCTCGCTTCTCACCAATGCAACCCGGGTTCGATCCTCGGACCGGGAAGTATGTGAGATGGTAACGTGGTCGCCAGATCGGACAGGTTGGTTTTCTCCGGGTACTCCGATTTCCTCCCACACGAATGACCACATATACGCTTTCATCCACGCCAACGAGAGTGATTAATATAAGTTGTTAAAACTTGCTTGGCAATCGTTGTAAATTAAATAAAGTTTAAACTAAAGTCAATATCGTTATTGTGATGTTTTATATCTCATGACAAGGATACATTGTCATAACATGCGGAATATTCGACATATTATAATATCCTTTCATTAATTACCTTTAAGTACAACTAAGTCGTAGCTACTGTGGAAACACGTAGATGACTCATTCTCCTTCCATTGTATCTGCGAATGTCCTCCCCAAAACGAAGTGTTGTACCACCGAGGTAGATCTTCATAATGCACATAACTAGACTTGGTCCGGACATATATCCTAGTATCTAATATGTTCTCGCAAGAATTCACATCTGAAATACAAACAAGCTGCATGCATATCAATTATTCTCGATCAGTCTACAGTTACAATATATTGAGCAGTAAGTAGTCGACTAAATGTGTACAGTAGTCTTATATAATTGTTCATAATTATGAAAGATCGATTGTCAGGTACTGCAAACATATTATAATATGTGAATGTGTAGTTCTTCACTCACCCTCTCTGATTAATGACTAATATGGACATTCTGGTTAATGACTGCTATGGGACATTCTTGTTAATGACTTATATGGACATTCTGATTAATGACTTATATGGACAGTCTGGTTAATGACTGCTATGGACAGTCTTATATAATTGTTCATATTAAAGATCGATTGTCAGGTTATATAATACTGCACACATCTGTGAATGTGTCGTTCTTCACTCACCCTCTCGATGTTTGCTTCATCTATTAATGTATATTGGTATGACATGGACATTCTGGTTAATGACTGATATTGACAGTCTTGTTAATGACTGATCTGGACATTCTGATTAATGACTGATATGGACAGTCTGATTAATGACTGATATGGACAGTCTGATTAATGACTGATATGGACAGTCTGATTAATGACTGATATGGACAGTCTGGTTAATGACTGATATGGACAGTATGGTTAATGACTGATATGGACAGTCTGATTAATGACTGATATGGACAGTCTGATTAATGACTGATGTGGACAGTCTGATTAATGACTGATATGGACATTCTGGTTAGTGACTGATATGGACAGTCTGATTAATGACTGATATGGACAATCTGATTAATGACTGATATGGACAGTCTGATTAATGACTGATATGGACAGTCTGATTAATGACTGGTATGGACAGCCTGGTTAATGACTGATATGGACATACTGATTAATGACTGATATGGACAGTCTGATTAATGACTGATATGGACAGTCGGATTAATGACTGATATGGACAGTCTGATTAATGACTGCTATGGACAGTCTGGTTAATAACTGATATGGACAGTCTGATTAATGACTGATATGGACACTCTGATTAATGACTGATATTGACAGTCTGATTAATGACTGATGTGGACAGTCTGATTAATGACTGATATGGACAGTCTGATTAATGACTGATATGGACAGTCTGATTAATGACTGATATGGACAGTCTGGTTAATGACTGATATGGACAGTCTGATTAATGACTGATATGGACAGTCTGATTAATGACTGATATGGACATACTGAATAATGACTGGTATGGACAGACTGATTAATGACTGGTATGGACAGTCTGATTAATGACTGATCTGGACATTCTGGTTAATGACTGATATGGACATTCTGATTAATGACTGATATGGACAGTCTGGTTAATGACTGATATGGACAGTATGGTTAATGACTGATATGGACAGTCTGATTAATGACTGATATGGACAGTCTTGTTAATGACTGATCTGGACATTCTGATTAATGACTGATATGGACAGTCTGATTAATGTCTGATATGGACAGTCTGATTAATGACTGATATGGACAGTCTGATTAATGACTGATATGGACAGTCTGGTTAATGACTGATATGGACAGTATGGTTAATGACTGATATGGACAGTCTGATTAATGACTGATATGGACAGTCTGATTAATGACTGATGTGGACAGTCTGATTAATGACTGATATGGACATTCTGGTTAGTGACTGATATGGACAGTCTGATTAATGACTGATATGGACAATCTGATTAATGACTGATATGGACAGTCTGATTAATGACTGATATGGACAGTCTGATTAATGACTGGTATGGACAGCCTGGTTAATGACTGATATGGACATACTGATTAATGACTGATATGGACAGTCTGATTAATGACTGATATGGACAGTCGGATTAATGACTGATATGGACAGTCTGATTAATGACTGCTATGGACAGTCTGGTTAATGACTGATATGGACATTCTGATTAATGACTGATATGGACACTCTGATTAATGACTGATATTGACAGTCTGATTAATGACTGATATTGACAGGCTGATTAATGACTGATATGGACAGTATTGTTAATGACTGATATGGACAGTCTGATTAATGACTGATATGGACAGTCTGATTAATGACTGATATGGACAGTCTTGTTAATGACTGATCTGGACATTCTGATTAATGACTGATATGGACAGTCTGATTAATGACTGATATGAACAGTCTGATTAATGACTGGTACTATGTATTAAAACTAATTAGTAATTGACGTCATATATCATGAATCGATAAAACGGTAATACATTAGTTCTAAAATGTCTGTGTCGACTTCACTGTAAATACACCGCTATCCAATCGTGGTCAACCGTTACTGTTCGGTTAAAGGGATATACTACAGATGCTTCAAAAATGTTTGCAAACGGAGCATTTTCTGAAAAGTAAGTAAGTAGAGTAGAGTAGCGAGTAGAGTAGAGAGTAGAGTAGAGTAGAGTAGAGTAGGGTAGAGTAGGGTAGGGTAGAGTAGGGTAGGGTAGAGTAGGGTATGGTAGTGGAGTAGGGTAAGGTAGTGTAGATTAGAGCATATTAACATTCAACACCCTGCCCAATGGGGGCATATATGTCAATTATAAACAATTATACGATAGTATGACGTTAATGTGTTAAACTATCTAATTAGAATGTGATCAGCATTATATGAATATAGACAATGGGGTCACCGACCTAGTTTTAGCACAATATTCACTTATTTCATGCCTCTGACGACCAAAATTGTCGTATTTTCATGAACATATACCACTATCACATTCAACAACCGATCCATACAATATCAGCTATTGAAAGTGATCATATACATGTTATGTAAGCGTATAACATCATAGTGAAAGAAATGGGTGTGTTATCAACCTAGCTATAACCAATTCTGCTAGACAAACAATTTCTTTTAAATTTTTCACTAAAAGAAATCGACCTATATATTTCATTACATATTTATGCATTACAGTACATTCGGTGTCAGCATAAAATATGCTTGTCGTTAGAATGTTCTGCCACATATCCTTTTAATTCCTGAAGACTTCGACTTTTGCTTTAGTACTAGTTTCTATGTGTAGTTATCGTAACAATCTTGTCCAAAAATGCCCTTTGTTAAGCTCAGTATGTGTGTGTATTGTATGTACGTGATGAAAGGGGAGTATAATTTATCCTTCTTTGGCTATGGTAAATCAACAATATTGGCATAGTTGTCTTCCACAGCATGTCCGTTTTAAATTTGTATAATAGTTACATTATATCTTTTAAACATTTAAACTCCCAAAATAACTTAACAAATAGGGTTCATTTATCTTCGAAGAGATAGTTGTAATGCTGGGTACTGGCACATTTCACATCAACACATCAACATACTGCATGTATCCAGTGAGCACATCAATATCTAGCGGACATCGGATCGATATTTGATATGATATCTGACCGATATAGATTTGTCCATCGGTTTTGATCGGATCTATATTGCATAGTCTATCTTGTCCAAAAATGCCCTTTGTTAAGCTCAGTATGTGGTTGTATTGTATGTACGTGATGAAAGGGGAGTATATCCTTCTTTGGCTATGGTAAATCAACAATATTGGCATAGTTGTCTTCCACAGCATGTCCGTTTTAAATTTGTATAATAGTTACATTATATCTTAGAGAAGCATTTCAACTCCCAAAATAACTTAACAAATAGGGTTCATTTATCTTCGAAGAGATAGATTTAATGCTGGGTACTGGCACATTTCACATCAACATAATGCATGTATCCAGTGAGCACATCAATATCTAGCGGTCATCGGTCATCGGATCGATATTTGATATGATATCTGACCGATATAGATTTATCCATCGGTTTTGATCGGATCTATATTGCATAGTCCAAATGGATTTAGAACATGAAGAATTATTATTAATCATCTCCCATGATTAAGGAATATTAGTAGTACACAATCAGGCGTTAGTGGAACTATACTGGCTGCTTTAAAGACACTATAGTGGACTGTTTCATCTAGTGTTTTACTAAATGGCCTATATACCGAGTGGTTTGATGTAGACAGTGGCATTAGACAAGGATGCTCATTGTCTCCCCTACATTTTAATAATGAGTTATGTGTTGCAATTACTGTTGCTGATAACGGTATTCGTTTTAATATAATAAGCATTAGTGGAAAGATACGGTTGTTTTAAAGACACTGTAGTCTAGTGTTATACTAAATGT
Organism: Archivesica marissinica; assembly: GCA_014843695.1. Lineage (NCBI taxonomy): Eukaryota > Metazoa > Mollusca > Bivalvia > Venerida > Vesicomyidae > Archivesica > Archivesica marissinica. The sequence goes on along the minus strand of CM026401.1, from coordinate 4,592,123 downwards.
CCTATATGTTAGACAGTGACCTTAGAGAAAATGATGATCATTGTCTCCCCTGCTTATTAACATGTGTGTTGCAATTAAGGTTGTTGATAAAGGTATACGTGTAATGATAATAACATGATATTAAATCCAACTAATTGGTGTATTGTTAATAACATGATACTAAGTCCAGCTAATTGGTGTAATGTTAATAACATGCTACTAAATCCAACTAATTGGTGTAATGTTAATAACATGATACTAAGTCCAACTAATTGGTGTAATGTTAATAACCTGATAATAAATGAAACTAAAAGTCATATTGTACACTTTAGGTCAAACTCAGTATGTAGAACATCTTTTCGTGTCACGTGTGTTGATAATGTCATGCAAGTTGTCAATAAGTATGCTTACTTTGGTTTGCTGTTGAATGAATATTTGGACTTCAATGTAACTACCAATACTGTTGCTCTGAGTGCTGGTAGAGCACTGGGTTGCTGATTGCAAAATGCAAAGTAATGTGTGGAGTTCCTTACAATGTGTTATTCAACTTTATAACAGTACCGTTTGACCTAGTATAGCCTATGACGCTTCTGTATTGGGTTCCAGGTCATACTCCTGTACTAATATCCTCTCCAAAGGCGAGCAATGCGGTTCGACCTGGACACTTGTAAGTATATACCTATCATTGCTCTTTATGGTGAGGTTGCTTGGCACATGTAACAATGGAAATATCTTTGCCCGGCAGTGGAATAGAATTAAATCTAGGGACGTGCACATAGTTAATAATAAGATATATAGATTATGTCCTAATAACAGTAACATTGTAAACTGGCAGTTAGACATAAATAAACCTTAAAATATAAACAATACTGCGATGGACAATATTTATCTGCGTAATTTTATGACAAAGTGTGTCTGCACAGTTATTCGATGTATATATACAAAAATGAAATCCTAAATTTCAATTCAAACGTCAACAAACACCCTACAATACTCACGCTTTTTCTTTAAAATTGACATAATAATTCAATTACAAATTTGAAGCTAATGAATAAAAATGTTGTCAGTAGTATGTCCACAAAATACAATATTCACAATATACAGACACTATTTTAATATCAAGAAATTTATCAATTTAAAACAATAAATATTCCGATTTTCAACTTGATATACTATAATCGAACATTATACAGAAAGTAGTTGAATATGGCACACCAATACAAGGTTTGCGTGTGGAAATGAATGTGCAGGCAGTATACATTTGTTTGTGTAGTTACTAGTTTTGTGTGTTTAAAGTCTCACCAACAGCTTAGGTCATATGGCGATTCTCCAGCTAGTATTGGTGGAAGAAAACACCGTGTGACCCTTCGAGCAGTATTTCAAGAAAGCACGGGCTCCCAGATAGAACAACCGACCTTCAGCACTCCAGCTGGAAGGCGCCCTCACTTGAAAGACAACCTCAGTTGGATTAGGACCTACAACGACTTTAACCACTCTGCCACTTAGGCGCCTATATTATGTAAAATTATTTTTTGTTTGTTTTGATTTTAACTTTTGTCGACAAAACTGCCCACAAAATATCGATTTCCAAGATTGGAATTGCGTTATGTAGCAACATATTTATATTCAATGTTAACCATTAGGTGTGCTGCTTTATATTACATTTATAACAGTTGCCTGTCTGATAATAAACTATTCCGTTTCGCATTATAATGAATCAAAATGTGTCCAACCCTCACATCAGGCTGTCCGATGAGCACACTCGCTTCTCACAAATGCAACCCGGGTTCGATCCTCGGACCGGGAAGTATGTGAGATGGCACTGCGGTCGCCATATCGGACAGGTGGGTTTTCTCCGGTTTCCTCCCACACGTATGACCGACCACATTTATGCTTTCATCCGCGCCAACGAGAGTGATTAATATAAGTTGTTAAAACTTGCTTCGCAATCGTTGTAAAATAAATAAAGTCTAACATCTGAGGGTATAACTTACCATTTGCTGACACTAAATATTGCTGTGTAACAACCGTCGAGAAGATGCCTACCAGAATCCATAAACGTGCTTCCATTTTCCTGTACAATATACGCGTTCTATTTGAAATGTTTATATCCCATATGATATAAAATGTATTTTATATTCTTATATTCACTGTATGTTATAACTATGTCTATGTTTATTTCGATTGATCAAATATATTTGAAACGTTTGTATTGTAATTCATGCTGTTCACGCTTACATTTCCCATGCATTTCTGCTTGCAAACTGGTTATAATCTTGCATATTTAAGACGCATTGATTTCAAATATACGCATTCATGTAACAGGAAGAGGAAGAAGAATATTCGATTGCTAACAGTTCAGAATTGGTTTTTTAAATTGGAAAGTTACTAATCGATAACATGAATAGATCAACCCTAGTTTTATGACTGTCGCCAGAAATATACTCATTTTGGGGCATCATACACCGAGAACAGCGAGATTCCCCGCAGAAATGTACTCATTTTGACTCATGGTGATTTTAAAACTATGGATCCAGGGATCGCGTGTCCAATCCTCCGTCTGACTATATTAACAATCTTTCAGATGGGACTTAAAACAGAGGTCTCATGTCGGTGATTTACATTGTACACGTACAAGTTTCAGAGGAGAGTCTGGAATGGGTTTGTCTGTATCATTGCACTATCCTCCAAATATCATATGGGCAACATGTAGGGACGATAAATAAACGTAACACACATGCACGCCCCATGCACACAAGCACTACACTTTCAATGTATACGGTATTGGTAATGGCGATAAGAGGTGTTTGTATCAATGAAAGGATTAATAAATGATGAAATATTAATTTTTATATCATCTTTACGACAAATATGGAAGCGAATTGTATGAAAACACTTAACAAGTAGAGCTAGTACTTATATATAAATAAAGTAATGCTAGTCTGATACTTGAAAAGAAACTGAAAAGGTTTAGCGATCTTTAGTCGTTTTGTAAAGAATAAATTATGCGACATTTCTAAAGAGGTTATCACCAAGACGCACATAGCTTCCCGCTAAGTGTCAAGGAGCCACACCATAACTTGTACAATATAATGACCCACAATCCACCATGTTGATTATGTCCTATCTAACCTGTATGGTCCTGGAATGACTTGATTTCATATTAGTTAGTTTATACAAATTTATTTTAGCTCGATTGCGAAACAAGTTATTTCAACTTATATAAATCACTCTCGAGACCTCATTCCTGATGGAATCCATCGCCACGAGGGAGAGAGAAGAGGCAACGTGGAATTTTAATGCCTTGCCTAAGGGCACAATCGTAACGGCTCCAGTGGGGCTCGAACTCCGGACCTTTTGCACCTGAAGCGAACGCGCATCCACTGCTCTATCACGACTTCCGATGATGGATTTCATATTGATAAGAGTGCGCAAACTATAAGTATCAAATATGTAAACTTTATTGGGGTGCATGCCCGCATACCCATTCATCCTTAGCTATACGTACACTCTCTAATTGGCTATCAGTTTTACCATGCCTTCAGATCCCGATAATTTCCTCGTTACTCTAGTCAATGAGGTCACGTACGCCCCACCTAACCCACAATATTTGGCAAACTGCTATACGTACACTCTCTAATTGGCTATCAATTTTACCATGCCTTCAGGTCCCGATAATTTCCTCGTTACTCTAGTCAATGAGGTCACGTACGCCCCACCTAACCCACAATATTTGGCAAACTGCTATACGTACACTCTCTAATTGGCTATCAATTTTACCATGCCTTCAGGTCCCGATA
>CM026401.1:4530704-4587344 GCA_014843695.1 Archivesica marissinica | reverse complement strand
CGATAAGCGCAGTAAACAATGTAACCTATGTAGACATGGACACACCGATAAGCACAGTAAACAATGTAACCTATGTAGACATGGACAAACCGATAAGCTCAGTAAGCATTGTAATCTATGTATACATGGACACACCGATAAGCGCAGTAAACAATGTAACCTATGTAGACATGGACAAAGATAAGCGCAGTAAACAATGTAACCTATGTAGACATGGACAAACCGATAAGCGCAGTAAACAATGTAACATATGTAGACATGGACTCACCGATAAGCCAGTAAACAATGTAACCTATGTAGACATGGACAAACCGATAAGCTCAGTAAACACTGTAATCTATGTAGACATGGACACACGATATGCGCAGTAACAATGTAACCTATGTAGACATGGACAAACCGATAAGCGCAGTAAACAATGTAACCTATGTAGACATGGACACACCGATAAGCGCAGTAAACAATGTAACCTATGTAGACATGGACACACCGATAAGCACAGTAAACAATGTAACCTATGTAGACATGGACAAACCGATAAGCTCAGTAAACAATGTAACCTATGTAGACATGGACAAACCGATAAGCGCAGTAAACAATGTAACCTATGTAGACATGGACACACCGATAAGCGCAGTAAACAATGTAACCTATGTAGACATGGACAAACCGATAAGCGCAGTAAACAATGTAACCTATGTAGACATGGACAAACCGATAAGCGCAGTAAACAATGTAACCTATGTAGACATGGACACACCGATAAGCACAGTAAACAATGTAACATATGTAGACATGGACAAACCGATAAGCACAGTAAACAATGTAACCTATGTAGACATGGACATGTCGATAAGCGCAGTAAACAATGTAACCTATGTAGACATGGACAAACCGATAAGCTCAGTAAGCACTGTAATCTATGTATAGATGGACACACCGATAAGCTCAGTAAACAATGTAACCTATGTAGACATGGACACACAGATAAGCACAGTAAACAATGTAACCTATGTAGACATGGACATGTCGATAAGCGCAGTAAACAATGTAACCTATGTAGACATGGACATGTCGATAAGCGCAATAAACAATGTAGACATGACAACGTCAATTAGTGCAGTAAACAATGCTGACTTGACCACGTCAATTAGCACAGTAAACAATTCGATGAATATTTTCGGATAACTTGTATATAGAATGCGAAATAATAAATAAACGCAGTAAACAATGTAACTTATATAGACTTGGGCATGTCGATAGCCTCAACACACAATGCAACCTATGTAGACATGGACAAACCGATAAGCGCAGTAAACAATGTAACCTATGTAGACATGGACACACAGATAAGCGCCGTAAACAATGTAACCTATGTAGACATGGACAAACCGATAAGCACAGTAAACAATGTAACCTATGTAGACATGGACAAAACGATACGCACAGTAAATATTTCAACCTATGTAGACATGGACACACCGATAAGCCCAGTAAACAATGTAACCTATGTATACATGGACAAACCGATAAGCGCAGTAAACAATGTAACCTATGTAGACATGGACAAACCGATAAGCACAGTAAGCAATGTAACATATGTAGACATGGACAAACCGATAAGCACAGTAAACAATGTAACCTATGTAGACATGGACAAACCGATAAGCTCAGTAAGCACTGTAATCTATGTATACATGGACACACCGATAAGCGCAGTAAACAATGTAACCTATGTAGACATGGACACACAGATAAGCACAGTAAACAATGTAACCTATGTATACATGGACAAACCGATAAGCGCAGTAAACAATGTAACCTATGTAGACATGGACAAACCGATAAGCGCAGTAAACAATGTAACCTATGTAGACATGGACAAACCGATAAGCGCAGTAAACAATGTAACCTATGTAGACATGGACAAACCGATAAGCTCAGTAAACAATGTAACCTATGTAGACATGGACACACCGATAAGCGCAGTAAACAATGTAACCTATGTAGACATGGACACACCGATAAGCGCAGTAAACAATGTAACCTATGTAGACATGGACAAACCGATAAGCGCAGTAAACAATGTAACCTATGTAGACATGGACAAACCGATAAGCGCAGTAAACAATGTAACCTATGTAGACATGGACAAACCGATAAGCGCAGTAAACAATGTAACCTATGTAGACATGGACAAACCGATAAGCCCAGTAAACAATGTAACCTATGTATACATGGACAAACCGATAAGCGCAGTAAACAATGTAACCTATGTAGACATGGACAAACCGATAAGCACAGTAAGCAATGTAACATATGTAGACATGGACAAACCGATAAGCACAGTAAACAATGTAACCTATGTAGACATGGACAAACCGATAAGCTCAGTAAGCACTGTAATCTATGTATACATGGACACACCGATAAGCGCAGTAAACAATGTAACCTATGTAGACATGGACACACAGATAAGCACAGTAAACAATGTAACCTATGTATACATGGACAAACCGATAAGCGCAGTAAACAATGTAACCTATGTAGACATGCACAAACCGATAAGCGCAGTAAACAATGTAACCTATGTAGACATGGAAAAACCGATAAGCGCAGTAAACAATGTAACTTATGTAGACATGGACACACCGATAAGCTCAGTAAACAATGTAACCTATGTAGACATGGACACACCGATAAGCGCAGTACACAACGTAACCTATGTAGACATGGACACACCGATATGCGCAGTAAGCAATGTAACCTATGTAGACATGGACAAACCGATAAGCGCAGTAAACAATGTAACCTATGTAGACATGGACACACCGATAAGCGCAGTAAACAATGTAACCTATGTAGACATGGACACACCGATAAGCACAGTAAACAATGTAACCTATGTAGACATGGACAAACCGATAAGCTCAGTAAACAACGTAACCTATGTAGACATGCACATACCGATAAGCGCAGTAAACAATGTAACCTATGTAGACATGGACACACCGATAAGCGCAGTAAACAATGTAACCTATGTAGACATGGACAAACCGATAAGCGCAGTAAACAATGTAACCTATGTAGACATGCACATGTCGATAAGCGCAGTAAACAATGTAACCTATGTAGACATGGACAAACCGATAAGCTCAGTAAACAATGTAACCTATGTAGACATGGACACACCGATAAGCGCAGTACACAATGTAACATATGTAGACATGGACACACCGATATGCGCAGTATGCACTGTGACCTATGTAGACATGGACAAACCGATACGCACAGTAAACATTGTAACCTATGTAGACATGGACACACCGATAAGCGCAGTAAACAATGTAACCTATGTATACATGGACAAACTGATAAGCGCAGTAAACAATGTAACCTATGTAGACATGGACAAACCGATAAGCTCAGTAAGCACTGTAATCTATGTATACATGGACACACCGATAAGCGCAGTAAACAATGTAACCTATGTAGACATGGACACACAGATAAGCGCAGTAAACAATGTAACCTATGTAGATATGGACCAACCGATAAGCGCAGTAAACAATGTAACATATGTAGACATGGACTCACCGATAAGCCAGTAAACAATGTAACCTATGTAGACATGGACAAACCGATAAGCTCAGTAAACACTGTAATCTATGTAGACATGGACACACCGATATGCTCAGTAAGCAATGTAACCTATGTAGACATGGACAAACCGATAATCGCAGTAAACAATGTAACCTATGTAGACATGGACACACCGATAAGCGCAGTAAACAATGTAACCTATGTAGACATGGAAACACCGATAAGCACAGTAAACAATGTAACCTATGTAGACATGGACAAACCGATAAGCTCAGTAAACAACGTAACATATGTAGACATGCACATACCGATAAGCTCAGTAAACAATGTAACCTATGTAGACATGGACACACCGATAAGCTCAGTAAACAACGTAACCTATGTAGACATGCACATACCGATAAGCCCAGTAAACAATGTAACCTATGTAGACATGGACACACCGATAAGCGCAGTAAACAATGTAACCTATGTAGACATGGACAAACCGATAAGCCAGTAAACAATGTAACCTATGTAGACATGCACAAACCGATAAGCGCAGTAAACAATGTAACCTATGTAGACATGCACATGTCGATAAGCGCAGTAAACAATGTAACCTATGTAGACATGGACAAACCGATAAGCTCAGTAAACAATGTAACCTATGTAGACATGGACACACCGATAAGCGCAGTACACAATGTAACATATGTAGACATGGACACACCGATATGCGCAGTATGCACTGTGACCTATGTAGACATGGACAAACCGATACGCACAGTAAACATTGTAACCTATGTAGACATGGACACACCGATAAGCGCAGTAAACAATGTAACCTATGTATACATGGACAAACTGATAAGCGCAGTAAACAATGTAACCTATGTAGACATGGACAAACTGATAAGCACAGTAAACAATGTAACATATGTAGACATGGACAAACCGATAAGCGCAGTAAACAATGTAACCTATGTAGACATGGACATGTCGATAAGCAAAGTAAACAATGTAACCTATGTAGACATGGACAAACCGATAAGCTCAGTAAGCACTGTAATCTATGTATACATGGACACACCGATAAGCGCAGTAAACAATATAACCTATGTAGACATGGACACACAGATAAGCGCAGTAAACAATGTAACCTATGTAGATATGGACCAACCGATAAGCGCAGTAAACAATGTAACATATGTAGACATGGACTCACCGATAAGCCAGTAAACAATGTAACCTATGTAGACATGGACAAACCGATAAGCTCAGTAAACACTGTAATCTATGTAGACATGGACACACCGATATGCGCAGTAAGCAATGTAACCTATGTAGACATGGACAAACCGATAAGCGCAGTAAACAATGTAACCTATGTAGACATGGACACACCGATAAGCGCAGTAAACAGTGTAACCTATGTAGACATGGACACACCGATAAGCACAGTAAACAATGTAACCTATGTAGACATGGACAAACCGATAAGCTCAGTAAACAACGTAACCTATGTAGACATGCACATACCGATAAGCGCAGTAAACAATGTAACCTATGTAGACATGGACACACCGATAAGCGCAGTAAACAATGTAACCTATGTAGACATGGACAAACCGATAAGCGCAGTAAACAATGTAACCTATGTAGACATGCACAAACCGATAAGCGCAGTAAACAATGTAACCTATGTAGACATGCACATGTCGATAAGCGCAGTAAACAATGTAACCTATGTAGACATGGACAAACCGATAAGCTCAGTAAACAATGTAACCTATGTAGACATGGACACACCGATAAGCGCAGTACACAATGTAACATATGTAGACATGGACACACCGATATGCGCAGTATGCACTGTGACCTATGTAGACATGGACAAACCGATACGCACAGTAAACATTGTAACCTATGTAGACATGGACACACCGATAAGCGCAGTAAACAATGTAACCTATGTATACATGGACAAACTGATAAGCACAGTAAACAATGTAACCTATGTAGACATGGACAAACTGATAAGCACAGTAAACAATGTAACATATGTAGACATGGACAAACCGATAAGCGCAGTAAACAATGTAACCTATGTAGACATGGACATGTCGATAAGCAAAGTAAACAATGTAACCTATGTAGACATGGACACACAGATAAGCACAGTAAACAATGTAACCTATGTAGACATGGACACACCGATAAGCGCAGTAAACAATGTAACCTATGTAGACATGGACACACCGATAAGCACAGTAAACAATGTAACCTATGTAGACATGGACAAACCGATAAGCTCAGTAAACAACGTAACCTATGTAGACATGCACATACCGATAAGCGCAGTAAACAATGTAACCTATGTAGACATGGACACACCGATAAGCGCAGTAAACAATGTAACCTATGTAGACATGGACAAACCGATAAGCGCAGTAAACAATGTAACCTATGTAGACATGGACAAACCGATAAGCGCAGTAAACAATGTAACCTATGTAGACATGGACATGTCGATAAGCGCAGTAAACAATGTAACCTATGTAGACATGGACAAACCGATAAGCTCAGTAAACAATGTAACCTATGTAGACATGGACACACCGATAAGCGCAGTACACAATGTAACATATGTAGACATGGACACACCGATATGCGCAGTATGCACTGTGACCTATGTAGACATGGACAAACCGATACGCACAGTAAACATTGTAACCTATGTAGACATGGACACACCGATAAGCGCAGTAAACAATGTAACCTATGTATACATGGACAAACTGATAAGCACAGTAAACAATGTAACCTATGTAGACATGGACAAACTGATAAGCACAGTAAACAATGTAACATATGTAGACATGGACAAACCGATAAGCGCAGTAAACAATGTAACCTATGTAGACATGGACATGTCGATAAGCAAAGTAAACAATGTAACCTATGTAGACATGGACACACAGATAAGCACAGTAAACAATGTAACCTATGTAGACATGGTCAAACAGATAAGCGCAGTAAACTATGTAACCTATGTAGACATGGACAAACCGATAAGCGCAGTAAACAATGTAACCTATGTAGACATGGACATGTCGATAAGCGCAGTAAACAATGTAACCTATGTATACATGGACATGTCGATAAGCGCAATAAACAATGTAGACATGACAACGTCAATTAATGCAGTAAACAATGCTGACTTGACCACGTCAATTAGCGCAGTAAACAATTCGATGAATATTTTCGGATAACTTGTATATAGAATGTGAAATAATAAATAAACGCAGTAAACAATGTAACTTATATAGACTTGGGCATGTCGATAGCCTCAACACACAATGCAACCTATGTAGACATGGACACACAGATAAGCGCAGTAAACAATGTAACCTATGTAGACATGGACAAACCGATACGCACAGTAAACATTGCAACCTATGTAGACATGGACACACCGATAAGCCCAGTAAACAATGTAACCTATGTATACATGGACAAACCGATAAGCGCAGTAAACAATGTAACCTATGTAGATATGGACACACCGATAAGCCAGTAAACAAGGTAACCTATGTAGACATGGACACACCGATAAGCGCAGTAAACAATGTAACCTATGTAGACATGGACAAACCGATAAGCTCAGTAAGCACTGTAATATATGTATACATGGACACACCGATAAGCGCAGTAAACAATGTAACCTATGTAGACATGGACACACAGATAAGCACAGTAAACAATGTAACCTATGTAGACATGGACAAACCGATAAGCGCAGTAAACAATGTAACCTATGTAGACATGGACAAACCGATAAGCGCAGTAAACAATGTAACCTATGTAGACATGGTAAAACCGATAAGCGCAGTAAACAATGTAATTTATGTAGACATGGACACACCGATAAGCTCAGTAAACAAAGTAACCTATATAGACATGGTCAAACAGATAAGCGCAGTAAACTATGTAACCTATGTATACATGGACAAACCGATAAGCGCAGTAAACAATGTAACCTATGTAGACATGGACATGTCGATAAGCGCAGTAAACAATGTGACCTATGTATACATGGACATATCGATAAGCGCAATAAACAATGTAGACATGACAACGTCAATTAATGCAGTAAACAATGCTGACTTGACCACGTCAATTAGCGCAGTAAACAATTCGATGAATATTTTCGGATAACTTGTATATAGAATGTGAAATAATAAATAAACGCAGTAAACAATGTAACTTATATAGACTTGGGCATGTCGATAGCCTCAACACACAATGCAACCTATGTAGACATGGACACACAGATAAGCGCAGTAAACAATGTAACCTATGTAGACATGGACAAACCGATACGCACAGTAAACATTGCAACCTATGTAGACATGGACACACCGATAAGCCCAGTAAACAATGTAACCTATGTATACATGGACAAACCGATAAGCGCAGTAAACAATGTAACCTATGTAGATATGGACACACCGATAAGCCAGTAAACAATGTAACCTATGTAGACATGGACACACCGATAAGCGCAGTAAACAATGAAACCTATGTAGACATGGACAAACCGATAAGCTCAGTAAGCACTGTAATATATGTATACATGGACACACCGATAAACGCAGTAAACAATGTAACCTATGTAGACATGGACACGCAGATAAGCACAGTAAACAATGTAACCTATGTAGACATGGACAAACCGATAAGCGCAGTAAACAATGTAACCTATGTAGACATGGACAAACCGATAAGCGCAGTAAACAATGTAACCTATGTAGACATGGAAAAACCGATAAGCGCAGTAAACAATGTAATTTATGTAGACATGGACACACCGATAAGCTCAGTAAACAATGTAACCTATGTAGACATGGACACACCGATAAGCGCAGTACACAATGTAACCTATGTAGCCATGGACACACCGATATGCGCAGTAAGCAATGTAACCTATGTAGTCATGGACAAACCGATAAGCCCAGTAAACAATGTAACCTATGTAGACATGGACAAACCGATAGGCGCAGTAAACAATGTAACCTATGTAGACATGGACAAACCGATAAGCGCAGTAAACAATGTAACCTATGAAGACATGGACAAACCGATAAGCGCAGTAAACAATGTAACCTATGTAGACATGGACACACAGATAAGCACAGTAAACAATGTAACCTATGTAAACATGGACACACCGATAAGCGCAGTAAACAATGTAACCTATGTAGACATGGACACACAGATAAGCGCAGTAAACAATGTAACCTATGTAGTCATGGACATGTCGATAAGCGCAGTAAACAATGTAACCTATGTAGAAATGGACATGTCGATAAGCGCAATAAACAATGTAGACATGACAACGTCAATTAGTGCAGTAAACAATGCTGACTTGACCACGTCAATTAGCGCAGTAAACAATCCGATGAATATTTTCGGATAACTTGTATATAGAATGTGAAATAATAAATAAACGCAGTAAACAATGTAACCTATATAGACTTGGGCTTGTCGATAGCCTCAACACACAATGCAACCTATGTAGACGTGGGCATTCCGATAGCCTATATACACAATGCAATATATGTAGACTTGGGCATGTCGATAGCCTCGAGACACAATTAAAACTATGTAGACACGGACATGTCGATAGCCTAGATATACAATGTAACCTATGTAGACATACATGATCACGCAGATACGTCACTTAATAGTACAGACTGGATGAATATTTTCGGGTGACTTGTATATAGAATGTGAAATAATGGTTCTATGCTCTTCATATTAGAGGGTGAATAAAGAAAATATGTTTTGTGACATGAGTTTATAGCGGCCCCAAACAAATAGTACATGTTATTTCAATCATCATCATAGTAATAATTCAAGATGATACAGTTGCTATGCATACTTGTAGCAAGGTACATGGAGCGTATACAATACATATGAAACAGTAGATAATTTACCTCTGTTTGATAGATCGAATTCCGGAATAGCATATGATCTCCTTCTCTCTGTTGCTCATAAGATCTAGGAAAACAGAACTATATTATTATATTTAATATATATATACAATAATTACTTTATTATATGGTCTAAAGCTGTATTTCATTCCATTAGCTAAGCTAAGATTATAGTGGCTGACGAATATGTATACACGGTGTTTGGCCGTACCGCTGTATACCAATATATTCTTACTATTACAACAGCTGGCGCTTGTATTTAATTTGCCCTGCATATGTTAATAGCATGACTTCTGATAATCCTGATTACGTGTAATCAACGATACTAGCAATGATTTTATAGATATTTTACCAGATTAGTTTCCCCCAGATTTTACTGTGAATGTATCTACTTTTGATTATAACCAGCGATTCTCCTAAACATTATGTTCTAGTCTCGTATAGCATAATATTCAATACAAAATACAAAAACCCCGGCGAACTATATAATTGATACGTCCCGGACCGGAATAGGTTTTGCAAATATCACGGATATGTATAAATCCATAGCTAATGTTGTTGCAGTTAAACATTTAAATGCATTAAGTAATGCACTGTGTTTACTTGCTTGCTTGGTATACGTCGGGTGATGTATATCCCCTTTTCTAATGTCGTTGTTTTTAGAAGAGCATTTTATACTACATTTGTGCACATGTATTGGTGTTTATATACCTAAGTTTATTGTATTAATGTATGGAGACGATATTGTCACTTTATCTGAAACAGTGAAAGGTTCACAGCATGGTGGTGATATTGTATTTAGTGTATTGTGAAAGGTGGTAGCTAAAGGTAAATGATCAGAAAAAGGTTATGGTATTTTGCATAGCTGGTATATTACCAAGAAATCGTAGTTTTAAATACAAATGTATAATGGGCATATTATATAAAATGTAAATTCATTAAAATATCTAGCAACAGTTTTACACACGGCGGCTAAATTCATGAAACACAAATAACAGTAATTCAAAAATAAAATGTTAAAGTAATAGTTATTTATTTGATTGATATGATGTTAGTATTAAGCTTATATTTCAATTAGTTGATAAACTTGTAATACCTATCCTCAATTATAGTTGTGAGATATGGGAATCCATGAGGCAAATAACAGTGACATATTTGCCATTGTTACTTGCTATGTTTGTGTATGTAAGTTGTTGTGCCTGATTGGTCATATTGAAAGGTTTTCGCTATTTAACCCTTTCCTTCATAGAGATTGTGGTTAATTTACTATTATATCTCAATACAAACAACAGCCATTTAGCTATCATGTAGTGGATAAGTAGTCGCCATAGCTATCCGACCTCCATAGATATTACTGGGACTACATAATAGAGATTTAGGTTAATATACTATTATAAATTATCTCCATACAAACGACAGCCATTTAGCTACCATGCAGTGGATAGGTAGTCGCCATATCTATCCCACCTCCATATATATTACTGGGACTACATGATATCCGTTATTATGAACATTGGTTTGGCTATTAAATTTTCAATTAATGCCATATTGGTAATAGCGTCAAGAGATGCTTCTATGAGGGAAAGGGTTACGGTAAAAAGGATTGTGTCAGAACTCGGACGAACTTGAACGTCTGATAGATCATTGCCGGGTGCTAAGTTATTCATAGCCGTATTATATAATATTTATTTTGTTAATTTAATTGTATTTATGTAAAGAAGGTATATGTGTTTACGCATAATATTTTGAATTATATAGTAGAAAGGAATATTGATTGTGTCTTTATTAATCATAACTTTATCTATTTATTTCACACAGACATTATAATGTTATTGTTCCTCACCTTCCGTCAGATGTTCGCATATGAGGGTCCACATGTGAACTACATTTCTTGTTCCTATATCTGTCATCTAGGCTCACATCAACCTGTACATTGATACATGCAAGTTCTACAACAGCTTAAAGGGACATTACATCGTAAAATAGCATTGCTACTACAAGTTATTCCGAAGTAAACCAACAGTAACTTTTAATAAACAAATGTGCTTTTGGGATCTACACATTCTTAAAAGTGAAAGTAGGATTTCGTATAACGGTCAGCTACGCTCATGACTTGACGTGTGTTTATTATTAGAGTCAATAGTAAGTTTGTACCTACTATCGTTTAGAGATAATTTAAATCAGATTGGTCTAACAATACATATGTGCAGGCAGAAAAGGTGAGATATAACGGTAAATATGTGCCATATATGTTGTTATTCATGTCACACGCGTTGTATTACTCGTGGATATTGACCCTATTCCCATTATTTTGTTAGGTCAACACACGTCGTAGTATATGACGTGTGTTTATTAGTTAAACTACTCAGAGTCTGTGGCAACTATATGGAGGGGAAATGTCATAATATAGGAAACTACATTCTGTAGAAATTTGTTTTTTCACCGATGTAGTGTCGCTTTAAGAAGAGGTATATAGTAGGACGATGTAGTGTCGCTTTATTATTAAAGTCCTATTCCTGTCTAAAATCACTGTGACAATTTATATTTAAGGTTGCTACTATGTAACTATTCGTTTTAAAACCAGTATTGTCCAATATTTACATATCTGTTGCATTTCATCCGATGAACGTATGTGCCCTGATTGTATATATGTTCTTATGAGGGTTCCCAACTAATTATATGCAGCTGACATGCGCACTCGCAGTTTTAAGCAGCGGTCGTCAATAGAAAATGCCTGTCGTGCAGTTTACGTTGCTCAAAGGATGATCTATTTACCAGTTTCGGCATACCGCATGTTAGGCTTGCCGAGCCTCTTATACTTGCCGGGACTCTTATACTTGCCGGGCCTCTTATACTTGCCGGGCCTCTTATACTTGCCGGGACTCTTATACTTGCCGGGCCTCTTATACTTGCCGGGACTCTTATACTTGCCTGGACTCTTATACTTGCCGGGTCCCGTAGGCTTCACGGGATTCTTATACTTGCCGGGTCTCGTAGGCTTGTCGGGCCTCTTAGGCTTGTCGGGCCTCTTAGGCTTGCCGGGCCTCTTATACTTGTCGGGCCTCTTATACTTGTCGGGCCACTTAGGCTTGTCGGGCCTCTTATACTTGCCGGGTCTCGTAGGCTTGTCGGGCCTCTTAGGCTTGCCGGGCCTCTTATACTTGTCGGGCCTCTTAGGCTTGCCGGGCTTCTTATACTTGCCGGGTCTCGTAGGCTTTCCGTGCCTCTTAGGTTTGCCAAAGCCTCTTAGGTTTGCCTGGCCTCTTATACTTGTAATGCCTCGTAGGCTTGTTGGGTCACTTAGGCTTTCCGGGCCTCTTAACCTTACCGGTTACCTTACGTGTTATAACAAACAACCGCTGCAACTTGCTGATGCCATCAAGACAATGAGATGAATACTTACGTGAATGGATCCTATAGACTGAAATACAATGTGGTAAATAAAATATATTCATGTTATGCTTCCCAATGAAATATCGAAATTTATCATTGAAATAATAAGATGATATTTGTTTGATCCAGTGAATGATCATTCATTTAAGCAAGCAAATAGTATGTTATATTTTAGGCAAACAAGTGTATTTATGATGATAACGTTCACTTTGACAATATTTCAACATGCAGCTGCTAGGTACAAGTGCAAAGCAGGAATGGGAAATACAATATGTTTTCCTTGTGCTTTCAACCTGTGGAATAGCACATTTTATTTCACACTGATAAAGTATAATGATAGACTGTGCACCTTATCGAATAATGTACACGTGTATATATACGTGCAACTGAAATATACATTTGCTCGACAGTTGCTTGCTTTCAATAATTGGTTATTGTTATATTCGCACAAACACAATTAGTAATTATAAATCTCTTTTGTAAGCCAAGTCATATAGTATATATCTACTGTTCGTAGATTTTTGTAAGCTCGACATGTAATGTAACATTCATATATGTTGAGTAGTAAAGTTATTGTCTGTTCTTTTTTCCACATAACCCTCAACTAATGTCATACCAATCTACATCAACTATGACTTTAGCCTGGGAACAGGCGTTGCTATAGTTTTCCTTGTCAGTCGTATAGATATACGTTTAATACGGATACTATTAATTGATCTGAATTGAGCTTCTGGTTATTTTGCTAGACGTAAGACATGAACAATCGACAAACTGGAACCCAGGCTACTAAACGGCATATAATACTTGTGTATATACAAGTGTACGCCTCCGTGGTCGAGTGGTTAAGGTCACTGAGTTGTTTATCACTGACTGTAGCCTATCACTGATGGTCACGTGTTCGAGCCCCGCTCAGATCGTGTATCTTTATATAAAAAAGTTGGCAGTTTGTTACAGAGGTTGGTACACCAATTACTTGTTAACCACGGGAGCCTGCCCGTAACATGTAAACGTCGCTCATATGGGCAATCGATAACGACGATAAATAAACATTAAAAATGAAGTGTCATACCTTGGATAATTCGCCAGGCAGTGTAGCGTGCAATAATTGTAGATCAAATTGCGTGTTATCGTCGTAGTCGTTGTCAATCGTCGATATTATAAACCTGTACTGTTTGGCTTCGCCCCATGTTTCTCCTAGTTTCAACATCTGGATATTGTTAAATCATATTTAACATATTAATGTAACGCTGCGTATTTATTTAATACTATCTGCTTATGTTTGCTGGGCCTCTTAAGTTTGACGAGTATCTTAAGTTTGCCAGGCATCTTAAGGCATCTTAAGTTTATCGGGCCTCTTAAGTTTCTCGGGCATCTTAAGTTTGCCGGGCATCTTAAGTTTGCCGGGCCTCTTATGTTTGGTGAACATCTTAAGTTTGCCGGGACTCTTATGTTTGCCGGGCATCTTAAGTTTGCCGGGCATCTAAAGTGTGCCGGGCATCTTAAGTTTGTCGGGCCTCATATATTTGCCGGACATCTTAAGTTTGTCGGGCCTCTTAAGTTTGCCGGGCCTCTTAAGTTTGCCGGGCATCTTAAGTTTGTCGAGACTCTTATATGTGCCGGGCATCTTACGTTTGCCGGGCCTCATATGTTTGCCGGGCATCGTAACTTTCCCGGGCCTCTTATGTTTGCCGGGCATCTTCAGTTTGCCGGGCCTCTAAACGTTCCAGGCATCTTAAGCTTGCCGGGCCTCCGTGATCAAATGGTTACGGTTGGCTTCACATCACCCTCACGTTAGTGTAACATAATGGGGTAATATGTTGATTAATAACCTCCATAATTAGTTTTATTTGATGTTATATATTAACGAGTATTGGTTACTAATAATGCTGTATAAGGTATTTATAAACTGCTATATAAGGTATTTATAAAAGAAAATTATACATGGAACTGAACTGAACAAATGGTTACGGTTTACTTCACATCACTTGGCCCTCACGTTAGTGTAACATATTGGTGTTATATGTTGATTAATATCCTCCATAATTAGTTTTATTTTATGTTGTATATTAACGAGTATTGGTTACTAATAATGCTGTATAAGGTATTTATAAAAGACATTTATACATGGAACTGAACTGACTGCTTATGTTGGCAGAGAAGCAAGTATATTTGGCGTGGACACTTCTTACATGTATGCATTGTGTGATTTAGTGTGTGTTCTGGGATACGAGACACCAATTACACCATTTGCATGTATGTCATTATGCATTGTGTGATTTAGTGTGTGTTCTTGGATACGAGACACCAATAACACCATTTACCTGTATGTTTTGTTGTGTGTTTGTGTGTGTTTGGGTGGTTTTTGTTGTTTTGCATTGTGTGATTTAGTGTGTGTTCTGGGATACGAGACACCAATAACACCATTTACCTGTATGTCATTATGCATTGTGTGATTTAGTGTGTGTTCTGGGATACGAGACACCAATAACACCATTTACCTGTATGTCATTATGCATTGTGTGATTTAGTGTGTGTTCTGGGATACGAGACAACAATAACACCATTTACCTGTATGTCATTATGCATTGTGTGATTTAGTGTGTGTTCTGGGATACGAGACACCAATAACACCATTTACCTGTATGTCATAATGCATTGTGTGATTTAGTGTGTGTTCTGGGATACGATACACCAATAACACCATTTACCTGTATGTCATAATGCGATTGTGTGTTGTCGTTTGCGTTCACAATCCGTATTCCCCCTGTACACACTCCGAGCTCGTACCTCGGATCAACTAATGACAACGATTCCAAACAATTCGACGCTTCTGTGGCTACGTATGAACACCCAATTGGTACTGTCTGTTCCACATTTACAAATGTATATCCACTCTTGCTGAGTTCAATGGATGTAGCGAACTAATAAAGCCAAATGTTCATAATTATTATGAAACATAAGCAACACACGACTGTTTTGTATGTTGTAATAAAGTGTCGTGGTGACCATCCAACCTAGCATTACGTAAATTAAGGGTTGTCCAGATGGCTTGCGGATGGTCGATGGTTCTACCCGAGTGCTTAAAGGGGGTCTTACTATATCAAGCATAGTTGGAGAGTCGTAATAGGATGCGACATAAGCTGTTGGTGCTACTAATAATCGCCCCAACAAACTGATAAAATGAACGTAAATTACAGATATATAAACGCTACATCTATAAGGTATAGTAACGAATGATTTGTCTCAGCATGATAGCTTGCAATACACATTCGAAATATACATGTAGTTTGTGTTGATGTTGTATATGTTCAAAATCAACTACGTAGATCAATAAAATGGTAAATATGCATAGAGTGAAATGGATGGCTCGCTTAGTAGCATTTTGGCTGTCCGATTAGCGTAGTTTTTAGCGCGCTCGCTTCTCACCAATCCAACACGGGTTCGATCCTCGGACCGGGAAGTATGTGAGAGTGTACGATGGTCGCCAGATCGGACTGGTGAGTGTTCTCCGTATACTCCGGGTTTTTTCCCCACACGAATTTCACACGCTTTCATCCGCGCCGAATAGAGTGATTAATATAAGTTGTTACAAACTTGATTCGCAATCATTGTAAAATAAATAAAGTTAAAACTATTAATAACATTCCAAAAACGAGTGTCATATAATACAGTATGTATGAAATCACCACGAATGTAAGATCTTATATATTTATAACTACTCGCAATGCCACGGTAAGTCAATAAATTAGCAATATTTATTTAATAATAATATATTATAAGCACAAGTGATTTACCTTCCATTCGACATAGAAATCGTCACTCAATGATTCGTTTCCTGGAATAGTTGTATTACTTTGCACGACAGTAACGCCACACGCCACCTAAACATAAATTATATCTAACACAGTGAACTTTAGTTACTAATTTAGAAACATGTTTACCCTCGGAAATCCTTGGATCCAGTATAACGATATATCAGATATCAGAGTTTGAGTTTGACTTTCAAAGATATCTCTACTGTGACTATGAGCAGCCTGTGTTAGTATGACACCTTTGACGTGTTATATTTAAGTCCATATTACAAGCCTTGGTTGTGGTCAATACTACCGGACTTGGTTTTTGTCCATATTATCGACATTGGCTTTGAACACGCGTATATGGTTAGCATGTACTGTCATTTTATGTCTCGAACGTATCCATTTATGTTTGCCGAGAATCCAAGATATTTCCGGTGGTATACCGTTTTGATAGAACATTTGTAACATACTGTTAACAATTTGAACGACAATATGCCCAGTGCAATTAGAGACCGGGAGTGGTAATTGGACACTATGTACGTCACGAATCGTACGCAAAGATTTAAAAAATAATTGAATATCATAAATGAAAGTGGAATATAGCTTTGGTACTGATGAAGTCATCGGTCAATGTTACATGCATTATTTCATGGACTATTTGAAATGTAATACAGAGCAGCATACGCATGCATATTGGCATGTATAGTGACTTTATAAACCTGTTATTAAATATTGATAGTCGGACGTGAACTGTATATAACCTGTTTTCAAATGATAGGGTCCGCCGAGTGGCTCTGACTTGTAAATCACTGTAAACTATCATCATTGATGGTCACGGGTGCAAGCTCCGCTCAGACCATGTATCTTTATATGAAAATGTTTCCAGTTTCTTACGAAGGTTGGTGCACTAAGTACTGGTGAACCGCTGGAGCCAGTCCTGGAAAGGTTTTGTTAGGTAAACTACCCGTGAAATGGGCAACCGGTAGCGACGTTAAATAAACTTAAATAAAAAATAAAAATACTGTTAAAGTATGATATTTTACTGGACAATTAATTGCGACCGACATTATCGATCCAAGATCGAAGACATTAAATTTACCAGACATTTCATTTGTCTATTCCCGGTAGTGGCAGTGTCTTACATTTATTTATGTTTAGTGTATACCTCATAGCCAAATTGCAGATCAGTGAGGGCATCTCCTCTATACACAGTTTCGTCAGTGAAAGTCACAGGACCAACTTGCTGTTGTAATGTTCCATTGACATACCTAGAAGATATGAACGTAAACACATCAGTGCATAGAACGATTATCCTTAACATTTAATATATAACCAACAAATGATATAGTATGCTATTAGGTGCTTCATTTACCGAAGGGTTAATATTATTGACTTCAATTCACTTTCCCAGCACTGATGTATTAGTTATAATCCCAGTGGGCGTGTCGAATTCATTCATATGTGTACGCTAACAAACTGGCTTTCGGAAGGTCTAGCCGTGTAGCCGCCAGTGCCTGAAATAATGTTCGGAGGGGCACCACAGGGCTACCTTCCTCAATAATAGCTTGAGAGACACAATGGTGACATAGCTCTTGATGCTAAATCCACAGAACAAGCAAACCAGTCATGATGCTTTACCTACACTCACGACGCGTTATCTACATTCACGACGCATTACCTACATTCATAATGCGTTACCTACATTCATGATGTGTTACCTACATTCACGACGCGTTATCTACATTCATGATGCGCTACCTACATTCACGACGCGCTACCTACATACATGATGCGTTACCTACATTCATTATGTGTTATCTACATTCACGACCGACACGTTATCTACATTCACGACGCGTTATCTACATTCATGATGCGTTACCTACATTCACGATGCGTTATCTACTGTCATGACGCGTTATCTACATTCATGATGCGTTATCTACAGTCATGATGCATTACCTACATTCATGATGCGTTATCTACATTCACGACGCGTTATCTACATTAATGATGCGTTATCTACATTCACGACGCGTTACCTACATTCACGATGCGTTATCTACATTCACGATGCGTTATCTACATTCATGATGCGTTATCTACATTCACGACGCGTTATCTATATTCACGATGCGCTATCTACATTCATGATGCGTAATCTACATTCACGACGCGCTATCTACATTCTCGACGCGTTATCTACATTCACGACGCGTTACCTACATACATGATGCGTTACCTACATTCATTATGTGTTATCTACATTCATGATGAGTTAACATTCATGATGCGGTGTCGGCATTTTTTTGCGTTCGAGTGACCTATATAAACGTGCGTATGTGTGTGTACCTGTGTGTTAGTATGCGTGCTTTGCATTTGCAACGTGTGTGCGTGCATCAATTCTGTGTTGTGGTTGTATTTCAATACGCCGGTAGCATTGTCATATTCGTGTACGCAAAAGTAATATAAGCGGTGTGTCAGTTGTTAAACATTGGCAATATAATATAGACACATACGTTGTGTTACTGAATCTATCCTAAGTCATTTATCATCAACTGTATTCACCGAATTGTGTTTCGTTGTGCCCATATTTTGATTATATGCTTTTGTTTGATAATAAGATTAATTAAATACATTTCAAGAATACAATATTTAACATAATATGTTCTAACTATGTTAACGGTTTTAGATTGAGTTCTACAATGTGTATGAACTATTAACAGCTTAGTACAATTTAGGCCAACATTGAGGCATACCATACACTGCACATTATGTGCAATTTAGCTGCAATTCTTAGTTTTATTACTTTTGAAAATGACACACTGTCACTGGCCATAATACATGCACATGTACATGGTTGTCACAATATCCGCCAGACAGCATGTTTCTGTAATATTAGCATAAGCAAGAGACAGAGACACACGAATGTGGCAAGGAGAGGTTTTCCACGACGAGCAGAGTTCGGGTATCCTACAGAACCTGTCATTTCGAATATTTAGAGTTTGAGGTAATTGTTTTGATCTGATTCACTTTACCAGTTGATCATATACGGATAGCTGCCATCCATATCGAAGGAACACCTGAATTGTAAATATGGACTGTACAATGTCGTTGCTATGCCGTCGATGTCAATCGGCTGTATGGTATGACCTATTTCAGGCAGCACCTTGATATTGTTGTTGTGAACTGAAAAAAAAGTAGTACATAATATTATAGAAACTGTTCAACTGTATCCATGTGAGGAAGCTATCAAGCTGGTTTATGGAGGGTCGGTGGTTATACCTATGTGTCCATCCGTGACTGACATACTGCACTCGTGTCTTTCTCCAATAATACCTTAAGTGACCGAAGCTGTTCGCGCGGCTTTAAGCCATGTTAAAGACATCTTGTTCACTTAGTTCGCAAGCATATTGCATGCTACATATTTGTGAATTCAACGTTATAAGTAGTAAACCCGTCTCTTTTAGTAAAGTCGTCTCTTTGCTTTTTCAACAAACGGGCGCCATTTTGAATTATATTTATAGTAACTCATTTGCATATAAGGTAATATAAAGTAGGTCACACGAGTGCGCGTTTATTTTTAGTATACGCGTCGCCACCAGATGACGTATCGCCCTTATATGTTTAGCGACCATGACGTAAAATAATAGAGTACAAATCTTTAAATACGTTCGTTCCGTCTCGAGACGAACCATTTTACCATAGGCGTGAAAATGAAAACACCGTTTATACTTTCGACCCACGCGGTCGAAAAACACCTGAATGTGTACGATTTAGACACCTCCGTGTTTCTTAGCGGGCGACTCATGTACGATTGCGTACAAAAATGCCTGGATAAGCCGGATGAAGTTAAGCAAAACGGGATACGAACTGAACTGACAAAAACGTTCTTTTACGACATCGGTGTACTGGGATATACTGATAGGTACAGTAACAGAGTGAAAGTGGTGTATACGAAAACGAAGCGCCTACACTACGTTATTACTACATACCCGATTGCACCGACCAATGAGAGCTATAAATAGACACCAATGGGAACGAACAGCTCTATAAATAGCGATCGCGTATGTTTCTATAAATATCGACTACGAACCGATCCATAAATAGCGATTACGTACGCTTCTATAAATATCTACCAATTAGAAGGCACTTAAATCTATAAAAGACGGCGTAACTTTAGTTAGTGTCATTAGAGTTTCTAAGCTCGAACAACCAACGTGACTAGATGCAAACTAAGCCTTGGCAACGGTCGTTACGTACAGGTGAACGAATGGAAAGGGGAGCTTAGAGTCGACTTACGAGAATGGCAAGACGACAAACCGACGAAAAAGGACATTAGTTTAACCTTGATGCAATGGAAGAACTTGGTTGATCAGATAGAGTTTGTGGACAAGGTCTTAGAGAACAGAGAAGCGTTTGAAATGCATTTGGGCGGAAACGTAAACCTTACCGTGCAGGAGGGGAACGTGTGCGTGGATATCAGACAGTACTGGAAGCCCGAGACGGAGGTGGTGCCTACACAAAAGGGGCTATGTTTAAGGCCCTTTGAATATAAACGATTGAAGGAACTGATACCCGATACTGGAAAGGCGTTACCCGAATTGGACGCTGTGGTACCGTGCGCCCTAAGGAGCGATCACATGAATCAATTAGGAGCCGCGCAGTGTCCGGAATGTAACCCGAATGACTTTGTAAACTGGTAAATAACGCTGGTATGAACTTGTAAAAATAGCAACCAATGGGCTACAAGTTCTAAAAATAATCACCAATCACAAACGTTGAAGTTGTATATAATTGGGCCGTTTTTCGATAACACCGCACTTCCGAAGTCAGTGGGTAACCATCAACATGAACATTATCGATCAGAGTGATTCAACCAAAGTGTCTCAGTTTTCCGTGTCTGAGATGATGTTTTACGAAGATCGACTACAGAGTTTTGAATACTGGTCGAAACAGATCGAACCGAATAAAATGTCTTTGGCTAAAGCGGGCTTCTATTATACCGGAAGCGCGGATAAAGTGACCTGTTTCTCTTGCGGTGTGAAGGTGATGTCGCGGGAGCCCTCGGATCAGCCTTGGGAAGAACACGAAAAATGGTCTCCGGCGTGTATATACTTGAAAATGACTGGCTACAAACATGGAGATACCGGCTCGTTCGCTCCCGGATTTATCCCAGCCAGTAAGAACGCACCAGTTACATTTGGACACAATACTGGATTTAGTTTCGGATTTGGTACACAGGCTCCCTCACGAGGCCATGGAGCGTTTGCGTTAGATGGACAGCAAACAAACAAAACTTCATCATTCGAACCAAACAGTGTTACTGGAGCTAATTTGTTTGTTAGACGTTAGACATGTTTGGACTCGTGTGCGTGACAATTTCTTTAATTAATGACTTGGTATGGTGCTTTAGATATAGACAGTCGAGGAGAGAGGCCGCGGAGGGCGCGGATAGACTTGTCGAAATATTAGAAATATATGTAGAACCATTGTATGCCACTGCGTTATAAAATAATGTAAATATATTAAAAATGTAAATTTACGCGCACCTTTGTTGTATTTGTAGGAATATTATATATATTGGTATACAAATTATAGATTGTGGACGTCGAAATTTCCAGATTCTGATTACTTTAGAAGCTACCGTTCCCTTCTTAGGTCGCTAAAGAGTGTTTGGGTCTCATTCACCCGTAAGAAACAGATACTCTTGATGAGACATACGCTTGTACCAAGAATATTGAGACAACATTATTTACGTCACGCCATCCTTTAGACGAAATAAGATCTACAGAAGACTAGACCCGTAATGTTGAATTGGAAACAGTATTTATCGTCATTGTTTTATAATTCCAAGAATCCAGCTAGTTTTTCTGGCCCCAAGAAGCTCTATCAGTATGTCAAGGGAGAAGGCAAACATAAAATCGGTAGACACAGAATCAGAAAATGGCTGCAAGATCAAGAATCTTACTCCCTAATCAGAGGAGCCAGACGACATTTTAAGCGTTCTAGAGTAGTTGTGGACGGTGTAGACAGTCTCTGGGACATGGATTTGATGGATATAGTTAACTTTTCGAAGCAGAATGACGGGTACCAATACGTA
Organism: Archivesica marissinica; assembly: GCA_014843695.1. Taxonomy (NCBI): domain Eukaryota; kingdom Metazoa; phylum Mollusca; class Bivalvia; order Venerida; family Vesicomyidae; genus Archivesica; species Archivesica marissinica. Next base: position 4,564,470 of record CM026401.1, on the reverse strand, counting down.
TTGGTAGCCATAGACGTGTGTTCACGCTTTGCTCACGTTCAACCAGTTAAAAGTAAAAAAGCACAAGATGTAGTAGACGCTTTAACGCGAGTATTATCGGGTCCACGGAAACCAAACACGGTTCGTACAGATCGAGCAATGGAGTTCAGAAGCAAAGACGTTAATATGTATTTACGTGACAAAATATACACCACTACTACGTTCTGAACACTGAGACCAAAGCCAATTACAGCGAACGTTTAATAAAGATCTTAAAGCATAAGCTATTTAGGTACCTGATGAAAAACAGAAAGCAGCGTTACATAGACGCTCTACAAGACACGACGCACAGCTACAACCACACGATACATCGCAGTTTAGGCACCTCACCCAACACCATTAGTACAGAAAATGAAGACGAAAGCCGTTTGCAGCAGTATTTACTGAGAACCAAAGGAATCTCAACAAAGAGTAAACAGAGAAGATACAAATTTAAACTAGGACAAACAGTACGTTTATCCCACGTGAGAAGCGTGTTTGACAGAGAATATTCTCAAAAGTGGACAGGCGAAATATTCAAAGTGAAAACCCGTTTTAGAGAGGGCCTACCTGTCAATACCCTGGTGGAATGGGACGACGAGGATAGTGTGGATGGTACGTTTTACGAGCAAGAACTGCAAGCCGTGAATGTAGATGAGACCACCAAGTATCATATCGAAAAAGTGCCTAAGAAGCGAATGCGAAATAAACAACGAGAAGTATTGGTCCGCTGGCTACAATGGCCTAAAAAGTACGACAGTTGGATTCCTGAATCAGACGTTAATCGATATTCTTAAAGTTTCTGTATCGTATCTAAAAAATAAAACCTATCACGTGATTCGTTCTTTTTTTATAATATACATACCCGGGGCATTATTTCTTCAGTCTGTCCTCGGACTTGTAAGAGATAACATCATGTATTTAACCAACGTGGTGTGTAGCGCTAATATAGGTTGTATGATAGATCTACGACGATTGTGCTATAGTATATCAGACGTTAGATACGACCCCCGTCGGTTTCTCGGACTGATAAGGCAACATAGGAAGATTGGAGGAAACTGTTTAGTTTTTAAAAGACTGAGGAGATACGCCAGAAGATTACAAAAACTGGGCCTATAGGTCGAATTAAAAGACGTAAAGTGTATAACCGTGTCAGATAGTCACGCGTTAAGCGCTGACCTGAATTTGGAACATTTAGCCAAGGAAAGACCATCCATTTACGAACCGTAGTTGTTTCCCACTGTCAAGTTTAAGACATGAGGGGTGACCTTTAGTTGTTTTCGTAGCGGTAAGATCGTGATCACCGGCATTAAACGGAAGTCTCAAATCGACGATGTAGTCTACCCGGTATTCATTGAACTGGAACTTTATACACGATAGACGTAAGAAGACGAAGAACGCTATCCTATTATCGGCATGGAACGTTCCGAAGTGTATCCGTCTATCCATTATATGACGACATTGATAGACGCTAGCGATACGGATCGCAAAAGAATGTTACTAAACATTAATGGTCGTCAATTGTCGGCTATAGGACAGGTGGCTAAGAGATTGATAAATGGGAAAATTAATACCTTGAGAAGAGACGTTAGAGTGTTGGAAAGACGAAGAATGATGCTAAAAGCTATGGCTTCAGCTAGAGTAAGTGCAGACAGGAAAAAGAGTCTGGTAAAACGGTATCATTCCGTCATACCCGTGATGCTAAACAGCGTTTACATGATTCAGACGGTGTTAGACGAAGTGAAGACATGTTAGAAACATCGTAAGAATGATAGCAGTTTATAAAGCTTAATCATGTACGACCTTCACATGTACCTAAGTAGCCAGGATTCACTCGATATACGTAAGAATAACAATCGATCAGACTTTTGGATTCAGTTCCCACGAACTTATACTCTCGAAGGTCATTGGATGTGCGCCGTGAAAGAGATATCATTCACCTCTAATGCCACGCCAAAGAGCTCAATACTGTATCTCTGCTGCGATATAGTGGAAGAGTCTTACGTCAGAGAAACCTCGCTTCCGGTGTTGAGAAATATCGAGATTCAGAGCCGTTATAAGAAACTAAAGGCGTCAGAGTTTAGCATTCCGATGTACGTACCGTGAAAGTCACAAATTTGAATACAATCAGACTATACTTGCTGGACGAACATTTAAACCAGATCGAGTTTCAGTCCAGCGATCTTCACTGCGTTCTGCATTTGAAAAGGAGAGAATGGGTTCCATAGAAGTATACGACTACAAACAACAGAAATGGGTACCTTACGTACCCGACTATGATAAATGGTATCAACATTTTAAGGACATGAGAGACGGCTATGTACAACCAGATCATTTAGGACGGTATATTAGTGTGGTACATGTTGTAATTTTGTGGGAATTTTTGCTCAAGTTTGATTTTTTGTGTTATTTAGGTTACTTAGACACCAAAGAGTAAAAAAAGTATTTTATACATTGTTTTCAATCACTATATTGGCGGCCATCTTGAATTTCAAAATGGCCGCCATTTTCAACCTATTCTGTACAATATCTCTACTTGTAGATAACCTAGGACATTGATGTTGGTGTCTATGCCCACATTTTAAGGGTACAGGAATCTGAAAATGCCATTATTAAAGTGTTAGTACATATGGATGTTAATATAACAGCTATTTGGGGAACGTTTGTGTACATATTATAGGATTTTATTTAATATTGCACATGAACTTGTATAATTTTTATGGCTTATGAATTTGGCTTACCATCATTTAAAATACTGTGGAAAGAGACATTAATTTATTCCCCATCAGAATCCATATCTACAGCTTGTTGTGTGTTTAAGCAGTTGTCATCACCCTCACATTCACACATCTCTGTACAGCACAGATTGTTCTGTTTACATGTAGATATACCAGAACACTGGCTAACTTTACAGTTGCACTTTAGTATTTCTACGACTGATGCTGGGGCAGCTTGCACAGCAGACACAAGCCTGTCATTGTCTTTCATCCAACATAGGTTACATGGACCAAGGAGTGTTGGATCAAGTACTCTATCCTGAGCCCATATATGTGCTTGAAGGTGAGAGCGCAATATATATTGAAGCCAATCACCATCAGTTGGTGGAGGCCGATCAACGCCTTCATTTGCAGAACGTCTTCTGTACTTCTGCAACATCAGGGAACCAGGATCACTACAAGAAACATTATGTGTGCTTCCAAGCATACAAAGAAACTCTTTGCACCCAGTAATCACATCTTCCTGTGGTGTATCACCTTCTCCAAGTTGTGAAAGTGCTTCAATAATATGTTAAGGAGCCTTCATAAACACCTTCAGTCATGTTTACCTTCCAACTCTACTAATATGTCATGTTGTGTCTGTTCCAGTGATGGCATGGGACCCCGGCAGAGCAGCTGCCTTTTCTGACCCTAATTTTGTATAAATTGCTTCTAAGTCTACTCTTCTTCGATTTTCACTGGTGCCTGTTACAATACCAGACTTTAAACCCAACATATTTAGTCTTCGTAAAATGAGGACCCACAGTCTATGTCATGTGTAAAGAAATCAACCTCATTACCATTTTCTTCATTCACCACCTCCAATACATGTAGCATCATGACAGTGTCTGCTTCCTCGTGTGTGCTGATGTCTGTGATTGGGTGGTACTTTGGTAAGTTGGTAAGGATTTTCATGCGAGTTGCTGTAACTACTGGCTTCTTACACAGTGCTATTGCTTTCTCAGCTAAGAAGAAGGTAAGCTGATCTTTACTCTTCTTGCTAGACAGAAACGTTGTCTTGTCCTTTATAGGAGTGGAAATCTCAATATGTAGGTCTTCACTAGGGCAATCCTTCCCGTATCTGATGTTGTCCTTTATTTGTATGGCATAATTGTCAAAAATGCGTCCACCAGTGTATTCATTTAGCATGGCATCAATGTTATTAGCAAACGTGTTGCCAAGATCTTCACAGGACATAAATGTGACTGCATGCACCAACGCCTGAACAACTGCCATGGCATCTATAATGAGGTATCTCTTGTTGATGTTGGATGTAATAGATTGATTGTCATTCGACTTTAGCTGATACTCTTTGGTGTTACTTTTGATAGTTATCTTCTTGGACAGATTATCCCAGTTTTTATATTTCAGTTTTGTCATAGGGTCCCACAAGTTTACATCTCCACGTATACGGTTTTCAACAAAGGATTCGTTTGCATTTTCTCCTCGAACCTCTAAGTTAAGAACACTTTCCTGTGTTTCTTTTCCCAACACTTTCTTGCTCATGCAGTTCAATAGATGTGCTCCTTTGTCTTTCAATAGCTTCATTGGCTCTAATACCAGCTTAAGGGATTCTATATTCTTGCCCTGTCGTTCTACTAGAGTATGTGAGGAGAGGTGGTGATCAGGACTGTGTGGAAACTCAGACACTCCTAGCATGTCTGTGGTTTCTCGAGACAGACGGCCTAATTCAGGAGCAGCAAGACAGTACTTCATTAGGGTTGCTGGCTTATTGGTAATCACTCCTAGACCACCTTCTCCTTTCCGGATCTTATTTTCTTGTTCCTGAGTTTGGTCTACACCAACACTTGTGAATGAGGCTTTCATCGTTGTCACAGCAAACTCACCTGCCATGAGCATGTTCCATATATCAGGGTCAGTATCTTTAGTTGAATATGTACATGAAGTGAATTCCACAATATTCTGAGCATAATCCAGTCTGTTGTAGGCAACAAAGTATGTGGAAAGTTTCCAAAGATGCTAAATACAATGTTTGTTGGGATCCTTGACATATCGATGGAAATTCAGAAGTGTCTGGACTTGGCGCATGTATATACGAATCCATCTATGCATAGGAAATGCGTCATGGCTCTTGTCAAATCATCAAACTGTTTTTCTATATTTATGCTTTCTATCTGTACCATCAATCCTTTGTGGGAATTTTGAATAGCTGTTCTGTCAACAAGGTCACCTCTACATGCTTCAGCCAATTCACCCAAGCTGCTAGTTAGAGCTAGTTGCACTTGAGGATTTTCAGAAAAGTATTCTTGGAACCTAAGGTCAGATAACACTTGTAATGTTGTTTCATGAGCATACACAGCGCGGTTGTAGTGGCTACCATTTATTATTTGATTGATAACAACTGAGTCGTACAGTCCCGATTGAACCCAGGTCTCATCGATACCACTATGCTATATAGTCTTCCCTAAACACCTGATAGCACAAAACTGGTGTGGAAGGGGCCTGGCAATATCCACCACTTGTCCTTGTACTGGTCACTGAGATGCTCGAATTTAACTGCCCTTTTGTAAAGGTCCATATCAAAAGTAATCATGACCTTTCTATTGTTCTCAGGACATACAACTCTGTTTAGCTGATATAAGTGTTCTATTACTGTCACCAGTGTGGACAACTCATGGGCTGGATTATCTATTATGGACAGATTATAGTCAACATTCAGTAACATTTTAATAGCATTCATTCATATTTTGTTTAAACACCTCTATAAAACATGTTAAACCATCATCTTAGTACAATTTATATTAGTTTGATGTGTTCTGCAATAGTGTTAATGTAATTTCTAGATTCCCAGACTCCTAAATTGTGGGTATAGGTACCAACATCAAGGCCCTATATCATCTACAAGTAGAGATATTGTCCAAAATAGGTTTAAAATGGTGGCCATTTTGAAATCCAAGATGGCCGCCAATATAGTGATTGAAAAAAATGTATAAAATACTTTTTTAACTCTTTGGTAACTAAATAACATAAATAACACAAAAAATCAAACTTGAGCAATATTTCCCACAACTATTTTAAAAGCTACAAAATGTACCACACTATATAGTGGGAAGTGGTTCTAGAAACAGAGGATTAAAGGAAGAAGAACAGAGTCGTCCAGTAGTCAAACTAGTGTCACCCGTAGCTCAAGCGACCGAGATTGCCAAAGCGGAAGTAGAAAGAGAGCATAAGAAGGAAGATGGTAAAAAGCGTAAGAACACGAAAAGCGTACTGTCTATATCAAAACGTACAAATCGCAATATCTACGATCCTGAAGACCAACTGGCATACTAGTAAAATATGAACCAAGACTACTTTAACCGAGACGAAGTATCTATATTTGTTGCATCGCCTTCGAGACTTCTATACAGTCGAGAGAATGGATCGAATATCGACCCATCAATCAAATTACGGACACTTCCGTACTGGAGTTTAACATTCCGCCGCAGTCATCGGCTTACGTCGACCTCAAGAGAAGCGTCCTGAACGTCAAGTTGAGTATCGTCGGTGAGGATGGTACGCCTATAGAACATTCGGTCGTAGCGGCGCTCATCAATATGCCCCTACACACTATAATTAGGCAGGTGGACGTCACCTTTCAACAGACTCAGATATCTCACGACGGAACCGACTACCCTTACAAAGCCTACATAGACACGATTCTGAAGACCAACAGAGATATCCAACAACACGTAATGACAAGTCAGATGTTTTACAAAGATGTAGGAACCGATACTGCCGATGCCAAGACGGGCCCTAATTCAGCACTATTTGTTAGATATACTAGAACGTTAGGAGGGAAAATCGTGGATTTGGAGGGACCATTGCTTTTGGATTTGTTTCAACAGTCCAAACTTCTCATCAACGGCGTATCGATAGGTCTCAAACTGTGGTCGGGACAGAACTCCTTCAGACTGATGTCAGACTCTATAAATCCGAAAGAAAAAGTACAGATTGTGGACGCCCGTTTTAAGCTATGCGTCCAACGTCTCAACAGTGCGGTCATATTAGCGCACGAAAAACTCATTCAAGACCAACCTGCCATCTACCCTCACCTACGTTCAGAGATCAAGACGACATCCATCGCAGCAGGACAGTATAGCTACAGCTCGGACGACAATTTTCAAGGATTAGTACCCAATAAACTGATCGTGGGACTAGTAGCCAGTGCAGCGTATACGTGAGACTACGGCAAGAACCCGTTCTACTTTCAGAATTATGACTGTAGTTCAATGGGCCTGTACGTGGATGGCCAGTCTTATCTCTCGCAACCATTACAGCCTAATTACGGAGCCAATCTGTACGTAGACTGCTACAGGACATTAGCCCTATTCAGGAACGATATCAACGTGGACAGGGACGAGTATAAGAACGGTTACTGTACGTGATGGATATCGATCCGTTCTACACGTTCAACACCAAAAGAAAAGGACATTGTCGTCTGGAACTCAAGTTTGGCACCGCCTTACCAGAGAGTGTCACCTTGATTGTGTACGCAACTTTCCCTGAAATTCTCTACATTAACGGTGCCAGGGGAGTGTTTGTAAAATGAATAATTGGCAGTTAAAGGAACTCCTGAGACAATATCCAGTCACAATATGCGCTGCCGATCAAGTTAGAATACAAAGGGGACGCTTCGTTATTTCAAACACAGACACCAGAGACGGACCGGATAAATATTGGGTAACGTTCTACTTTCCAGTCAGAGGACCCTACGAATTTTTCGATTCTCTAGGAAGAAAACCAATGGACTATGATGCGGGCTTCGAAACAATATTACAAAGACACTATTTTATGAATTATGACCAGCTACAACGTTCCAACTCGGACATGTGCGGACTTTACTGCGTGTACTACGTCATGAATCGATCTGTCGGAATGTCAATGAAAGACATAGTGAAACCATTTCAAGTTCACGGACTGTCAAGGAATGATGACTATTTTGAGACATTTTTAAAGAAAAACAAATAAAATGTGTCTTTTTGTGAATTTTATTATGTATATAGATCGTATAATAAATTATTAGAATAGAACTTTATCGTCTTTATTGTTCATTCAAAATGATATCCAGTCTATTGGCAAACTGGTCTTTGGTTTCTTTGCCATAGGTTTCTTCTTCCTCTTTTCAACGTCTGTTTGTTTCTCTTGTTTACACGTTCACGTGTAATAAAGCGATGTCCTTATACGTCCTAGGTTTCACGGGGTCCTTATTCTTAGGTGTGTCCTGGAGCAAACGTTGGTACTTTTCGTAGGGAATTAGTATTAGTTTCTCCATTACTGTAACACAGATTCCAAATAAACTGAGGAAATGTTCACCAATGCACACACAATACGCTGTTTGTTCTTTATAGCTTCCTTCTTCTGTCGATATCCCACTTTTCTATTGCCCAGAAGATGAATAAGTATCCTGTGACGTTTCAGTCGGTTCTTTTCGGTAGGGTATAATCTAATTTTGGACTTGATGATGTTGTATGCGATCTGACCTATGGCTCTAAGTTGATTTCTGGTTATAGTGCGTAGTAACGCTTTTCTCTGTGTCGTGGACGTCTGTATTATAAGTTGTAAGAAATGGCGCTGTTGCTTTATAAGTTCAACCATGGTTACTCTTACGTCTGAATTTCTTCTTCTTACGTCTATCTATAGATTATGGGATCTTGTCCCGGAAAGATGTCCGTCCTAAGGCGATATATTTCGTCACTGTGAGGACTCATGTCGACGATGAAGTAGCCTCGCTTTAAAGAGTCTTCATAAGCTTTCGTGAAACCTCGAGCTTTTCCTGGGTAGAGTTGGCGTCCCATAATTCCCACTTGCGATACGTCTCTCAAGTTTTTCATCAATACCATGTACCAAGTATTTAAGGCGATAGTTCTGGAGTGTTTTCCTCTAGGGTACACATTCTGGGTAATTAAAATAACACTGACGCATTTATGGTGCGTTCCTTGCGTAAACAACAGTTCCATTTCTTTGTTTTGTACAACGTCGTGTACCAAATCGTCAATAACGATCAATTTATGACGTCTGTCGCGCGTAAACGTATCCAATTCTTCTGACTTCGGTAATCCTAGTTTACTGGTAAAATTCGGTACGGTTTGTTCCATCTCATCAAAGATCCGTTGATGTATACCGTAACAGTATAGGACGTGAGAAGGAGGGTCTCTGGCGTACATGCGCGGTAAATTCTTTAAAAACCTGTACACCCACTGCGTTTTACCGCTTCCTGTTTGTCCACTGATACACATACTGGAACACGGTTCAAATGGCAACAACGACTTCATTATTTCTTTAACTTTGGACTAGGTAGAGCGTAAACGATACAACTGCTCAACACACTTATCCACAACTCATTGGTACCGTTTTGAAGCGACAAGTTTATGATAGACGTAATTATGATGACGTAGACGATAATCATTTGACTAAAGTAGAAAATTTCGGCTTGGGTACCCTGGTTCCTAATAATTGCCACCTGTCTCCATCGGATCTGTTTTCTTCGTCGGGTTTGGGAAAGTTAATGAAAGTTTCCCTTTCGGGTGTATTAGATTCGATGTTGTTCATGTTCTTACGTACTATACATTGTAATAAAAATGCGAGGCAATGTATTATTACGTACTTTTATTCTTATCATACAAATCAAATGATGACAAAAACCAAATGCTAATGACATTAATTGCGATTGTATCGTCACATATCGAAATTACGGAGACAAAAACTTAAATGGCAAAGACAAAAACAGAAATGACAAAAACTGAAACGCTTGTGTCAGAAAGTCTTCTGTACTTATGGAACCTCGGGGAACCAAGATCACTACCAGAAACATTATGTGTGCTTCCAAGCATACAAAGAAACTCTTTGCACCCAGTAATCACATCTTCCTGTGGTGTATCACCTTCTCCAAGTTGTGAAAGTGCTTCAATAATATTTTGAGGAGCCTTCATAAACACTTTCAGTCCTGTTTTCTTTTCAACTCTACTAATGTGTCCTGTTGTATCTGTTCCAGTGATGACATGGAACCCAGGCAAAGCAGCTGCCTTTGCTAACCCTAATTTTGTATACATTGCTTCTAAGTCTACTCTTCTTCGATTTGCACTGGTGCCTGTTACAAACTTACAATACCAGATTTTAAACCCAACATCTTTAGTCTTCGTAATATGAGGATCCACCAGTCTGTGTCCTGTGTAAAGAAATCAACCTCATTACCATGTTCTTCATTCACCACCTCCAATGCATGTAGCATCATGAGAGTGTCTGCATCCTCGTGTGTGCTGATGTCTGTGGTTGGGTGGTAATTTGGTAAGTTGATAAGGACGTGCATGCGTGTTGCTGTAACTACTGGCTTCTTACACAGTGCTATTGCATTCTCAGCTAAGAAGAAGGTAAGCTGATCTTTTAGTCTTCTTGCTAGACAGAAACTTTGTTTTGTCCTTTATTGGAGTGGAATTCTCAATATGTAGGTCTTCACTAGGGCAATCCTTCCCGTATCTGATGTCGTCCTTGATTTGTAATTTCTTGGCATAATTGTCAAAATGCGTCCACCAGTGTATTCATTGAGCATGGCATCAATGTTATTAGCAAAGGTTTTGCCAAGATCTTCACAGAACATAAATGTGACTGCATGAACCAATGCCTGAACAACTGCCATGTCATCTACAATGAGATATCTCTTGTTGATGTTGGATGTAATAGATTGATTGTCATTTCAAGGCATGGATGAGGTCACTTTTAGTATTGGAAAACAGAAGACTTTCATCTGAGTTCATAAGCATGGGATTTACATTCAGAAATTGCAGACTGGAGGTCAAAGTCTCGTTCTGATCTGGCAATAACTAAGAGTCTGGAGAAAAGTGTAGTTGTCGACTTTAGCTGATACTCTTTTGATAAGTTATTTTCTTGGACAGATCATCCCAGTTTTTATATTTCAGTTTGGTTATACAGTCCCACAAGTTTACATCTCCACGTATACGGTTTTCGACAAAGGATTCCTTTGCATTTTCTCTTCTAAGTTAAGAACACTTTCCTGTGTTTCTTGTCCCAACACTTTCTTGCTTCTTTGTCTTTGAATAGCTTCATTGGCTCTAAGAATAGCATAATGGATTCTATATTCTTGCCTTGCCGTATGTGATGAGATGTGGTGATCAGGACTGTGTGGAAACTCAGATACTCCTAGCATGTCTCTGGTTTCTTGAGACAGACGGCCTAATTCAGGAGCAGCAAGACAGTACTTCATTAAGGTTGCTGGCTTATTGGTAATCACTACTAGACCAACTTCTCCTTTCCGGATCTTATTTTTTTGTTCCTGAGCTTGGTCTACACCAACACTTGTGGATGGGGCTTTCTTCGTTGTCACAGCAAACTCACCTGCCATGAGCATGTTCCATATATCAGGGTCAGTATATTTAGCTGAATATGCACGTGAAGTGAATTCCACAATATTCTGAGCATAATCCAGTCTGTTGTAGGCAAAAAAGTATGTGGAAAGTTTTTCCAAAGATGCTAAATACAATGGTAAGTTGGGATCTTTGACAGATCGATGGAAATTCAGAAGTGTCTGGACTTGGCGCGTGTATATACGAATCCATCTATACATAGGAAATGTGTCAAAATCATCCAACTGTTTCTCTATATGTATGATTTCTATCTGTACCACCTTTGTGGGCATTTTGAATAGCTGTTCTGTCAACATGGTCACCTCTACATGCTTCAGCCAATTCACTCAAGCTGCTAGTTAGAGCTAGTTGCACTTGAGAATTTTCAGAAAAGTGTTCCTGAAACCAAAGGTCAGATAACACTTGTAATGTTGTTTCATGAGCATCCACAGCTCGGTTGTAGTGGCTACCATTTATTATTTGTTGACAACAACTGAGCCGTACAGTCCCGATTGAACCCAGGTCTCATCGATACCACTATGCTCTATAGTCTTCCCTAAACACCTGATAGCACAAAGACTGGTGTGGAAGGGGCCTGGCAATATCCACCACTTGTCCTTGTACTGGTCACTGAGATGCTCGAGTTTAACTGCCCTTTTGTAAAGGTCCATATCAAAAGTAACCACGACCTTTCTATTGTTCTCAGGACATACAACTCTGTTTAGCTGATATAAGTGTTCTAATGCTGTCACCAGTGTGTACAACTCATGGGCTGGATTATTTATTATGGACAGAGAGTGGGTATAGTCCACATTCAGTAACATTTTAATAGCATTCATTCATATTTTGTTAAACACCTCTATAAAACATGTTAAACCATCATCTTAGTACACTTTATATTAGTTTGATGAGTTCTGCAATATTGTTATGCAATTTCCAGATTCCCAGACCCCTAAAATGTGGGTATAGGTACCACAATCAAGGCCCTATATCATCAACAAGGAGAGATATTGTCCAAAATAGGTTTTAAATGGTGGCCATTTTGAAATCCAAGATGGCCGCCAATATAGTGATTGAAAAAATGTATAAAATACTTTTTTTCTCTTTGGTAACTAAATAACACAAAAAATCAAACTTGAGCAAAGTTTCCCACAACTATTTTAAAATCTACAAAATGTACCACACTATATAAAATAATTTAGATTTAGGGAAATAATATCCGTTATAATATACTGTTCATAGTTGTACGTTATAATATACTATCACGTACAAAGTTGCTTCAGATTTAGAGAATAGTGTAAATTAAGATATACCCATGTAATGGTCACTGATACCGAGTTGGGTATTCGTGGGAGATCGAGGCTCAAGAAACGAGACCTCTTAGAGGCGATCGCGAAAGTTCGCGCTGCCGAATACGCGAGACGTCTCCGGCGGGCGGCAAAGACGGGGTGATTCCCCGCATTCAGGAGATATAACCCTCTTAAAAAGGCCCAGCATGTCCGTGAGGCGGGGCAGCTCAAGGCCGAAGTCGATGCAGCGCTACGGGTCGAGAAGTACACCACCCGGGTCTCGAGGCGGCCGCGAGAGCGCCTGCCGCTTCTCCGCAAGATCACGGAACGCCAGAGGAGACCGCATCTACACGGCCTGACTAAGAACTCGAAAGAACCCCTAGCCTAGATCGCGAGAGAAGGTCCCAAAATTCTTCGCTCGCGGAATATACATTCGACCTGGACATCCTGGTCCCTCCACCGGTCTCTCTCCCTGTCGGCGAACCGTGGGTGGATATCTTTAACGGCGACAACGACGAGTTTAAAGTTGATGGCGCCATGGCGGTCTTATCCTGATGGAGGGTAGAGGCCAGAGTAGGTCGTATGTCTCTGGATGCCACTATGACGGATGTCAGAGCTGCGAGTTTTATATTCGTTTTACTTTCATAAATCGGAAGTGTGGCATTTGAGTCATCGACATTTGATATGGATGAAAAATATGAGTTCAAGCAGTTCGCTTTTTCTTTTTCAGTTACATGTATATGACATTGTACACAGTTATCAATATGATGTTTCTCTCATTTGTCTGTGTTGACATTAATACCTGTATGTCTAATTGCCATCGTCGTCATCTGCATCAGAGGCTACATCACATTTAGTCAGTTCGCTATGACAGTCCTCAGCATGACATCCGCAAAATACAGTGCACGGTAGTTTACTGCTCACACATCCACATCTTCCTGATTTGCAAGGTCTATCACTTTCACAAGCGCAGCGAATCAGTTACAATATTTCTTGTGGAGCAAGGGACACATCTTCATGTATCGGTTTAGACAGCATAGTCTTGGAACTGTCGTCACGAACGTATCCATGTTCTGTCGGATCTAGCGAAGGAGGGTCTAGATCCAAAGCATGTTTCCAAACAGCTGCCTGCAGGTGTGCTCGTTTGACATTTTCCAGAAATGCTTCTGTTGTGGGAGGTAGAGACTTTAGCTTTGGTATGGCTGTGGTGCCCTTTCCCACCTCTGTGGCCCATGCCTTCTTCCTTGCGTCAGACATACTACTACAGTCCTTGTGCCCATAGCATGTGGCCACATACTTGGATGCATGTCTTGTTATATCTGGTAACAATGCATGAATGTCACCCAAAAGTGACAAGGAGTAGCCTACTCGCCGTACTTTTAGTACCCTGACTTTACCAATACCGAAATTTAGCATGCACATGTATCACAACCCGATAGGGAGTGCATAGACAACAGTCCATCTACTATGCTCTGATGTTGTTTAACAGTAGCTTGTATGTCAATAACATTTCTACCATGAATCGGTGATTCCATGATCATGCGACTGGTTAACTGTCGCTCAAAGTGGTGGTAAAGCATAAGGATGAAGACATCGATATCATCTGCAATAACTGACACGCCTATTTGGCATTCAGTCGCAACTGTTACAGTTTGTTGAACAATGATGGAGTCTGCCTCGTCATGAGATGTAGATGATCACCACTACCCCATAACTTATTTCAACTGGTGTGTTATCACAACTGCTAGTGATGACAAGTGTGTGGGTCATTGTGTAGTCTCCATGGTAGTGTCTCTGGTCAGCTCTTCACAGATACTTTCAATCAGCTGTGATTTATTTTCTGACACTGTCAGGACAACTGTCTGTGTGGGCAGAGGTGTATCTAGAGCCAGTCGATGTACTCTGCTTGCTTCTGTTGTTCTATTGCATCTGGTCGTACTCTTGGTACTGAAATCCTGGTACCTGTCGACCACGAGATAAACATCGCTAGAAATAAGTTTATGTTGGATGTACTGTTTGAAGTTCACAACAAAGTCACAGACTGTCCCATTCACTGGCCAGTGTATCACCCAGAGGACACGATAGTAATGTATTGATGTATATTGTGTCACGACAGCTAGCCTGGAGTCCTATGACTCGTGAAAAGAGAAGTGTGGTATTGAACAACTTTGCTGTACCAATATTCACATGCTTTTTTGTTATTTACATTGTCATCGTATTCTTTGAAATGGGATTGTAGAAGCCATCTGGCCAAGCACCCTCGAATTCTTCCATTTCTTTGGTCCCAATGGTCACAGTCTTATCAACGTTCACTGAAACAGGTGCCACTCGACCACTGACAATGTTCACTATCTTGTCTGCTTCGTTGGTGACATCAAACCGGTCTCCCGAGAGGTTTGACGGCGGCCATCTTGGATTTATGCAAATGAAGGAGTTGTCGAATCATAATAAAAACTATTCCATTTGGTTCCTAATGTCTTAAAGCCCTGTTAAAACATTTTAGATTGTTTTAAAATCCATTCTAGAAGCCGAGATATCTTAATTATAGTATATCCAATAGAACACTGGCGGCCATCTTGGTTTTATGCAAATTAGAAAAAATGCCCAATGGTGACAGGGTGTCATCAAGCGGATTTGTAATATTTATGATCTCAGTGACCCAAATGAATAAAAAAACATTGTATATACTCCACTTCCAGGGTAAGCTAGTTGGCTGCTGGACTAATGTGGCGGCAACTAATAAAATTATAACCTTGGACGAAGTTGCTATCCTTGGGCTGTCGGCTGTCAACCCGAATAGGACTACTGGATTCCGAGAACAAGACGCTGACAGACAGTAACGAGGCTTTGTCATCTCATGTCCAGGCTCTAGAGACAATAGTCGACTCGGCCGAACAATACAGCCGACGTAATTGCCTGCGGTTTGCTGATGTTGACGAGGACAGCAAGCTTTTTAAGGCTGATCTAATTCAAGGATGCTGGTCAACGGATGGAACAATTTTGATCAAAGTATTCGATACCATCAGGCGCATTCAGACTGAGGCTTATCTAGACAAGTACAAACATCCTGTGACAGCCGAAAAATGAACCAACATCAATGGTGTAACGTAACATTTTTTGTGCAGTAAACAGTCAATTGTTTCGACGAGACAGTGACAGATCAGTGCGCCCTAACGATATTATCGTGTTCTATCATATTACAACAATGGATTTCTTATACGTCTGCGGAAAGTAGCTTATGGATCATGCGACTTGTCTATCCATCCAGTGACACTGTATAATTATATAACAGTGCAATGATGATTCACATATTTATTGACTACATATAGTATTATGTGATTTCTTTCGATGTATAGGACTATATTAAATTGGCGCTGTTTACTCATTTGTCAATATATGTTATAGATATATGTATGCACATTGGTGACCAAAAGCGGCAGCCTCTGTGGTGTGGGGGTAATATGATTACCCTAGTAACCAGTTCCTCGGGAGCTTGAATGGTACTAATCGCTTCTACTACTTATTTCTTTATTTAGTTTCATTCATTTATCTTACACGAGTCATTTCACGGAACCATTGAAACATTGATTTTAAATTGCCAAACCGGTTTATTGAATAAGTCATTATATGCTTAAGACATGTATAAGAAATTATACTTTTACAATTGTGTCTTATTTAGGTGCGATTGAATTTTAGCTAAGCTATATATTACACTTTTACCACAGCATATAGATGTAAACAACGCCAATTTAAGTTTGCAGGTCTTTGTTTGTGTTGTTTTTTATAAAGTGCCGATCAAAAATGTTCCCCAGAAAGACATGTGTATTTTAAGGATATGACCCAGGTCAACGCAAAGCTAGTGCCTGGTTACTCCCTTTATATAGAGTACCGGTGTAACATTTCCGAAGTATGCCCGTGATTATTATTACGGAAGTGCATTGTAAATGGTCATCATTCTCAAAGATCTTGATATTACATTGATTTTAGGGAAGCTGTTATGCATTGTAGTTACATTTTTCATACATGAATAGCAACTTCAGAGTTGAACTCTATCCAGATGACTAGCGGAGAGGGTCGGTGGTTCTACCAGGTCAGTGTCTGACACACAGCTCGGATGGGCAACCGGGGTCTTCCTCAGCATTAATAGCGGACTTGCATAGTCGTGATTTGTAACCACCTTATTTATAGTATCCTCATACGTTGAACTTGATCAGAACTCGTGCAGACCTTTGTTGCATCATTGGCAATTGTATTGATTTGTCATTTAATATCATGCTGGAATTCATCCTATTATACGAGATCTGTGTTCAGTATTGTATAATAATTATGTATAATTAAATCACTGTACTGTACGTGCACTGTAGTGGGTATGAAATTATGAATACAGGAAGTATTCATAAGTTCATATGTATCTATTATGTTCACATGGTAGCTTCATCAACGTTCACATTGCGTGTATACTAGTATAACATTTTCCCAGCACTACATTCATTTCAATGAATGGTAGTTCATATATTAATTTTGATTTCATATGTTTCTTTTAATTTCATTGGAAATAGATATTCACTCAAGATGCCTTCATATACTTGTCCGTTTCTTTATTTTGTCACTGTATTGCGGAACCACCACCTCACCCCAACGGCTATATTTCAACCTGGTATTACATAATGAACATTGACATACGTTTATACAGGATAAGAGTAGGCGTTTTCACTCCTTTACACACAAGGGCCAAAGGAATGAAACCATTCACAGCTTTCGAGCTGCTAACATGGCTTTCCCTTATTCTCCTACTCTGTGGTGACGTTCATGAAAATCCTGGACCTAACTCTCATACATCTGATTCGCTTTCATCTGTTATTCATCTTCGGACTCCAGTTACTATGACGACGACGCTATGCTTCAGTCCTTCAGTATGGCTTATCTTTTGCTCATTACAACGTACAAAGCTGTCTGGCGAAAATAGATGTCCTGAGTACTGAATTATCTCACTTTGATGTGTTGTCCTTTACCGAAACATGGCTAGGGAATAATATTGATTCTTACAATCTTGCTATCCATAACTACTCAAAACCTTTCAGGGAGGATAGGACGTCTGACAACTACGGTGGAATTCTTGTTTATGTTAAAGATAACGTTCCGGCACTTTGAAGGCTTGACTTAGAACCTCAAGATATAGAATGTGTATGGGTCGAGCTTCATCTTAAGAGTAAACGGATACTTCTGTGAACTTTCTACATGACAACAAGCTCTTCTCCACCTGTCTTAGCTAGTATTGATAATTATATCGGTCTTGCAATTGATTCAAATGTGGATATCATTGTTACAGGTGATTTCAATCTTGACATGCTAAACAATAACACTCGCAACAAGGTCAACAGCATCACTCATTAATCGATCTCGTTCTAGTTACTTCTAAGGACAGTGTGTGAGTCAGCTGTGTTGGTGATCCTTTCCTAGGTCAAAACACAAGGTACCATTGTCCTATATTTTGCTGTTACAGACATGAGAAGTCCAAAGTACCTAATTTCAAACGAACCGTCTGGCAATATGATATTGGGAATTATGCAACACTCAGGGAACGAACGTCAAACTTTAATTGGGATTCACTTATACATTGACACATATACAACAAACATAACTAACACTATCATCCGATTAGCAGAAGATGCCAAGTAAAATAGTAACAGTGCGTCAATCAAACCCACCATGGATGCATAACGAAATTAGAAAATACATACGAAAGCGCAGAAGGACATATAACAAAGCACGCATAACACAACTACAACACCACTGGGATAAATACAAACAGATCAGAAACAAAACACTTACGCTAATAAGACATGCTAGAAAAACACGATTAAGTCCAAAATAGCAGATAAATTGAAAGATGAACATTTGGAACCAAGTGCTTTTTGGAAACACTTACACATATAATAAAAAACAACAACACAAACACAAAGATACCTATTCTAAAGCAAAATGACGTCTTCTACGTCTCAAATAATGAAAAAGCAAATTGCTTAAACAACGTCTTCCAACCACAGACAATACATAATGACTCTAAAACGACACTACCAGCTACAACCATAGGCAAACATGCACCAACATTAGCTGTGCTAGTAATTTCTCCAGATGAGGTCACATCCACGCTAAGCAACATTAAAACTGGAAAGGCATCTGACCCTGATAACATTAACAACAGGGTTTGAAAGAACTGTCTGTTGAATTGGCACCACTTTCTTCTTTGTTTAATTACTCCTTGGTCATAGGTAAAGTCCCAGATCAATGGAAACTTGCCAATGTATGTGCTATTCACAAGAAGAACGATCCACAAGCAATTTCAAAGTATCGATCAATCTCACTTCTCAGTACTATAAGTAAAGTAATGGCACGTTTTTAACTTTTTTGTCTGAACATTTGGATGTGTACCTAAAAATTCTACGGTCAATCAACTCACCTCTATCAATCATGTATTCTGTCATGCAATCGATGAAGGAAATGAAGTGGTTTTCAGTGAAATTACCAAGGCTTTCGACCGCATTTGGCATCGTGGCCTCCTTTATAAATTACAAACTAATGGAATCTTTGGAAACCTTCTTACCTGGATCGGTGACTATCTTACCGGACGTATGCAACGCGTTGCTCTTTCTGGCACTTTCGCTGATACTTTACCTATAATGGCTGGTATACCACAAGGTTCTATTCTCGGTCCTTTGTTGGTCATTGTGTTTATAAATGACATTGTTGATCGTATAAACTCTGCAATTCGTCTCTTTGCTGATGATACAAGTCTCTACATCATAATTGATAATCCAAATTCAGCGGCAGAACAACTCAATTCTGATCTCATAAAAATTAAGGAATGGCTTGTGACATTCAATCCAAGTAAGACTGAATCACTTCTCATCTCACGCAAACTCAAGAAACCCATCCACCCTCCACTATATATGAATGATGTTTCCATTGAAGAAGTACACTCACATAAACACCTTGGTATAACTTACTCTGATGACGGTACATGGCACGAGCACTTTGACAGCATAAAGGAAAAAACATGGACACGTGTTAACATCATGAGACCACTTAGGTTTATTCTTGATAGGAAAACACTGTCCACTATGCACACTGCATTTATCCGACCATTATTAGAATAATCAGATGTAGTTTGGGACAATATCACGCTAAGAAATTAATGACCTTGACAAATCCCAGCTTGAATCTGCAATAATTATATCTGGGGCATCAAAACTCGTATCTACAGGGACACATGCTTGAAACAACTTCAATCACGCAGACGCAAACACAAACTTATACGTTATCATGTCTTCATAAACAATTAATATCCATACAGATACAGGTTATGGTACCGACCATACATGTATCTATGCAGAACTGAACTGCTTCATTGTTCTGTTAATATTGTGGAGAACATAACCACAACAATTCACAAGTTGTAACATAATTCAGTTAAGTATATAGTGTTTATGTATAGGGCAATCAGATTGCATTCCATACAGATCGACACAAACTCATAGCTATACTTTTGTGTAGATAGGAGGCAGCGAAACTAGGTTGACCAGCTAGACATAGTGTCTTTGAAGTGGTACATTAATATACTCATATTAGTAAAGTAAGAACATTAAACATACAAACTTACAGTCCACGTAGACTCTCTCTGCAAATGAAAAATAAACATGTTAAATGTTTGTAATAGTGACAGGGTCGTACGAGTATATTTTGTAAATGTCATGCAACTATTATTAGGCGATGCGAACGCATTATTGGAAGATAAGATGGTTTGTGAACTGTTGTTTTAGTTGCGATGTTAATCCTATATATCGTTCTTTCGCTCACGATGTAGAGATCAATGCATACGATAAGTATATAAACAGTTGGGAACCAAGATCAACAATGTCAATCCCCTCTTGACACAGGCGAAATAAATGGAGAGTGTATACATTGTTTAAAATTGACTATACCTGAGAAGTATTGTAAATTTGTATTACGTAACACCCAGGCAATGTTCAGCAATTCGCAAATTTCGACTGAATGTTGCTCCCATTAGGATGGAAACGAGTCTGTATGAAGGTTGCCATATGAAGCTATGATTTGTCCTTTAGGTGATATTGATACTATTGAACACGAGATACATTTAATATTGTGTTGTCCAGTTTACAATGAATTAAGATACAATTTATTCGCAAAGGCATATGCGCCTATTATTAATTTCTACTCAGTGTCCGAACATGGTAAATATTGTTTCCTGTTTTCAAATTAAGTAATGATTCGCAATTGTGTCAAAACATGCTATATTATTCTACAGAGACGTCCGTTTTTATTATGCAAGTATTGTTTTAATTTGTATATAATGTCATTATGTCTTAGTCTTTCTAACTGTTGAATAATTATTTTATCTCGTCTGTAAAAGCTCCGCTAATCATGGGGTAATTAGATTTCATAAATCCAATTCTGAATCAGTGTGCAATAATACCAATTTTGATTAACAGTGTTTTATCATTGTTCTAGAGCAGTGTTTATTATCCGATTAGCAGTGATGTTGCAATTCAATTCAAAATCTTTATTTCCTCCATCAATAAGATAT
Organism: Archivesica marissinica; assembly: GCA_014843695.1. Lineage (NCBI taxonomy): Eukaryota > Metazoa > Mollusca > Bivalvia > Venerida > Vesicomyidae > Archivesica > Archivesica marissinica. Next base: position 4,543,442 of record CM026401.1, on the reverse strand, counting down.
GCATGTTATATACCAACATAGACAATGGCACAAGTTACTATTAAGCAACAACAACATAATACATTTCGATAATATATGTTATATAATATGCATACTATCTATATAGCATAATTAAGCGTATTTATGGATTATGCTACCAATGTGTTTGTAGGCCTATATATGTATACTGATAACCTGGGCTCCTTGAATGATAACGTTTGGTCGTTTTACATCGTTTCATATACCTGGCCTGCAATTGACTAGTATAATTCATATTGTTCACATATACATGATAGTATGTTCATACAATCAAGCACGTACCCGTATGCACGCTTTGTAAATTGTATGTCTACACCATGCTCGAGAATTGTACCAATAGACGCCCATAATAGACGCCCATAATAGCTTATGGGTCGACGTTTCTTTATCCAACATGAGTAATTCGTTAATAAATAAGCTAGGATGCGTACACAATACATCACTGACAAAGCAAGAACGCAGATGTGAAGTATCCGTGCATTCACTTAGCACGTGCATTACTAGGTGCATCACACATTAGACACACAGAAATGTCATTAGTCACGAGTCTGGGCCATATGTTGGTTACTGAGCGCACCTTGCTGTATTAAATGTGCTGTGATAAATGAGTGTTGTATTATCTTGCTCATCTCTTATAACTCCATGTTGGAGTGGCATTGCACTTGTATGCCGTAAACTGTCTATGTATCGTTATTGTAAATACTGTGTATAGTGATGATATGTCAATAACATATTACTACTACTGGCTTACCATATTTCTACATAAATTATGTTGGTACATGTATCAAAGAAGGCCGATACATTATTGTGTTGGCTATATGAACTATATAGACGTACATATATTAAACGGTATTATAGAGTAAACCCAAGTTTGCTTAAATTTACTCCGTTGTTGTCCAATAAAAACAAAACAGAATTATATATGTTAAGCAAATTTATACACGCAACTATTTAGATACGTGTCCTTAGATCATAAACGGTTAATAAGAATAATAAGATTAATAATTATTATGCACTGATATTGAATGTTTATCATGAAGATGTCCACAAATCGTTTTCATTACGTATTAATTGATATGGTATATGCATTGCATACGGTTCTGTATATGAAATGATTGATCTGAATCATCGATTATTTCTTATTATTATCATGTTTTGTTGTAAATAGTACTTATTCCGATGTCTGAAGATGCGTGGAACAAGGCCCTGTCGAGTTCTTTGCACGCACCCACATGTCTTATAATTTTTTATAAATTATTAGGTTCGTCTCCGAAAAATACAGACAAAGCCTCACCTTGTATATTTTCTTCAACTCGCACAATCTATTAAAATGCATAAGACAGTAACCTAATATTCTATATATATTAGCATACAAATATCACAATATATACTAGTTATATACACACCTCAAACTGTATGTAATGTTGTGTGTTCTTACCCATGCACACGTATCTGTATATGTACTGGTGTGTGACTTCATCCATTGTAAACTTGTACAGTAAGTCATCGTCACATTTGATCATATCAACCGTCACGTCCAGCACGCATATTCCATTCTTATCCATGGCGCATGCATCAACTGTCAGAACCGTATCAGTAATATCGGCTATGTCTGGGTGTTTGCCTGCATAAATGTTGACTGTATGAGTTACAACTTGTTCTAGAGGAGCACGTGCTTTTCTTATATTTACTACACTAGTTGGTGTCAGTAGACATCCAAAAAGGAAATGACTGGAAGGGAATCCATTTGTATCTTTTGATTATCATTGTGTGTGATTAGTTCAAAATACAACAGATCATCAACAAAGTAAAAGTGTATATACTAGGCTATCAAGTGAATTACACACACATATTTATAATATGTTTGTATCAAGATATATCAAAGTCAGCATCTTTATAATAATGGATACCTATATTAATAGCTCTGTTTAAGGCCTCCCTCCCACAAAGTCAGCATCTTTATAGTACATCCTTATATTAATAGCTCTGTATAAGGCCTCCCTCCCACAAAGTCAGCATCTTTATAATACATACCTATATTAATAGCTCTGTATGAGGCCTCCCTCCAACAAAGTCAGCATCTTTATAATACATGCCTATAGTAATAGCTCTGTATAAGTCCTCCCTCCCACAAAGTCAGCATCTTTATAATACATACATATATTAATAGCTCTGTATAAGGCCTCTCTCCTACAAAGTCAATATCGTTATTGTGACGTTTTAATCCTCACGAAAAGGATAGATTGTCATAAAATGCGGAATATTCGACACATTACCTTTAAGTACAATTACGTTGCTCTCGTCGCGGACACACGTAGATGACAACATCTCCTTCCATTGTATCTGCGAATGCCCTCCCCAAAACGAAGTGTTATGCCACACATGTACATTGTCATAATACACATACCAACGAGAGTTCCCGTCATACATAGTATACTCTAATATGTTCTCGCATGAATACACATCTGAAACACGAACAAGCTGCGTGTATATCAATTAGTCACATTCTACTGGTGTCACGTGTTAGGGTGTCACGTGTCGTAGTGTATCATATCAATTTGTCTCGATTATTCTACAGTTACAACACACTGCGCACTAATTAGTCGCCTAAAGGAGTACAGTCGTCTTATATAATTGTTCATAGGATATATCGATTGTCAGACACTATAATACTGCAAAACAACACTAAGCAACAAGAAATGTGTGTGAATGTGTCGTTCTGCTTCATTTGTGTACGTTTATATTATATGCCTTGCTAATGGATAGTCCGTACATTTGGAATTTCTCTTAGACTCCTACTGTTGCCAGAAAATTAATTAATGTATTTTTTTAAAATAATGACATATATTTAAAGACAATTTTATGTCGCCTTTCAACGGCATATGCTTATTGAATATACACTTCTATACAATGTATGTTTGTTAATGTATATTGGTTCGATTAAAAGTAGTTGTCATTTCATTTGTGTACACACAACACGATTTTTGTCAAATCCATATATATTTCTTCACGTTCATGAACTTTTGTGAACATCGATAATGTTGTCTAAATGAACAAATTAGTGAAACGGTTAGAAACGATATAAACAATTTTATCTCACAAATCGAGGTTAATTTATTTCGAATACATTAAACTTATAAAGCAATGTATTGGTGGGTCATTTTCATCAACAAAAAGAAAACAACTATATAAGTCACGTAGTTTCGGTAGAAACGGTTAAGCAACTATACAAGTTATGTAGTTTCGGTAGAAACGGTTATTCAACAATACAAGTCATGTAGTGTCGGTAGAAACGGTTAAACAACTATACAAGTCACGTAGTTTCGGTAGAAACGGTTAAGCAATTATACAAGTCATGTAGTTTCGGTAGAAACGGTTAAACAACTATACAAGTCATGTAATTTCGGTAGAAACGGTTAAGCAACTATACAAGTCATGTAGTTTCGATAGAAACGGTTAAGCAACTATACAACTCATGTAGTTTCGGTAGAAACGGTTAAACAACTACACAAGTCATGTAGTTTCTGTAGAAACGGTTATTCAACTATACAAGTCATGTAGTTTCGGTAGAAACGGTTAAACAACTATACAAGTCACGTAGTTTCGGTAGAAACGGTTAAACAACTATACAAGTCATGTAGTTTCGGTAGAAACGGTTAAACATCTATACAAGTCATGTAATTTCGGTAGAAACGGTTAAGCAACTATACAAGTCATGTAGTTTCGATAGAAACGGTTAAGCAACTATACAACTCATGTAGTTTCGGTAGAAACGGTTAAACAACTACACAAGTCATGTAGTTTCGGTAGAAACGGTTAATCAACTATACAAGTCATGTAGTTTCGGTAGAAACGGTTAAACAATTATACAAGTCGTGTAGTTTCGGTAGAAATGGTTAAACAACTATACAAGTCACGTAGTTTCGGTAGAAATGGTTAAGCAACTATACAAGTCATGTAGTTTCGGTAGAAACGGTTAAAAAACTATACAAGTCATGTAGTTTCGGTCGGAACGGTTATTCAGGTGGAAGACATATTTCATCAGAAAATACATGCAATAAATAAATATAGCCCGCTATAGATCTAACATTGTATATTGCTAGACAGTCTGATTAATGACTGAGGATATATATTAAAACGAATTAATAATTGACACCATCTATCATGAATGGATTTGACGGTACTAAATTAGTTCTAAGAATAGTGAGAGATATGAGTCATTCACCGGAAGGAAGGAAGGAATTCATGAACGTTTTGAAAACTGTAAATATGTGTACAAAATGTTTGTGTCGACTTTCGCCGTAAATACAACGCTGCCCAATCGTTGTTAACCATTCATGGTCGATTAATTCCGGAATATTTTTATTTTAGTATTATTTGTTTTGTAGCTCTAGCACCTTGCACAAAAACTCAGTATGTGGGTGTGTTGTAGGTAGCTACTAGCTTCCGGTTTAATCCATTTGTTCTTGTATATTAATGTTACAACATGATGTAAATATTGATAAAATAAAATATGTTTAAACTAAAGGAGTGTAATTCAAAATCCTTCGTTTACTATGTTAAATCAACACTATTGATATGCTGTCTTCCACAGCCTGGCTTGTTTTAGATTAAAATACTTAACTTATCTCTTATGTAACTTAAAAACTAGGGTTCATTTATCTTCAAAGAGAAAGTGTTGTGTTTACTTACGGGCACTGTCACATTTCACACAAACATAACATAATGCATGTATCGGTGAGCACATCGATATCTAGCCGTCATTGGGCCAATATGATGTCCATATCGGATCGATATTGGATATTATATCTGACCGATATAGATTTGTCCATCGGTTTTGATCGGATCTATAACGCATAGGTCAAATGGATTTAGAAAACGTAGAACTACTATTAATCATCTCTCATCATTAAGGAATATTAGTACACACGCAAGCGTTAGTGGAAAGATACGAGCTTTTTTAAAGACACTGTATTGGAGAGTTTCGTCTAGTGTTATAATATGTCCTATATGTTAAATGGCTTGATGTAGACCATGATGATCATTGTCCCCCTTGCTTATTAACATGTGTGTTGCAATTAAGGTTGTTGATAAATGTGTACGTGTAATGTTAATAACATGATACTAATTCCAACTAATTGATGTAATGTTAATAACATGATACTACATCCAACTAATTGATGTATTGTTAATAACATGATACTAAATCCAGCTAATTGGTGTAATATTAATAACATGATACTACATCCAACTAATTGATGTAATGTTAATAACATGATATTAAATCCAACTACACATCTCTTCACAGGGGTCAACAAAATTACTCGAGAATAAATCACGATTATCTGGTAAAGTGAGCCTAACTGGGAAAATGTGATTAACTTATAAATGTAGCAATGTTGGAGCTTTAGTGTGCATAATTTTGGATTGTAAACATAAATGTAAAAATATGGATTTAGAAGCTAGTAAGTGGTTAGTATCTGAATACTGTATGTGATATTTCCATGTAAATCGTGTAAATCGTGCCACGTTCGCACTCTATTGAAAACCAATCACACCGAACCCACGCACAAGCTTTTCAAAAATATTGTAAAGAAAAAAAGAACTGCTACACTGAATCTTAATATGAGTGATAGCTTGAAAAATCCTGTTTCAACAACTAAAAAACGAGACCTTTCATCGCCAGAGGAACTAGCTCCTAAGAAAAAGACGATCGACAGTGAAATCTCTGTAAAAACAACTACAGATGTGGCGGCAACTAATATAACCTTGGACGAAGTTGATATACAATCGATTGCAGCGGCACTAACAGACACTGTTATTACACGACTATCTGACTCCATACAATGGATGGTAGAGACCATTGTTAAGGGGGTCATCGATGGGCTGTCGGCTGTCAACCCGAATAGGACTACTGGAGTCCGAGAACAAGACGCTGAAAGACAGTAACGAGGCTTTGTCATCTCATGTCCAGGCACTCGAGACAATAGTCGACTCGGCCGAACAATACAGCCGACGTAATTGCCTGCGGTTTGCTGGTGTTGACGAGGACCGCAAGCGTTCTAAGGCTGATCTAATTCAAGGATGCTGGTCAACGGATGGAACCATTTTGACCAAAATATTCGATACCACCAGGCGTGTTCAGACTGTGGCTGATCTAGGCAAGTACAAACATCCTGTGACAGCCGAAAAATGAACCAACATCAATTGTTCACGTAATACGTAACGTAACATTTTTTGTGCAGTATACGTCAATTGTTTCGACGAGACAGTTAACTCATATACAGATCAGTGCGCCCTAACGATAGTATCGTGTTCTATCATATTATAACAATGGATTTCGTATACGTCTGCGGAAAGTAGTTTATGGATAATGCGACTTGTCTATCCGTCCGGTGACACTGTATAATTATATAACAGTGCAATGAAGATTCACATATTTATTGACTACATATAGTGTTATGTGATTTCTTTCAATGTACAGGACTATATTAAATTGACGCTGCTTACTAATTTGTCAATAGATGCTATATATATATATGTATGCACATTGGTGACCAAAAGCGGCAGCCTCTGTGGCGCTGCGGTAATATGATTACCCTAGTAACCAGTTCCTTGGGAGCTTGAAGTATTAATCGCTTCTACTACTTATTTGTTTATTTAGTTTCATTCATTTTTCTTACACGAGTCATTTCACGGAACTATTGAAACATTGATTTTATATTGCCAAACCGGTTTCTTGCATAAGACATTATATGTTTAATACATGTATACCAACTTATACTTTTACAATTGTGTCTTTATTCAGGAGCGCTTGAATTTTAGTAAGATATATATTACACTTTTACTACAGTATATAGATGTAAAAAACGTAAATTTAAGTTTGCAGGTCTTTGTTTGTGTTGTTTTTTTATAAAGTGCCGATCAAAAATGTTCTCCAGTTGTAAATGGTCATCATTCTCATTCTGATATTAGGGAAGCTGTTATGTTCTTAAAACGGGTCCTTCCATGCATTTTAGTTTCATTTTTTATACATGAATATCAACTTCAAAGTTGAACTCTATCCAGATGACTAGCGGAGAGGGTCGGTGGTTCTACCCGGATGTCCGTCAGTGTCTGAAACACAGCTCGGATGGGCAGCCGGGGTCTTCCTCAGCATTAATAGCGGACTTGTATAGTCGTGATTTGTAACCACCTTATTTATAGTATCCTCATACGTTGAACTTGATCAGAACTCGTGCAGACCTTTGTTGCATCATTGGCAATTGTATTGATTTGTCATTTAATATCATGCTGGAATTCATCCTATTATACGAGATCTGTGTTCAATATTGTATAATAATTATGTATAATTAAATCACTGTACTGTACGTGCACTGTAGTGGGTATGAAATTATGACTACAGGAAGTATTCATAAGTTCATATGTTTATAGTATGTTCCCATGGTAGCTTCATCAACATTCACATTGCGTGTATACTAGTATAACATTTTCCCAGCACTACATTCATTTCACTGAATGGTAGTTCATATATTAGTTTTGATTTCATATTTTTCTTTTATTTTCATTGGAGATAGATATTCACTCAAGATGCCTTCAGATACTTGTCCGTTTCTTTATTTTGTCACTGGCTACGTGTATTGCGGAACAATCACCCCAACGATTATAGTTCAACCTGGTATTACGTAATGAACATTGACATGCGTTTATGTTAAAGATAACGTTCACGGCACTTTGAAGGCTTGACTTAGAACCTCAAGATATATAATGTGTATGGGTCGAGCTTCGTCCTATGAGCAAACAGGTACTTCTGGGAACTTTCTACAGGCCACCAAACTCTTCTCCGCCTGTCTTAGCTAGTATTGAGAATTATATCGGTCTTGCAATTGATTCAAATGTGGATATCATTGTTACAGGTGATTTCAATCTTGACATGCTAAAACATAACACTCGCAACAAGGTCAACAGCATCTCTCAACAATATGGTTTATCACAACTCATCACAGAACCAGCACATTACACAGAATCATCAGAGTCATTAATCGATCTCTTTCTAGTTTCTTTTAAGGAAAGCGTGTGTGTCAGTGGTTTTGGCGATCATTTCCTATGTCAAAACACAAGGTACCATTGTCCTATATTTTGCTGTTACAGACATGATAAGTCCAAATTACCGAATTTCAAACGAAACGTCTGGCAATATGATATTGGGGATTATGCAACCCCCAGGGAACGAACGTCAAACTGTAATTGGGATTCACTTATACATACAGACATTGACACATATACAACAAACATAACTAACACTATCATCCGATTAGCAGGAGATACCAAGTAAAATAGTAACAGTGCGTCAATCAGACCCACCATGGATGCATAACGAAATTAGAAAATGCATACGAAAACGCAGAAGGACATATAACAAAGCACGCATAACACAACTACAACACCACTGGGATAAAGACAAACAGATCAGAAACAAAACACTTACGCTAATAAGACATGCTAGAAACACGATTAAGACCAAACTAGCAGACACATTGAAAGATGACCATTTGGAACCACGTGCTTTTTGGAAAATACTTAAACATCTAATAAAAAACAACAACACAAACACAAGGATACCTATTCTAAAGCAAAATGACGTCTTCTACGTCTCAAATAATGAAAAAGCAAATTGCTTAAACAACTTCTTCCAGTCACAGACAATACTTAATGACTCTAAAACGACACTACTAGCTACAACCATAGGCACACATGCACCAACATTAGCTGCGCTAGTAATTTCTCCAGATGAGGGCACATCCACGCTAAGCAACCTTAACACTGGAAAAGCATATGTCCCGGATAACAATGACAACAGGGTTTGAAAGAACTTTCGGTTGAATTGGCGGCACCACTTTCTTCTTTGTTTAATTACCCCTTCGTCATAGGTAAAGTCAGAGATTAATGGATACTTGCCAATGTATGTGCTATTCACAAGAAGAACGATCCTCAAGAAATTTCAAATTATCGACCAACCGCAAACACAAACTTATACGTTATCACGTCTTCATAAACAATTAATATCCATACAGATACAGGTTATGGTACCGACCATAAATGTATCTATGCAGAACTGAACTGCTTCATTGTTCTGGTAATATTGTGGAGGACATCACCACAACAATTCACAAGTTGTAACATAATTCAGCTAAGAATATAGTGTTTATGTATAGGGCAATCAGATTGCATTCCATACAGATCGACACAAACTCATAGCTATACGTTTGTGTAGATAGGAGGCAGCGAAACTAGGTTGACCAGCTAGACATAGTGTCTTTGAAGTGGTACATTAATATATAGTAAAGTAAGAACATTAAAAATACAAACTTACAGTCCACGTAGACTCTGTCTGCAAAAGAAGAATAAACATGTTAAATGTTTGTAATAGTGACAGGGTCGTACGAGTATATTTTGTAAATGTCATGCAGCAATTATTAGGGGATGCGAATGCATTATTGGAAGATAAGATGGTGTGTGAACTGTTGTTTTATTTGCGATGTTAATCCTATAATTATATCGTTCTTTCGCTCACGATGTAGAGATCAATGCATACGATAAGTATATAAACAGTTGGGCAACCAAGAAAAACAATGTCATGGGTCCCTCTTGTCGCGGGCGAAATAAATTGAGAGTGTATACATTGTTTAAAATTGACTATACCTGAGAAATATTGTAAACTTGTATTACGTACCACCCAGGCATCGTTCAGCCTTTTGTAAATGTCGACTGAATGTTGCTCCTATTAGGATGGAGACTAGTTTGTATGAAGGTTGCCAGAGGAAGCTATGATTTGTCCTTTTTGTATTATTGATACTATTGAACACGAGATACATTTAATATTGAATTGTCCAGTTTACAACGAAGTAAGATACGATTTATTCGCAAAGGCATATGCGCGTATTATTAGTTTCTACTCAGTGTCCGAACATGGTAAATATTGTTTCCTGTTTCCAATTCACAGAGGATTCGTAATTGTGCCAAAACATGTTATATTATACTACAGAGATGTCCATTTTTATTATGCAATTATTGTTTTAATTTGTATATAATGTCATTATGTCTTAGTCTTTCTAACTGTTGAATAAGTATTTTATCTCGTCTGTAAAATATCTGCTAATCATGGGGTAATTATATTTCATAAATCCAATTCTGAATCAGTGTGCAATAATACCAATTTTGACTAACAGTGTTTTATTATTGTTCTAGAGCAGTGTTTAATATCCGATTAGCAGTGATGTTGCAATTCAATTCAAAATCTTTATTTCCTCCATCAAGAAGATATGCATGTTATATACAAACATAGACAATGGCACAAGTTACTATTAAGCAACAACAACATAATATATTACGATAATATATGTTATATAATATGTATACTATATATCTAGCATAATTAAGCGTATTTATGGATTATGCTACCAATGTGTTTGTAGGCCTATATATACTGAGTCAAAAAAGAAACGATACCTGGTGTTTATGTGTCAATAATTTCAACATGTATTAAGAAAATTCTTTGAAAATTCATATGATGATAGTCCAACATGTTTGAAAGAGGAGCACATACAGCATAATGAGCCTCCGAAACTGTCTGCTGCGTGTTCACGTAATTCGTCGGACAGGGGTCTAATGGAGTTTTCACACAGACGTCAATACCGAGTATGGGCACAATTTGCGTCTCTCACTGCAATGCACCGCCGTCGCATCGATAGGAAGAGTATCTGTATCTCTTGCTGGTCAATATTTGTCCACTCCTGACGCAAAACATCCCTCAGTTAGTTTAACGTTACCAGCTGACGTAGTCTGACGCAAGGCGGTCTAACGTATCCCACAAATGTTCTATGGGTGACAAGTCTGGTGTCAAAGCAGGCCACGGCAGGGTTTGAATATTGTTCTGCTCCAATAATGTGGTGGAAATCGGAGCAGTATGACACCTGGCGTTGTCCTGTTGGAACAGTGTGACGTTTCTGTTGGCGTTAAAGAACGGCACAACAACTGGCGCAAGGATCTCATCACAGTACCGCTGGGCGTTTAGGTTCCCGTCCACCACTAACAGTTCAGTGCGACTGTTGAAGGTGATACCGCCCCACGCCATAACGCTTCCGCCCCCGAACAGATCGACCTGACGTACACATGCGTCGGCGTAACGTTCACCGCGTCTGCGATATACCCTCTCTCTGCCATCCGCTCGACGCAAACAGAACCGCGATTCATCGCTAAGCATCACCGAATTCCACTGTAACCGAGTCCAGCGAGCACGTTCCGTCGTCCATTCCCGCCGTACGTCACGGTGACGTCGTGTCAGGATGGGTCCAACGTATGGCCGATATGCACGAATGCCACGTTCATCGAGCCAGTTCCTGACTGTTTGTGCACTGATGCGATTGTTGGTCATCCCAGGAGTAACGGCAGCTGTGTGCGTAGCAGGTAGGAACCGGTCACGTAAATGTGACGTCCGAATGTGACGGTCCTGTTCACGCGTCGTCACACGTGGTCGACCAGATCTTGGACGGTCGTCCACCGATCCATGTTTTCGATAACGTCGAAGTAGACGTGTTATCGTGATCCGCGTAACCCCGAGTCGATTTGCGACGTCACGCTGACGTAAACCGCCGTCAATCATGCCAATGGCACGCATTCTCTGATTGTGGTTTAGCCTATGCATTTTGTTAGAGGTAACAATGGGTATGTAAGGTGTTTTTCCTCGATGATAATACAATACCAGTACAATACACCGGTTTTCCGATTTGTACATGTGTAGGAAGTTGTCTTTGTTGAGGAGCACGTGTAAATCGGAAATTCGGCGTTCCAAGATTATCGGGTGTTTATTTACCTGTGTTTATGGTTGGCTGACGTTGCAATAAGATACCTGGTACTGATACGTAACAATATATTAAACCTTTCTATGGTTTTATCCGTTTTACGTCATTTTTAGTTTGGTATCGTTTCTTTTTTGACTCAGTATATGTATACTGATGACCTGGGCTCCTTGAATGATAACGTTTGGTCGTTTTGCATCGTTTCATATACCCGGCATGCAATTGACTAGTATCAGTCACATTGTTCACATGTACATGCTAGTATGTTCATACAATCAAGCACGTACCCGTATGAACTCTCTAGAAATTGTATGTCTACATCATGTTCGAGAATTGTACCAATAGACGCCCCTAATAGCTTATGGGTCCACGTTTCTTTATCCAACATGAGTAATTCGTTAATAAATAAGCTAGGATGCGTACACAATAAATCACTGACAATGCAAGGACGCAGATGTGAAGTATCCGTGCATTCACTTATCACGTACATTACTAGGTCCATGCATATGGTATCACGCATTAGACACACATAAATGTCATTAGTCACGGGTCTGGAACATATGATGTTTACTGAGCGCACCTTGCTGTATTACAAATATGCTGTGATAAATGAGTGTTGTATTATTTATTGTTCATCTCTTATAACTCCATGTTGGAGTGGCATTGCACTCTTATGCCGTAAACTATCAATGTATCGTTATTGTAAATACTGTGTACAATGATGGACATTTACATATATTACGGTAAATTATGTTGGTACATGTATCTAAGAAGGCCGATACATTATTGTGTTGGCCATATGAATAACATAGACGAACATATATTAAACGGTGTTATAGAGTAAACCTCGTCTGACAGATTG
>CM026401.1:4304634-4529704 GCA_014843695.1 Archivesica marissinica | reverse complement strand
TCCTTCCATGGTATTTGCACATGTCCTCCCCAAAACGAAGTTTTGTGCCACAGATGAACATTGCCATAATACACATACCAAGCATAGTACCCGCCATACCACATATACTCTAATATGTTCTCGCATGAATACACATCTGAAACACGAACAAGCTGCATGTCAATCAATTAGTCACATTCTACGGGTGTTACGTGTTAGGGTGTCACGTGTCGTAGTGTATCATATCAATTTGTCTCGATTATTCTACAGTTACAACATACTGCACAAGAATTAGTCGCCTAAAGGAGTACAGTCGTCTTATATAATTGTTCATAGGATATATCGATTGTCAGACAATATAATACTGCAAACAACACTAAACAACAAGAAATGTGTGTGAATGTGTCGTTCTGCACTGGGTGTATTCTGCTGCATTTGTGTACGTTTATATTATATGCCTGGCTAATGGATAGTCCGTACATTTGGAGTTTCCCGTAGACTCCTACTTTTGCCACATGTCAATATAATGTTGATATTTAATGTGAGCGGGTATACAATTTATGTGTTGCTGTTAACGTTGTGTCTATATAGAAAATTAACCTTAATTAATGTATTTTTATTTAAATAATGACATATATTTAAAGACAATGATATGTCGCCTTTCAACGGTATAAGCTTATTGAATATACACGTCTATACAATGTATGTTTGTTAATGTATATTTGTTCGATTACAAGTATTTTTCATTTCATTTTTGTACACACAATTTTGTCAAATCCATATATATTTCTTAACGTTCATGAACATCGACTTCTGTGAACATCGATAATGTTGTCTAAATGAACAAATTAGTGAAACGGTTAAAAACGATGTAATTTTTTTTATCTCACAAATCGAGGTTAATTTATTTCGAATACATTAAACTTATAAAACAATGTATTGGTGGGTCCTTTTCATCCAAAAAAAGAAAAAGAAAATAACTATACAAGTTATGTAGTTTCGTTAGAAACGGCTAAACAACTATACAAGTCATGTAGTTTCGGTAGAAACGGTTAAACAATTATACAAGTCATGTAGTTTCGGTAGAAACGGTTAAACAACTATACAAGTCATGTAGTTTCGGTAGAAACTGTTATTCAGGTGGAAACTTCTAAGACATATTTCATCAGAAATACATGCAATAAATAAATATAGCCCACTATAGATCTAACATTGTATATTGCTAGACAGTCTGATTAATGACTGAGGATATCTATTAAAACGAATTAATAATTGACACCATCTATCATGAATGGATTTGACGGTAATAAATTAGTTCTAAGAATAGTGAGAGATATGCGTCATTCACCAAAAGGAAGTAATTCATGAACGTTTTGAAAACTGTAAATATGTGTACACAATGTTTGTGTCGACTTTCGCCGTAAATACAACGCTGCTCAATCGTTGTTAACCATTCATGGTCGATTAATTCCGGAATATTTTTATTTTAGTATTATTTGTTTTGTAGCTCTAGCACCTTGCCAAAACAGTTGTGGTTTTTCAAACTCAGTATGTGGGTGTGTTGTAGGTAGTTGGTGAAAGGAGTGTAAGGACAAATGGAGAAAATCTAAATAAGCTACTAGCTTCCGATTTAATCCATTTGTTCTTGTATATTAATGTTACAACATGATGTAAATGTTGATAAAATGAAATATATTTAAACTAAAGGAGTGTAATTCAAAATCCTTCGTTTGCTATGCTAAATCAACACTATTGATATGCTGTCTTCCACAGTATGGCTTGTTTTTGATTAAAATACTTAACTTATCTCTTATGTAACTTAAAAACTAGGGTTCATTTATCTTCAACGAGATAGTTTTGTGTTTACTTACGGGCACTTACTCACACCAACATAACAACATAATGCATGTATCCAGTGAGCACATCAATATCTAGCCGTCATTGGGCCAATATGCTGTCCATATCGGATCGATATTGGATATGATATAGATTTGTCGATCGGTTTTGATCGGATCTATAACGCATAGGTCAAATGGATTTAGAAAACATAGAACTACTATTAATCATCTCTCACCATTAAGGAATATTAGTACACACGCATGCGTTAGTGGAAAGATACGGGCTTATCTAAAGACACTGTATTGGACAGTTTCGTCTAGTGTTATACTATGTCCTATATGTTAAATGGCTTGATGTAGACCATGATGATCATTGTCTCCCTTGCTTATTAACATGTGTGTTGCAATTAAGGTTGTTGATAAAGGTGTACGTGTAATGTTAATAACATGATACTAAATCCAGTTAATTGGTGTAATGTTAATAACATGATACTAAATCCAACTAATTGGCTTAATGTTAATAACATGATATTAAGTCCAACTAATTTGTGAAATGTTAATAACATGTTACTAAATCCAGCTAATTGGTGTAATGTTAATAACATGATACTAAATTCAGCTAATTGGTTTAATGTTAATAACATGATACTAAATCCAGCTAATTGGTGTAATGTTAATAACATGATACTAAATCCAACTAATTGGTGTAATGTTAATAACATGATACTAAATCCAACTACACATCTCTTCACAGGGGTCAACAAAATTACTCGAGAATAAAACTATGATTATCTGGTAAAGTGAGGCTAACTGGGAAAATGTGATTTAACTTATAAATGTAAAAATGTTGGAGCTTTAGTGTGCATATTTATGGATTGTAAACATAAGTGTAAATATATGGATTTAGAAGCTAGTAAGTCATGCTGGTCAACGGATGGAACAATTTTGATCAAAGTATTCGATACCATCTGGCGCATTCACACTGAGGCTGATCTAGACAAGTACAAACATCCTGTGACAGCCGAAGAATGAACCAACCTCAATGGTGTAACGTAACATTTTTTGTGCAGTATATGGTCAATTGTTTCGATGAGACAGTGAACTCTTATACAGATCAGTGCGCCCTAACGATAGTATCGTGTTCTATCATATTACAACAATGGATTTCTTATACGTCTGCGGAAAGTAGCTTATGGATAATGCGACTTGCCTAGCCGTCCAGTGACACTGTATAATTATATAACAGTGAAATGAAGATTCACATATTTATTGACTACATATAGAATTATGTGATTTCTTTCCATGTATAGGACTATATTAAATGTGCGCTGTTTACTCATTTGTCAATAGATACTACAGATCTATGTATGCACATTGGTGACCAAAAGCGGCAGCCTCTGTGGTGTGGGGGTAATATGATTACCCTAGTAACCAGTACCTTGGGAGCTTGAATGGTATTAATCGCTTCTACTACCTATTTCTTTATTTAGTGTCATTTATTTATCTTAGACGAGTCACTTCACGGAACCATTGAAATATTGATTTTAAATTGCCAAACCTGTTTCTTGCATAAGTCATTATATGTTTAATACATGTAGAAGAAATTATACTTTTACAATTGTGTCTTTATTCAGGTGCGCTTGAATTTTAGCTAAGATATATATTACCACAGCATATAGATGTAATCAACGCAAATTTAAGTTTGCAGGTCTTTGTTTGTGTTGTTTTTTATAAAGTGCTGATCAAAAATATTCGCCAGTTGTAAATGGTCATCATTCTCAAAGATCTTGATATTACATTGATTTTAGGGAAGCTGTTATGTTCTAAAAACGTGTCCTCCCATGCATTTTAGTTTCATTTTTCATACATGAATATCAACTTCAAAGTTGAACTCTATCCAGATGACTAGCGGAGATGGTCGGTGGTTCTACCCGGATGTCCGTCAGTGTCTGAAACATAGCTCGGATGGTCAGCCGAGGTCTTCCTCAGCATTAATAGCGGACTTTCATAGTCGTGATTTGTAACCACCTTATTTATAGTATCTCCATACGTTGAACTTGATCAGAACTCGTGCAGACCTATGTTGCGTCATTGGCAATTGTACTGATTTGTCATTTAATATCATGCTGGAATTCATCCTATTATACGAGATCTGTGTTCAATATTGTATAATAATTATGTATAATTAAATCACTGTACTGTAGGTGCACTGTATTGGGTATGAAATTATGAATACAGGAAGTATTCATAAGTTCATATGTTTATAGTATGTTCACATGGTAGCTTCATCAACATTCACATTGCGTGTATACTAGTATAACCTTTTCCCAACACTACATTCATTTCACTGAATGGTAGTTCATATATTAATTTTGATTTCATATGTTTCTTTTATTTTCATTGGAGATAGATATTCATTCCAGATGCCTTCAGATACTTGTCCGTTTCTTTATTTTGTCACTGGCTACGTGTATTGCGGAACCATCACCCCAAATACTATATTTCAACCTGGTATTACATAATGAACATTGACATAAGCTTATACAGGGTGAGAGTAGGCGTGTTCACTCCTTTACCCACAAGGGCCAATGAATGAAACAGCTTTCGAGCTGCTAACATGGCTTCCCCTTATTCTCCTACTCTGTGGCGACGTTCATGAAAATCCTGGACCTAACTCTCATACATCTGATTCGCTTTCATCTGTTACTCTATCTTCGGACTCCAGTTACTCTGACGACGACGCTATGCTTCAGTCCTTCCAGTCTGGCTTATATTTTGCTCATTACAACGTACAAAGTTTTCTACCGAAAATAGATGTCCTGAGTTATCTCACTTTGATGTTTTGCCCTTTACCGAAACATGGCTTGGGAATAATATTGAATCTGACAATCTTGCTATCCATAACTACTCAAAACCTTTCAGGAAGGATAGGACGTCTGACAACTACGGTGGAATTCTTGTTTATGTTAAAGATAACGTTCCGGCACTTCGAAGGCTTGACTTAGTACCTCAAGATATAGAATGTGTATGGGTCGAGCTTCATCTTAAGAGCAAACGGGTACTTCTGGGAACTTTCTACAGGCCACCAAACTCTTCTCCACGTGTCTTAACTAGTATTGAGAATTATATCAGTTTTGCAATTGATTCAAATGTGGAAATCATTGTTACAGCTAGGTGATTTCAATCTTGACATGCTAAAACATAATACTCGCAACAAGGTAAACAGCATCTCTCAACAATATGGTTTATCACAACTCATCACAGAACCAACACATTACACAGAATCATCAGAGTCATTAATCGATCTCTTTCTAGTTTCTTTTAAGGAAAGTGTATGTGTTAGCGGTGTTGGCGATCCTTTCCTAGGTCAAAACACAAGGTACCATTGTCCAATAGTTTGCTGTTTCATTACATGAGAAGTCCAAAGTACCTAGTTTCAAACGTAAAGTCTGGCAATATGATATTGGGGATTATGCAACACTCAGGGAACGAACGTCAAACATTAATTGGGAATCACTTATACATACAGACATTGACACATATACAACACACATAACTAACTCACTCATCCGATTAGCAGAAGAAACGATACCAAGTAAAATAGTAACAGTGCGTCAATCCCTGGATGCATAACGAAATTAGAAAATACATACGAAAAGGCAGAAGGGCATATAACAAAGCACGCATAACACAACTACAACACCACTGGGATAAATACAAACAGATCAGAAACACTTACGCTAATAAGACATGGTAGAAACACGCTTAAGACCAAAATAGCAGACAAATTGAAAGATGAACATTTGGAACCACGTGCTTTTTGGAAAACACTTAAACATCTAATAAAAAACAACAATACAAACACAAGGATACCTATTCTAAAGCAAAATGACGTATTGTACGTCTCAAAGAATGAAAAAACAAATTGCCTAAACAACCTCTTCCAATCACAGACAATACTTAATGACTCTAAAACGACACTACCAGCTACAACCATAGGCTCACATGCACCATCATTAGCTGCGCTAGTAATATCTCCAGATGAGTTCACATCCACGCTAATCAACCTTAAAACTGGAAAAGCATCTGGCCCGGATAACATTAACAACAGGGTTTGAAAGAACTTTCGGTTGAATTGGCGGCACCACTTTCTTCTTTGTTTGATTACTCCTTCATCATAGGTAAAGTCCCAGATCAATGGAAACTTGCCAATGTATGTGCTATTCACAAGAAGAACGATCGTCAGGAAATTTCAAATTATCGACCAGTCTCATTTCTCAGTACTATAAGTAAAGTAATGGAAACAATCATTCATAAGAACGTTTTTAACTTTTTGTCTGAAAATAACATAATATCTGCTCTACAATCTGGATTTGTACCTAAAGATTCTACGGTCAATCAACTCACCTCTATCTATCATGTATTCTGTCACTCGATGAAGGAAAGGAAGCCAGGGCGGTTTTCTGTGACATTTCCAAAGCTTTCGACCGCGTTTGGCAACGTAGCCTCCTTTATAAATTACAAAATAATGGAATCTCTGGAAACCTTCTTACCTGGTTCGGTGACTATCTTTCTGGCACTTTCTCTGATACTTTACCTATAATCGCTGGTGTACCACAGTGTTCTATTCTCGGTCCTTTTTTGTCCATTGTGTTTATAAATGACATTGTTGATAGTATAAACTCTGCAATTCGTTTCTTTGCTGATGATACAAGCCTCTAGATCATAATTGATAATCCAATTTCAGAGGCAGAACAACTCAATTCTGATCTCATAAAAATTAACGAATGGGCAAATACATGGCTTGTGACATTTAATTCAAGTAAGACTGACACACTTCTCATCTCACGCAAAATCAAGAACCCATCCACCCTCCACTATATATGAATGATGTTTCCATTGAAGAAGTACACTTACATAAACACCTTGGTATAACTTTCTCTGATGACGGTACATGGCACGAGCACATTGACAGCATAAAGGAAAAAGCATGGACACGTGTTAATATCATGAGACCACTTAAGTTTATTCTTGATAGGAAAACACTGTCCACTATATACACTGCATTTATCCGACCATTATTAGAATACCTAGATGTAGTTTGTGACAATATCAAGCTAAGAAATTAATGACCATGAAAAAACCCAGCTTGAATCTGCAAGAATTATATCGGGGGCAACACAACTCGTATCTTTCGAAAACCTCTACAGGTACACATGCTTGGAACAACTTCAATCACGCAGACGCAAACACAAACTTATATGTTATCACGTCTTCATAAACAATTAATATCCATACAGATACAGGTTATGGTACCGACCATACATGTATCTATGCAGAACTGAACTGCTTCATTGTTCTGGTAATATTGTGGAGAAAATCGCCAAAACAATTCACAAGTTGTAACATAATTCAGCTAAGTATATAGTGTGTATGTACAGGGCAATCAGACTGCATTCCATACAGATCGACACGAACTCATAGTTATACGTTTGTGTAGATAGGAGGCAGGGAAACTAGGTTGACCAGCTAGACATAGTGTCTTTGAAGTGGTACATTAATATACTCATATTAGTAAAGTAAGAACATTAAAAATTCAAACTTACAGTCCGCGTAGACTCTGTCTGCAAATGAAAAATAAACATGTTAAATGTGTGTAATAGTGACAGGGTTGTAAGGGTATATTTTGTAAATGTCATGCAGCTATTATTAGGCGATGCGAACTCATTATTGTGAATAGAATTGGAAGATAAGATAGTGTGTGAACTGTTGTTTTATTTGCGATGTTAATCCTATGTATCGTTCTTTCGCTCACGATGTGGAGATCAATGCATACGATAAGTATATATATAAACAGTTGGGAACCAAGATCAACAATGTCATAATCCCCTCTTGTCACGGGCGAAATAAATTGAGAGTGTATAAATTGTTTAAAATTGACTATACCTGAGAAGTATTGTAAACTTGTATTACGTACCACCCAGGCAATGTTCAGCCTTTTGCAAATTTCGACTGAGGGTTGCTCCCATTAGGATGGAAACGAGTCTGTATGAAGGTTGCCATAGGAAGATATGATTTGTCGTTTTTGTGATATTGATACTATTGAACACGAGCTACATTTAATATTGAATTGTCCAGTTTACAATGAAGTAAGATACAATTTATTCGCAAAGGCATATGCGCGTATTATTAATTTCTACTCAGTGTCCGAACATGGTAAATATTGTTTCCTGTTTTCAAATTAAGTAATGATTCGTAATGTTGCCAAACATGTTATATTATACTACAGAGACGTCCGTTTTTATTATGCAAATATTGTTTTAAGTTGTATATAATGTCATTATGTCTTAGTCTTTCTAACTGTTGAATAATTATTTTATCTCGTCTGTAAAAGCTCTGCTAATCATGGGGTAATTATATTTCATAAATCCAATGCTCAATCAGTGTGCAATAATAGCAATTTTGACAAACAGTGTTTTATCATTGTTCTAGAGCAGTGTTTAATATCCGATTAGCAGTGATGTTGCAATTCAATTCAATTCAAAATCTTTATTTCCTCCATCAAGAAGATATGCATGTTATATACAAACAAGTTACTATTATGCAACAACAACATAATATAATTATTATGATAATATATGTTATATAATATGTCTACTATCTATATAGCATAATTAAGCGTATTTATGGATTATGCTACCAATGTGTTTGCATACATGTATACTGATAACCTGGGCACCTTGAAGGATAACGTTTGGTCGTGTTGCATCGTTTCATTTACATGGCATGTAATTCACTAGTATCAGTCACATTTTTCACATGCACGTGCTAGTATGTTCATACAATCAAGCACGTACCCGTATGAACGCTTTAGACATTGTATTTCTACATCATGCTCGAGAATTGTACCAATAGACGCCCCTAATAGCTTATGGGTCCATGTTTCTTTATCCAACATGAGTAATTCGTTAATAAATAAGCTAGGATGCGTACATAATAAATCACTGACAATGCAAGAACGCAGATGTGAAGTATCCGTGCATTCACTTATTACGTGCATTACTAGGTCCATAGATATGCTATCACACATTAGATACACAGAGATGTCATTAGTCACTAGTCTGGATCATATGTTGGTTACTGAGCTTGCTGTATTAAATATGCTGTGATAAATGAGTGTTGTATTATTTATTGTTCATCTCTTATAACTCCATGTTGGAGTGGCATTGCACTTTTATGCCGTAAACTAATGTATCGTTATTGTAAATAATGTGTACAATGATGAGATGTCAATAACATATTACTACTACTGGCTTCCCGAATGGACATTTACATATATTACGGTAAATTATGTTGGTACATGTATCTAAGAAGGCCGATACATTATTGTGTTGGCTATATGAACTATATAGACGAACATATATTAAACGGTATTATAAAGTAAACCCAAGTTTGCTTAAATTTACTCCGTTGTTGTCCAATAAAAACAAAACAGAATTATATATGTTAAGCAAATTTATACAAGAAACTATTGAGGTACGTGTCCTTAGATCATAAACGGTTAATAAGAATAATAAGATTAATAAATAGTATGCACTGATATTGAATGTTTATCATGAAGATGTCAACTAATCGTTTTCACTACATATTAATTGATATGGTATATGCATTGCATACGGTTCTGTATATGAAATGATCTATCTGAATCATCGATTATGCTGTTCTTATTATCATGTTTTGTTGTAAATAGTACTTATTCCGAAGGCTGAAGATGCGTGGAAATAGCGAAGCCCTGTCGAGTTATTTGCACGCATCTTCCGTCAGAGGGTGGGACTTCCTGATCTGCACTTCTATGGAGGTGGTATATATATATCCTCTCACAGTTCTGATGCGTTTGATGTATTTTACAAACTATGCCAGCCTATATACACACATCAATGGCGTATGAATTTACTATAAAGTCTGAGGTCATTGGATTGTGACAATTTATTCACACTAATGTTGATTGTCACTTAAAAGTAAACACCAAGTTCAAGATCCCATCTTGGCCGAGCTAAGTATCAGTACTGACAAAATGATTATTTGTTGTATCCTACCTTCATGTGTAATAAGGTCAAAAACTTCCTGCCTTTGATTTATTATTCAGTGACAAATGCGCCAATTGTTATGACATAATGCTGCGTGCATAGTGGCATTTGTTCACATATGGTATGATAACCTTCAGCCGTTCAGGTCATGAGTAATCTGTACTCGTTACTCTCAAAAACGTCTTTCTTACCAGAAGATAGGATAACTAGAATATTAGGTTATTGTCTTATAATTACAGATGGATCTGTAGTCCAGTGGTTAGCACGCTGGAATGGTAATCCAGGGATCGCAGGATCGACCATCCCTCTGACCCTAATACAACTTACAGGATCTCTGTATGTATCATTGTACTCTCCTCTAACATCTAATATGAGTAATCTCTTCAGGAGGCGTCGCTCATAGGGTAATCGGTATCGACGATAAATAGTCAATAAACAGTTATAACATAAAACACACATGTCTTATATTTTTTTATAAATTATCGCCTTGTATATTTTCTTCAACTCGCACAATCTATTAAAATGTATAAGACAGTAACCTAATATTCTCTATATATTATCATACACATATCACAATATATACTAGTTATACACACACCTCAAACTGTATGTAATGTTATTTGTTCTTACCCATGCAAATGTAATCGTGTGTGGACTCGTCAGTGACTTCATCCATTGTAAACTTGTACAGTAAGTCATCGTCGCATTTGATCATATCAACCGTCCCGTTCAGCACGCATATTCCATTCTGATCCATGGCACATGCATCAACTGTCAGAACCGTATCAGTAATATCGGCTATGTCTGGGTGTTTTCCTGCATAAATGTTGATTATATGAGTTATAATTTGTTCTATATGAGCACGTGCTTTTCTTATATTTACTACACTATTTTGTGTCCATAGACATTTAAAAAGGGAATGACTGGAAGGGAATCCATTTGTATCTTCTGATTATCATTGTGTGTGATTAGTTCAAAATACAACAGATCATCAACAAAGTAAAGGTGTATATACTAGACTTTGTATCAAGATATACCAAAGTCAGCATCTTTATAATAATGGATACCTATATTAATAGCTCTGTATAAGGCCTCCCTCCCAAAGTCAGCATCTTTATAATACATACCTATATTAATAGCTCTGTATAAGGCCTCCCTCCCACAAAGTCAGCATCTTTGTAATACATACATATATTAATAGCTCTGTACTAGGCCTCTCTCCCACAAAGTCAATATCGTTATTGTGACGTTTTAAACCTTTGAACAAGGATACATTGTCATAAAATGCCGAATAATCGACATATTACCTTGAAGTACAATTACGTTGCTCTCGTGGCGGACACACGTATATGACACTGTCTCCTTCCATTGTATCTGCGAATGCCATCCCCAAAACGAATTGCTATGCCACAGATGTACATTTTCATAATACATATACCAATGATAGTTCCCGCCATCATAGTTCTGGTGATACATCGTATACTCTAATATGTTCTCGCATGAATACACATCTGAAACACGAACAAGCTGCATGTATATCAATTAGTCATATTCTACAGGTGTCACGTGTTAGGGTGTCACGTGTCGTAATGTATCATTTCAATTTGTTTCGATTATTCTACAGTTACAACATACTGCGCAATAATAAATCGCCTAAAGGAGTACAGTCGTCTTATATAATTGTTCGTAGGAAAGATCAATTGTCAGACAATATAGTACTGCAAAACAACACTAAAAAACATGAAATGTGTGTGAATGTGTCGTTCTGCACTGGGTGTATTCTGCTGCATTTGTGTACGTTGATATTATATGCCTTGCTAATGGAGTGTCCGTACATTTGGAGTTTCTCTTAGACTCCTACTGTTGCCACATGCCAATACAATGTTGATATTTAATGTGAGCGGGTATACAATTTATGTGTTGCTATTTTTTTAAAATAATGACATATTAAAGACAATGATATGTCGCCTTTCAAAAGCATATGCTTATTGAATAAACAATTCTATACAATGTATATTTGTTAATGTATATTTGTTCAATTAAAAGTATTTGTCATTTCATTTTTGTAAATACAACACAATTTTGTCAAATCCATATATATTTCTTCACGTTCATGAACATCGACTTTTGTGAACATCTATAATTTGTCTAAATGAACAAATAAGTGAAACGGTTAAAAACGATATAAAAAAGTTTTATCTCACAAATCGAGGTTAAATTATTTCGAATACATTAAACTTATAATACAATGTATTGCTGGGTCCTTTTTATCAAAAAAAGTGAAAGAAAACAACTATACAAGTCATGTAGTTTCGGTAGAAACGGTTAAGCAACTATATAAGTCATGTAGTTTCGGTAGAAACGGTTAAACAACTATACAAGTCATGTAGTTTCGGTAGAAACGGTTATTCAGGTGGACACTTCTAAGACATATTTCATCAGAAATACATGCAATAAATTAATATATAGATCTAAAATTATATATTGCTATACAGTCTGATTAATGACTGAGGATATCTATTAAAACGAATTAATAATTGACACCATCTATCATGAATGGATTTGACGGTAATAAATTAGTTCTAAGAATAGTGAGAGATATGAGTCATTCACCGGAAGGAACTAATTCATGAACGTTTTGAAAACTGTAAATATGTGTACACAATGTTTGTGTCGACTTTCGCCGTAAATACAACGCTGCCCAACCGTTGTTGACCAGTCATGGTCGATTAATTCCGGAATATTTTTCTTTTAGTATTATTTGTTTTGTAGCTCTAGCACCTTGCCAACAAGATTGTCGTTTTTCAAGCTCAGTATGTGGGTGTGTTGTAGGTAGTCAGTGAAAGGAGTTTAAGGAGAAATGGAGAAAATCTAAATAAGCTACTAGCTTCCGATTTAATCCATTTGTTCTTGTATATTAATGTTACAACATGATATAAATATTTGATAAAATAAAATATGTTTAAACTATAGGAGTGTAATTCAAAATCCTTCGTTTGCTATATTAAATCAACACTATTGATATGCTGTCTTCCACAGCCTGGCGTGTTTTAGATTAAACTACTTAACTTATCTCTTATGTAACTTAAAAACTAGGGTTCATTTATCTTCAAAGAGATAGTTTTGTGTTTACTTACGGGCACTGTCACATTTCACACCAACATAATATAATGCATGTATCCAAGCATTAGTGGAAAGATACGGGCTTTGTAAAGACCCTGTATTGGAAAGTTTCGTCTAGTGTTATACTATGTCCTATATGTTAAATGGCTTGATGTAGATGATGATCATTGTCTCCCCTGATTATTAATATGTATGTTGCAATTAAGGTTGTTGATAAAAGTGTACGTGTAATGTTAATAACATGATACTAAATGCAACTAATTGGTGTATTGTTAATAACATGATACTAAATCAAGCTAATTGGTGTAATGTTAATAACATGATACTAAATCCAACTAATTGGTATAATTTTAATACCAAGATACTATATCCAAGTACATTTTTTTGTAATTGGTGTAATGTTAATAACATGATACTAAATCCA
Source organism: Archivesica marissinica (assembly GCA_014843695.1). Taxonomy (NCBI): domain Eukaryota; kingdom Metazoa; phylum Mollusca; class Bivalvia; order Venerida; family Vesicomyidae; genus Archivesica; species Archivesica marissinica. The sequence continues at coordinate 4,516,253 of CM026401.1, read as the reverse complement.
ACTAATTGATGTAATGTTAATAACATGATACTAAATCCAACTACACATCTCCTCACAGGGGTCAACAAAATTACTCGAGAATAAAACCACGATTATCTGGTAAAGTGAGGCTAACTGGGAACATGTGATTAAATTATAAATGTAGCAATGTTGTAGCTATAGTGTGCATATTTTGGGATTGTAAACATAAGTGTAAATATATGGATTTAGAAGCTAGTAAGTGGTTAGTATCTGAATTCTGTATGTGATTTCTCCATGAAAATCGTGTAAATCGTGTAAATCATGCCATGTTCGCACTCTATTGAAAACCAATCACACCGAACCCACGCACAAGCTTTTCAAAAGTATTGTAAAGAAAAAAAGAACTGCTACACTGAATCTTAATATGAGTGATAGCTTGAACACTCCTGTTTCAACAACTAAAAAACGAGACCTTTCATCGCCAGAGGAACTAGCACCTAAGAAAAAGACAATCGACAGTGAAATCTCCGTAAAAACAACTACAGATGTGGCGGCAACTAATATAACCTTGGACGACGTTGCTATACAATCGATTGCAGCGGCACTAACATACACTGTTATCGCACGACTATCTGACTCCATGCAATGGATGGTAGAGACAATTGTTAAGGGGGTCATCGATGGGCTGTCGGCAGTCAACCCGAATAGGACTACTGGATTCCGAGAACAAGACGCTGAAAGACAGTAACGAGACTGTGTCATCTCATTTCCAGGCATTATAGACAATAGTCGACTCGGCCGGACAATACAGCCGACGTAATTGCCTGCGGTTTGCTGGGGTTGACGAGGACCGCAAGCTGCATAAGGCTGATCTAATTCAAGGATGCTGGTCAACGGATGGAACAATTTTGATCAAAGTATTCGATACCATCAGGCGCATTTGTGTAGTATACGGTCACTTATTTCGACGAGACAGTGAACTCTTATACAGATCAGTGCGCCCTAACGATATTATCGTGTTCTATCATATTACAACAATGGATTTCTTATGCGTCTGCGGAAAGTAGCTTATGGATCATGCGACCTGCCTAGCCGTCCAGTGACACTGTATAATTATATAACAGTGCAATGAAGATTCACACATTTATTGACTACATATAGAATTATGTGATTTCTTTCGATGTACAGGACTATATTAAATTGGCGCTGTTTACACATTTGTCAATAGATGCTATAGATCTATGTATAAACATTGTTGACCAAAAGTGGCAGCCTCTGTGGCGCTGCGGTAATATGATTACCCTAGTAACCAGTTTCTTGGGAGCTTGAATGGTATTAATCGCTTCTACTACTTACTTATTTCTTTATTTAGTGTCATTCATTTATCGTACACGAGTCATTTCACGGAACCATTGAACATTGATTTTAAATTGCCAAACCGGTTTCTTGCATAAGTCATTATATGTTTAATACATGTATAAGAACTTATACTTATATATTTTGTCTTTATTCAGGTGCGGTTGAAATTTAGCTAAGATATATATTACTCTTTTACCACAGCATATAGATGTAAAAAACGCAAATTTAAGTTTGCAGGTCTTTGTTTGTGTTGTTTTTTATAAAGTGTCAATCTAAAATGTTCGCCAGTTGTAAATGGTCATCATTCTCAAAGATCTTGATATTACATTGATTTTAGGGAAGCTGTTATGTTCTTAAAACGGGTCCTTCCGTGCATGTTTTTCATACATGAATATCAAATTCAAATTTGAACTCTATCCAGATGACTAGCGGAGAGGGTCGGTGGTTCTACCCGGATGTCCGTCAGTGTCTGAAACACAGCTCGGATGGGCAGCCGGGGTCTTCCTCAGCATTAATAGCGGACTTGCATAGTCGTGATTTGTAACCACCTTATTTATAGTATCTCCATACGTTGAACTTGATCAGAACTCGTGCATAGATCACTGTACTGTACGTGCAATGTAGTGGGTATGAAAACATCAACATTCACATTGCGTGTATACTAGTATAACAATTTCCCAGCACTACATTCATTTCACTGAATGCTAGTTCATATAATAATTTTGATTTCATATGTTTCTTTTATTTTCATTGGAGATAGATATTAACTCAAGATGCCTTCAGATACTTGTCCGTTTCTTTATTGTGTCACTGGCTACGTGTATTGCGGAACCATCACCCCAACGACTATATTTCAACCTGGTATTACATAATGAACATTGACATAAGCTAATACAGGGTGAGAGTAGGCGTTTTCACTCCTTTACACACAAGGGCCAACGGAATGAAACAGCTTTCGAGCTGCTAACATGGCTTTCCCTTATTCTCCTACTCTGTGGCGACGTTCATGAAAATCCTGGACCTAACTCTCATACATCTGATTCGCTTTCATCTGTTACTCTATCTTCGGACTGCAGTTACTCTAACGACGAGGCTATGCTTCAGTCCTTCCAGTCTGGCTATATATTTTGCTTATTACAACGTACACAGCTTTCTGCCGAAAATAGATGTCCTGAGTACTGATTTATCTCACTTTGATGTTTTGTCCTTTACCGAAACATGGCTTGGGAATAATATTGTTTTGACAGATTTGCTATCCATAACTACTCAAAACCTTTCAGGAAGGATAGGACGTCTTAAAACTACGGTGGAATTCTTGTTTATGTTAAATATAACGTTCCGGCATTTCGAAGGCTTGACTTAGAACCTCAAGATATAGAATGTGTATGGGTCGAGCTTCGTCTTAAGAGCAAATGAGTACTACTGGGAACTTTTTACAGGCCACCAAACTCTTCTCCACCTGTCTTAGCTAGTATTGAGAATTATATCGGTCTTGCAATTGATTCAATTGTGGATATTATTGTTACAGGTGATTTCAATCTTGACATGCTAAAAAATAACAATCGCAACAAGGTAAAAAGCATCTCTCAACAATATGGTTTATCACAACTCATCACAGAACCAACACATTACACAGAATAATCAGAGTCATTAATCGATCTCTTTCTAGTTTCTATTAAGGAAAGTGTGTTTGTCAGCGGTGTTGGCGATCCTTTACTAGGTCAAAACACAAGGTACCATTGTCCTATATTTTGCTGTTTCAGACATTAGAAGTCCAAAGTACCTAGTTTCAAACGTAAAGTCTGGCAATATGATATTGGGGATTATGCAACACTCAGGGAACGAACGTCAACTTTAATTGGGATTCACTTATACTCGTACATACAGACATTGACACATATACAACAAACATAACTAACACACTCATCCGATTAGCAAAAGAAACGATACCAAGTAAAATAGTAACAGTGCGTCAATCAGACCCACCATGGATGCATAGCGAAATTAGAAAATACATACGAAAACGCAGAAGGGCATATAACAAAGCACGCATAACACAACTACAACAACACTGGGATAAATACAAACAGATCAGAAACAAAACACTTACGCTAATAAGACATGGTAGAAACACGCTTAAGACCAAAATAGCAGACAAATTGAAAGATGAACATTTGGAACCACGTGCTTTTTGAAAAACACTTAAACATCTAATAAAAAACAACAACACAATCACAAGGATACCTATTCTAAAGCAAAATGACGTCTTGTACGTCTCAAATAATGAAAAAGCAAATTGACTAAACAACTTCTTCCAATCACAGACAATACTTAATGACTCTAATACGACACTACCAGCTACAATCATAGGCACACATGCACCAAAATTAGCTGCGCTAGTAGTTTCTCCAGATGAGGTCACATCCACGCTAAGCAACCTTAAAACTGGAAAAGCATCTGGCCCGGATAACTTTAACAACAGGGTTTGAAAGAACGTTCGGTTGAATTGGCGGCACCATTTTCTTCTTTGTTTAATTACTCCTTCGTCATAGGTAAAGTCCCAGATCAATGGAAACGTGCCAATGTATGTGCTATTCACAAGAAAAACGATCCTCTAGAAATTTCAAATTATCGACCAGTCTCACTTCTCATTACTATAAGTAAAGTAATGGAAACAATCATTCATAAGAACGTTTTCAACTTTTTGTCTGAAAAGTTCATAATATCTGCTCTACAATCTGGATTTGTGCCTAAAGATTCTACGGTCAATCAACTCACCTCTATCTATCATGCCTTAGGTCAGGCACTCGATGAAGGAAAGGAAGCCAGGGTGGTTTTCTGTGACATTTCGGGTGCTATCGACCGCGTTTGGCATCGTGGCATCCTTTATAAATTACAAAATAATGGAATCTCTGGAAACCTTCTTACCTGGTTCTGTGACTATCTTTCTGGCACTTTCTGTGATACTTTACCTATAATGGCTGGTGTACCACAAGGTTCTATTCTCGGTCCTTTGTTGTTCATTGTGTTTATAAATGACATTGTTGATAGTATAAGCTCTGCAATTCGTCTCTTTGCTGATGTTACAAGTCTCTACATCATAATTGATAATCCAATTTCAGCGGCAGAACAACTCAATTCTGATCTCATAAAAATTAACCAATGGGCAAATACATGGCTTGTGACAATTACTCCAAGTAAGACTGAAACACTTCTCATCTCAGGCAAAATCAAGAACCCACCCACCCTCCACTATATATGAATGATTTTTCCATTGAAGAAGTACACTTACATAAATACCTTGGTATAACTTTCTCTGATGACGAAGCACATTGACAGCATAAAGGAAAAAGTATGGACACATGTTAATATCATGAGACCACTTATGTTTATTCTTGATAGGAAAACACTGTCCACTATATACACTGCATTTATCCGACCATTATTAGAATTCTCAGATGTAGCTTGGGATAATATTAATGACCTTGAAATAACCCAGCTTGAATCAGCAAGAATTATATCTGGGGCAACAAAACTCGTATCTTTCGAAAACATCTACAGGGACACATGCTTGGAACAACTTCAAACACGCAGACGCAAACACAAACTTATACGTTATCACGTCTTCATAAACAATTAATATCCATACAGATTCAGGTTATGATACCGACCATACATGTATCTTTGCAGAACTGAACTGCTTCATTGTTCTGGTAATATTGTGGAGAACATCGCCACAACAATCCACACGTTGTAACATAATTCAGCTAAGTATATAGTGTTTATGTACAGGGCAATCAGACTGCATTCCATACAGATCGACACAAACTCATAGTTATAAGTTTGTGTAGATAGGAAGCAGCGAAACAAGATAGACCAGCTAGACATAGTGTCTTTGAAGTGGTAAAATTGACACTACCTGAGAAATATGGTAAACTTGTATTGCGTACCACACAGGCATCGTTCAGCCTTTTGTAAATTTCGACTGAGGGTTGCTCCCATTAGGATGGAGACGAATCTGTATGAAGGTTGCCAGAGGAAGCTATGATTTGTCCTGTTTGTGATATTGATACTATTGAACACGAGATACATTTAATATTGAATTGCCCGGCTTACAATGAAGTATTATACAATTTATTCGCAAAGACATATGCGCGTATTATTAATTTCTAATCAGTGTCCGAACATGGTAACCATTATTTCCTGTTTTCAAATTAAGTAATGATTCGTAATTGTGCCAAAACATGTTATATTATATTACAGAGACGTCCGTTTTTATTATGCAATTATTGTTTTAATTTGTCTTAGTCTTTCTAACTGTTGAATAATTATTTTATCTCGTCTGTAAAATTCTGCTAATCATGGGGTAATTAGATTTCATAAATCCAATTCTGAATCAGTGTGCAATAATACCAATTTTGACTAACAGCGTTTTATTATTGTTCTAGAGCAGTGTTTAATATCCGATTAGCAGTGATGTTGCAATTCAATTCAAAATCTTTATTTCCTCCATCAAGAAGATATGCATGTTATATACAAACATAGAGAATGTCACAAGTTACTACTATGCAACAACAACATAATATAGTATGATAATATATGTTATATAATATGTATACTATCTATATAGCATAACTAAGTGTATTTATGGATTATGCTACCAATGTGTTTGTATGCCTATATATGTATACTGATAACCTGGGCTCCTTGAAGGATAACGTTTGATCGTTTTGCATCGTTTCATATAGCTGGCCTGCAATTCAATAGTATCAGTCACATGGTTCACATGCACGTGCTAGTATGTCCATACAATCAAGCACGTACCCGTATGAACTCTTTAGAAATTGTATGTCTACATCATGCTCGAGAATTGTACCAATAGACACCCCTAATAGCTTATGGGTCCACGTTTCTTTATCCAACATGAATAATTCTTTAATAAATAAGCTAGGATGCGTACAAAATAAATCACTGACAATGCAAGAACGCAGATGTGAAGCATCAGTGCATTCAGTTATCACGTGCATTACTAGGTCTATACATATGCTATCACACATTAGACACACAGACATGTCATTAGTCACTAGTCTGGAACATATGATGTTTACTGAGCGCATCTTGCTGTATTACAAATATGCTGTGATAAATGAGTGTTGTATTATTTATTGTTCATCTCTTATAACTCCATGTTGGAGTGGCATTGCACTTTTATGCCGAAAACTATCTATGTATCGTTATTGTAAATACTGTGTACAATGATGAGATGTCAATAACATATTACTACTATTGGCCTCCAGAATGGACATTTACATATATTACGGTACATTATGTTGGTATGTGTATCCAAGAAGGCCGATACATTATTGTGTTGGCTATATGAACTATATAGACGAACATATATTAAACGGTATAATAGAGTAAACCCCGTCTGACAGATTGCACATTAAACCGAGGTCTCTGGTTGGTGCTTTACACTGTGCACGTAAAAGAACCAGAGGAGACTCTGGAATGGGTCTCTGTCTTTATCATGATTGCACTATCCTCCAAACATCTAATATGACTAATCTCTTCAGGAAGCCTCGTTCATAGGGTAACCGGTAGCGACGATAAATAGTCAATAAACACTTATTAGGTTCGTCTCGCCTTGTATATTTTCTTCAACTCGCACAATCTATTAAAATGTAGAAGACAGTAACCTAATATTCTCTATATATTATCATACAAATATCACAATATATACTAGTTATACACACACCTCAAACTGTATGTAATGTTATTTGTTCTTACCCATGCAAACGTAATCGTATGTGTACTCGTCTGTGACTTCATCCATTGTAAGCTTGTACAGTAAGTCATCGTCGCATTTGATCATATCAACCGTCCCGTTCAGCACGCATATTCCATTCTGATCCATGGCACATGCATCAACTGTCAGAACCGTATCAGTAATATCGGCTATGTCTGGGTGTTTTCCTGCATACATGTTGATTATATGAGTTATACTTTGTTCTATATGAGCACGTGCTTTTCTTATATTTACTACACTATTTTGTGTCCGTAGACATTTAAAAAGGGAATAACTGGAAGGGAATCCATTTGTATCTTCTGATTATCATTGTGTGTGATTAGTTCAAAATACAACAGATCATCAACAAAGTAAAAGTGTATATACTAGGCTACCAAGTGAATTACACACACATATTTATCATATGTTTGTATCAAGATATACCAAAGTCATCATCTTTATAATAATGGATACCTATATTAATAGCTCTGTATAAGGCCTCCCTCCCACAAAGTCAGCATCTTTATAATAGATACATATATTAATAGCTCTGTACTAGGCCTCTCTCCCACAAAGTCAATATCGTTATTGTGACGTTTTAAACCTCAGGACAAGGATACATTGTCATAAAATGCCGAATAATCGACATATTACCTTGAAGTACAATTACGATGCTCGTGTGGCGGAAACACATAGATGACACCGCCTCCTTCCATTGTATCTGCGAATGCCCTCCCCAAAACGAAGTGTTATGCCAGAGATGTACATTTTCATAATACATATACCAATGATAGTTCTGGTGATACATCGTATACTCTAATATGTTCTCGCATGAATACACATCTGAAACACGAACAAGCTGCAGGTATATCAATTAGTCATATTCTACAGGTGTCACGTGTTAGGGTGTCACATGTCGTAGTGTATCATTTCAATTTGTTTCGATTATTCTACAGTTACAACATACTGCGCAATAATAAATCGCCTATAGGAGTACAGTCGTCTTATATAATTGTTCCTAGGAAAGATCGATTGTCAGACAATATAATACTGCAAAACAACACTAAAAAACATGAAATGTGTGTGAATGTGTCGTTCTGCACTGGGTGTATTCTGCTGCATGTGTGTACGTTTATATTATATGCCTTGCTAATGGAGTGTCCGTACATTTGGAGTTTCTCTTAGACTCCTACTGTTGCCACATGCCAATAAAATGTTGATATTTAATGTGAGCGGGTATACAATGTATGTGTTGCTGTTAACATTGTGTCTATATAGAAAATTAACCTTAATTAATGTATTTTTTTAAAATAATGACATATATTTAAAGACAATGATATGTCGCCTTTCAACGGCATATGCTTATTGAATATACAATTCTATACAATGTATATTTGTTAATGTATATTGGTTCAATTAAAAGTATTTGTCATTTCATTTTTGTAAATACAACACGATTTTTGTCAAATCCATATATATTTCTTCATGTTCATGAACATCGACTTTTGTGAACATCTATAATTTGTCTAAATGAACAAATAAGTGAAACGGTTAAAAACGATATAAAAAAGTGTTATCTCACAAATCGAGGTTAATTTATTTCGAATACATTAAACTTATAATACAATGTATTGGTGGGTCCTTTTTATCAAAAAAAGAGAAAGAAAACAACTATACAAGACATGTAGTTTCGGTGTTAATGGTTATTCAGGTGGACACTTCTAAGACATATTTCATCAGAAATACATGCAATAAATAAATATATAGATCTAAAATTATATATTGCTCGACAATCTGATTAATGACTGAGGATATCTATTAAAATGAATTAATAATTGACACCATCTATCATGAATGGATTTGACGGTAATAAATTAGTTATAAGAATAGTGAGAGATATGAGTCATTCACCGGAAGGAAGTAATTCATGAACGTTTTGAAAACTGTAAATATGTGTACACAATGTTTGTGTCGACTTTCGCCGTAAATACAACGCTGCCCAATCGTTGTAAACCAGTTATGGTCGATTAATTCCGGAATATATTTATTTTAGTATTATTTGTTTTGTAGCTCTAGCACCTTGCCAACATGATTGTGGTGTTTCAACCTCAGCTCAGGATGGTAACAGGTATTCAAGGAGTCCGGTTGTATTTTTACTCGCTCACGAACTATTTAATATCGATAAATGTATATGGACGTTAGCTTTTGCAAGTTATAAGGAATTATACATGAACAGTTTGTCTTGGTGTTGATATATGTAGTGTGGAATTTATGGGAGGTTCTAACAAGAAAAAGAGGAATAAACGAAAGAAAAGTGATAACGGAGATAATAGTTTGGACAATGAAAGTTTTAGATAGGCGGGAAAGTTTAGCGAGTCTCCAGATTATGTGGAAGAGGTCAATGTGAGTAAGATTTACAAGAAACCAACTCAGTATTGTATGATAGTGACGAGGCTATAAACTTGGGACACATTTTTGAAGAACTTGTACAGTCTCAGAAGGGTATCGTGCCCCCTACTTTACCCCACCCACATCTAGATATGAGCCAGTCAATCGGAACGTCGGCCTCAACACCAACCAACACTGATATAATGAATTGTTTAAGGAGTATAGACAATAAGCTCGATGACATGGACTATCGTCTTAATAAGCTCGAATGCCTTGAACAAAAAGTCGACAGATTTGAAACAGAAATGAAGAAGTTGTGGACCTTTACCTATGATAGTGATAAGCGTACGGGTAGCAGACTTCAACAGGTAGAGGAGAAGGTAGAGAGTAGTGACTTTGCGTTAGGCGTTGTAAATGATAAGGTTGTTGGGTTGGAGAAAGATGGAGACTATCTTAAAGATGAAGTTGTTTACCTCCAATCACAATCCATGAGAAACAATCTAATATTCGGTAATATAAGTGAGGCCCCGACAGAGGCACACGATGATTGTGAGAAGAAACTACGTGAGTTTCTTACCGGTAAGATGAAAATTGCACAAACTGTCGTAGACAACATGCAGTTGGAGAGGGTCCATCGTATGGGAGCCAGATCGTATAGGAACCAGTGTAGAAAGATCGTTGCGAAATTTACACTCTTTAAAGATCGTGAAATGGTACGAAAGCAGTGGAAAACATTACAAGGTACGAATTATTACGTACACGAACAATTTCCGAAGGAGGTGAACGATAAGCGGAGGCAGTTACTACCACGTCTCAAGGATGCCAAGAAAGCCGGCAAGAGGGCGTGGCTATCTTACGATCAGCTCTACGTGGATGGTAAACCCGTGAAGGATGACGTTGCAGGCTAGGGATTCGGAGAGGGTGAACTTAAGATTTCCTCTTGGAATGTGAATGGACTCACCAGCGTAAAGCAGCAATCCACTGAGTTTGTGAAACTGATCTCTGACAATGACATTGTGTTTTTATATGAATCATGGACCCATAAGGACAGTAATATTGATTTATCAGGATATACTGCACATAATTGTTATAGGAAGTTCAAGCATAGAAACGCCAGGCGTCATAGCGGAGGCATCGTTCTCTATTATAAAGAGCACCTTAAACCTGGTATTACTATCATACGGTCACATCATGACACAATTATCTGGTTGAAGCTAGATAAACACTTTTTTAAATTTGATAACGATGTTTATGTATGCGGTTTATATATATGGGGCGAAGAATCGCCAGCATATACTATTTCAGCAGTTAATTTGTTTGATATTATTCAAAATGATATTGTCGACTTTGAGGACCTAGGCTCTATATATATTGCGGGTGATTGGAATGGGAGAGTTGGAAAACGTCATGATTATATTGTGTGTGATTCTTATTTTTGCAAGACCGATGATAGTGAGTATGTTCCGGATATGCCCCTCAGTCGGACCTCACAAGACTATGTGTGTAATGCATTTGGTATGAAAATATTAGATATTTGTAAATCTTCAGGTATGCGTATTTGTAACGGTCGATTAGGTCATGATTATGATTGCGGTATGTATACATTTGCAAGCTCTAACGGTGCATCCGTTACTGTTAGCTAGGGAACGTGATTTTAGTTTATTATCCAAATTTAGCATAGATACATTCAACGAGTATAGTGACCACGCGCCTTTGTTATTTTCATTGTCATGTGATATTTGTATAACACAGTCGCAGCCCAGTAATGAGATTAAATATTGCTGGAATAGTAATAATAAAACTGCATTCCGCAATGGCATAATTGGTAAGTTATCCATATTTAATCGGGTTACACATAATATTGACATTCGTTCGAGATAATCAGTAAATAACGTATTAAATGAGTTCACTGAAATTATAAGAGAGGTTGCGGACCCTTTATTTTAAAAGGTATATTATAATAACGGTAGTATCATTAGTTCCTTTTGTGACAAACCTATAGTTAGCAATGCCGAGTGGTTTGACAGTGAGTGTACGGTTGCTAGGCGACGTTATATAGACGCTCTAAATGTTTTTAATAGATTAAAATCTGAGTGTAGTCGGGAGCAGTTTTGTAAATATAAGAAAGATTATAAGGACTTATGCCGTAGAAAACGTCAATTATTTGAAGCCAAAAAGATTAATGATATAAAGCGGCTAAAACATGCTAAACCAAATCAATTTTGGAAATATTTTAAAAAGAAATGTACAAATACTAGTAAATCTATTTCGCTCGAGGACTTTAAGCATTATTTTGCCGGTTTGAGCGCAGATACGTTCACATGTAATAATGCTGAGGCGGAAGATTTTTGTAATACACAGGATTTTAATGATTTAAATTGTAATTTTGATGAGCTAGATAATTATATTTCTGCCCAAGAAGTTATTGATGCTGTGTAATGTTTGAAGCGTGAAAAGTCGACTGGTAGTGATGTAATATTAAATGAATATTTAGTAGAGAGTATTGATATATTGTCTTCTCATATATCTGACGTGTTTAATGCAATTCTTGACTCTGGTTATTTCCCGGATAAATGGACGGAGGGCACTATTATTCCTTTATATAAAAAGGGCGATGCAACTTGTTAACTAATTATCGTGGTATTACTTTAGTAAGCTGTTTATCCAAGGTGTTTACCTCAATTTTAAATAAACGAATCGTTACCTTTTGTGATAATAATAACATTTTATCAGACTCTCAATTCGGCTTTAGAAAAGGATGTTCCACTACCGATGCTATTTTTATATTACACAGTATTGTTAAGAAATATCTGAATGAAAACAAAAGATTATATGTCGGCTATGTTGATATGAAACGTTGTTTTGATTCTATTTATAGAAATGGTATGTGGTTAAAGTTATATAATATTGGTATTCAAGGTAAACTGTTAAGGGTCATTAGAGACATTTATCAAAAGGTGAAATCTTGTGTACGCCATTGTGGTAATTATTCAGACTATTTTCAATATGCAGTTGGGTTAAGACAAGGGGAGATAATGTCGCCTGTCCTGTTCTCTCTGTTCGTGGAGGATTTGGAGTTGTTTATGCAGGACGATATTAACGCAGGGATATGTATTGAGGATATCGTACTTATTTTATTATTATTTGCAGATGACATGGTCATTCTCGGTAAAACCGCACAAGAGCTTCAACATAGTTTTAATTTATTACATGATTATTGTAGTAAGTGGGGATTAGAAGTCAATACTAGTAAAACTAAAGTAATGGTCTTTAGAAATAGGGGTAACGTATTTTTAAGCGAAAACTGGTCCTACAATGACGAAATTATTGAAGTTGTTAACGATTTTAATTATCTTGGCACAGTTTTAAATTACACGGGCAATTTTAACCTAAATCAACAATATATATCCGGCAAAGCTTTGAAAGCACTGAATTATTTGACTTCTAATTGTAAGAAATACAAACTTAAACCGAAAACGTTATGTCAGCTATTCGATGCTTTTGTTGGTTCAATATTAAACTATTCATCGGAAATTTGGGGCTTTACAAAATCTAAAGAAATAGAGCGAATACATTTAAAGTTTTGTAAACAAATACTAAATGTTAGAACCACTACTTGTAATGCAGCTGTTTATGGTGAGCTTGGGCGATATCCGCTATACATATCACGCTACATACGTATAATTAAATATTGGCTTAAAGTTTTCAACTCGGAAAATATTATGCTTCAACGATTATATGCACAATTATTGTCTGATTGTAATAATGGTTATGATAATTGGTTGACACATGTTAAACAATTACTAGACGAATATGGTTTTTCACATATCTGGAATAACCCATGTTATATCAATGTTAATCATTTCTTATGTATATTTAAGCAACGGGTTATTGATTGTTTCATACAAACTTGGATTACTAATAAGTCATCTAGTAATGTACTCGAATTGTATAATAATTGTAAACATGATTTTATCTATGAAACATACTTGGATATATTACCTTCCAACTTGAGATTATTTATAACCCGAATAAGGACTTCTGCCCATTCACTTAGAATCCATACTGGTAGATTCTCTAACAATAGAATACAGAGAAATGAGCGTTATTGTCAATGTTGTAATGTTAGAGATATTGAAGATGAGTATCACTTTATTTTAATTTGTCCGTGTTACTCATATTTGAGGAAAGTACTTATTAAAAAATACTACTACACGAGACCAAGTATGTATACATTGTGTTCTTTAATGAACAGTGATAATAGAATGGTTTTATTAAGCTTGGCTCGATTTATTAAGAATGCTTTAAACCATAGGAACTCAATATTGAACGCTTTGTCTTCTTAATTACACAAAACAACTAACTAGAATGTTCATCCTCTATTTTAAATTGTATTACAGTAGCTATACGATAGCTTTATTGATCACTTGTTTATTTATATGTAATTTTATGTATATATTTTGACTATGTACTTATATATACGTCATGAATAAACTTATGTTCTGTTCTGTTCGTTCTGTTCTGTTGTGGGTGTGTTGTAGGTAGTCAGTGAAAGGAGTGTAAGGAGAAATGGAGAAAATCTAAATAAGCTACTAGCTTCCGATTTAATCCATTTGTTCTTGTATATTAATGTTACAACATGATGTAAATATTGATAAAATAAAATATGTTTAAACTAAAGGAGTGTAATTCAATATCCTTCGTTTGCTATGTTAAATCAACACTATTGATATGCTATCTTCCACAGCCTGGCTTGTTTTAGATTAAAATACTTAACTTATCTCTTATGTAGCTTAAAAACTAGGGTTCATTTATCTTCAAAGAGATAGTTTTGTGTTTACTTACGGGCACTGTCACATTTCACACCAACATAACATAATGCATGTATCCAAGCGTTAGTGGAAAGATACGGGCTTTGTAAAGACCCTGTATTGGAGAGTTTCGTCTAGTGTTATACTATGTCCTATATGTTAAATGGCTTGATGTAGATGATGATCATTGTCTCCCCTGATTATTAACATGTGTGTTGCAATTAAGGTTGTTGATAAAAGTGTACGTGTAATGTTAATAACATGATACTAAATGCAACTAATTGGTGTATTGTTAATATTTTGCCATATTTCTATCATTGTAAATGGCCAAAGGCAATATAGTTGCTGATTATGCCAATAAATTTGAAACTTGAAACTTGTTAATAACATGATACTAAATCCAGCTAATTGGTGTAATGTTAATAAAATGATACTAAATCCAACTAATTGGTATAATGTTAATACCAAGATACTAAATCCAACTAATTGGTTTAATGTTAACATGATACTAACTCCAACTAATTGGTGTACTGTTAATAACATGATACTGAATCCAGCTAATTGGTGTAATGTTAATAACATGATACTATATCCAACTAATTGATGTAATGTTAATAATATGATACTAAATCCAACTACACATCTCCTCACAGGGGTCAACAAAATTACTCGAGAATAAAACCACGATTATCTGGTAAAGTGAGGCTAATTGGGAACATGTGATTAACTTATAAATGTAGCAATGTTGGAGCTTTAGTGTGCATATTTTGGGATTGTAGACATAAGTGTAAATATATGGATTTAGAAGCTAGTAAGTGGTTAGTATCTGAATTCCGTATGTGATTTCTCCATGTAAATCGTGTAAATCGTGCCACGTTCGCACTCTATTGAAACCAATCACACCGAACCCACGCACAAGCTTTTCAAAAGTATTGTAAGGAAAAAAAGAACTGAATCTTAATATGAGTGATAGCTTGAACACTCCTGTTTCAACAACTAAATAACGAGACCTTTCATCGCCAGAGGAACTAGCTCCTAAGAAAAAGACAATCGACAGTGAAATCTCCGTAAAAACAACTACAGATGTAGCGGCAACTAATATAACCTTGGACGAAGTTGCTATACAATCGATTGCAGCGGCACTAACAGACAATGTTATCGCACGACTATCTGACTCCATGCAATGGATGGTATAGACAATTTTTAAGGGGGTCATCGATGGGCTGTCGGCTGTCAACCCGAATAGGACTACTGGATTCCGATAAAAAGACGCTGAAAGACAGTAACGAGGCTTTGTCATCTCAAGTCCAGGCACTAGAGACAATAATCGACTCGGCCGAACAATACAGCCGACGTAATTGCCTGTGGTTTGCTGGGGTTGACGAGGACCGCAAGCTGTTTAAGGCTGATCTAATTCAAGGATGCTGGTCAACGGATGGAACAATTTTGATCAAAGTATTCGATACCATCAGGCGCATTCAGACTGAGGCTGATCTAGACAAGTACAAACATCCTGTGACAGCCGAAAAATGAACCGATATCAATGGTGTAACCTAACATGTTTTATGCAGTATACGGTCAATTGTTTCGACGAGACAGTGAACTCTTATACAGATCAGTGCAGCCTAACGATATTATCGTGTTCTATCATATTACAACAATGGATTTCTTATACGTCTGCGGAAAGTAGATTATGGATCATGCGACCTGTCTAGCCGTCCAGTGACACTATATAATTATATAACAGTGCAATGAAGATTCACATATTTATTGACTACATATAGAATTATGTGATTTCACATTTGTCAATATATGCTATATATCTATGTATAAACATTGGTGACCAAAAGTGGCAGCCTCTGTGGCGCTGCGGTAATATGATTACCCTAGTAACCAGTTCATTGGGAGCTTGAATGGTATTAATCGCTTCTACTACTTATTTCTTTATTTAGTGTCATTCATTTATCTTACACGAGTCATTTCACGGAACCATTGAACATTGATTTTAAATTGCCAAACCGGTTTCTTGCATAAGTCATTATATGTTTAATACATGTATAAGAACATATACTTATATATTGTGTCTTTATTCAGGTGCTCTTGAATTTTAGCTAAGATATATATTACTCTTTTACCACAGCATATAGATGTAAAAAACGCAAATTTAAGTTTGCAGGTCTTTGTTTGTGTTGTTTTTTATAAAGTGCCGATCAAAAATGTTCGCCAGTTGTAAATGGTCATCATTCTCAAAGATCTTGATATTACATTGATTTTAGGGAAGCTGTTATGTTCGTAAAACGGGTCCTTCCATGCATTTAGTTTAATTTTTCATACATGAATATCAACTTCAAAGTTGAACTCTATCCAGATGACTAGCGGAGAGGGTCGGTGGTTCTACCCGGATGTCCGTCAGTGTCTGAAACACAGCTCGGATGGGCAGCCGGGGTCTTCCTCAGCATTAATAGCGGACTTGCATAGTCGTGATTTGTAACCACCTTATTTATAGTATCTCCATACGTTGACCTTGATCAGAACTCGTGCATAGATCACTGTACTGTACGTGCAATGTAGTGGGTATGAAAACATCAACATTCACATTGCGTGTATACTAGTATAACAATTTCCCAGCACTACATTCATTTCACTGAATGCTAGTTCATATATTAATTTTGATTTCATATGTTTCTTTTTTTTTCATTGGAGATAGATATTAACTCAAGATGCCTTCAGATACTTGTCCGTTTCTTTATTTTGTCACTGGCTACGTGTATTGCGGAACCATCACCCCAACGACTATATTTCAACCTGGTATTACATAATGAACATTGACATAAGCTTATACAGGGTGAGAGTAGGCGTTTTCACTCCTTTACACACAAGGGCCAAAGGAATGAAACAGCTTTCGAGCTGCTAACATGGCTTTCCCTTATTCTCCTACTCGGTGGCGACGTTCATGAAAATCCTGGACCTAACTCTCATACATCTGATTCGCTTTCATCTGTTACTCTATCTTCGGACTGCAGTTACTCTGACGATGACGCTATGCTTCAGTCCTTCCAGTCTGGCTTACATTTTGCTTATTACAACGTACACAGCTTTCTGCCGAAAATGGATGTCCTGAGTACTGATTTATCTCACTTTGATGTTTTGTCCGTTACCGAAACATGGCTTGGGAATAATATTGATTTTGACAGTCTTGCTATCCATAACTACTCAAAACCTTTCAGGAAGGATGGGACGTCTGACAACTACGGTGGAATTCTTGTTTATGTTAAATATAACGTTCCGGCACTTCGAAGGCTTGACTTAGAACCTCAAGATATAGAATGTTTATGGGTCTAGCTTCGTCTTAAGAGCAAACGGATACTTCTGGGAGCTTTCTACAGGCCACCAAACTCTTCTCCACCTGTCTTAGCTAGTATTGAGAATTATATCGGTCTTGCAATTGATTCAAATGTGGATATCATTGTTACAGGTGATTTCAATCTTGACATCCTAAAACATAACACTCCCAACAAGGTAAACAGGATCTCTCAACTCATCACAGAACCAACACATTACACAGAATCATCAGAGTCATAAATCGATCTCTTTCTAGTTTCTATTAAGGAAAGTGTGTGTGTCAGCGGTGTTGGCGATCCTTTCCTAGGTCAAAACACAAGGTACCATTGTCCTATATTTTGCTGTTTCAGACATGAGAAGTCCAAAGTACCTAGTTTCAAACGTAAAGTCTGGCAATATGATATTGGGGATTATGCAACACTCAGTGAACGAACGTCAAACTTTAATTGGGATTCACTTATACATACAGACATTGACACATATACAGCAAACATAACTAACACACTCATCCGATTAGCATGATGATTCCCTTATGGGAAGGGCCAATTACTAATGTTGTTCAGAACTTGTGGCCCAACCCATTTGCTTTTGCTCTTATTATATATGTCTTTGAAATTATTATGTACATGTATATAGCAATAAAATATGATTAAACTAACAAAATCCGATTAGCAGAAGAAACGATACCAAGTAAAATAGTAAAAGTGCGTCAATCAGACCACCATGGATACATAACGAAATTAGAAAATACATACGAAAACGCAGAAGGGCATATAACAAAGCACGCAAAACACAACTACAACAACACTGGGATAAATACAAACAGATCAGAAACAAAACACCTACGCTAATAAGACATGGTAGAAACAAGCTTAAGACCAAAATAGCAGACGAATTGAAAGATGAACATTTGGAACCAAGTGCTTTTTAGAAAACACTTAAACATCTAATAAAAAACAACAACACAAACACAAGGATACCTATTCTAAAGCAAAATGACGTATTGTACGTCTCAAATAATGAAAAAGCAAATTGCCTAAACAACTTCTTCCAATCACAGACAATACTTAATGACTCTAAAACGACATTACCAGCTACAACCATAGGCAAACATGCACAAAAATTAGCTGCGCTAGTAATGTCTCCAGATGAGGTCACATCCACGCTAAGCAAGGTTAACACTGGAAAAGCATCTGGCCCGGATAACATTAACAACAGGGTTTGAAAGAACTTTCGGTTGAATTGGCAGCACCACTTTCTTCTTTGTTTAATTACTGGTAAAGTCCCAGATCAATGGAAACTTGCCAATGTATGTGCTATTCACAAGAAGAACGATCCTCAAGAAATTTCAAATTATCGACCAGTCTCACTTCTCAGTACTATAAGTAAAGTAATGGAAACAATCATTCATAAGAACGTTTTTAACTTTTTGTCTGAAAATAACATAATATCTGCTCTACAAGCTGGATTTGTACCTAAAGATTCTACGGTCAATCAACTCATCTCTATCTATCATGCATTCTGTCAGGCACTAGATGAAGGAAAGGAAGCCAGGGCGGTTTTCTGTGACATGTCCAGTGCTTTCGACCGCGTTTGGCATCGTGGCCTCCTTTATGAATTGCAAAATAATGGAATCTCTGGAAACATTCTTACCTGGTTCGGTGACTATCTTTCTGGCACTTTCTCTGATACTTTACCTATACTGGCTGGTGTACCACAAGGTTCTATTATCGGTCCTTTGTTGTTCATTGTGTTTATAAATGACATTGTTGATAGCATAAACTCTGCAAATCGTCTCTTTGCTGATGTTACAAGTCTCTACATCATAATTGATAATCCAATTTCAGCGGCAGAACAACTCAATTCTGATCTCATAAAAATTAACGAATGGACAAATACATGGCTTGTGACAATTAATCCAAGTAAGACTGAAACACGTCTCATCTCACGCAAAATCAAGAACCCACTCACCCTCCATTATATATGAATGATGTTTCCATTGAAGAAGTACACTTACATAAACACCTTGGTATAACTTTCTCTGATGACAAGCACATTGACAGCATAAAGGAAATAGCATGGACACGTGTTAATATCATGAGACCACTTATGTTTATTCTTGATAGGAAAACACTGTCCACTATATACACTGTATTTATCCGACCATTACTAGAATACTCAGATGTAGTTTGGGACAATATTAATGACCTTGAAAAAACCCAGCTTGAATCTGCAAGAATTATATCTGGGGCAACAAAACTCGTATCTTTCGAAAACCTCTACAGGGACACATGCTTGGAACAACTTCAAACAAGCAGACGCATGCACAAACTTATACGTTATCACGTCTTCATAAACAATTAATGTCCATACATATACAGGTTATGGTACCGACCATACATGTATCTATGCAGAACTGAACTGCTTCATTGTTCTGGTAATATTGTGGAGAACATCGCCACAACAATCAACACGTTGTAACATAATTCAGCTAAGTATATAGTGTTTATGTACAGTGAAATCAGACTGAATTCCATACAGATCGACACGAACTCATAGATATACGTTTGTGTAGATAGGAGGCAGTGAAACAAGGTAGACCAGCTAGACATAGTGTCTTTGAAGTGGTACATTAATATATACTCATATTAGTAAAGTAAGAACATTAAAAATACAAACTTACAGTCCACGTAGACTCCGTCTGCAAATGAAAAATAAAAATGTTAAATGTGTGTAATAGGGACAGGGTCGTACGAGTATATTTTGTAAATGTCATGCAGCTATTATTAGGCGATGCGAACTCATTATTGTGATTAGAATTGGAAGATAAGATGGTGTGTGAACTGTTGTTTTATTTGCGATGTTAATCCTATATATCGTTCTTTCGCTCACGATGTAGAGATCATTGCATACGATAAGTATATAAACAGTTGGGAACCAAGATCAACAATGTCATAATCCCCTCTTGTCACAGGCGAAATAAATGGAGAGTGTATACATTGTTTAAAATTGACACTACCTGAGAAATATTGTAAACTTGTATTGCATACCACACAGGCATCGTTCAGCCTTTTGTAAATTTTGACTGAGGATTGCTCACATTTGGATGGAGAGGAATCGGTATGAAGGTTGCCAGAGGAAGCTATGATTTGTCCTGCTTGTGATATTGATACTATTGAACACGAGATACATTTAATATTGAATTGCCCGGCTTACAATGAAGTATTATACAATTTATTCGCACATGCATATGCGCATATTATTAATTTCTACTCAGTGACCGAACATGGTAACTATTATTTCCTGTTTTCAAATTAAGTAATGATTCGTAATTGTGCCAAAACATGTTATGTTATATTACAGAGACGTCCGTTTCTATTATGCAATTATTGTCTTAATTTGTATATAATGTCATTATGTCTTAGTCTTTCTAACTGTTGAATAATTATTTTATCTCGTCTGTAAAACTCTGCTAATCATGGGGTAATTAGATTTCATAAATCCAATTCTGAATCAGTGTGCAATAATACCAATTTTGACTAACATTGTTTTATTATTGTTCTAGAGCAGTGTTTAATATCCGATTAGCATTGGTGTTGCAATTCAATTCAAAATCTTTATTTCCTCCATCAAGAAGATATGCATGTTATATACAAACATAGAGAATGTCACAAGTTACTACTATGCAACAACAACATAATATAGTATGATAATATATGTTATATAATATGTATACTATCTATATAGCATAACTAAGTGTATTTATGGATTATGCTACCAATGTGTTTGTAGGCCTATACATGTATACTGATAACCTGGGCTCCTTGAAGGATAACGTTTGGTAGTTTTGCATCGTTTCATATACCTGGCATGCAATTCACTAGTATCAGTCACATGGTTCACATGCACGTGTTAGTATATTCATACAATCAAGCACGTACCCGTATGAACTCTTTAGAAATTGAATGTCTACATCATGCTCCAGAATTGTACCAATAGACGCCCCTAATGGGTCCACGTTTCTTTATCCAACATGAATAATTCGTTAATAAATAAGCTAGGATGCGTACAAAATAAATCACTGACAATGCAAGAACGCAGATGTGAAGCATCAGTGCATTCACTTATCACGTGCATTACTAGGTCCATACATATGCTATCACACATTAGACACACAGATATGTCATTAGTCACTAGTCTGGAACATATGATGTTTACTGAGCGTATCTTGCTGTATTACAAATATGCTGTGATAAATGAGTGTTGTATTATTTATTGTTCATCTCTTATAACTCCATGTTGGAGTGGCATTGCACTGTTATGCCGTAAACTATCTATGTATCGTTATTGTAAATACTGTGTACAATGATGAGATGTCAATAACATATTACTACTACTGGCCTCCCGAATGGACATTTACATATATTACGGTACATTATGTTGGTACATGTATCCAAGAAGGACGATACATTATTGTGTTGGCTATATGAACTATATAGACGAACATATATTAAACGGTATTATAGAGTAAACCCCGTCTGACAGATTGGACATTAAACCGAGTTCTCTTGTTTGTGCTTTACACCGTGCACGTAAAAGAACCAGAGGAGACTCTGGAATGGGTCTCTGTCTGTATCATGATTGCACTATCCTCCAAACATCTAATATGACTAATCTCTTCAGGAAGCGTCGCTCATAGGGTAACCGGTAGCGACGATAAATAGTCAATAAACAGTTATTAGGTTCGTCTCGCCTTGTGTATTTTCTTCAACTCGCACAATCGATTAAAATGTATAAGACAGTAACCTAATATTCTCCATATATTATCATACGAATATCACAATATATACTAGTTATACACACACCACAAACTGTATGTAATGCTATTTGTTCTTACCCATGCAAACGTAATCGTGTGTGGACTCGTCTGTGACTTCATCCATTGTAAGCTTGTACAGTAAGTCATCGTCGCATTTGATCATATCAACCGTCCCGTTCAGCACGCATATTCCATTCTGATCCATGGCACATGCATCAACTGTCAGAACCGTATCAGTAATATCGGCTATGTCTGGGTGTTTTCCTGCATAAATGTTGATTATATGAGTTATACTTTGTTCTATATGAGCACGTGCTTTTCTTATATTTACTACACTATTTTGTGTCCGTAGACATTTAAAAAGGGAATGACTGGAAGGGAATCCATTTGTATCTTCTGATTATCATTGTGTGTGATTAGTTCAAAATACAACAGATCATCAACAAAGTAAAAGTGTATATACTAGGCTACCAAATGAATTACACACACATATTTATCATATGTTTGTATCAAGATATACCAAAATCAGCATCGTTATAATAATGGATACCTATATTAATAGCTCTGTATAAGGCCTCCCTCCCACAAAGTCAGCATCTTTATAATACATACATATATTAATAGCTCTGTACTAGGCCTCTCTCCCACAAAGTCAATATCGTTATTGTGACGTTTTATACCTCACGACAAGGATACATTGTCATAAAATGCCGAATAATCGACATATTAACTTGAAGTACAATTACGTTGCTCTCGTGGCGGAAACACGTAGATGACACCGTCTCCTTCCATTGTATCTGCGAATGCCCTCCCCAAAACGAAGTGTTATGCCACATATGTACATCTTCATAATGCACATACCAAACATAGTTCCCGCGATTCAACGTATACAACGTATACTCTAATATGTTCTCGCACGAATACACATCTGAAACACGAACAAGCTGCATGTTAGTCATATTTAGTCAACAATTAGTCATATTTAGTCATATTATACAGGTGTCACGTGTTAGGGTGTCACGTGTCGTAGAGTATCATTTCAATTTGTTTCGATTATTCTACAGCTACAACATACTGCTAAATAATATATCGCCTAAAGGAGTACAGTCGTCTTATATAATTGTTCCTAGGAAAGATCGATTGTCAGACAATATAATACTGCAAAACAACACTAAAAAACATGAAATGTGTGTGAATGTGTCGTTCTGCACTGGGTGTATTCTGCTGCATTTGTGTACGTTTATATTATATGCCTTGCTAATGGAGTGTCCGTACATTTGGAGTTTCTCTTAGACTCCTACTGTTGCCACATGCCAATAAAATGTTGATATTTAATGTGAGCGGGTATACAATTTATGTGTTGCTGTTAACATTGTGTCTATATAGAAAATTAACCTTAATTAATGTATTTTTTCTAAATAATGACATATATTTAAAGACAATGATATGTCGCCTTTCAACGGCATATGCTTATTGAATATACAATTATATACAATGTATATTTGTTAATGTATATTGGTTCGATTAAAAGTATTTGTCATTTCATTTTTGTAAATACAACACGATTTTTCTCAAATCCATATATATTTCTTCACGTTCATGAACATCGACTTTTGTGAACATCTATAATTTGTCTAAATGAACAAATAAGTGAAACGGTTAAAAACGATATAAAACAGTTTTATCTCACAAATCGAGGTTAATTTATTTCGAATACATTAAACTTATAATACAATGTATTGGTGGGTCCTTTTTATCAAAAAAAGAGAAAGAAAACAACTATACAAGTCTTGTAGTTTCGGTAGGAACGGTTATTCAGGTGGACACTTCTAAGACATTTTTCATCAGAAATACATGCACTAAATAAATATATAGATCTAAAATGATATATTGCTCGACAGTCTGATTAATGACTGAGGATATCTATTAAAACGAATTAATAATTGACACCATCTATCATGAATGGATTTGACGGTAATAAATTAGTTCTAAGAATAGTGAGAGATATGAGTCATTCACCGGAAGGAAGTAATTCATGAACGTTTTGAAAACTGTAAATATGTGTACACAATGTTTGTGTCGACTTTCACCGTAAATACAACGCTGCCCAATCGTTGTTAACCAGTCATGGTCGATTAATTCCGGAATATGTTTATTTTAGTATTATTTGTTTTGTAGCTCTAGCACCTTGCCAAAATGATTGTGGTGTTTCAAGCTCAGTATGTGGGTGTGTTGTATGTAGTTGGTGAAAGGAGTGTAAGGAGAAATGGAGAAAATCTAAATAAGCTACTAGCTTCCGATTTAATCCATTTGTTCTTGTATATTAATGTTACAACATGATGTAAATATTGATAAAATAAAATATGTTTAAACTAAAGGAGTGTAATTCAATATCCTTTGTTTGCTATGTTAAATCAACACTATTGATATGCTGTCTTCCACAGCCTGGCTTGTTTTAGATTAAAATACTTAACTTATCTCTTATGTAACTTAAAAACTAGGGTTCATTTATCTTCAAAGATATAGTTTTGTGTTTACATACGGGCACTGTCACATTTCACACCAACATAACATAATGCATGTATCCAAGCGTTAGTGGAAAGATACGGGCTTTGTAAAGACCCTGTATTGGAGAGTTTCGTCTAGTGTTATACTATGTCCTATATGTTAAATGGCTTGATGTAGATGATGATCATTGTCTCCCCTGATTATTAACATGTTTGTTGCAATTAAGGTTGTTGATAAAAGTGTACGTGTAATGTTAATAACATGATACTAAATGCAACTAATTGGTGTATTTTTAATAACATGATACTAAATCCAGCTAATTGGTGTAATGTTAATAACATGATACTAAATCCAACTAATTGGTATAATGTTAATACCAAGATACTATATCCAACTAATTGGTTTAATGTTAACATGATACTAACTCCAACTAATTGGTGTAATGTTAATAACATGATACAGAATCCAGCTAATTGGTGTAATGTTAATAACATGATACTAAATCCAACTAATTGATGTAATGTTAATAACATGATACTAAATCCAACTAATTGGTGTAATGTTAATAACATAATACTAAATCCAACTAATTGATGTAATGTTAATAATATGATACTAAATCCAACTACACATCTCCTCACACTGGTCAACACAATTACACGAGAATAAAACCACGATTATCTGGTAAAGTGAGGCTAAATGGGAACATGTGAATAACTTATAAATGTAGCAATGTTGGAGATTTGTGTGCATTTAGTGTAAATATATGGATTTAGAAGCTAGTAAGTGGTTAGTATCTGAATTCCGTATGTGATTTCTCCATGTAAATCGTGTAGATCGTGCCACGTTCGAAACCAATCACACCGAACCCACTGACAAGCTTTTCAAAAGTATTGTAAAGAAAAAAAGAACTGCTACACTGAATCTTAATATGTGTGATAGCTTGAACATTCCTGTTTCAACAACTAAAAAAGGAGACCTTTCATCGCCAGAGGAACTAGCTCCTAAGAAAAAGACAATTGACAGTGAAATCTCCGTAAAAACAACTACAGATGTGGCGGCAACTAATATAACCTTGGACCAAGATGCTATACAATCGATTGCAGCGGCACTAACAGACACTGTTATCGCACGACTATCTGACTCCATGCAATGGATGGTAGAGACAATTTTTAAGGGGGTCATCGATGGGCTGTCGGCTGTCAACCCGAATAGGACTACTGGATTCCGAGAACAAGACGCTGAAAGACAGTAACGAGGCTTTGTCATCTCATGTCCAGGCACTAGAGACAAGAGTCGACTCGGCCGAACAATACAGCCGACGTAATTGCCTGTGGTTTGCTGGGGTTGACGAGGACCGCAAGCTTTTTAAGGCTGATCTAATACAAGGATGTTGGTCAATGGATGGAACAATTTTGATCAAAGTATTAGATACCATCAGGCGCATTCAGACTGAGGCTGATCTAGACAAGTACAAACATCCTCTGACAGCCGAAAAATGAACCGATATCAATGGTGTAACCTAACATTTTTGTACAGTATACGGTCACTTGTTTCGACGAGACAGTGAACTCTTATACAGATCAGTGCGCCCTAACGATATTATCGTGTTCTATCATATTACAACAATGGATTTCTTATACGTCTGCGGAAAGTAGCTTATGGATCATGCGACCTGTCTAGCCGTCCAGTGACACTGTATAATTATATAACAGTGCAATGAAGATTCACATATTTATTGACTACATATAGAATTATGTGATTTCTTTCGATGTACAGGACTATATTAAATTGGCGCTGTTTACTCATGTGTCAATATATGCTATATATCTATGTATAATCATTGGTGACCAATAGTGGCAGCCTCTGTGGCGCTGCGGTAATATGATTACCCTAGTAACCAGTTCCTTGGTAGCTTGAATGGTATTAATCGCTTCTACTACTTATTTCTTTATTTAGTGTCATTCATTTATCTTACACGAGTCATTTCACGGAACCATTGAACATTGATTTTAAATTGCCAAACCGGTTTCTTGCATAAGTCATTATATGTTTAATACATGTATAAGAACATATACTTATATATTGTGTCTTTATTCAGGTGGGCTTGAATTTTAGCTAAGATATCAATTACTCTTTTACCACAGCATATAGATGTAAAAAACGCAAATTTAAGTTTGCAGGTCTTTGTTTGTGTTGTTTTTTATAAAGTGCCGATCAAAAAGGTTCGCCAGTTGTAAATGGTCATCATTCTCAAAGATCTTGATATTACATTGATCTTAGGGAAACTGTTATTTTCTTAAAACGGGTCCTTCCATGCATTTAGTTTCATTTTTCATACATGAATATCAACTTCAAAGTTGAACTCTATCCAGATGACTAGCGGAGAGGGTCGGTGGTTCTACCCAGATGTCCGTCAGTGTCTGAAACACAGCTAGGATGGGCAGCCGGGGTCTTCCTCAGCATTAATAGCGGACTTGCATAATCGTGATGTGTAACTACCTTATTTATAGTATCTCCATACGTTGACCTTGATCAGAACTCGTGCATAGATCACTGTACTGTACGTGCAATGTAGTGGGTATGCAATCATCAACATTCACATTGCGTGTATACTAGTATAACAATTTCCCAGCACTACATTCATTTCACTGAATGCTAGTTCATATATTAATGTTGATTTCATATTTTTCTTTTATTTTCATTGGAGATAGATATTAACTCAAGATGTCTTCAGATACTTGTCCGTTTCTTTATTTTGTCACTGGCTACGTGTATTGCGGAACCATCACCCCAACGACTATATTTCAACCTGGTATTACATAATGAACATTGACATAAGCTTATACATGGTGAGAGTAGGCATTTTCACTCCTTTACACACAAGGGCCAAAGGAATGAAACAACTTTCGAGCTGCTAACATGGCTTTCCCTTATTCTCCTACTCTGTGGCGACGTTCATGAAAATCCTGGACCTAACTCTCATACATCTGATTCGCTTTCATCTGTTACTCTATCTTCGGACTGCAGTTACTCTAACGACGAGGCTATGCTTCAGTCCTTCCAGTCCTTCCAGTATGGCTTATCTTTTGCTCATTACAACGTACAAAGCTTTCTCCCGAAAATAGATGTCCTGAGTACTGAATGATCTCACTTTGATGTTTTGTCGTTTACAGAAACATGGCTTGGGAATAATATTGATTCTGACAATCTTTCTATCCATAACTACTCAAAACCTTTCAGGAAGGATAGGACGTCTGACAACTACGGTGGAATTCTTGTTTATGTTCCGGCACTTCGAAGGCTTGACTTAGAACCTCAAGATATAGAATGTGTATGGGTCTAGCTTCGTCTTAAGAGCAAACGGGTACTTCTGGGAACTTTCTACAGGCCACCAAACTCTTCTCCACCTGTCTTAGCTAGTATTGAGAATTATATCGGTCTTGCAATTGATTCAAATGTGGATATCATTGTTACAGGTGATTTCAATCTTGAGATGCTAAAATATAACACTCACAACAAGGTAAACAGCATCACTCAACTCATCACAGAACCATCACATTACACAGAATCATCAGAGTCATTAATCGATCTCTTTCTAGTTTCTATTAAGGAAAGCCTGTGTGTCAGCGGTGTTGGCGATCCTTTCCTAGGTCAAAACACAAGGTACCATTGTCCTATATGTTGCTATTTCAGACATGAGAAGTCCAAAGTACCTAGTTTCAAACGTAAAGTCTGGCAATATGATATTGGGGATTATGCAACACACAGATCAGAAACAAAACACTTATGCTAATAAGACATGATAGAAACACGCTTAAGACCAAAATAGCAGACACATTGAAAGATGAACATTTGGAACCACGTGCTTTTTGGAAAACACTTAAACATCTAATAAAAAACAACAACACAAACACAAGGATACCTATTCTAAAGCAAAATGACGTATTGTACGTCTCAAATAATGAAAATGTAAATTGCCTAAGCAACTTCTTCCAATCACAGACAATACTTAATGACTCTAAAACGACATTACCAGCTACAACCATAGGCACACATGCACCAAAATTAGCTGCGCTAGTAATGTCTCCAGATGAGGTCACATTCACGCTAAGCAACGTTAAAACTGGAAAAGCATCTACCCCGGATAACATTAACAACAGGGTTTGAAAGAACGTTCGGTTGAATTGGCGGCACCACTTTCTTCTTTGTTTAATTACTGGTAAAGTCCCAGATCAATGGAAACTTGCCAATGTATGTGCTATTCACAAGAAGAACGATCCTCAAGAAATTTCAAATTATCGACCAATCTCACTTCTCAGTAATATAAGTAAAGTAATGGAAACAATCACTGATAAGCACGTTTTTAACTTTTTGTCTGAAAATAACATGATATCTGCTCTACAATCTGGATTTGTACCTAAAGATTCTACGGTCAATCAACTCACCTCTATCTATCATGCATTCTGTCAGGCACCCGATGAAGGAAAGGAAGCCAGGGCGGTTTTCTGTGACATTTCCAAAGCTTTCGACCGCGTTTGGCATCGTGGCCTCCTTTATTAATTACAAAATAATGGAATCTATGGAAACCCTCTCTTACCTGGTTCGGTGACTATCTTTCTGGCACTTTCTCTGATACTTTACCTATAATGGCTGGTGTACCACAAGGTTCTATTCTCGGTCCGTTGTTGTTCATTGTGTTTATAAATGACATTGTTGATAGTATAAACTCTGCAATTCGTTTCTTTGCTGATGATACAAGTCTCTACATCATAATTGATAATCCAATTTCAGCGGCAGTACAACTCAATTCTGATCTCATAAAAATTAACGAATGGGCACATACATGGCTTGTGACATTTAATCCAAGTAAGACTGAAACACTTCTCATCTCACGCAAAATCAAGAACCCATCCACCCTCCACTATATATGACTGATGTTGCCATTGAAGAAGTACACTTACATAAACACCTTGGTATAACTTTCTCTGATGACGGTACATGGCACGAGCACATTGACAGCATAATGAATGAATGAATGAATGGTGTTTTACTGCGCATCGACATCTAAGGTCATGTAGCGCGCATTAAAGTTATGTTTATTGTCGAGTGTATGAAATAAAATTATATATAAGTATATACATTACGTAAAAATTAATATTAAGAAGTTATAAAGACGTAAGATTAATTACAGGTAATATATGAATGAATGATTACTACAAAGGCATGATTAACAATTGATATCACAGCTTATTATAAATTTCTATTGACTTGATAAATGATATGATGGACTCTACTCTGATAGAGTCGAAGAGTGTTTTAATGTTTTCCACATTGTAGTACTGCAACCGGATTGGTTGAAGGTCTATACAGTGTATTAAGATATGCTCCACCGTGTATAGAGTATTGCATGGGATACATTCTGGTGCATCATCTCGTGACAACAGCCATGAATGTGATATTCGAGAATGACCAATCATGAGACGGGCAAGAATGACTTCTTCTCGACGAATAGGCCTGTACATTGGGCACCATTCGCCAAGTGTTGGTTTGACCGAATGAAGTTTGTTAAAAATTTCACCATCCCATTGGGCCTGCCAAGAGGATTGATTTAAGGTAAGAATTGTAGATTTAAAATCGGTATAACACACTTTAATCCTAGAAATTGATAATGACAAAGCCAGCTTTGCATTCTGGTCAGCCATTTCATTACCTTGTATTCCCATATGACTCGGAAGCCTGCAGAACACAAATGTATTTGTTTCTGAAAGGGAAGAAATCCTTTCAAGCAAAGTACAAACAATAGGATTTTCAAACTTTTCATGATACAAAGCCTGTAAAACAGACACGGAATCAGAGAAAATGATATATTGAACATAGTGTGATTCCACTGCAAGATCTAGAGCGAGATCTATGGCCTTCAGTTCGGCAGAGAAAATTGAGGACTTGTTTGGAAGTCTACATTTCCGATTTTTATTCCCAAAGATTGCTGCTGACGCAACAGTGTCACCAGCTTTTGAACCATCTGTGTATATGGCTTTGAAGTCAGAATAAAATTCCCTGATTTCATTATATTTTGTTTGAAACTGGCTCCTGTCTGTAATAGACTTTTCATCAGACGTGAGATCAAAGCGAAACTCGGCAGTTTTAAGGGTCCAAGGAGGAGAATCGGGGATTTTATACTGTGCAATAGATTTCATGTCAATATGTAGGTCATCTAGACATTGTTCCATGCGTATACCTAGTGGGGCAATAGCTCTCGGTTTTCTTTGAAACTGCACTTTAAATTGGGGTTGAAAGACCACTTTGTGAGCTGGGTTTAGAGAATCTGACTTGAGTTTCAGTAGGTATTGAAGAGCTAGCTTCTGTCGTCTAGCATACAGAGAGGGTTCATTTGCTTCAGCATAAAGACTTTTAACAGGGGAAGTTCTGAAAGCTCCAAGGACTAATCGTAGACCGTGATTATGTATAGGATCAAGTATTTTCAGGTACGATTTTCGTACAGATCCGTAAATTATCGAACCATAATCCAGCTTACAGCGAACCAATGACCGATAGAGCCGTAGATGTACCTTTCTATCAGCTCCCCAATCTGAATGTGCCACAACCTTTAAAATATTTAGAGCTTTTTGACATTTCTTTTTTAAATTATTGATATGAGGAATGAATGAGAGTTTTTTATCAAAGATAACACCTAAAAATTTGTATTCTGAGACTACTTCTACACGTGAGCCATCCAGGTAAATTTCTGGGTCTGGATGAAGTCCACGTAGATTACAAAAATGCATACATTTAGTTTTTGATTTAGAAAATTTAAAACCATTTTCATCCAACCAAGTCTGAAGTTTATTCAGACATTGCTGGAGTTGGCGTTCTATTATGTTCATATTACTAGACCTGAAGCAAATAACAAAATCATCTACATAAAGGGAGCACTCAACCCCTGGATTTATTGATTTAACAATATTGTTTATCTTAATACTAAACAATGTAACGGACAAAATACAACCCTGTGGTACACCCATCTGCTGTTCCCGAGCATCTGATAGTGTATTACAAACACGAACACGAAAAAGTCTTTCATTTAAAAATGCAGAAATAAATAATGGAAGGCGTCCTCTGAGGTCAAAGTCGTGAAGATCTTTTAAAATGCCATATTTCCAGGTTGTGTCATAAGCACTCTCAAGGTCGACAAATACTGAAGCAACATGTTGTTTATTGACAAAGCCCTCTCTTATAAATGTTTCGAAACGAACTAGATGATCCAGTGTGCTTCGCTGCTGACGAAAGCCACTATGGACATTAACAATTAAATGATTTGATTCGAGAAACCATACAAGCCGGTTGTTTACCATTCTTTCCATAGTTTTACATATACAACTTGTTAACGCTATGGGTCTATAGTTGTTTGGATCCTTTTTATCCTTATCTGGTTTTGGTATTGGGATGACTAAAGCCTCCCTCCAAGATGTAGGAAATTCACTAGTTTGCCATATAGAATTAAACATGTCCAATAATATAAAGAGGGAGGAGCTAGGTAGATGTATTAAGAATTGATAGTGGATTTGATCTGGACCTGGGGATGCATCATGTGCTTTTGACAAAGCAGACTTGAGTTCTTTAAGATTAAATAGTTTGTTGTAATGTTCTTTGTTCTTTGAATTGAAGTTTAGTTGTTTCTTTTCTTTAGTGTCTTTGAATTTCTGAAATTTTTGTGAATAATTATTTGCTGATGATTTTTGTGCAAATGTTTCTGCTAAGGTGTTTGAAATTTCCAGAGGTGTGGTGATTTGTTTGTTGTTTACAGTAAGGTGGTTAATAGGTGAAGTACCTTTGCCATTAATGTTTCTTATCATGTCCCAGGTTTTCTTAGTTGTTGTTCTGTTATTTAGTCTTGAGATGTATTGTTTCCAACATTTGCGTTTGCTGCTTTGTATTGTACATCGTGCTTTTGCTCTATATATGCGTGTTGTTTAAATTTTCTGTGGTGGGTCTCAAATCGAATTTTCTTATGGCCGATTTCCTATTTTGGATGGCTTTCTTACAATCATCATCATACCAGGGTGTGTATGGTCTCTTTGGATTAGGTGAAGTCTGAGGTATGGATTGTTCTGCTGCTTTTATTAGTAATATAGTGAATAGCTGTGTTTGATCACGACAATCCTTGAATGTTTCATATGAAATTGTTTGTTCACAAAGTTGTTGGAATTTAGTCCAATTTGCTTTAGAAAGTTTCCATCTTCTGGGTTGACTATAAGCTGTTGGCTGATCTTCAGATATGAGGATGGGGAAGTGGTCACTTCCGTGGAGATCATCATCGACTTTCCATGAGAAATCTGGAAGTATGACTGGGCTACATAGTGTAAGATCTATTGCAGAATAGGATCCTGTTCCTGGGTGTAAATATGTTTTGGAAGATGGATCGTTCATGTAAGAAAGAGAATTATCAGAGATGAAATTCTCTATCTGGAGACCTCTTTGATTTGTATTATTACAACCCCAAATGATGTTATGTGCATTGAAATCACCTATTAGAATATATGGAGTGGGTAATTGTATTATAAGATCATTCAGCCTATGTTCTTCAATTGGTTTACTTGGAGGAAGATATAGTGAACACAGTGTGATAGTGCTATGTAATGACAGTCTTACAGCAACAGCTTGTAAGTTTGTATTTAACAGTAATTCCTTATGTGGAACACTATTATTGACGATGATAGAGACCCCACCCTGGGCTTTATCACCTTCACTGTATATTTTATTGAAAATGGTGTGATGTGTTATAGAAATTGTATCATTTTGTTTCAAAAATGTTTCTTGAAGGCATAACGCAGCAGGTTTATGTTCTTGCACTAAAAGAGAAAGCTCTGCAAAATTAGATTTTAGACCTCGACAATTCCACTGGATAATTCCATTGGCCATTATGGAGAGATTAATTATTAAAAATACTATACCGATATTTACATAATTATTATGCATAGATAAAATATAAAGTTAAAAATATATTAAGTGGCATCCTGCAACGACTGGAGGTTCTTGCTTCAGCCACCCTCGCCATCTTGCCAGGTCATAGACTCGGACTTGTCCGAGTCTGATGCCTCGCCCTCCAGATTGTCATCGTCCGTGTCAAAATCCGAGTATCTATTGCTTGTAGACACTGGACTGGACACTGTGTGTTTATCTGATTGTTTATCTGATTGCATAGGTTTATTTTTCTGTTGTCTGGAAGTGACAGCAGATTGCTTTTTTGTTGGAGTTGATGTGTGTTGAGCTGTAGATTCTTTAGTATGTTTTGGTTTTGATGAAGTTGATGTTGTTTTTGGTTGAATGTGTTTTTCTTGTGTATTGTTGTTTCGAGTGTTTTTTGTTGTTGGATTCTTGTGTATGTTTGTTTTTGCTTGTTTTTGTTTGTCTGCTGTAGGTTTAGGTGTTTGTGGTATATTTTGATTTGTAAGCTGGTCAAGATGAGAAGAACTATCAGAACCAGGAAATAACTGCATTATTTCTGTTTTTTGTCTGGAAATATTTGGCAAAGTTTGGTCAACAAGTTTTTGCAAGTTTTGCATTCAACAGAAGCTGTTTTAGCAACACTTGCATAGCTTGGCTGATTTTCGGATTTGTACCGAGATTCATAAATTGTTCTTGCATCCTGGAATGAAATGTTTTCCGAATATTTGATCTTAACAATTTCTTTTTTCCAGGAGACACAGTCTTTAGAATTGGATATATGATCAGCGCCACAACTGGCGCATTTATTTGTGTTGGGGCAGTTGTTCTCTTGATGTTGTGGAGCAGTCTCAGCACACTTGGAGCATACAGACTCGTTCCGACACCTATCCTCATGATGACCATACTTCCGGCATGTAAAGCATCTAAGAGGGTTAGGTACATATATGTCGACGGTGACAATCTGGTAGCCTACTTTGATACGTGACGGGATGACTGGTGTGTCACATGTACTTATATATGTGTTTGTGAGTATTATTTCGTTGTTACGTTTTATAGATATTCTCTTCACGTCAATGATCCCTTGACTTGACAAACCTTCTAACCATCCAAAGAGCAGGAAGATAATTCCCTGCACCTGATGACACCTTTGGATGAGTTCAAATATTTGTGGGGACTGACCTTCACAGAATGTCCAAAGAAGGTGTTCCTTGATAATAAATTCTGAGATTGAGCTTTTGAAGTAATTTCAACCAAAAGACTTCCATTTCGAAGACTTTTAACAGATTTAGGTGTACCTAGGATAGATTTCATTTGCTTTTCAATGACGAAAGGGGAAATTTTTGTGATAGGTTTTGAACTGTCTACAGCCTCAATGAGAATGAAGCGAGGGAAGTTCACTCTCTGTTGTTCAACATAATCATCATCGGATTCACTTAGTGCACGCTTGGCTTTTTTTGGAGTGGAACTCATAATAGTAATATATAGTTGATCGTCAATGCTCCCCACCCGTCTCAGAGCCCAACAAGGGGACATGATCTGGGGAAATCCATCACAGATCATGACAGGGATACATCAATGATATACTCAGAATGAAAGGACTAGACTGGACAAGTGTATTCCCACAGAAGGTCCTACCAAGTTTAGACTATCCTTGGGAGGTTACAAAAGTCAATCAAACATCAGACTTTCACCCGATTAGCCCATGAGGCACCGCCTTCTAGGGCATCAAAAAGAAGACAATGAAAGAGTATAAATATTTAGAGAATCAATATTTGTTTTCAAGACAAATTTTAAAAAATATGTGTTTAAGATTAACGATGCCCTAGGGCTCGGCATGACCAGCGGATTGATCAAGGACGGGCATTCCTGACCTCCCGTTTAACCCAACTTAAGGCCGAAGTGGTGTGTCATGGAAACAGGGTATTATTTGCCAACACTGATTCTACTTAACCACCAGGATCCTCTCATCAGGCGACACAGGTATCCGCCCACGGCAAACAGGCAGGCACATTTGGGGGGTTGTACCTCTCTGTAGTGCGACAGCTGGGATTACACGAGCACATTGACAGCATAAAGGAAAAAGCATGGACACGTGTATAATCATGAGACCACATAAGTTTATTCTTCATAGGAAAACACTGTCCACTATATACACTGCATTTATCCGACCATTATTAGAATACTCAGATGTAGTTTGGGACAATATCACGCTAAGAAATTAATGACCTTGAAAAAACCCAGCTTGAATCTGCAAGAATTATATCTAACAACTTCAATTACGCAGACGCAAACACAAATTTATACGTTATCACGTCTTCATAAACAATTACTATCCATACAGATACAGGTTATGGTACCGACCATACATGTATCTATGCAGAAATGAACTGCTTCATTGTTCTGGTAATATTGTGGAGAACATCGCCACAACAATTCACAAGTTGTAACATAATTCAGCTAAGTATATAGTGTTTATGTACAGGGCAACCAGACTGCATTCCATACAGATCGACACGCACTCATAGTTATACGTTTGTGTAGATAGGAGGCAGCGAAACTAGGTTGACCAGCTAGACATAGTGTCTTGGAAGTGGTACATTAATATACTCATATTAGTAAAGTAAGAACATTAAAAATACAAACTTACAGTCCACGTAGACTCTGTCTGCAAATGAAAAATAAACATGTTAAATGTGTGTAATAGTGACAGGGTCGTAAGAGTATTTTGTAAATGTCATGCAGCTATTATTAGGCGATGCGAACTCATTATTGTGATTAGAATTGGAAGATAAGATGGTGTGTGAACTGTTGTTTTATGTCCGATGTTAATCCTATGTATCGTTCTTTCGTTCACGATGTAGTGATCAATGCATACGATAAGTATATAAACAGTTGGGAACCAAGATCAACAATGTCATAGGTCCCTCTTGTCGTGGGCGAAATGAATGGAAGGTGTATAACTTGTTTAAAATTGACTATACCTGAGAAATATTGTAAACTTACAAGCGTACCACCCAGGCAATGTTCAGCATTTTGCAAATTTCGACTGAGGGTTGCTCCCATTAGAATTGAAACGAGTATGTACGAAGGTTGCCAGAGGAAGCTATGATTTGTCCTGTTTGTGATATTGATATTATTGAACACGAGATACATTTAATATTGAATTGCCCAGCTTACAATGAAGTAAGATACGATTTATTCGCAAAGGCATATGCGCGTATTATTAATTTCTACTCAGTGTCCGAACATGGTAAATATTGTTTCCTGTTTTCAAATTAAGTAATGATTCGTAATTGTGCCAAAACATGTTATATTATACTACAGAGAGGTCCGTTTATATTATGCAATTATTGTTTTAATTTGTATATAATGTCAATATGTCTTAGTCTTTCTAACTGTTGAATAATTATTTTTATCTCGTTTGAAAAATCTCTGCTAATCAAGGGGTAATTAGATTTCATAAATCAATTCTTTATCAGTGTGCAATAATACCAATGTAGACTTTCGGTGTATTATCATTGTTCTAGAGCAGTGTAATATCCGATTAGCAGTGATGTTGCAATTCAATTCAATTCAAAATCTTTATTTCCTCCATCAAGACGATATGCATGTTATATACAAACATAGACAATGGCACAAGTTACTATTATACAACAACAACATAATATATTACGATAATATATGTTATATAATATGTATACTATCTATATAGCATAATTAAGCGTATCTATGGATTATGCTACCAATGTGTTTGCATACATGTATACTGATAACCTGGGCTCCTTGAATGATAATGTCTGGTCGTGTTGCATCGTTTCATATACCTGACATGCAATTCACTAGTATCAGTCACATTTACATGCTAGTATGTTCATACAATCAAGTACGTACCCATATGAACGCTTTAGAAATTGTATGTCTACATCATGCTCGAGAATTGTACCAATAGACGCCCCTAATAGCTTATGGATCCACGTTACTTTATCCGATATGAGTAATTCGTTAATAAATAAGCTAGGATGAGTACACAATAAATCACTGACAATGCAAGAACGCAGATGTGAAGTATCCGTGCATTCACGTATCCTGTGCGTTACCAGTTATATGCGCATGCTATCACATATTAGACACACATATATGTCATTATTCACGAGTCTGGAACATATGATGTTTACTGAGCGCACCTTGCTGTATTACAAATATGCTGTGATAAATGAGTGTTGTATTATTTATTGTTCATCTCTTATAACTCCATGTTGGAGTGGTCTTGCACTGTTATGCCGTAAACTATCTATGTATCGTTATTGTAAATACTGTGTACAATGATGAGATGTCAATAACATATTACTACTACTGGCCTCCCGAATGGACATTTACATATATTACGGTAAATTATGTTGGTACATGTATCTAAGATGGCCGATACATTATTGTGTTGGCCATATGAACTATATAGACGAACATATATTAAACGGTATTATAGAGTAAACCCCGTCTGACAGATTGGAAATTAAACCGAGGTCTCGTGTTGGTGTTTTACACCGTGCACGTAAAAGAACCAGAGGAGACTCTGGAATGGGTCTCTGTCTGTATCATGATTGCACTATCCTCCAAGCATATAATATGACTAATCTCTTCAGGAAGCGTCGCTCATAGGGTAACAGGTAGCGACGATAAATAGTCAATTAACAGTTATTAGGTTCGTCTCGGAAAAATACAGACAGAGTCTCGCCTTGTATATTTTCGTCAACTCGCACAATATATTAAAATGTATAAGACAGTAACCTAATAGACTCTATATATTATCATACAAATATCACAATATATACTAGTTATACACACACCTCAAACTGTATGTAATGTTATTTGTTCTTACCCATGCAAACGTAACCGTATGTGGACTCGTCTATGACTTCATCCATTGTAAGCTTGTACAGTAAGTCATCGTCACATTTGATCATATCAACCGTAACGTCCATCACGCATATTCCATTCTTATCCATGGCACATGCATCAACTGTCACAACCGTATCAGTAATATCGGCTATGGCTGGGTGGTTTCCTGCATAATTTGTTGATTATATGAGTTATACGTTGTTCTAGATGTGCACGTGCTTTTCTTATATTTGCTACACTATCTTCTGTTCTTATATTTTCTACACTATCTTCTGTTCTTATATTTCCTACACTATCTTCTGTTCTTATATTTCCTACACTATCTTCTGTTCTTATATTTGCTACACTATCGTTTGTTCTTATATTTGCTACACTATCTTTTGGTCCTATATGTGCTACACTATCTTCTGTTCTTATATTTGCTACATTATCTTCTGTTCTTATATTTGATGTCCGTAGACATTAAAAAAAGAAATGATTGGAAGGGAATCCATTTCTATCTTTTGACTATCATTGTATGTGATTAGTTCAAAATACGTAATACGGTTTCAGAACAATAACGTTATATTTGCTACACTATCTTCTGTTCTTATATTTGCTACACTATCTTCTGTTCTTATATTTGTTACACTATCTTCTGTTCTTATATTGGCTACACTATCTTCTGTTCTAATATTTGCTACACTATTTGGTGTCCGTAGACATTTAAAAAGGAAATGACTGGAAGGGAATCCATTTGTATATTTTGTTATCATTGTGTGTGATTAGCTTAAAATACAACATACCATCAACAATGTAAAATTGTATATACTAGGCTATCAAATGAATTACACACAAATATTTATCATATGTTTGTATCAAGATATACCAAAGTCATTATCTTTATAATAATGGATACCTATATTAATTGCTCTATATAAGGCCTCCCTCCCACAAAGTCAGCATCTTTATAATACATACCTATATTAATAGCTCTGTATAAGTCCTCCCTCCAACAAAGTCAGCATCTTTATAATACATACCTATATTAATAGCTCTGTATAAGGCCTCCCTCCAACAAAGTCAGCATCTTTATAAGACATACCTATATTAATAGCTCTGTATAGGTCCTCCCTCCCACAATGTCAGCATATTTATAATACATACCTATATTAATAGCTCTATATAAGGCCTCCATCCAACAAAGTCAGCATCTTTATAATACATACCTATATTAATAGCTCTGCATAAGTCCTCCCTCCCACAAAGTCAGCATCTTTATAATACATACTTATATTAATAGCTCTGTACTAGGCCTCCCTCCCACAAAGTCAATATCGTTATTGTGACGTTTTAAACCTCATGACAAGGATACATTGTCATAAAATGCGGAATATTCGACATATTACCTTTAAGTACAATTACGTCGCTCTCATGGCCTAAACACGTAGATGACACCGTCTCCTTCCATGATATCTGCCAATGCCCTCCCCAAAACGTAGTGCTGTGCCACCGACGTTCTTCTGCATAATGCACATACCAATAATTGCCCGAGCCATATATCCTATTATATAATATGTTCTCGCAAGAAATCACATCTGAAATACAAACAAGCTGCATGTATATCAGTTATTCTCGATCAGTCTAGAGTTACAACATATTGAGCAGTAAGTAGTCCACTAAATGTGTACAGTAGTCTTATATAATTGTTCATATGAAAGATCGATTGTCAGGTAATATAATACTGCAAACATATTATAATATGTGAATGAGTCGTTCTTCACTCACTTCTGGATGTGTTCTGATTCATCTATACAATGTATGTTAGTTAATGTATGTTGGTACGAATAAAGCTATTTGCACTATTTTATTGCACATAATTTGACATTATTGAATGCATGAGTAATTGTTTTTGTCACTATGGAAACCATCAACACAATATTATGGAAGTTTCCCTTCCCCAAACCCCCCCCCCCCCACAAAATAACCACTTCATTTCTGTACACACAACACGATTTTTTTGGTCTTCACTCTAATGAACATGTTTCAACGTGAGTCAGGTTAATTAATAATTTGAAAACAAAGCCCTTCTGAAAATCATAACGATATATGTCACAAATCGACTTATATAACTGTTTGTATATGAGGGTCCTTTATATAAAAAAAGAAAACTAGAGTATCGGAAACATATTGTAAACCAGGTTGTAGCATATTATTCAAGTTGAAACATCTAAAACGTATTCCATCAGAAATAAAATGCAATAAATAAATATAACACGCTATAAATCTAAAATTGTAAATCGCCGGTAAGTCTGGTTAATGACTGATATGGACAGTCTGATTAATAACTGATATGGACAGTCTGGTTAATGACTGCTATTGACAATCTGATTAAAGACTGATATGAACAGTTTGATTAATGACTGATATGGACATTCTGGTTAATGACTGATATGGACAGTCTGGTTAATGACTGATATGGACAATCTGATTAATGACTGATATGGACAGTCTGATTAATGACTGATATGGACAGTCTGATTAATGACTGATATGGACAGTCTGATTAATGACTGATAAGGACAGTCTGATTAATGACTAATATGGACAATCTGGTTAATGACTGATATGGACATTCTGATTAATAACTGATATGGACAGTCTGATTAATGACTGCTATGGACAGTCTGATTAATGACTGATATGGACAGTCTGATTAATGACTGCTATGGACAGTCTGATTAATTACTGATATGGACAGTCTGATTAATGACTGATATGGACAGTCTGATTAATGACTGATATGGAAAGTCTGGTTAATGACTGCTATGGACTGTCTGATTAATGACTGCTATGGACATTCTGATTAATAACTGATATGGACAGTCTGGTTAGTGAATGATATGGACATTCTGGTTAATGACTGATATGGACAATCTGATTAATGACTGATATGGACAGTCTGATTAATGACTGATATGGACAGTCTGGTTAATGACTGATATGGACAATCTGATTAATGACTGCTATGGACAGACTGATTAATGACTTATATGGACATTCTGATTAATGACTGATATGGACAGACTGATTAATGACTGGTATGGACATACTGATTAATGACTGATATGGACAGTCTGATTAATGACTGATATGGACAGTCTGATTAATGACTAATATAGACAATCTGATTAATGACTGATATAGACAGTCTGATTAATGACTAATGTGGACATTCTGATTAATGACTGCTACTATATACTATAAACTAATTAGTAATTGACGTCGTATATCATGAATCGATAAAACGGCAACAAATTAGTTCTAAAATGTCTGTGTCGACTTCACTGTAAATACAACGCTATCCAATCGTGGTCAACAGTTACTGTTCGGTTAAAGGGATATGCTACAGATGCTTCAAAAATGTTTTGCAAACGGAGCATTTTCTCAAAAGTAAGTAAGTAAGTAGAGTAGAGTAGAGAGTATAGTAGGGTAGGGTAGAGTAGGGTAGGGTGTAGGGTATGGTAGTGGAGTAGGGTAAGGTAGTGTAGATTAGAGCATATTAACATTCAACACCCTGCGCAATGGGGCATATATGTCAATTATAAACAATTATACGATAGTATGACGTGTATGTGTTAAACTTTCTAATTAGAATGTGATAAACATTATAGGAATATAGACAATGGGGTCACCGACCTAGTTTTAGCACAATATTCACTTATTTCATGCCTCGGACGACCACAATTGTCGTATTTTTATGAACATATACCACTATCAAATTCAGCAACCGATCCATACAATATCAGCTGTTCAAAGTGATCCTATACATTTGTAAGATAGTGACTCTATATAGCAAACAATTTAATAATGATTTAATGTATGAACAAATAACAGTGTCATATGAACATAAACAGATTCTCTGCATCGATCATCACAATTCCCACAATTAATTACTGTGCACAGTAAAGTCATATCATTTCATATGTGACACAAGTCCTCTATTTCACGTCACAAACACGTGCGCGCACTAGCTAGACTCTTCTTCTGTGCTGACACCTCACACCGGGTAATTGGCTCTCACTATATCGAGTACATCAAGGACATCACCATATAACACTTAACACATACTGGTGACACTACACAACGTCCACAAAACACAAAAGAATAGCGTAGAAATAAACTCAGCCATTAGTCTTACAAATGGCCAATCTCATACAAAGGGCAGCAACTATGGCTTTTTACTTTGTTGCAACATTGTATGTATGCATATAACATCATAGTGAAAGAAGTG
Source organism: Archivesica marissinica (assembly GCA_014843695.1). NCBI lineage: Eukaryota > Metazoa > Mollusca > Bivalvia > Venerida > Vesicomyidae > Archivesica > Archivesica marissinica. The sequence continues at coordinate 4,473,162 of CM026401.1, read as the reverse complement.
GGGGTGTTATCAACCTAGCTATAATCAATTCTGCTAGACAAACAATTTTTTTTTAAATATACTAAAAGAAATCGACCTATATATGTCATTACATGTCAGCATATAATATGCTTGTCGTTAGAATGTTCTGCCACATATCCTTTTAATTCCGGAAGACTTCGACTTTTGCTTTAGTACTAGTTTCTATGTGTAGTTATCGTAACTATCTTGTCCAAAAATGCCCTTTGTTAAGCTCAGTATGTGGTTGTATTGTATGTACGTGATGAAAGGGGAGTATATCCTTCTTTGGCTATGGTAAATCAACAATAGTGGCATAGTTGTCTTCAACAGCCTGTCCGTTTTAAATTTGTATAATAGTTACATTATATCTTAGAGAGGCATTTAAACTCCCAAAATAACTTAACAAATATGGTTCATTTATCTTCGAATAGATAGTTTTAATGCTGGGTACTGGCACATTTCACATCAACATATCAACATAATGCATGTATCCAGTGAGCACATCACTATCTAGCGGTCATCGGCCATCGGATCGATATTTGATATGATATCTGACCGATATAGATTAGTCCATCGGTTTTGATCGGATCTATATTGCATAGTCCAAATGGATTTAGAACATGTAGAATTATTATTGATCATCTCTCATCATTAAGGAATATTGGTAGTACACAATCAGGCGTTAGTGGAACTACTTTAAAGACACTATATTGGACTGTTTCATCTAGTGTTTTACTAAATGGCCTATATACCGAGTGGTTTGATGTAGACAATGGCATTAGACAAGGATGCTCATTGTCTCCCCTGGTTTTTAATAATGAGATTTGTGTTGCAATTACTGTTGCTGATAACGGTATTCGTTTTAATATAATAAGCGTTGGTGGAAAGATACGGTTGTTTTAAAGACACTGTATTGGAGAGTTTCGTCTAGTGTTATACTAAATGTCCTATATGTTAGACAGTGGCCTTAGAGAAAATGCTGATCATTGGCTCCCCTGCTTATTAACATGTGTGTTGCAATTAAGGTTGTTGATAAAGGTATACGTGTAATGATAATAACATGATACTAAATGCAACTAATTGGTGTATTGTTAATAACATGATACTAAATCCAGTTAATTGGTGTAATGTTAATAACATGATACTAAATCCAACTAATTGGTGTAATGTTAATAACATGATAATAAATGAAACTAAAAGTCATATTGTACACTTTAGGTCAAACTCGGTATGTAGAACTTCTTTTCGTTTCACGTGTGTAGATAATGCCATGCAAGTTGTCAATACGTATGCTTACCTTGGTTTGCTGTTGAATGAATATTTGGACTTCAATGTAACTACCAAGACTGTTGCTCGGAGTGCTGGTAGAGCACTGGGTTGCTGATTGCAAAATGCAAAGTAATGTGTGGAGTTCCTTACAATGTGTTACTCAACTTTATAACAGTACTGTTTGGCCTAGTATAGCCTATGGCGCTTCTGTATTGGATTCCAGGTCATACTCCTGTATTGATATCCTCTCCAAAGTCGAGCAATGCGATTCGTCCTGGACATTTGTAAGTATACACCTATAATTGCTCTTTATGGTGAGGTTGCTTGGCACATGTAACAATGGAAATATCATTGTCCAGCAGTGGAATAGAATTAAATCTAGGGACGTGCACATAGCTAATAATAAGATATATAGATTATGTCCTAATAACAGTAACATTGTAAACTGGCAGTTAGACATAAATAAACCATAAAATATAAACAATACCGCGATGGACAATATTTATCTGCGTAATTTTATGACAAAGTGTGTCTGCACAGTTATTCGATGTATATATACAAAAATGAAATCCTAAATTTCAATTCAAACGTCAACAAACACCCTACAATACTCACGCTTTTTCTCTAAAATTGACATAATAATTCAATTACAAATTTGAAGCAAATGAATAAAAATGTTGGCACAGTAGTACGTCCACAAAATACAATATTCACAATATACAGACACTATTTTAATATCAAGCAATTTATCAATTTAAAACAATAAATATTCCGATTTTCAACTTGATAGACTAAAATCGAACATTGTACAGAAAGTAGTTGAATATGGCACACCAATACAAGTTGTACATGTGGAAATGAATATGTAGGCAGTATACATTTGTTTGTGTATTTTTGTGTTTAAAGTCTCAATAACAGCTTAGGTCATATGGCGATTCTCCAGCTAGTATTTGTGGAGGAAAACGCCGTGTGACCCTTCGAGTAGTATTTCAGGAAAGCACGGGCTCCCAGGTAGAACAACCGACCTTCGGCAATCCAGCGGGAAGGCGCCCTCATATGAAAGACAACCTCAGTTGGATTAGAACCTACAACGACTTTAACCACTCTGCCACTGAGGTGCATATATATTTTATTTAAAATGATTATTTGTTTGTTTTGATATTTACTTGTGTCGACAAATCTGCCCCAAACATGACGATTTCCAAGATTGGAATTGCGTTTTGTAGCATTATGTTCAATGTTAAACATTAGGTGTGCTGCTTTATATTATATTTGCCAGGCGCGTAGCTGGGCGTACGCACGTGCGTACGTAAATGTTGACAGATCGGGAAAATGAAAATGCGAAAAATGCAATAAAAAATGAAGCCAAAGGGGGGTGAGGGGTCAAATGTTTATTATCTTCAACAGTTATAACATATATCTACAATTATGTGACACGACTGTTCGATATCTAGAGCCGTCCAAAGCAACACGTGGTTACGGTACTCGAAGTCTGCCGGAGGAGTATACTGCGCCCCCTGTCACATTTTCGCACATGTAGAGAAGAAAGCCTTCGTATCGGTAGCAGCGACCGACCCCAGCAACCTCGGCAAAATGATTGCTAACCACGGAAAGAGTGATATGCATATCAGCTCTACGGAGGCTGCGGAAAACTTCAAATATGTAATGACGGGTGACAAAAAGGATATCATGAATTCAATCTCCACATCATACAACACGCTAGTGGAAAATAATCGCAAAATTCTCAAAGCTATTGTAGACACGATCGTACTGTGTGGAAAGCAAAACGTTGCCTTACGAGGTCACGACGACAAAAATAGAAACTTCATAGCTTTACTAGAGTATCAATCGAAATATAACACAGTCCTATGTGATCACTTGGAAACTGGGGACCCAAAAAACAAATATACTTCGCCCGAAATCCAGAACGAACTGATCGATATCTGTGGTGAACAAATCAAATCATCTATTGTAAAAAAGTGTAACAGTGCCCCATTCTTTGGCTTCATAGCAGACGAGGCCACCGACTCTTCCACAATTGAGCAGATGGCTCTGTTTGCGATATTTCGACTACGATACACTAGCCGTACGTGAAGATTTCATTACGTTCGCCGAATGCGACGCCACGACTGGTGAATCACTTTCCGATGCATTTCTGAAGAACTTGAGACTTGCAGGCGTAGACGTAGATAAAATGAGGGGCCAGGGATATGATGGCGCTTCGAACATGTCCGGGAAGTTCCGTGGGGTACAAGCACAAATTAGACAGTCGCTGCCCAAAGCAGTGTACACTCATTGCAAAGCGCATTGCTTAAATTTAGCTATAGTACATGCGTCGGAAGAGCCGTTGGCCAGGAATATGATGAACACAGTTCAAGAAATTGCATTTTCCTTTAATTATTCCGCGAAGCGACTATTGCGATACAAGGAAACGCTAGCGAATGATGCCGGAAGTAAAATTGCCATGGAGCATAGAACACAATTACAATCCCTGTGCGAAACAAGATGGGCAGAAAGAGCGGACGCGCTGAACACCTTCCAGTCTTCATACATAACGGTCGTGGAGGCACTGGCTGACCTCTGTCTACACTATGGCGATAGCAAGGCCGGTGCATACAGAATAGCCATCATGCAGTTCGGGTTCATCGTGTGTCTTGTAGCTATAGAACATGTGTTCTCGGGATTAATGCCACTGTCCAAAATGTTACAAAACAAGTCATGTGACCTTATTGAAGCTGTCAAAGAAGCTAACGTCATCACTCGCCAAGCTACGGATTAGCGAAATGATCCAGCTGTGTGGGATGTCATGTACGCGAAGGCTGTTGAAATGGCAGAGGATGTTGATGTGCAACCATCACGACCTAGAGCCCCGAATAATCGGCGTCAGCAACATCGTCAAAATGCTCCGGCAGATACCGTTTCTGACTACTGGAAGAGAAACATGTACTTACCTTTCGTCGATCATTTGGTAACAGAACTATCTGATCGTCTTATTGAGGATGGCGACAGATTCAATGCCCAATTCCTGATACCAGGCGATATAGGTAATCTTACCGAGGATATAATTGCGTCCATATATAAAACATTTGAGGAGGATCTCCCCGCGGTTGATTTTGAAGACTGCAAACGGGAAGTGTCTCGCTGGAAAGTTAGGTGCGCTGGTGACACCGAAGTTCACGCCACCGTAGGTGACACGCTGGCACACACGCCTAGGGAGCTGTACCCAAACGTTTCAACATGTCTGCATATTTTGCTGGCGATGCCTGTTTCAACTGCCACCTCAGAAAGATCGTTCAGCAGCATGCGCCGCTTGAAAACGTACCTTCGGTCAACCATGACAACAGGCAGATTGTCGTGCCTAGGACTGACGAACATTCACAGGGACAAAGAGATAAACACTGACATGGTTATCGATGTATTCGCTAGACGGAAGGAGCGGCGCCTTGCCTTTGTGTGTCGTGTCTAAGTCATAGTTAGAGCGCTGTACGTCAGTCTGTACGAAGATATAATTCCCGAGATTTAGCGAGAGGATTATCGATCGTACAGGCTGAAAACAGTGCTCTAACTATTTTGTGTCACCCCCATGCCCGTACCATGTCTCTACTTGTAATAACACATCTTGGTTAAAGTCACTTGGTGTTGGTTTTCATTGTAAAAAAATCTCGTAAAACCCATTAATTTAAACTATTTCCAGCAGTATTTTGTGTACATATAAGTTGTGAAATACACTCTAAAACTCACCTACGGCTGTATAGCAAAAAAAGAATTCCGAGGGAACATGCCCCCGAACCCCCCTAGTGCCGGTGCGTATCCACATTTTAGTCCAGTTAAGCGCCTGCATTTATAACAGTTGCCTGACTATTCCGTTTCGCATTATAATGAATCAAAATGTGTCCACCCCTCACATTAGGCTGTCCGATTAGCGCAGTGGTTAGCACGCTCGCTTCTCACCAATGCATCCCGGTTTCGATCCTCGGACCGGGAAGTATGTGAGATGGTACGGTGGTCGCCAGATCGGACAGGTGGGTTTTCCCCGGGTTCCTCCCACACGAATCACCACATTGGCGCTTTCATCCGCACACATGATAGTGATTACGATACGTTGTTAAAACTTGCTTCGCAATTGTTGTAACATAAATAAAGTTTAAACTTAGACAACATGTTGAGTATTTTATGTCAGTCACCAACACGTTAAACAGCTCAGGGTATAACTTACCATTTGCTGATACTAAACATTGCTGTGTAACAATTGCGACCACGATAATCCATAAACGTGCTTCCATTTCCCTGTACAATATACGCGTTCTACCTCAAATGTTTTATCCTATATGATATAAGCTTTATTGTATATTCACTGTGTGTTATGTCTATATTTATTTCGATTGATCAAATATATTTGAAACGTTTGTATTGTAATTATTGCTGTTCACCCTAACATTGTCCATGCATTTCTGCTTGCAAACTGGTTAATATAATCTTGCATATTTAAGCAGAAATCTAGTGATTGAAATTATGCATTTAGTAATAAATAATTGGTTTGTACCTATTTTCTATGTTTTAAACATAAACTTCGCCATACAGCATTGACGCAACGACGGGCACGTATAGAGGTTATACAGATTATTGATTCATTTGTTCAAATATACGCATTCATGTAACAGGAAGAGGAAGAAGAATATTCGATTAGCTGACAGCTCAAAACTTTAAATCAATTGCTTTGTTAAATTGGAGCATTACTTATCGGATATTATATCCATCGACATAATAAACTAAAATATATAAAATACGTGAATGTATGACTATGCCTATCGTATTTCGGGGTATTACACACCGAGAACAGCGAGATACCCCCCATAAATATACGCATTTAGGATAACCTACATCGAGAACAGCGATATACCATGCAGAAATATACGCATTTAGGATAACCTATATCGAGAACAGCGATATACCACGCATAAATATACGCATTTAGGATAACCTACATCGAGAACAGCGATATACCACGCAGAAATATACGCATTTAGGATAACCTACACCGAGAACAGCCAGATATACCGCAGAAATATACGCATTTAGGATAACCTACATAGAGAACAGCGATATACCCCGCAGAAATATACGCATTTAGGATAACCTACATCGAGAACAGCGATATACCACGCAGAAATATACGCATTTAGGATAACCTACATCGAGAACAGCGATATACCACGCAGAATTATACGCATTTAGGATAACCTACATCGAGAACAGCGATATACCCCGCAGAAATATACGCATTTAGGATAACCTACATCGAGAACAGCGATATACCCCGCAGAAATATACGCATTTAGGATAACCTACATCGAGAACAGCGATATACCATGCAGAAATATACGCATTTAGGATAACCTACATCGAGAACAGCGATATACCACGCAGAAATATACGCATTTAGGATAACCTACATCGAGAACAGCGATATACCACGCAGAAATATACGCATTTAGTATAACCTACATCGAGAACAGCGATATACCACGCAGAAATATACGCATTTAGGATAACCTACATCGAGAACAGCGATATACCCCGCAGAAATATACGCATTTAGGATAACATACATCGAGAACAGCGATATACCCCGCAGAAATATACGCATTTAGGATAACATACATCGAGAACAGCGATATAACGCATTTTGACCCGTGGTGATTTTAAATCACCTTTCATGTAAGATTCTATATCGGATATAATACAGCCATTTAGTTAACACGGAGTGTAGATCCAGGGATCGCAGGTCAGATCCCCGTCTGACTCTAATACTATTAACAGTCGTTCAGATTGGACTTAAAACCGAGGTCTCGTGTCGGTGCTTTACACACTTAAAAGAACCAGAGGAGATTTTGGAATGGGTCTCTGACTGTATTGCACTATCCTCCACATATCTAAACTGACTAATCTCTTGAGGAGGACTCGCTCATATGGGCAACCTGTAGCGACGATAGATAAAAGTAACACGCACGCACGTACGTACCACGTACACTATATTTCGGGTCAAAGTGCATGTGAGATTCTGGTATTTAGTATGAATGTTCGTTTGGTCATTACACTGCCAATGACCATCGGTTGTACCTAGCACATAGTCGGTGACGTTATGTAATACATCTAACCATCGGTTATAACTAGCACATAGTCATTGAAGTTATGCTATACATCTAACCATCGGTTTTAACTAGCATAGAGTCGTTGACATTATGTAATACATCTAACCATCGGTTATAACTAGCATAGAGTCGGTGACGTTATGTAATGTATCTAATCATCGGTTATAACTAGCATATAGTCGGTGACGTTATGTAATACATCTACACCCTCGGTTATAGCTAGCATAGAGTCGGTGACGTTATGTAATACATCTAACCCTTCGGTTATAACTAGCATAGAGTCGGTGACGTTATGTAATGTATCTAATCATCGGTTATAACTAGCATATAGTCGGTGACGTTATGTAATACATCTACACCCTCGGTTATAGCTAGCATAGAGTCGGTGACGTTATGTAATACATCTAACCCTCGGTTATACTAGCATAGAGTCGGTGACGTTATGTAATATCTACATCGGTTATAACTAGCATATAGTCGGTGACGTTATGTATACATCTACACCCCGGTTATAACTAGCATAGAGTCGGTGACGTTATGTATGTATCTAATCATCGGTTATAACTAGCATTGTCGGTGACGTATGTAATACATCTACCCCTCGGTTATAGCTAGCATAGAGTCGGTGACGTTATGTAATACATCTAACCTTCGGTTATAACTAGCATAGAGTCGGTGACGTTATGTAATGTATCTAATCATCGGTTATAACTAGCATATAGTCGGTGACGTTATGTAATACATCTACACCCTCGGTTATAGCTAGCATAGAGTCGGTGACGTTATGTAATACATCTAACCCTCGGGTATTGCTATCATAGAGTCAGTGTCGTTATGTAATTCATCTAACCCATCGGTTATAACTAGCATAGAGTCGTTGACGTTATGTAATACATCTAGCCCTTCGGTTATAACTAGCATATAGTAGTTGACGTTATGTAATACATATAACCCATCGGTTAAAACTAGCATATAGTCGTTGACATTATGTAATACATCTAACCATCGGTTATAGCTAGCATATAGTCGGTGTCGTTATGTAATACATCTAGCTCTCGGTTATAACTAGCATAGAGTCGTTGATGTTATATAATACATCTAACCATCGGTTATAGCTAGCACAGATTCATTGTCGTTATGTAATACATATAACCATCGGTTATAGCTAGCATATAGTCGTTGTCGTTATGTAATACATCTAACCATCGGATATAACTAGCATAGAGTCGATGACGTTATGTAATACATCTAATAATCGGTTAAAACTAGCATAGAGTCGTTGACGTTATGAAATACATCTAACAATCGGTTATAGCTAGCATAGAATCAGTGTCGTTATGCAATACATCTAACCATCGGTTATAACTATCATATAGTCGTTGTCGTTATGTAATACATCTTACCATCGGTTATAACTAGCATATAGTCGGTGACGCTATGTAATACATCTAACCCTCGGTAATAGCTAGCATAGAGTCGGTGACATTATGTAATACATCAAACACTCGGTTATAGCTAGCATATAGTCGTTTTCGTTATGTAATACATCTAACCCTCGATTATAACTAGCATATAGTCGGTTTCGTTATGTAATACATATAAGCTATAGTTATAGCTAGCATAGAGTCGTTGACGTTATGTAATACATCTAACCATCCGTTATAGCTAGCATAGATTCATTGTCGTTATGTAATACATCTAACCCTCGGTTATAACTAGCATATAGTCGGTGACGTTATGTAATACATCTAACCATCGGTTATAGCTAGCATAGAGTCGGTGACGTTATGTAATCCATCTAACCCTTCGGTTATAACTAGCATATAGTCGGTGACGTTATGTAATACATCTACACACTCGGCTATAGCTAGCATAGAGTCGGTGATGTTATGTAATACATCTAACCCTCGGTTATTGCTTGCATAGAGTCAGTGCCGTTATGTAATACATATAACCCATCGGGTAAAACTAGCATATAGTCGTTGACATTATGTAATACATCTAACAATCGATTATAGCTAGCCTAATGGCGTTGACGTTATATAATACATCTAACCATCGGATATAGCTAGCATAGATTCATTGTCGTTATGTACTACATCTAACCCATCGGTTATAACTAGCATAGAGTCGTTGACGTTATGTAATACATCTGACCATCGGTTATAACTAGCATATAGTCGGTGACGCTATGTAATACATCTGACCATCGGTTAGAGCTAGCATAATGGCGTTGACGTTATGTAATACATATAACCCATCGGTTTTAACTAGCATAGAGTCGTTGTCGTTATGTAATACATCTAACCATCGGTTATAGCTAGCATAGAGTCGTTGATGTTATGTAATACATATAACCCATCGGTTATAACTAGCATAGAGTCGTTGACGTTATGTAATACATCTGACCATCGGTTATAACTAGCATATAGTCGGTGACGCTATGTAATACATCTAACCCTCGGTTATAGCTAGCATAGAGTCGGTGACATTATGTAATACATCTAACAATCGGTTATAGCTAGCATAGAATCATTGTCGTTATGCAATACATCTAACCATCGGTTATAACTAGCATATAGTCGGTGTCGTTATGTAATACATCTGACCATCGGTTATAACTAGCATATAGTCGGTGACGCTATGTAATACATCTAACCCTCGGTTATAGCTAGCATAGAGTCGGTGACATTATGTAATACATCTAACAATCGGTTATAGCTAGCATAGAATCATTGTCGTTATGCAATACATCTAACCATCGGTTATAACTAGCATATAGTCGTTGTCGTTATGTAATACATCTGACCATCGGTTATAACTAGCATATAGTCGGTGACGCTATGTAATACATCTAACCCTCGGTTATAGCTAGCATAGAGTCGGTGACATTATGTAATACATCTAACCCTCGGTTATAGCTAGCATAGAGTCGTTGTCGTTATGTAATACATCTAACCCTCGGTTATAACTAGCATATAGTCGGTGTCGTTATGTAATACATCTAAGCCATGGTTATAGCTAACATAGAGTCGTTGTCGTTAAGTAATACATATAACCATCGGTTATAGCTAGCATTGAGTCAGTGACATTATTTAATACATCTAACCCTCGGTTATAACTAGCATAGAGTCGTTTTGTAATACATCTAACCCTCGGTTATAACTAGCATAGAGTCGTTATGTAATACATATAACCCTCGGTTATAACTAGCATAGAGTCGTTATGTAATACATCTAACCCTCGGTTATAACTAGCATAGAGTCGGTGACGTTATGTAATACATCTAACCCTCGGCTATAGCTAGCATAGAGTCGTTATGATATACATCTAACCCTCGGTTATAACTACCATAGAGTCGTTGACGTTATGTAATACATCTAACCCTCGGTTATAACTAGCATAGAGTCGGTGACGTGATATAATACATATAACCCTCGGTTATAGCTAGCATAGAGTCGGTGACGTTATGTAATACAACTAACCCTCGGTTATATCTAGTATAGAGTCGGTGACGTTATGTAATAAAACTAACCCTCGGTTATAGCTAGCATATAATCGTTGACGTTATGTAATACATCTAACCATCGGTTATTGTTGCATAGAGTCAGTGTCGTTATGTAATACATCTAACCCATCGGTTATAACTAGCATAGAGTCGGTGACGTTATGTAATACAAATAACCCTCGGTTATAACTAGCATAGAGTCGTTGACGTTATGTAATGCATCTAACCCTTCGGTTATAACTAGCATAGAGTAGTTGAAGTTATGTAATACATATAACCCATCGGTTAAAACTAGCATATAGTCGTTGACATTATGTATTACATCTAACCATCGGTTAGAGCTAGCATAATGGCGTTGACGTTATGTAATACATATAACCCATCGGTTTTAACTAGCATAGAGTCGTTGTCGTTAGGTAATACATCTAACCCTCGGTTATAGCTAGCATAGATTCATTGTCGTTATGTAATACATATAACCATCGGTTATAACTAGCATATAGTCGTTGTCGTTATGTAATACATCTGACAATCGGTTATAGCTAGCATAGAATCATTGTCGTTATGCAATACATCTAACCATCGGTTATAACTAGCATGTAGTCGGTGACGCTATGTAATACATCTAACCCTCGGTTATAGCTAGCATAGGGTCAGTGACATTATGTAATACATCTAACCCTCGGTTATAGCTAGCATAGAGTCGTTGTCGTTATGTAATACATCTAACCCTCGGTTATATCTAGCATATAGTCGGTGTCGTTATGTAATACATCTAAGCCATGGTTATAGCTAGCATAGAGTCGTTGTCGTTAAGTAATACATATAACCATCGGTTATAGCTAGCATTGAGTCAGTGACATTATTTAATACATCTAACCATCGGTTATAGCTAGGATATAGTCATTGGCGTTATGTAGTACATCTAACCCTCGGTTATAGCTAGCATAGAGTCGGTGACGTTATGTAATACATCTAACCCTCGGTTATAACTAGCTTATATTCGTTGACGTTATGTAATACATCTAACCCTCGGTTATAACTAGCATAGAGTCGGTGTCGTTATGTAATACATCTAACCCTCGGTTATAACTAGCATAGCGTCAGTGACGTTAGGTAGTACATCTAACCCTCGGTTATAACTAGCATAGAGTCGTTGACGTTATGTAATACATCTAACCCTCGGTTATAACTAGCATAGCGTCGGTGACGTTAGGTAGTACATCTAACCCTCGGTTATAACTAGCATAGAGTCGGTGACGTTATGTAATACATATAACCGTCGGTTATAGCTAGCATAGAGTCGGTGACGTTATGTAATACAACTAACCCTCGGTTATATCTAGTATAGAGTCGGTGACGTTATGTAATAAAACTAACCCTCGGTTATAGCTAGCATATAATCGTTGACGTTATGTAATACATCTAACCATCGGTTATTGTTGCATAGAGTCAGTGTCGTTATGTAATACATCTAACCCATCGGTTATAACTAGCATAGAGTCGGTGACGTTATGTAATACAAATAACCCTCGGTTATAACTAGCATAGAGTCGTTGACGTTATGTAATGCATCTAACCCTTCGGTTATAACTAGCATAGAGTAGTTGAAGTTATGTAATACATATAACCCATCGGTTAAAACTAGCATATAGTCGTTGACATTATGTATTACATCTAACCATCGGTTAGAGCTAGCATAATGGCGTTGACGTTATGTAATACATATAACCCATCGGTTTTAACTAGCATAGAGTCGTTGTCGTTAGGTAATACATCTAACCCTCGGTTATAGCTAGCATAGATTCATTGTCGTTATGTAATACATATAACCATCGGTTATAACTAGCATATAGTCGTTGTCGTTATGTAATACATCTGACAATCGGTTATAGCTAGCATAGAATCATTGTCGTTATGCAATACATCTAACCATCGGTTATAACTAGCATGTAGTGGGTGACGCTATGTAATACATCTAACCCTCGGTTATAGCTAGCATAGGGTCAGTGACATTATGTAATACATCTAACCCTCGGTTATAGCTAGCATAGAGTCGTTGTCGTTATGTAATACATCTAACCCTCGGTTATATCTAGCATATAGTCGGTGTCGTTATGTAATACATCTAAGCCATGGTTATAGCTAGCATAGAGTCGTTGTCGTTAAGTAATACATATAACCATCGGTTATAGCTAGCATTGAGTCAGTGACATTATTTAATACATCTAACCATCGGTTATAGCTAGGATATAGTCATTGGCGTTATGTAGTACATCTAAACCTCGGTTATAGCTAGCATAGAGTCGGTGACGTTATGTAATACATCTAACCCTCGGTTATAACTAGCTTATATTCGTTGACGTTATGTAATACATCTAACCCTCGGTTATAACTAGCATAGAGTCGGTGTCGTTATGTAATACATCTAACCCTCGGTTATAACTAGCATAGCGTCAGTGACGTTAGGTAGTACATCTAACCCTCGGTTATAACTAGCATAGAGTCGTTGACGTTATGTAATACATCTAACCCTCGGTTATAACTAGCATAGCGTCGGTGACGTTAGGTAGTACATCTAACCCTCGGTTATAACTAGCATAGAGTCGGTGACGTTATGTAATACATATAACCGTCGGTTATAGCTAGCATAGAGTCGGTGACGTTATGTAATACATCTAACCCTCGGTTATAACTAGCATACAGTCGTGTCGTTATATAATAATTATAACCCTCGTTTATAACTAGCATAGAGTCGGTGACGTTATGTAATAAATCTAACCCTTGGTTATAGCTAGCATAGTCATTGACATTATGTAATACTTCTAACCATTGGTTATAGCTAGTACATAGTCGGTGACATTATGTAATACATCTAACCATCGTTTATATCTAGCATATAGTCATTGACGTTATGTAATACATCTTACCCTCGGTTATAGCTAGCATAGAGTCGGTGACGTTATGTAATACAGCTAACCCTCGGATATAGCTAGAAAAGAATCGTTGACGTTATGTAATACATATAACTCATCGGTTATAGCTAGCATAGAATCGTTGACGTTATGTAATACACTTAATCCTCGGTTATTTCTAGCATAGAGGCGATGCCATTATGTAATACATCTAACCATCGGTTATAACTAGCATAGAGTGGTTGACATTATGTAAATCATCTAACCTTCGGTTATGACTAGCATATAGTCGGTGACGTTATGTAATACATCTAACCCATCGGTTTTAACTAGCATAGAGTAATTGAAGTTATGATATACATCTAACCATCGGTTGTAACTAGCATAGAGTCGCTATGTAATACACCTAACCCTCGGTTATAACTAGCATAGAGTCGTTATGTAATACATCTAACCCTCGGTTATAACTAGCATAGTGTCGGTGACGTTATGTAGTACATCTAACCCTCGGTTATAACTAGCATACAGTCGTGTCGTTATATAATAATTATAACCCTCGTTTATAACTAGCATGGAGTCGGTGACGTTATGTAATAAATCTAACCCTTGGTTATAGCTAGCATAGAGTCATTGACATTATGTAATACTTCTAACCATTGGTTATAGCTAGTACATAGTCGGTGACATTATGTAATACATCTAACCATCGGTTATAACTAGCATAGAGTCATTGACATTATGTAATACATCTAACCCTCGGCTATAGCTAGCATAGAGGCATTGACGTTATGTAATACATCTAACCATCGGTTATAGCTAGCATAGAGTCGATGACATTATGTAATACATCTAACCCTCGGTTATAGCTAGCATAGCCTTGTTGACGTTATGTAAGACACGTAACCCTCGGTTATTGCTAGCATAGAGGCGTTGTCGTTATGTAATACATCTAACCATCGGTTATAGTTAGCATAGAGTCGATGACATTATGTAATATATCTAACCATCGGTTATAGCTAGCATAGAGTCGGTGACATTATGTAATACATCTAACCATCGGTTATAACCAGCATATAGTCGTTGGCGTTATGTAAAACACTTAACCCTCGGTTATTACTAGCATAGAGTTGGTGCCATTATGTAATACATGTGTACATCTAACCATCGGTTATAACTAGCACATACTTGTTGACGTTATGTAAAACACTTAACCCTCGGTTATTGCTAGCATAGAGGCGTTGCCATTATGTAATACATCTAACCATCGGTTATAGCTAGCATAGAGTCGCTGTCGTTATGTAATACATCTAACCCTCGGTTATAGCTAGCATAGACTTGTGGACGTTATGTAAAGCACTTAACCCTCGGTTATCGCTAGCATAGAGGCGTTGTCGTAATGTAATACATCTAGACCATCGGTTATAGCTAGCATAGAGTCGGTGACGTTATGTAATACATCTAACCCTCGGTTATTGCTAGCATAGAGTCAGTGTCGTTATGAAATACATCTAACCCATCGGTTATAACTAGCATAGAGTCGGTGACGTTATGTAATATATCTAACCCATCGGTTATAACTAGCATAGAGTCGTTGACGTTATGTAATACATCTAACCATCGGTTATACCTAGCATAGAGTCGTTGACGTTATATAATACATCTAACCATCTGATATAACCAGCATAGAGTCGTTGACGTTATGTAGTACATCTAACCATCGGTTATAACTAGCATAGAGTCATTGACATTAAGTAATACATCTAACCCTCGGTTATAGCTAGCATAGAGTCGTTTTCGTTATGTAATACATCTAACCCTCGGTTATAACTAGCATATAGTCGGTGTCATTATGTAATACATCAAAGCCATGGTTATAGCTAGCATAGAGTCGTTGTCGTTAAGTAATACATATAACCATCGGTTATAGCTAGCATTGAGTCAGTGACATTATTTAATACATCTAACCATCGGTTATAGCTAGCATAGAGTCGTTGACGTTATGTAATACATCTAACCATCGGTTATAACTAGCATATAGTCGGTGACATTATGTAATACATCTAACCCTCGGTTATAGCTAGCATAGAGGCATTGACATTATGTAATACATCTAACCCTCGGCTATAGCTAGCATAGAGTCAGTGACATTATGTAATACAGCTAACACATCGGATATAACTAGCATAGAATCGGTGCCGTTATGTAATACATCTTACCCTCGGTTATAACTAGCATATAGTCGGTGACGTTATGTAATACATCTAACCCTCGGTTATAACTAGCATAGAGTCGCTATGTAATACACCTAACCCTCGGTTATAACTAGCATAGAGTCGTTATGTAATACATCTAACCCTCGGTTATAACTAGCATAGCGTCGGTGACGTTAGGTAGTACATCTAACCCTCGATTATAGCTAGCATAGAGTCGTTATGTAATACATCTATACCCTCGATTATAACTAGCATAGAATCGGTGACGTTATGTAATACAGCTTACCCTCGGTTATAGCTAGCATATAGTCGTGTCGTTATATAATAATTATAACCCTCGTTTATAACTAGCATTGAGTCGGTGACGTTATGTAATACATCTAACCCTTGGTTATAGCTAGCATAGAGTCATTGACATTATGTAATACTTCTAACCATTGGTTATAGCTAGCACAGAGTCGGTGACATTATGTAATACATCTAAACCTCGATTATAACTAGCATATAGTATGTGACATTATGAAATACATCTAACCATCGGTTATAGCTAGCATAGAATCGTTGACGTTATGTACTAAATCTAACTCATCGGTTATAACTAGCATATAGTCTGTGACATTATTTAATACATCTAACCCTCGGTTATAGCTAGCATAGAGTCGATGACATTATGTAATACATCTAACCCTCGGTTATAACTAACATAGATTCGTTGACGTTATGTAATACATCTAAGCCTCGGTTATAGCTAGCATATAGTCGTTGACGTTATGTAATACATGTAACTCATCGGTTATAACTAGCATATAGTCTGTGACATTATTTAATACATCTAACCATCGGTTATAGCTAGCATAGCGTCGGTGACGTTATGTAATACACTTAATCCTCGGTTATTGCTAGTATAGAGGCGATGCCATTATGTAGTACATCTAACCCTCGGTAATAGCTAGCATAGAGTCGGTAACGTTATGTAATACATCTAACCCATCGGTTATAACTAGCATAGAGTCGGTGACGTTATGTAATACATCTAACCCTCGGCTATAGCTAGCATATAGTCAGTGACATTATGTAATACAGCTAACACATCGGATATAACTAGCATAGAATCGTTGCCGTTATGTAATACATCTTACACTCGGTTATAGCTAGCAAATAATCGTGTCGTTATACAATAATTATAACCCTCGTTTATAACTAGCATTGAGTCGGTGACGTTATGTAATACATCTAATCCTCGGTTATAACTAGCATAGAGTCATTGACATTATGTAATACATCTAACCCTTGGTTATAACTAGCATAGAGTCATTGACGTTATGTAATACATCTAACCCTCGGTTTTAGCTAGCATAGAGTCGGTGACATTATGTAATACATCTAACCCTCGGTTATAGCTAGCATAGAGGCATTGACATTATGTAATACATCTAACCCTCGGCTATAGCTAGCATAGAGTCAGTGACATTATGTAATACAGCTAACACATCGGATATAACTAGCATAGAATCGTTGCCGTTATGTAATACATCTTACCCTCGGTTATAACTAGCATATAGTCGGTGTCGTTATGTAATACATCAAAGCCATGGTTATAGCTAGCATAGAGTCGTTGTCGTTATGTAATACATATAACCATCGGTTATAACTAGCATAGAGTCGGTGACGTTATGTAATACATCTAACCATCGGTTATAACTAGCATAGAGTCGGTGACGTTATGTAATACATCTAACCGTCGGTTATAACTAGCATAAAGTCGGTGACGTTATGTAATACATCTAACCCTCGGTTGTAGCTAGCATAGAGTCGGTGACGTTATGTAATACATCTAACCCTCGGTTATAGCTAGCATAGAGTCGGTGACGTTATGTAGTACATCTAACCCTCGGCTATAGCTAGCATATAGTCAGTGATATTATGTAATACAGCTAACACATCGGATATAACTAGCATATAATCGTTGCCGTTATGTAATACATCTTACCCTCGGTTATAGCTAGCATAGAGTTGGTGACGTTATATAATAATGATAACGCTCGTTTATAACTAGCATAGAGTCGGTGACGTTATGTAATACATGTAACCCTTGGTTATAGCTAGCATAGAGTCATTGACATTATGTAATACTTCTAACCATTGGTTATAGCTAGCACACAGTCGGTGACATTATGTAATACATCTAACCGTCGGTTATAACTAGCATAGAGTCGGTGACATTATGTAATACATCTAACCCTCGGTTATAGCTAGCATAGACTTGTTGAGGTTATCTAATACACTTAACCCTCGGTTATTGCTAGCATAGAGGCGTTGCCATTATGTAATACATCTAACCATCGGATATAGCTAGCATAGAGTCGATGACATTATTTAATACATCTAACCCTCGGCTATAGCTAGCATAGAGACGGTGACATTATGTAATACATCTAACCATCGGTTATTACTAGCATAGAGTCGGTGCCATTATGTAATACATGTGCACATCTAGCCATCGGTTATAACTAGCACATACTTGTTGACGTTATGTAAAACACTTAACCCTAGGTTATTGCTAGCATAGAGGCGTTGTCGTTATGTAATACATCTAACCATCGGTTATAGCTAGCATAGAGTCGTTGACGTTATGTAATACGTCTAACCCATCGGTCATAGCTAGCATAGTGTCGGTGACATTATGTAATACAACTAACAATCGGTTATAGCTAGCATAGATTTGTGGACGTTATGTAAACACTTAACCATCGGTTATAACAAGCATAGAGTCGTTGACGTTATGTACTATATCTAACCCTCGGTTATAACTAGCATATAGTCAGTGACGTTATGTAATACATCTAACCCATCGGTTATAGCTAGCATAGAATCGTTGACGTTATGCAATATATCTAACCCATCGGTTATAACTAGCATAGAGTCAGTGACGTTATGTAATACATCTAACCCATCGGTTATAACTAGCATAGAGTCGTTGACGTTATGCAATACATCTAAACATCGGTTATAACTAGCATAGAGTCGTTGACGTTATGCAATACATCTAAACATCGGTTATAACTAGCATAGAGTCAGTGACGTTATGTAATACATCTAACCATTAATTACTGCTATGGACATTCTGATTAATGACTGATATGAATATTCTGATTAATGACTGATATTGACAATCTGATTAATGACTGATATTGACAGTCTGATTAATGACTGATATGGACAGTCTGATTAATGACTGATATGGACAGTCTGATTAATGATTGCTATGGACAGTCTGATTAATGACTGATATGGACAGTCTGATTAATGATTGCTATGGACATTCTGATTAATGACTGATATGAACATTCTGATTAATGACTGATATTGACAGTCTAATTAATGACTGATATTGACAGTCTGATTAATGACTGATATGGACAATTTGAGTAATGCCTGATATGGACATTCTGATTAATGACTGATATGGACAGTCTGATTAATGACTGCCATGGACAATCTGATTAATGACTGATATTGACATTCTGATTAATGACTGCTATGGACATTCTGATTAATGACTGATATGGTCAATCTGATTAATGACTGATATGAACATTCTGATTAATGACTGATATGGACATTCTGATTAATGAATGATATGGACATTCTGATTAATGACTGATATGGACAGTCTGATTAATGACTGATATGGACATTCTGATTAATGACTGATATGGACATTCTGATTAATGACTGATATTTACATATTAGATATATTAACATACGACTTGTAACAGTAATGCATAAAGTCATCAGTGTACAGGTATGTAAATGCAATGAACGTCCTATAAAAATGTATATTTAGACAGTATAGGAAACGTTATGTATATTAATCCAGGTTCCTAGTAAAATAAATAATAAATAATAATAATAATAAAATTAATAGTCTTTCAGATAGGACGTTATAGTTAAACCGAGGTCTCGTGTCGGTGCTTTACATCGTGCACGTAAAAGAACAAGAGGAGACTCTGGAATGGATCTCTGTCTGTATCATTGCACTATCCTCCAAATATCTAAAATTACTAATCTCTTCAGGAGGCGTCGCTCATATGGGCAACCGGTAGCACGTTAAATAAACGTAAAACACACACCATAGGTCAAAAGGAAACCCAAGTCAATTAAAAACAGAACAGTGATGTGAATGATCTATTTTAAAATGGGAAAACCAGAATAATCTATTTTTAGAATTTCCAGAAATCTATTTTTAGAAATGATGACCTTGTTCAAGGACACTTCCTGCTCACTCACGGCAACCTCACAGCACAACACACTACTGTCAGTGGTTCTACATGGGTGCCTGAAATACTGCTCTGAGTGGCATCCTCCACCAATAATTGCTGTCCAATTAGCGCGATAGTTAGTGCGCTCGCTACTCACCAATGCAACCCAGGTTCGATCATCGGACCGGGAAGTATCTGAGATGGTACTTTGCTCGCCAGATCGGACATGTGGGTTTTCTCCGGGTAATCCGGTTTCATCCCACACTAATGACCACATTTACGCTCTCATCTGCGCCAACGAGAGTGATTAATATAAGTTGTTGAAACTTGTTTCGCAATCGTTGTAAAATAAAAATAGTTTTGAGTTTAATTTTAAATAATAGCTGAAGAGTTGCCGTTTAACCTAATATGTTGGTGAGACATTAACCCCCACCCCAATAAACATCCCCAACAACACCCCCAGAAAAAACACACAACAAACAAATCATTTCGAAAAATGGTATAATAATGGGTGACTCATGTTCGATGTTGAACCCGTAATTAGTATGGAGTGTGCACGTTCTTCTAGAAATCAAGTCGCTATGGGTTACTTTTTCTCACTGTCAGCGGAATGCTTTTCGCGTTTGCAATGGTCATTGCAGGTGGATTCCTCTTTCAGCTTCCACTGGTCGTTAATTTGTACGATCGAGTGTCACTGGAATATAAACTCGACTGCGACCTTGACCCTCGACGTCTATGGAACACAAAGAATATGATGGGGTTCACTGAACAGTTCCAGTAGTATGTAGTTACAAATATCATTACAGTAGGCTCACTATAGTTGCGGAATATATTAAGATACAGCATGACAAAGAACGGAGTCCAAGCACCAACGAAACCTAAAATATAGTAAAATATATACAGCATATGTCACGAAAATGACCAAATTGAACTGGATATTGAGTGTGTGTATACACATAGTTACGTCCCTTGCATAAGCATTACCATTTGCTTGGAGTATGAATATTAACACAAGATTATGTTCCAGCAAATACAATACGACGAGAAAGAGTAAGTTAGTTTCGACATACATGTGTAGTTATATTTATTATACACCTACTGCCGATTAAATTTATATATTTAAGTCTAGTAATAGTAGAGAATAAACGCTTATCTGGGTATACCGTCAGATTTACCGGTGTCATAATCACTAACTTGTGTATTTGTGTTACACAGATAAGAAGACAGGAATCCAGTCTAGCAGTATCGTTCAAGATACTGTGTGATACAGTTATACTACTGGAATCCAGTCTAACATTATCGGTCAGGTTACTGTGTGATACAGATATAAGACTGGAATCCAGTCTAGCAATATCGGTCAGGTTATTGTGTGATACAGATATAAAACTAGAATCCAGTCTAGCATTATCGGTCAGGATACTGTGTGATATAGATATAAGACAGGAATCCAGTCTAAAATTATCGTTCAATATAGGGCCTACTGTGTGATACAGATATAAGACTGGAATCCAGTTTTACATTATCGTTCAGTGTAGGGCCTACTGTGTGATACAGATATAAGACTGGAATCCAGTTTAATATTATCGTTCAGTATATGGCCTAATGTGTGATACAGATATAAGACTGGAATCCAGTCTAACATTATCGTTCAGGTTACTGTGTGATACAGATATAGGACTGGAATCCAGTCTAGCACTATCGTTCAGGATACTGTGTGATACAGATATAAGACTGGAATCCAGTCTAACATTATCGGTCAGGCAACTGTGTGACACAGATATAAGACAGGAATCCAGTCTAACATTATCGTTCAGTATAGGGCCTACTGTGTGATACAGATATAAGACTGGATTTCAGTTTAACATTATCGGCCAGGTTACTGTGTGATACAGATATAAGACTGGAATCCAGTTTAACATTATCGGTCAGGTTACTGTGTGATACAGATATAAGACTGGAATCCAGTTTAACATTATCGGTCAGGTTACTGTGTGATACAGATATAAGACTGGAATCCAGTCTAGCATTATTGCTCAGTATTCTGTGTGATACAGATATAGGACTGGAATCCAGTCTAGCATTATCGTTCAGGATACTGTGTGATACAGATATAAGACTGGAATCCAGTCTAACATTATCGGTCAGGTTACTGTGTGACACAGATATATACAGGAATCCAGTCTAACATTATCGTTCAGTATAGGGCCTACTGTGTGATACAGATATAAGACTGGAATCCAGTTTAACATTATCGGCCAGGTTACTGTGTGATACAGATATAAGACTGGAATCCAGTCTAACATTATCGCTCAGGATACTGTGTGATACAGATATAGGACTGGAATCCAGTCTAGCATTATCGCTCAGGATACTGTGTGTTCTGGTGGAGAGGAGGCTCCGTGGCAAAGTGGTTAGGCTCGTTGACTCCAACTTACTTGTCACTCACCGCTCTATGTTCAAATCGCACTGGATGTGTCAGATTGTTTTATGTGGGGAAGCTATCATGTATGCTTATAAAATGTCGCTTGTTCTACACGTGAGCCCGTCCGAACGTGTACTAATGCTCGAGGCAGCTTCCTATAATAACAACAGGAGAGACGCCGTATGACATTTAGAAGCTGTTAATGAGATATATTTTAAATCCACAACACAAACAATGAAATAAAAATAAGTACTGAGCACGATTCCGAATGTAAGTTTGATGCTTCTTATCTTGGTACTGGGCAGTACTCTGTTGAAAACCAGGGATAGTCTAAGGTTGTCCTTACCCCGTAAACCTGAAATACGACAATGTAAGTATTACACGCTAAGCCTATTGACCATACCCCGTACACCTGAACATACAACACTCTAAACCTATTGACCATACCCCATACACCTGCACATACAACATACTAAACATATTGACCATACCCCATACACCTGCACATACAACATACTAAACATATTGCCCATACCCCATACACCTGCACATACAACATACTAAACCTATTGCCCATACCCCGTACACCTGCACATACAACATACTAAACCTATTGCCCATACCCCGTACACCTGCACATACAACATATTAAACCTATTGCCCATACCCCGTACACCTGCACATACAACATACTAAACATATTGCCCATACCCCGTACACCTGCAAATACAACATACTAAACATATTGCCCATACCCCGTACACCTGCACATACAACATACTAAACATATTGCCCATACCCCGTACACCTGCACATACAACATACTAAACATATTGCCCATACCCCATACACCTGCACATACAACATACTAAACCTATTGCCCATACCCCATACACCTGTACATACACCACTCTAAACATATTGCCCATACCATGTACACCTGTACATACACCACTCTAAACCAATTGACCATACCCCATACACTTGTACATACACCACTCTAAACCTATTGCCCATACCATGTACACCTGTACATACAACACTCTAAACCTATTGCCTATACCATGTACACCTGCACATACACCACTCTAAGCATATTGACCATACAATGTACACATGTACATACACCACTCTAAACCTATTGCCCATACCATGTACACCTGCAAATACACCACTCTACGCATATTGACCATACCATGTACACCTGTACATACACCACTCTAAACCTATTGCCCATACCATGTACACCTGCACATACACCACTCTAAGCATATTGACCATACCCCATACACCTGTACATACAGCACTCTAAACCTATTGCCCATACAATGTACACCTGCACATACACCTCTCTAAGCATATTGACCATACCATGTACACCTGAACATACACCACTCTAAGCCTATTGACCATACCATGTACACCTGTACATACACAACTCTAAACATATTGCCCATACCATGTACACCTGTACATACACCACTCTAAACCTATTGCCCATAACATGTACACATGTACACCTGTACATACACCACTCTAATCCTATTGCCCATGCCGTGTACACCTGTACATACACCACTCTAAACCTATTGTCCATACCCGTACACCTGTACAT
Source organism: Archivesica marissinica (assembly GCA_014843695.1). Lineage (NCBI taxonomy): Eukaryota > Metazoa > Mollusca > Bivalvia > Venerida > Vesicomyidae > Archivesica > Archivesica marissinica. The sequence continues at coordinate 4,448,806 of CM026401.1, read as the reverse complement.
ACACCACTCTAAACCTATTGCACATACCATGTACACCTGCACATACACCACTTTAAACCTATTGCCCACACCATGTACACCTGTACATACACCACTCTAAACCTATTGCCCATACCATGTACACCTGTACATACATCACTCTAAACCTATTGCCCATACCATGTACACCTGCACATACAACACTCTAAACCTATTGCCCATACCATGTACACCTGTACATACACCACTCTAAACATATTGACCATACTCCGTACACCTGCAGATACACCACTCTAAACCTAGTGCCCATACCATGTACACCTGAAACAACAATGTAATCATAGTATAATGCCAGCGAGATTAAATATTGTAATATTGTTATAAGACATGGAGAGTATATATGTAGGATATTAAATGAGTGGTCTTTTTTTTATTGAATTTATTTAACACGTCTTCTAAAAACGATTAAAACCTAAAAAGCCTAGTTGTCGATTTTATGAAACGAGTTAAATTAATTCAATAACAAATGCACACGAATATAAGATCCTATTTATAACAGTTAATCCACACAATAAGTTGTCACTACCACCCTGAAGTGGCTGTCGCCAGAATATACATCAACTTTAAAACACTATCGTGACGTTATACCGTTGTACTTGCAGTCAATTATTAATATTGGACTGCTGTCAAAAGGAGTATTATATTAAATCCTACGTGTACATGTACGAAATTAACAATTTTAATTAGTAGCATCTTGTTATATAAGTGTGTGTTTTAAGTAAGATATAAACCTCAAACGGATCCAATATGTAAACTACTAGTACTGTCTTCGGTGCTACTATTGTTATAATTAGTAAGTCATAGTCCCGAGATTATAAAACTATTCTCCAATCTCAAAACTCAGTCTCAAGCGTCTGATTGGTTCAGCTGACAGTAACACTTAGAATCAACCAATCAGATCATTTGAGTTTGAGTTTGAGATCTGAGGGCCAAGAGAGGTAGATATTGTAATTGTTCTATAGTTTTTTGCGAAACAAATTCTTAACAAATTAATTTAATCGCTCTCGAGAACTCATTCCTAATGGAATACATCGTCATGATCGATAGAGAAGAGGCACGTGTAATATAAGGGCTTGCACAAGAGCACACTCGTAACGGCTGCAGAAGGCGTGCACACACCGAGCCTTTCACACCTGACGAGAACGCGCTATCACTGTTACTTCCACTGAATACTCCCTAAAAGTAGATAGTTCCTATTAAGTGTTTTCCTCTGTTTTTATCGTTGTTTCCTTTGCACAACATGCTAGCAATTTTATTCCACTATCGTTTCTTATGATTATTAAATGGCTATATGTCGATAGCTATACAAGTGTACTTCTTTGTAGAACAATGTTATCAGTTAATTAACACGATTTTGATAAAAAAGTATCTGGTTAGGGAACAACAGTAAAAACAAAGGATTCCAACCAAAAGGACATATTAATATTTTGTGAAAATCAGGCTTTATCAGCCAAGGGAGGTAATATAACATTAGAGATGTCTCTCATGTACTTACTATTTGGTGGAGTTCTTGCTCTTCTATATATGGCGTAGATTAGAATAGTGTAGCTTATGAGTATAATCCCAAGCGGAATTAGAGCATAGCAGATCAGCAGCACATAAAATAGAATCTGAAATAGATATAGAAAATATGTATGTTTATTAACATAATAAAAACAACGCTGCTCGTGGAAATACACATTTCAGTGAACACGAGTTGAAATAAAATCATATCTTGCACTAATAAACACAACTCTTTTTCTTCCAATGATTTTGGCTAATATAATATTTATTTTCAAATTTTATTCATTTTAGCTGCCCTCACGGGAAGCTCATTGCACTACATGGCACAACCGCACAACCACTTTTTTTAATGTGAACGTCCGTAATAAAAAATAGTTCCGTTATAATTTTTAAGTTTCTTTCTGTTTGATATTAAAAACAAACTACAGACAACAAATTCCTAAGAATATATTAATTTATAATTAACTGTTCATGATTATTCGAAAATAGCTAAAATACAAAAGTAGATCCAGCCGCGGAGGAATAGGAATCTCAAGCAGTGACAGTAAACATGCCATATTTCACTGTATCAAAACAGTGGAAGATGGAGTTTTCGTTCACTGAGAAAAGAAAAGAACATCAACTGCTTCATTGTATACCTGTATATATATATATATACATATATATCTACAGGTATATATATGTGCACACTGTTATGCCATGGTCGCGGTGTGAGCACTGTGTCTTTAGATCCACCTATGCGCTTCTCTCTTCTCTGTCCTTCTTATAATGAGGATCAAACATGACAATGGAATATAGCTATAAACATCGGCTACCTACCTACCAGCCCTGTAGATTTAGATTAAGTTCGCACTGTGGTACTTGTTGAATGCCCTTCTTATAATGAGGATCAAACACGACAATGGAATATAGCTATAAACATCGGCTACCTACCTTCCATCCCTGCAGATTTAGATTAAGTTCGCACTGCTGTACTTGTTGAATGCCCTTCATGCAATTGGCATCAAACACGACAATGGAATATAGCTATATCATCGGCTACCTACCTTCCAGCCCTGTATATTTACATTAAGTTCGCACTGTGGTACTTGTTGAATGCCCTCCTTATAATGAGGATCAAACACGACTATGGAATATAGCTATACACATCGGCTACCTACCTTCCAGCCATGTAGATTTAGATTAAGTTCGCACTGTGGTACTTGTTGAATGCCCTCCTTATAATGAGGATCAAACACGACAATGGAATATAGCTATATCATCGGCTACCTACCTTCCAGCCCTGTATATTTAGATTAAGTTCGCACTGTGGTACTTGTTGAATGCCCTCCTTATAATGAGGATCAAACACGACTATGGAATATAGCTATAAACATCGGCTACCTACCTACCAGCCATGTAGATTTAGATTAAGTTCGCACTGTGGTACTTGTTGAATTCCCTCCTTATAATGAGAATCAAGCATGACAATGGAATATAGCTATAAACATCGGCTACCTACCTTCCAGCCCTGTAGATTTAGATTAAGTTCGCACTGTGGTACTTGTTGAATGCCCTCCTTATAATGAGGATCAAGCACGACTATGGAATGCAGTGTGAACATCGGGCTACTAGCAACAGCCCCCAGTACCCAGCGTGCCGCGATCAATATTTTCTGCAACGTATATCCTGCCAGAATATAACAAAATAATTATGATATTATATTTTATAGCGACGCCTCCTGAAGAGATTAGTAATTTTAGATTTTTGGAGGATAGTAGATGATACAGGCAGAGACTCATTACAGAGTCTACTCTGGTTCTTTTACGTGCACGGTGTACAGCACCGACAAGAGACCTCGGTTTAATGTCCCATCTGAAAGACTGTTAATTTTATTAGGGTCAGACTGCGGTCCCTGGATTACCAGTCCAGCGTGTTACCACTGGACTACATATCCGTCTGTCAACTTCTCCAAACAATTCAGTTTAATAGTGTGTTAGCTGAAACAGCTTTGGTATATCTTTGAAACAGCTTTGGTATATCTGTCAAATTGGATTGCAACGATGAAATAAACATGCTGTCACGTTGGCAGGTCACGTGAACTGTACATTTCATTACTCAAGGTGCAATGTTATACATGTCGAATGCCTTTTTTAAGTGGATTGTGTGATATATATACATGCATTTTGGTATTGTAAATAAGTTACTACTGGGATCTTGGACTACTTAGTAAAAGGTATAGCTGTGTTATTTCAATTCTAGTTATTTTGCAGATGTTCCGTTGCGGTAGTAGAAATTTCACACTGCAACTTCCCAATATGTGCGTTAGGGATGCTGCAACTTCCCAATATGTGCGTTAGGGATGCTGCAACTTCCCAATGTGTGCGCACACATTGGAAAGTTGCAGCTCCCGTAGTTAAACACATTTTTCAATTTGAATAAGGTTTCTACGACACTGTATTGTCAAAGGTCTTGTCATTGAAAGGAATAATGAAATATAACTACAAGTTACATCTGGGTACGTTCTACATCGGGTGCGATTAATGTTAACACATTTTATACAACGCCCAATGTAGTTCATACTCCGATGGAAACTATTAACCTGACGAGTCATTCCTTAAGCAAATATATACCAGTCTTCAAGAGAGACATAGTGGTGTCATCATTATAAATAATGAAGTGGGAGATGGTACGGTGGTCGCCAAGTCTGACAGGTGGGGTTTCTTCGGACATTCCGGTTTCCTCCCACACGAATGACCACATTTACGCTCTCGTCCAGAGTGATTACTATACGTTGTTTCAGCTTGTTTCGCAATCGTTGTAAAATACATCAAGTTTAAACTTAAGTTAATGCACCCATATTTCTGGTCCCACTTCAGCACCCCTAACGCACACATTGGGAAGTTGCAGAACCCCTACCGCACACATTGGGAAGTTGCAGCACCCATAGCACACATATTGGGAAGTTGCAGCACCTCTAACGCACACAATGGGAAGTTGCAGCATCCCTAGCTCACATATTGGGAAGTTGCAGCACCCTAGCACACATTGGGAAGTTGCAGCGCCCCTAGCGCACATATTTGGGATGTTGCAGCGCCTCTAGCGCACACATTGGGCAGTTGCAGCATCCTTAACGCACACATTGGGAAGTTGCAGCGCCCCTAACGTACACATTGGGAAGTTGCAGCACCCATAGGCGCATATATTGGGAAGTTGCAGCACACCTAACGCACATATTGGGACATTACAACACCCATAGCGCACACATTGGGAAGTTGCAGCACCCCTAACGCACACATTGGGACGTTGCAGCATCCCTAGCGCACACATTGGGAAGTTGCAGCATCCCTAACGCACACATTGGGAAGTTGCAGCATCTCTAATGCACACATTGGGAAGTTTGCAGCATGTCTAACGCACACATTGGGAAGTGTGTAGCATCCCTAACGCAGCTAAGATGTAGATGATTTGTATATTATACATTCATGATTACTATGAGTCAAAGATGTGTATATGTAAACTCGAATCTAAGCGCGTAGCTAGCCCTCTATTCAACTGGATTGATACTTGTGTTATGGGGGTGCTGGGGCATGCCCCCCCCCGGACTATTTTGAAAACAATTGTGCATTCGGATGCAGTATTGGCGTTCTGAGGTGCTTCATTTACTCTTAGTTCTGAAAATCGACAGTTTTATTATCATAAATAAACACTTTACTCGGCAGTTTTTATTTCTGAAATATCTGAAATAGAGATAAAATATCAAAAAAATACAAGCCCCAATTATGTTCATATTAATACCCCAGCTTGATTTCTGACGAACATACGACAATAATACGCACCCCGTTTGAAGCTCACCATTGGCTTTGCCACCACCATCGCTCTGTCAACGCTTGTAGCAGCAAGGATAAAGTTGGATGCACACATAGAGATACTGCTGATTGTACGTTGTAATCTACAGGTAATGTCATCCCCAAACCAATATTACTATTTTAAGTATTCAATTCCCAGAGTCCTCTCCATAGAATTCACCAAGGCATCAACCACGCCTGTGACCAGATCTACAACAGATAGAGAGATGCCTGATAATATAATGTATATAAGTTTTCGACCACAAGTGTCTTCTTCATATAATTCACCATGCCATCATCAATGATCTACCTAGATACATAGAGTACTGAATTCTTCGAGGCATCAATGGCGCCTTCGACTAGATCTACCAAGATACACAGAGTACTGAATTCGTCGCGGCATCAATGGCAATTCGACTAGATCTACCAAGATACACAGAGTACTGAATTATTCGAGACATCAATAACATATGTGGTTAGATCTACAAAGACTCGTAGAGTGATGAATTATACGCAGCACCAATAACGTCCGTTGCCAGATCTACCAAGATACATAGAGTAATATTTACATCGCTATTGCATTTCCTTCAATGTGTCTGGATTGCATACAACTTCGTATGAGGGTTCCAAACTAATGATATGCAGCTAACATGTGCACGCGCTCTTACGAAGTTCCAATGATGATCTAATTATTAGATCCCCGCCACACGATAGGTCCCAAATATGAACTAAATACCTTTTAATTGAAAAGTGTGATATATGTTTTCTTTGTCTTACTGAAAAGAATACTTAATGTAATTGTGTTTGTTTGCATTTTGTGACTGTTTATTAAGTTTCGTTGTTTTTCATAAAGCAAAATAATAAAGAAAATATGATGTGTTGGTTGTAATTGAAATTAAAGCCGGCAGAATAGATTTCACAATGTCCTGGTGATCGGAATAAAAATCAATTTATATTTCAGTAAAGACTAAATTTGAAAACTGCAAGAAATACTGTTCAGTCGTACACATGCATCTCATACCTGTTTGCCCAGCATGATACCTCAACTATTAGCGCAAGCCTTAATCGAAATAGATTTATAAAACTCACTACAGCTGCTTACACCGTTTAGCATTAAATTCTATAGATGTAAGCCAGGATTTGAACCCGCACCACTATGGTTATGCATCACCTAGCAACCACAAATCTGACCACTTTAATGACTACCAACTGCGCTAGCATAACTACCATAAACAGAATTTAATACTGATAAAGTGATCTTTTTAAAACAGATGTATGCATTTGATAGGTTAGGAGGCAGATATATGTCAGCTACGGTTATGTGTAACTTGAGAAATAAGGTCTCAAGCGATGCACTGTTGTTTCGATATAATTTGATTACGTTGTAATATTGTGATTATCTCTTTGTAGTAAGGAGTAAATAAGAATGGGAATCCATTGGACGATACGGTGAGCATGTGTTTTATGGGCGGAGCTTTGTAATCAGTTTACTCTGATTACCTTGTAATATTATGATTATCTCTTTGCAGTAAGGAGTAAACAAGAATGGGAATCCATTGGACGATACGGTAAGCATGTGTTTTATGGGCGGAGCTTTGTAATCAGTTTACTCTGATTACCTTGTAATATTATGATTATCTCTTTGCAGTAAGGAGTAAACAATAATGGGAATCCATTGGACGATACGGTGAGCCTGTGTTTTATGGGCGGAGCTTTGTAATCAGTTTACTCTGATTACCTTGTAATATTATGATTATCTCTTTGCAGTAAGGAGTAAACAAGAATGGGAATCCATTGGGCGATACGGTGAGCATGTGTTTTATGGGCGGAGCTTTGTAATCAGCTTACTCGTGAGATCCTTGTTTACTAAATTATTAAATGTACAATCTCATTCAGTGAATTGCTTTGCACTTTAAAGTGATATTACATTGCAAAAAGCAATTACAATGCGTTTTTTTTCACTACATATTATTCCGTATATATTCGCACACTAACACTGAATCAATAAACAGTGTTGTTGTGGTTTACAAACTTTCAAAAGTGAAAGTAGCATTTCATATAACGTTCATCCATGCTCCTGTGTTGACGTTTGTTTATCATTGGAGTCAATACTAAACGCTTGACACTGGTTTTTAGAGATAGTTTGACTAAGTTTAGTCTGCAAATAAATATGCATAGGCACACATGTGAGATATAACGGTACATATGTACCATAAATAGTGTTATTCAGGATACACTCGTTGTAGTATGCATGAATGTCGACCTATTTTACATTATTTTGTTATGTCAACAAACCGCGTATACGACGTTTGTTTATTTGTTGAACTATTCAGTTTTTGAGGCAAATATTTGGAATAAATGTATACCATATACTAGGAAATTACATTCTGTATAACATTGCGTTTTCACTGATGTAGTGTCGCTTTAAAACAGTCAGTGCAGAATATGATGCACTTGTAGTAGTAATGTTGTGGTTACGCAATGCTTACTCTCAAACAATGAATGAAAATTCCTGTTACGATTTAATGCTTAATGTATTTGTAAGTTTAAAAGAGCATTTTGTGGATAATATAGTGTGGTATTGGTATAGAACATTTATGAAGTGTAGATATATAGGTTACCAGCTCATTTAGTAATTTTATTTTTGTCGAAGTCTAAATACTTCATTCTTTTCATATATCTTTTTTATATAATAATGGTACATAACAATGCCGACAAAAAATGAAACGTAAGAAAGTTCTGCCATGGGATCTATGCCCATATAACAATTAACATTTGCAAATACAAATGTATACGTAGTTGCCAAATAATATATAATAATATAAGTATATATATACACACACATACGTACATATATCCATACATATATACACACATACGTACACATATCCATACATATATACACACATACGTACACATATCCATACATATATACACATACGTACACATATCCATACATATATACACACATACGTACACATATCCATACATATATACACATACGTACACATATCCATACATATATACACACATATGTACACATATCCATACATATATACACACATATGTACACATATCCATACATATATACACACATACTTACATATATCCATACATATATACACACATAATTATTGCTTAGGTTATGACTGTATAGTACATTGCTTAGGCTATGACTGTATAGTATATTGCTTAGTTTATGACTGTATAGTATATTGCTTAGGTTATGACTGTATAGTATATTGCTTAGGTTATGACTGTATAGTATATTGCTTAGGCTATGACTGTATAGTATATTGCTTAGGTTATGACTGTATAGTATATTGCTTAGGCTATGACTGTATAGTATATTGCTTAGGCTATGACTGTATAGTATATTGCTTAGGCTATGACTGTATAGTATATTGCTTAGGCTATGACTGTATAGTATATTGCTTAGTCTACGACTGTATAGTATATTGCTTAGGCTATGACTGTATAGTATATTGCTTAGGTTATGACTGCATAGTATATTGCTTAGGCTATGACTGTATAGTATATTGCTTAGTCTACGACTGTATAGTATATTGCTTAGGCTATGACTGTATAGTATATTGCTTAGGTTATAACTGTATAGTATATTGCTTAGGCTATGACTGTATAGTATATTGCTCTGTTATGATAGTGCGTAGTATTTTACTATATATTCTATTATATTGTTTTATTTGGTTTCTATATTCGGTTGTATATAATAATATAATTATAGTAATATAATTGAAATTAATAGTTGCGTTTTGCTTCTACCCCCCCCCCTCCATTTCTGCAACACCTATTTTAAGTTTAAAATATTCAAACTATTTGTTATTCAGTGATTGTGACTCTCGTATGGGTATCCCACTGCGGGAAATCTCGCCTCATTGTTGGGAAAGTGTAATTTCAAAACTCTAAAAGAAAGGCATTATAATAATAATAATGGCATTAGTCCTTGGGAACATCCCACGTACTCCGGTGCGACACACAAGTTCATATCATGCTTGGTGTGATATACATTCAGAAACTGTTGTAAAAGTCCGGTACATCCGACCAGCCAGCATGCGTTCCAGTCTACCGAGTGTCACTGTTTTACTTCTGGCGACTATTTTACTTTCATGATCAGAAACTCAATGCGAATCAACGGTCACGAGCACGTATCAAACCAGAAAAAGCCGTACCATAACTAGTACCTGAGAAAATACCGCTTGTGCACTCAGTGCTAGTTTGATTCACGTATCGTATCAGTGTGCATAATTTGACAAATAACAGATGTTTGTAGTTTCGTGGTACTATTTCAATCGTTTTCGTGTATCTAATTCAGTAATTGTGATTTATTCCTGATTAATAGATAACCGAGAGCATGACTTTGATTATTAAATGTTCAAATTCATATCAAAGTAATAAAGTCGCTATTTAAAATAAATACAAATGTACATTGAATCCTTTTTCGGCACTGTCTATTACGCACATGACCAAATAAGTGGTGGCGTCCCTTAAGCAAGACACTTAAATCCACATTGCCTCTTCTATATCCCTCAGGTAAATCCAACAGGCGTGTGATCCACATTTCCTCTTCTATATCCCTCAGGGAAATCCAACAGGAATGTGATTCACATTGCCTCTTCTATATCCCTCATGGAAATCCAACAGGACTGTGATCCACATTTCCTCTTCTATATCCCTCAAGACAATCCAACAGGAATGTGATCCACATTGCCTCTTCTATATCCCTCAGGGAAATCCAACAGGATTGTGATCCACATTTCCTCTTCTATATCCCTCAGGGCAATCCAACAGGAATGTGATCCACATTGCCTCTTCTATATCCCTCAGGGCAATCCAACAGGAATGTGATCCACATTTCCTCTTCTATATCCCTCAGGGAAATCCAACAGGAATGTGATCCACATTGCCTCTTCTATATCCCTCAGGGAAATCCAACAGGCGTTTGATCCACATTGCCTCTTCTATATCCCTCAGGGAAATCCAACAAGCGTGTAATCCACATTGCCTCTTCTATATTCCTCAGGGAAATCCAACAGGAATGTGATCCACATTGCCTCTTCTATATCCCTCAGGGAAATCCAACAGGAATGTGATCCACATTGCCTCTTCTATATCCCTCATGGAAATCCAACAGGAATGTGATCCACATTGCCTCTTCTATATCCCTCAGGGAAATCCAACTGGAATGTGATCCACATTGCCTCTTCTATATCCCTCAGGGAAATCCAACAGGAATGTGCTCCACATTGCCTCGTCTATATCCTGGAAATCCAACAGGAATGTGATCCACATTGCCTCTTCTATATCCCCCAGGGAAATCCTACAGGAATGTGATCCACATTGCCTCTTCTATATCCCTCAGGGGAATCCAACAGGAATGTGCTCCACATTGCCTCTTCTATATCCCTCAGGGATATCCAACAGGAATGTGATCCATATTGCCTCTTCTATATCCCTCAGGGAAATCCAACAGGAATTTGATCCACATTTCCTCGTCTATATCCCTCATGGAAATCCAACAGGAATGTGACCCACATTGCCTCTTCTATATCCCTCAGGGAAATCCGACAGGAATGAATGTGCTCCACATTGCCTCTTCTATATCCTGGATATCCAACAGGAATGTGATCCACATTGCCTCTTCTATATCCCTCATGGAAATCCAACAGGAATGTGATCCACATTGCCTCTTATATATCCCTCAGGGAAATCCTACAGGAATGTGATCCACATTGCCTCTTCTATATCCCTCAGCTGAATCCAACAGGAATGTGATCCACATTGCCGCTTCTATATCCCTCAGGGAAATCCGACAGGAATGTGATCCACATTTCCTCTTCTATATCCCTCAGGGGAATCCAACAGGAATGTGATCCACATTGCCTCTTCTATATCCCTCATGGAAATACAACAGGAATGTGATCCACATTGCCTCTTATATATCCCTCAGGGAAATCCTACAGGAATGTGATCCACATTGCCTCTTCTATATCCCTCAGGGAAATCCAACAGGAATGTGATCCACATTGCCTCTTATATATCCCTCAGGGAAATCCTACAGGAATGTGCTCCACATTTCCTCTTCTATATCCCTCAGGGACATCCAACAGGAATGTGATCCACATTGCCTTTTCTATATCCCCCAGGGTAATCCAACAGGAATGAATGTGTTCCACATTGCCTCTTCTATATCCCTCAGGGAAATACAACAGGAATGTGATCCACATTGCCTTTTCTATATCCCTCAGGGAAATCCAACAGGAATGAATGTGATCCACATTTCCTCTTCTATATCCCTCAGGGAAATCCAACAGGAATGTGATCCACATTTCCTTTTCTATATCCCTAAGGGAAATCCAACAGGAGTGTGATCCACATTGCCTCTTCTATATCCCTCATGGAAATCCAACAGGAATGTGATCCACATTGCCTCTTCTATATCCCTCATGGAAATCCAACAGGAATGTGATCCACATTGCCTCTTCTATATCCCTCAGGGAAATACAACAGGAATGTGATCCACATTTCCTCTTCTATATCCCTCAGGGTAATCCAACAGGAATGAATGTGGTCCACATTGCCTCTTCTATATCCCTCAGGGGAATCCAACAGGAATGTGATCCACATTGCCTCTTCTATATCCCTCAGGGAAATCCTACAGGAATGTGCTCCACATTTCCTCGTCTATATCTCTCAGGGAAATCCAACATGAATGTGATCCACATTGCCTCTTCAATATCCCTCATGGAAATCCAACAGGAATGTGGTCTCGAGAGTGATTGCAGCAACAGCAAACAGAAGTTGTGTAGGATACACACATGAAAGAAGTCCTGGAGAAGTGTTTAATTAAAGATCGTTCCCTTTGGGGGTTTACGGTCTCCGTGACTAACAACTTGGATAATATGGCGACGCTCCAGCTATTAATGGTGTAGGAAAACCCCATGTGACATTCCGAGCAGTATTTCAGACACGGTCCGTGCAACGATGATACAAACGTACACCCAATACTGACAGGATGATACAACCGTACGGTCTCGATGGTGGCACGATTAGCTTCTGACGCATAAGTGATATTTTTATTTGTTTAATAATTTACAATATTGTAGAAAGGAATAGTCTTATTAATATTGGGTTGCCAAATGCGTTTGACCACACGTGTTTAACCCTTTCAATACCACATACCTCTAAATAGGCTTACAAAAAGTGTAGATCCAGATGAGACGGCTCGTCACGAGCCGTCTCATCAGGATCTGCACTTTTTGCCAGTGATGTGACTATTTTTAGACATAATTACCCATTTTGATAAATGAACTTGTCCAAATGTGATTTTCTGATTCATTTATTGGTTTATGAATATCATGGACCAGTCCATGTGAGTTACTTGGTGTTGAAAGGGTTAAACAATTAGCACATTGGGCATCCTGATATTTAATAAGCGTTATGCTGAGATCAAGATATTATTGTGGATATACTGTAGCATGTCATTGTTGTGCAAAGGAAACAATGACAACATCAGAGGAACACACTCTTGATGATGATGATTGAGCTTATTTACCCTCGCCTCCGGCGAACCATATGGGCGAGCTGACAGACTATTGATAATAGGATCTATCTACTTATAGGGAGTATTCAGGGGAGGTAATTCACCGATGTCTCTCATTAATTGATAACAATTCAGCACGGTGTGCAAAGGAAATAATTATAAAAGAGTAATACAATTGCTAGCATGTTGTGCACAGGAAGCAACGATAAAAAGGAGCAAACCACTTAAGATGACCTATGTACTGTTAGGGAGTATTCAGGGGAGGTAATTCACCGATGTCTCTCATTAATTGATAACAATTCAGCACGGTGTGCAAAGGAAACAATTATAAAAGAGTAATACAATTGCTAGCATGTTGTGCACAGGAAGCAACGATAAAAAGGAGCAAACCACTTAAGATGACCTAGGTACTGTTAGGGATTATTCAGGGGAGGTAACTCACCGATTTCTCTCATTATTTGATGGGTTCTTTATTGCTGATATACAGATGAGAACAATCTACTGGTATGCGAGATAATTTATTCTAAAACGCCACACGTCTTAACATACAGTGCATGATTCAATTTCATCATCTGATCCGTGACAATGTACACCCCCATAGTTCGGAAGTGGTGACGTGCATGTACGCATGCGCTTCTTGTATCCTTGACAAATGCTGGATTTGGTACATGATGACCACGTGGACCACGGAGTGAACCCGCCATCGACCGCTGGAGAAAGTATATTTAGGTGAAAACATTTCGAATTTTGTATTATACCACAGTTTTTATTATTAAGATAGATTTGCAAACAATATTAAAATGTATATGATCTTCATATACATGTGTCAGCAATTGTTCATAAAGGAAATCAGTGAAAGCGATGGCCTAGGTGATTGACGATGGCCTAGGTGATTGACGATGGCATATGAGATGGACGATGGCCTATTATATTGACGATGGCCATTTGCGATTGACGATGGCCTATGGGATTGACGATGGCCTAGGCGATTGACGATGACCTATGAGATTGGCGATGGCCTAGGTGATTGACGATGGCATATGAGATGGACGATGGCCTATTATATTGACGATGGCAATTTGCGATTGACGATGGCCTATGGGATTGACGATGGCCTAGGCGATTGACGATGGCCTATGAGATTGGCGATGGCCTAGGTGATTGACGATTGCCTAGGCGATTGAGGATGGCCTATGATATTGACAATGGCCTAGGTGATCGACGATAGCCTAAGTCATTGACGATGGCCTAGGTGATTGACGATGGCCTAGGTGATCGACGATAACCTAGGTGATTGACGATGGCCTAGGTGATTGACGATGACCTAGGTGATCGACGATAGCCTAGGTGATTGACGATGGCCTAGGCGATTGACGATGGCCTAGGAGATTGACGATGGCCTAGGTGATTGACGATGGCCTAGGTGATTGACGATGGCCGAAGAGTACTACGAGTTGTTGATAGAAGTATATTTGATGAGTTTGTGTTTTACGCCTGCATCAGCACAATGTTGGGCTATATCGCCGGCAGGCAGTTTACCTAACAACACTTCTCTTGGGCAAGCGCCAGTGGTTAACCAGTACTTGGGTGCACCAACTTCCGTAAGAAACTGCCAACTGTTCATATAAATGAGACACGGCCTGATCGGGGCTCAAAACCGTGACCATCAGTGATGATAGGTTACAGTGGTATACAAGTCAGCGACCATAACGACTCGGCCATATTTGATGAGATATGAGAACTATTTGAACAAACTTAGATTGCATGGTGCCAAATGCTAATTTAATATAGAACTATACTCACACTGAAATATATGTTGACTAGTAATCGTTTTACTTCGAAGTGTCATGTCCTTAGTTAATAAAATACAAAGGGGAGATAATTCAGAAAGAACAACACAGACAGTTATTGCTCTTGGCATATGATCTCGCGTCGTTGTCCTGTATAAATGTTTAAAGATTAATTTAATGTCCCTGAACACGTTATGCTGCGGACACACATTTGATGACATGAAAAGGGGAGATAATACAGTAAGTACAACAGAGAGAGTTACGGTTATTGCATACTGAGCTCCGTGTAATTGCACCGTATTACTGTTTCCAGTTTCATTACTTGATTTCCTTGAATAGTTTGAGAGGTTTGCTCCAGACATTTTATGAGGTGAAAAGGGGAGTTAATTCGGTAAGTACAACAGAGAGCGAGAGAGAGCGAGAGATAGAGAGAGAGAGGGAGAGTTAAGGTTCATGTACACTGCACTACGTATCATTGCACTGTATCACTGCTTCTTGTTTTATTTGATTTCGTTGAATAGTTTGAGATTTCCGCCAGATATTTAGTGAAGTGAAAATGGAAGATAAGTATATAAGTACAGCAGAGATAGTTATGTTTCTTGCGCACTGCACTGTATCACTGTTGCAATATTTACTTGAATAGTTTGCGAGTTTTGCTCCGGGCAAGAAAGTCCTGGTGTGTATGGTTGTGAGAGTGCTTCGGGTGAGAAATTGAGAGAGCGAGAGTGGATGAGAGCTACAAAATATTCTATGTCAATTTCTTATCATATTTAAATGTTTAGATTAATGTGTACTTGTAGATACACATAGATTGCAAATAAATTAAATAAAAAGAAGTTCCCGGACGGATGAACAGATGGATCGATAGGCTAAGTGGCAACTACATGTATATGCTCTCCATTTTGGGGAGCATAATTAGGGCTAGTAACGGATAAAGCGGCACCCAACAATGTAGAAGATAACTTACCACAGTGGTGTGCATTACAAGCCCTCTGTTCTCTCATATTTCCATGGCACATATGACCACCGTGGGCTGGTCTGGGCGTGTCACATGCTCTAGTACGTTCTTGGTTGCCACCTACAATATCATAAATTCAAATTGTATTATATGTTATAGTAATGGTATTGAATACATACTATACTATCTACTAATTATTGCATAAACAACAATTACTGAATGTCTATTTAATCTATATATAATAGCTCTATTTATGTTTGTGTGCATGCCGTAAAACCCATCTCCATGCTTATATGATTTAATACATACACGATACCGAATCCATGTCGGTAATAATATTATAATAGCCAAAATCATTGGAAATCATAAAAGGCAAAGAGGTTTTGTGTTACCGCCACCAGTGGAAATACACATTTCGGTGAGCATGATATGAAATAAATTCCCATCTTACAACTACCCTATAATTTAGTTAATATGGTGATTGGAAGCCGAAATAAAAAACACTATCCTAGTCAAAAATGATTATATATGTTTCAACATTGTGCAACTACATGATTGTATATGTGTCTATGTTTGTATGACTTCCCTCCACATGACACATGATAGTTTATGTTTGCATGTCTTACCTCCACATGACATTGAACACGCGCCCCAGGTCGTCCATCCACCCCAACCACCGTTTACAGGGATTCTGTTTAGGAATGGCTTAGTAGGTCCTGCACCCCAGTTCTATTTGATAACGATAAACACTGATACATATGACATTTATTTTGTTTGTTCGGATTTTACGCCTTCACCAGCACCATGTTGGGCTAGTTCGTAGGCGGGCAGTTTACCAAACACCTTTCTTGTGCAGACGCCAGTGGTTAACTAGTACAAGGTACATCAACCTCCGTAAGAAACTGTCACACTGTTCATATAAACCGACACGGCCTGAGTGGGGCTCGAATCAGTAACCATCAGTGATGATAGGTTACAAATCAGCCACCATAACCACTCTACCACGGAGGTGGTCTTACATTTATGTTATTATTTATATGTATAACTAATTTTGATATATTTACTTAAATTTATTCTGTTCTACATACAATGGTCTTAATATACGGATGCTGGTACAATTAATACATACTGATATATCCAATAACACTATCACAGGAAATGTATTAATCTACATTTATAGTGACCATCATTCTATGTATAACTGTTCTCTTAGTCATGGTATATGAATTAGTATGATGATGTCACTGTAATGCCACTACATGTTCTGTTCTCTTTGTGTATTGTTTATGACGAATCCGTACTCTATAGCAAGAGCGAGTATATATATAGCAAAATATATCAACGCCTGTTCCCAGGCTAGTCTCAGATATATACATAGCACAGTGACTAGCCTGGGAATATCAACGCCTGTTCCCAGGCTAGTCTCAGATATATACATAACACAGTGACTAGCCTGGGAATATCAACGCCTGTTCCCAAGCTAGTCTCAGATATATACATAACACAGTGACTAGCCTGGGAATATCAACGCCTGTTCCCAGGCTAGTCTCAGATATATACATAGCACAGTGACTAGCCTGGGAATATCAACGCCTGTTCCCAGGCTAGTCTCAGATATATACATAACACTGAGACTAGTCTGAGAACAGGCGTTGATATATTTTGCCTGGTCAGTCATATAAATATATTTTTAACACCGATACCATTAATTAAGCCGGATCGAGTTTCTGACAATGTCAGTTTGCTAGAAGCAAAAAGGTGAAATGTTATATAATATAGAATATAATATTAGTAAGATTTACTGTCTTATAAATTTTAAATGTATTAGTCGAGTTGGAGAAACTATACAAGACGAGGCTCTGCCCAACCTTGAGAATTGTTTCCGAAACGAGTCTAACGATTTAAAATATATAAACATATTCTTGTTATCATACATGTCTGATGTCAAAAGTATTTTTAAAGAGGAAATATTACTATATATTAATTAACTGAATTTTAGCATACCATCTGTGAACATATGACGTCATACACTCAACGCTATAACGTCACGAATTGTTTATTAGGCACTGACTAATAAAGCAGAGTTTATTAGGCAGACCGTATTTGACCATTATTTATACACATGCAGGTAGGATAAATAAATACATATAATTATATTCCGCATAGTTCTCAGAATAATTCAAAGTGAAGCTGAATGTATTTATTATTATTCCACTGTCTTCAGAATAGATCCCATGACCGAGTGGTTAATGTTGTCGACTTCAAATAACGTGCCTCTCGTCGCTGTAAGTTCGAATCCCATTAACGGTGCCGAATTCTGTCATTCATGTGACGAAGGTATCCAGGTTGCTTGCTTAAGATCCGTTGTTCTACCCAGGTATCTGCCCGTGCCCAAAATACTGCTCAGAGGGACACCCGGGGGCCTTTATCAACACTGTAATACCTGACTTAAGCTGCAAGAGTGATCGACTTTAAACCCACAAAACAAGCAAGCAAATCCCATGTATCCAGCAAAGACTATATACTAGAATATTACCGACGGAGGGTGTTTCATGGTCACTCCGAAGTGGTGTGTGTCATGTGCAATACTGATAGCTCGGTTCTGTAAATAAATAAAGATGAAAGATGTAACAATATATTAAGCAGACTGCTTTCTCCTCAATCCTACATGTATGTACATACTATTTATACCTGACTATGTTTTTTCAAAGAAATAAATATTGTTTAAACTAAATAAACAAATTACATTTTAATTACTATATAAACGAACTATCTTTAAAAAATTATTTATATAAACAGTCATATTAATTAATCGAGTTATTTCCCCTTGACCATTCGTTCACTACCAATGCAGTATGGTTCAATTGTCTTTGAGTGAATATTTCAAGTCACACGTCAATTAGCAGTAAAATTGTTCGAGCTTTACTGATATTTTTCTTGTTAGTGACAAATGGTATATTATGACAAAAGTGGATACTCACTTGATTCGGGACATGATTGTATCAAAGGGGGCTACCATCATGCACATTAACTGGCATGAATAGCCTGTCCAATAAATGTTGTTTTTATGATAATTTTTTATGAGAGTATATGTTTTATTGCAAATTCGGCAATAACCTTGCCTTTGGCAATACAATATACATACATACTAGTATACATGGTATGAGAAACAAAATATAATATACACAAATTACATTAATAATAGGTTGACATTATGTTATTTAAAGCAACGATAAACCAGCTAAGAAGCTATATTGGCAAAGAGAGAAAACAATTTGACTTTGACTTTGTGTGCTAATACATATTAATATGATAGCTGGCGGATAATTATAATATCATTTTGCTTATATATTTATCATGTTTATATTTGTAATTGTATTGTATATATAAAAAAAAAGCAATACAATTTGTTTAAACTAATATAATATGGCTCAGCAATTTCTCTGTATACGCAAATAATGAATTTACCATGTTTAAATCTGCAATATTAAAACATTATTTAGTTTGTGACGGTCAGAACTCCAAACAATATTTTAGGCGCCAATAAATAACAGAAACACAAATAGTGACGCCATAGCACTGTGACTAGCCTGGGAACAGGCGTTGATATAGTTTGCATAATCAGTCAAATAAATGATATAGTTAACACCTATACCATTAAATGAACCGTAGTGAGTTTCTGATAATGACATTTGTCCAGAAGTAAAAAGAGGTGAAAAATCTACAGAACCAAGCATATAGTGTGACTATGCTTACCGAATGTAGTATTATTAATGCTGTCCACATAATTATATTTACTTAGCAAATTTACCAAGAAGATAACTCCATTACAGAATTAAAATCATATGTATTGTCTTTCATTCTTATCCTTTATTTTGTATTCATTTCGAAATAAATGTTGCTTAAGGTAAGTATAAACGTCGGAGTTATAACTACTTACGTTACTAGGGCTAGATGAATGTTATAGCCTAGATATACAGTCTGAATCATGCACGTTACCATGTAGAATCGTAATCTTTACCATGGGACACGTACCCGGACACGAGGAAGTCTCATTGGCAAGACGGACACGATCGTGTAAAAAGTTCAAATATAACATTCTGAAAAATTAATATGCGTGTGCTTTGCGTTTATTAATCGTCTCTACTGGCTGCCCATGTGAGCGACGCTTCATGCAGAGATTAGCTATGATTTTCAATTTTGGAGGATATTGCAATAATACAGACATAGACCCATTCTCGAGTCTCCTCTTGTTCGTTTACGTACACTGTGTAAAACACCGATACACGACCTCGGCTTAGAGTTTCATCCGAAAGACTATCATATGAGTCAGTTTAGTATGGTGTAGCAGGGCGATCGAACCTGCGACCCATGAATTACGAGTCAAGCGTGTTTACTACTGGGCCACTGCTACAATTAGTATGCATTTTATATTTGATACGTATCACACGAGACAATGCTGTACTTACCTGTCATATTTCCTTTTCTCGTTTCTCAGGAAGGGTCATAACTAATTGTGTACATTGAATCGAGCAATTAAAATAGAAAAAACATTAAACAATTTCTCATAAAGGTACATGAATTAAAAAGTTCAAACTTTACAAGCATAATATTAATCACTCTCATTGGCGCGGATGAAAGCGTATGTGTGGTCATTCGAATGGGAGGAAACAAGAGTACGCGGAGAAAACCAACCTGTCCGATCTGGCGACCATCGTACCCTCTCACATACTTCCCGGTTAGAGGATCGAACATGGGTTGCATTGGTGAGAAGCAGGCGCGCTAACCACTGGGCTAAACGGACATGTATTAAGTGAACTTATTGTCACCGCTACAGGAAGGATTAAATGTACGTAGATAACAGCATGTAACTCTTGCTACTTACTACTTATTTCTAACTTAGAAATGTCAACATTTATTGTCCTCTAGAATGCTTTACCGCCCTGATCAATACCATATTTGAATAAGACATGTGTGAACACCATTTGGTCATCATATGTCCACACAAGGTGTCAACATTTGGTCCACACTGTGTCCACAAAAGGTGTCACCATTTCGGTACACACTGTATACAGACTAGGTGTTACAATTTGGTCCATCCTATGTCCATAACGGGTACCATCATATGGTCCACCCTATGTCCATACCAGATGTCACCATTTTGGTCCACAATATGTCCATATAAGACGTCATCATTTTGATCCACAATATGTCAATAACATAAATTATGTCACCATTTTGGTTCACACTATGTCCATAGCAGATGTCACCATTTTGGTCCACAATATGTCCATAGCAGATGTCACCATTTTGGTCCACAATATGTCCATAGCAGATGTCACCATTTTGGTTCACACTATGTCCATAGCAGATGTCACCATTTTGGTTCACACTATGTCCATAGCATATGTCACCATTTTGGTTCACACTATGTCCATATCAGATGTCACCATTTTGGTCCACAATATGTCCATAGCAGATGTCACCATTTTGTTTCACACTATGTCCATAGCAGATGTCACCATTTTGGTTCACACTATGTCCATAGCATATGTCACCATTTTGGTTCACACTATGTCCATATCAGATGTCACCATTTTGGTCCACCCTATTTCCATATCAGATGTCACCATTTTGGTCCACCCTATTTTCATACCAGATGTCACCATTTTGGCCCACCATTTGTCTAATCCAGATGTAACCATTTTGGTCCACAATATGCCCATTTCAGAGATCACCATTTGGTCAACCATATGTCAATAACATATTTCACCATTTGGTCCACCTTATTTCCATACCAGATGCCACAATTTGGTCCAGTAAAAGTAGTGTCACAAAACAACCAAACTTTATAATAAAATGGATATTACACTGACAACATTGATTGTTGTTTCAATAATTAGGACTAAAACAAGGTTTCTTACCCAGTTGTTGTATCATGGAAGTATTTAGTACCATCCACGGTCGTATCCAGGTCCTTAAGGGATGACGCGGCTATCCACAGTGATTTATGAGGTAAATACCTCGGTGAGTAGGTATACAAGTCAAACTGCGCTCCAAGAGGTAGGCACACCCCAAACCGAACATTTTTACCCCTTCAGGAAACAAGAATATTTATGCAACAATAATAATAAGATGGGATTTTGAAGTTTGTATACGCTAAAAAGGAATTTAGCACAACGTAGGAAATTAGCGTATTTAAATCTGCAATAAAACATGGCTTAGCGATTGATGTAAACCTGATTTTACTACTAGCATGTTGCCGTATACGCATTCTAAAATAACACATAACAAAACTACTGTTGCGCTTTTTAAGCAATTTTGGTTATGTTAGAATCGAAATAGCATTTGTATTTGCGTCATTGATATATTTATAATCGAATAAATCATGGTTTGTCGTTCTGAGTGCCGGGATTAACTACTTAAGCATTACGGCCTGAGTGGTTAATTATCACGAGTCACAAGTCATAACCACGTTTCATTTGCCAATAAATAACTGACATACAAATATGTTTCTTTCTTAAACATTAGCTTGTGCTATCAAGAGCTTACATATCGTCTACATTATCTATATCTTCACTGTCTGATGCACGTGTAATTAGAATATACCTCTTCGTATCATAGCTGTATACTCTCGGGAGTTACGGCAAGAACTTGATACAATATAAATAGATTACATGGGATATGTTTTACTAATCCCGTAACTTTAGAAATCGTAATATTATGAAGTGAATCTAATATATTAATTAAACCATATAACATATTTTTCCTTCCAATACCTTTCCGGAATACAGTCAATGGAGAGGGAATGCTATTGCCGACGGTACTAAGCTATCAAAATCTACACTATCAAACAATTACTGGATAAAATGATCAAGATGATATACCATAACAAACCGGCTCTTAATACTGTCAATGGGGAGGGAATGCTATTGGCACAGTGTACTGAGCTATCAAAAGCTACACATTGAAGCCAATCCTGTTTTTGTAAATTTAAGTTTATTTAACGTCGCTACTGGTTACCCATTTCAGTGACGGGCAGTTTAACTAACAACATCTTTCCTGGGCAGGCGCCAGTAATTGGTGCACAAACCTCCGTAAGAAACAGCCAACGTTGTCATATAAATACACACGGTCTCAGCGGAGCTCGAACCCGTGACCATCAGTGATGATATATTACAGTGGTATACAATTCAGTGATCTTAACCACTCGACCACGGAATCGGAATTGCAAGCGAATACTGAATGAATACTGCATAATATATAAAACCATCTGACAAAATCTACCTCTCAAAACCGTCACCGATTAATGTCAATGGGGATGGGATGAAGTTGGTCCAGTGTAGTGTGTATGTTTTACTCCCTACAAGTATAACTAGAAAGTCGGCGCTCTGTAAAGCATCCAACGTCTCGTTAATCGCCGGAATATCGTCACGCACCATCACAGGGAATGTGTGGTTTTTATGCTTGTTGTCGAAAGCTATTTGCAACTGAAAATAAACATAAATCTGTATGATATTTATCATTTTATTTGTATATGTCCATGTCATAACAATCTACCTAACAATTTATTGGTGCATATTATGCAGTAGAATTTAAACTTTATTTATTTTTCAACGATTGCTAACCAAGATTTAACAACTTATATTAATCACTCTCGTTGGCGCAGATGAAAACGTAAATGTGGTCATTCGTGTGGGACGAAACCGGAGTACCCGGAGAAAACCCACCTGTCCGATCTGGCGACCACCATACCATCTCACATTCTTCCCGATCCGAGGATCGAACTTGGATTCCATTGGTTAGAAGTGGACGCGCTAACCAATGCGCTAATATCTGGACTTTTAATACATTCTTTTCATAGCAATGCTAATACTCATATTAATCACAATAATATATCAGCTAGTGTTTCGATGGTCCCTTGTCTGACATCTCAGTTCATAGCATACAATGAATGCCATTTCAATAATACAATCAGATAGTTGTTTACATCTCGCGACTTTTTAAAATTCTTGATATGACACTAATGGGCAATAGTAACGGTGTTTAATTGTGAATAAGGTTATATTTGAATGTACCTTTCCATAAATGTGGGGACAAATCGCCATTCCCCAGTTCTGTCTGTACGTACATTGTGCTGTTACATAGAAGGGCCAAGGTTTCACGATATGAGCACGTGCATGACCTACAAAGACAATACATGTACATGTATATTGACATGCCATTGTAACATATCAACTGATAGTGTCAGTCAATCGTATCCTGGGTGGCTATTTCAAGAGTGGAAACCGAACTGTATGTTTACTATATGTTGGGGTTATACTGGCTACGGTAATCGTATAGTTTTTTGGTATTTGTAAAAGTTCAATTCCACTTTGTTATATTTCGGGTTTTAAGCCTGCATCAGCACCATTTTGGGCTATATCGTCGGCGGGCAGTTTACCTAACAACACCTGTCCTGGGCAGGCTCCAGCGGTTAACCAGTACTTGGGTGCACCAACCTCCGTAAGAAACTGCCAACATTTTCATATAAATGAGACACGGCCTGAGCGGGTTTCGAACGCGTGACCATCAGTGATGATAGGTTACAGTGGTATACAAGTCAGCGACCTTAACCACTCGACCACGGAGGCGGACCCAACTCAACTTTGACAAGTATTTTTAAATGTTATTATCATCAAACTATTAACTTAGTTTTGTTGGATTATACTCGGATGCACTCTGTGCATACGCAAACCACCGTACAATAACCTTTGCTCTGCCCCTTAACAATTGGAGAGTCGCTGTTTTATAGAGAATCATGAATTCATGAAATGCCAAGCTACAGATGTTCCTGTAAACATGTTTGGTATAACTGTCGTTAAATATATCAAGTGTGCACTTGTTTTTGTACAGTCACCTGATTTGACGTGAACAAACAAGTTAGCCTTCAAATAATCCAATATTAACATTACACATCGGAGAACATTTATGATTCAACAAGCATACATGTGATGAGTTCGTGGGTGCTTCTCAGCCACATGTACTTGCTTCTCTGCCAACATAGTTATGTTTGGATATGAATTTAATAGAAGTTTTATGTTTGAGTATCTGTCAGATTGATAAACTGTTCGCCAAGTATACTTGATCTTATATCATTGTACAAGTGACAGTGCACGAGACAGTGAGTTTCAACTTCCACAGAATATAATGTACAAACAAGTCGTTACTCTCCGTGATTTGTGCAAATAAGTTTAACATTTATCAAAAAAGTACCAACTCGTCATCACTATCTATTTCCTTATATGTCATCCCATATGGCGATGACGTAATAGTCCTCCTATAATGTGTAGTTCAGCAATTGATATTGGCTTTCCACTTTGATATGTAGTGCCTATTTCATATAATGATCGTCCGTTGTTACCACATGTAATATCAGAATGCGGTAACATATTGTTTGTGCCACTTCAACAGAGAACAGATGGTACTGATTTACATTGTGGAAATATAATTACATCATAGTATGGTATTAAATGATATATATTTTCGTACCTGTGACTGATCCATCAAAGTCACTGTTGGTCGCCATTTTGTCGCCATCATGTCGGGAATAGCCGTGCATTCCAACATCACCATCAAATACACGGTTCCCTGTTGCAGTCTGAAGATGAAGATATAGTTTCTCCAAATAGTTGTTAAATTTAATTTGCAAAGGAGAATATATAAATTATAAGTGCAATATACATACTGTCATAATTCTAGTACAAGCAAGCTAGATATAAAGTCTGTAACATATAATCTATAAACCTCAGATATGTTTAAGTGTTTCATTTATTCAATGAACTATGGCCATAATATCATTATCTCCAGGGATGTTTTTCTTTTTATTTGGTCGGCTGACTTTTGGCTTCATTTCCCGCTCGAACCCGTGACCATCAATGCTGATACGTTACAGTGGTATTTTTCGCTGCCTCTTGTGTATGTTGGCATCATCCATTTTCTCGAGCTTAATTACAAGCGACGCTGATGAAACAATGTCACACAGGGATAAGTTCAAAGTAATTAGCTTGCGTTGATAACGTTACATAATATAAGCCCCGGATCCACATAGAATATTTACTATACCGTGCATGTAATAAAAGGCGGGGCAACTTGTGGAAATCGTAGCGCAGTGCTAGCGCGTTCGCTTCAGGTACGGAGTTCGAGTCCCCCTGGAGCCGTTACGATTGTGCCATTAGACAAGGCATTTAAATTCCACATGCCTCTTCTCTCTCCCTAGTGGCAATGTATTCCATCAGGAATGAGGTCTCGAGATTGATTAATATAAGTTGTAAGAACTTGTTTCGCAATGGAGCTAAAAGAAATTTGTATCCAAAAAAATAAGGGGCTGGTCGATGCTTCTTTTTATAAACACGCCTGTCAATATTGCATAAGCATTGCAAACAAGCTATCACACTTTGCGGCGACAAGGCAAAACATGACGACCCGACGAAACGCTGACTGATGCTTGCAAAGAAATGGTGACAATCCTGTCAGATCAGATGCCAAGACGTGAACCCATCTATTGGTATCTACATATAGTGAACATGGGAGCGAATGCACCAACTTATTGGGAACCATTAACGATCACGGATTGTCAAGAAATACAAAATCACTAAAAGAAGGTCATAATAACTATTATACTCCATCTACGAATCCAAACTGTGCATTCCGGATACCACTAGCGGAAGAACTACTGAATACATTCAGTCTATCATAGCCCAATGCTCCAGCTGTGTACATTGTGGTTGGTATAAAACCGTCAAACCATATATTGTCACCATAAACTGGTCCGTCATAAAATACGAAACCTTGTATTGGGGCGTATCTGAAAAGGTAAACGTTTGATACTTGTAGACAGTTCGTTATTATACGGTAGGATCCATATACACGTATTATATTAACATATACATAACGTATGCATGTTATTCATATAATTGTGTTTGTTTTTTAGGCTCATAGCCGCTCCAACAACTTAGGTCGTATGGTGACTCTTAAGCTATTATTACAGACGGGTCTGTAGTCCAGTGGTTGACACTTTCGACTGGTAATCATAGGATCGCCTGCATGGTGTAACATCACTGACAGGAGACATCCGGTTTAAAGTCCCATCTGAAAGACTGTTAATTTTATTAGGGACAGACGAGGGATCGAACCTGCGATCCCTGGATTACAACGTGTTAACCACTGGACTACAGATCCATCTGTATATATATATATATGTGTGGATGGAACCTCTGTTGAGTAATGAATACAGATCACAAGTTCCCTCCCTTGTGGTGGTGATCCTGTTAGGAATGGGTCTCGAAAATGATTAGATTAATATAACGAATTTGCTTAAAGTTTACAATCGAGCTACACTATATCTATTTTTAGCAACATCGAATAGTTTTAGTTTATATAAATCTATTTAGCTCGATTGCTAACCAAGTTCTTAGAAATATATTAATCACTCTTGAGACCTCATTCCTGATGGAATGCATCGCCACGAGGGAGTGAGAAGAGGCAATGTGGAATTTAAAAAGCTTGCTCAAGGACACATCGTAACGGCTAGTTTTGATTTATAATGACGATGTGTTATCGAGAAACACGGGGTGGTCATGTGACATTTATTTGCCAATTCAGGTGGCATATGGAGATGAGGAAATAATGTGTACATCTAATAGCCAAATATATAATTATTATACTACTGACCTGTCATACCATACAGGTAGCGACCGTGTCCAGTTGATTGCTGGTTTACCAAGGTTGCTGGATAATCCAATCATTATGCTGTTCGAGACGAACTGTTGCTGACTGCTGCATCTAAATCATTATATAATCAACATGAATATAGTACATGTCTTAGTAAATATACACACGTCCACAACCATTAACGGAATAACACTGGGCGATTGCAATAAATGCAACTTACATGTGTCCCTTTCTAGAGGTTTCCGATATTGTGTGCATTTCGGTGATGTCAGTGGTGTGCCACTTAACATAAAGTATGTACGTTTCTTACTCTCTTACAGTAATAAGTAAATGTTTAGTTAAGTTCAATTCAAGGTTTACAACAATGTTATTATCAATGTTTATTAAAGTAACATAAGAGTAGTTCTGAAGATAAACTATTCACAAAATATGAAATAACTCTAAGCGTTCATAAACATTGTTACAAATAAAGCTATGCTGATGTTGCAGAACTATTGCTGAATCATTGTTGTTCAACCATTATAAATACTATAAGATTATAACAGGCATATACATGCATAGACAATATAGCGTCATAGTAAATACATGAATAGCATCATAGTAAATACATGAATAGCTTCATAGTAAATACATGAATAGAACATACAGCTTCATAGTAAATACATGAATAGCGTCATAGTAAATACATGAATAGCTTCATAGTAAATACATGTATAGCTTCATAGTAAATACATGTATAGCTTCATAGTAAATACATGAATAGCTTCATAGTAAATACATGAATAGCTTCATAGTAAATACATGAATAGCTTCATAGTAAATACATGAATAGCTTCATAGTAAATACATGAATAGCTTCATAGTAAATACATGAATAGCTTCATAGTAAATACATGAATAGCTTCATAGTAAATACATGAATAGCTTCATAGTAAATACTTGAATAGCTTCATAGTAAATACATGAATAGCTTCATAGTAAATACATGTATAGCTTCATAGTAAATATATGAATAGCTTCATAGTAAATACATGAATAGCTTCATGGTAAATACATGAATAGATTCATAGTAAATACATGAATAGCTTCATAGTAAATACATGAATAGAACAATATAGCTATAGTAAATACATGAATAGCTTCATGGTAAATACATGAATAGCTTCATAGTAAATACATAAATAGCTTCATAGTAAAAACATAAATAGCTTCATAGTAAATACATGAATAGAATAATATAGCTATAGTAAATACATGAATAGATTCATAGTAAATACATGAATAGCTTCATAGTAAATACATGAATAGCTTCATAGTAAATACATGTATAGCTTCATAGTAAATACATGTATAGCTTCATAGTAAATACATGAATAGAACAATATAG
This sequence comes from Archivesica marissinica, assembly GCA_014843695.1. Taxonomy (NCBI): domain Eukaryota; kingdom Metazoa; phylum Mollusca; class Bivalvia; order Venerida; family Vesicomyidae; genus Archivesica; species Archivesica marissinica. The sequence goes on along the minus strand of CM026401.1, from coordinate 4,420,029 downwards.
CTATAGTAAATACATGAATAGCTTCATAGTAAATACATAAATAGCTTCATAGTAAAAACATAAATAGCTTCATAGTAAATATATGAATAGAATAATATAGCTATAGTAAATACATGAATAGATTCATAGTAAATACATGAATAGCTTCATGGTAAATCCATGAATAGCTTCATAGTAAATACATGAATAGCTTCATAGTAAATACATGAATAGCTTAATAGTAAATACATAAATAGCTTCATAGTAAATACATGAATAGCTTCATAGTAAATACATGTATAGCTTCATGGTAAATATATGAATAGCTTCATAGTAAATACATGAATAGAACAATATAACTATAGTAAATACATGAATAGCTTCATAGTAAATACATGGATAGAACAATATAGCTATAGTAAATACATGAATAGCTTCATAGTAAATACATGAATAGCTTCATGGTAAATACATGAATAGAACAATATAGCTATAGTAAATACATGAATAGCTTCATAGTAAATACATGAATAGAACATACAGCTTCATAGTAAATACATGAATAGCGTCATAGTAAATACATGAATAGCTTCATAGTAAATACATGTATAGCTTCATAGTAAATACATGTATAGCTTCATAGTAAATACATGAATAGCTTCAAGTACTGTAGCTTCATGTTCATAGTAAATACATGAATAGCTTCATAGTAAATACATGAATAGCTTCATAGTAAATACATGAATAGCTTCATAGTAAATACATGAATAGCTTCATAGTAAATACATGAATAGCTTCATAGTAAATACATGAATAGCTTCATAGTAAATACATGAATAGCTTGCTATAGTAAATACATGAATAGCTTCATAGTAAATACATGTATAGCTTCATAGTAAATACATGAATAGCTTCATAGTAAATACATGAATAGATATAGTTAAATACATGAATAGCTTCATAGTAAATACATGAATAGAACAATATAGCTATAGTAAATACATGAATAGCTTCATGGTAAATACATGAATAGCTTCATAGTAAATACATGAATAGCTTCATAGTAAATACATAAATAGCTTCATAGTAAATACATGAATAGAATAATATAGCTATAGTAAATACATGAATAGATTCATAGTAAATACATGAATAGCTTCATGGTAAATCCATGAATCTTCATAGTAAATACATGAATAGCTTCATAGTAAATACATGAATAGCTAATAGTAAATACATAATAGCTTCATAGTAAATACATGAATAGCTTCATAGTAAATACATGAATAGCTTCATGGTAAATACATGAATAGCTTCATAGTAAATACATGAATAGAACAATATAACTATAGTAAATACATGAATAGCTTCATAGTAAATACATGAATAGAACAATATAGCTATAGTAAATACATGAATAGCTTCATAGTAAATACATGAATAGCTTCATGGTAAATACATGAATAGCTTCATAGTAAATACATGAATAGCTTCATAGTAAATACATGAATAGAACAATATAGCTATAGTAAATACATGAATAGCTTCATGGTAAATACATGAATAGCTTCATAGTAAATACATGAATAGAACAATATAGCTATAGTAAATACATGAATAACTTCATAGTAAATACATGAATAGCTTCATGGTAAATACATGAATATAACAATATAGCTATAGTAAATACATGAATAGAACATATAGCTTCATAGTAAATACATGAATAGCGTCATAGTAAATACATGAATAGCTTCATAGTAAATACATGTATAGCTTCATAGTAAATACATGTATAGCTTCATAGTAAATACATGAATAGCATCATAGTAAATACATGAATAGCTTCATAGTAAATACATGAATAGCTTCATAGTAAATACATGAATAGCTTCATAGTAAATACATGAATAGCTTCATAGTAAATACATGAATAGCTTCATAGTAAATACATGAATAGCTTCATAGTAAATACATGAATTTGTTGTAGCTTCATAGTAAATACATGAATAGCTTCATAGTAAATACATAAATAGCTTCATAGTAAATACATGAATAGCTTCATAGTAAATACATGTATAGCTTCATAGTAAATATATGAATAGCTTCATAGTAAATACATGAATAGCTTCATAGTAAATACATGAATAGCTTCATAGTAAATACATGAATAGCTTCATGGTAAATACATAAATGGCTTCATGGTAAATACATGAATAGCTTCATGGTAAATACATGAATAGCTTCATAGTAAATACATGTATAGCTTCATAGTAAATACATGTATAGCTTCATAGTAAATACATGAATAACAATATAGCTATAGTAAATACATGAATAGCTTCATAGTAAATACATGAACTTCATAGTAAATACATGTATAGCTCATAGTAAATACATGAATAGAACAATATGCTATAGTGAATACATGAATAGCTTCATAGTAATACATGAATAGCTTCATGGTAAATATATGAATAGCTTCATAGTAAATACATGAATAGAACAATATAACTATAGTAAATACATGATAGCTTCATAGTAAATACATGAATAGAACAATATAGCTATAGTAAATACATGAATAGCTTCATAGTAAATACATGAATAGCTTCATGGTAAATACATGATAAACATATAGCTATGGTAAATACATGTATAGCTTCATAGTAAATACATGAATAGAACAATATAGCTATAGTAAATACATGAATAGCTTCATGGTAAATACATGAATAGCTTCATAGTAAATACATGAATAGAACAATATAGCTATAGTAAATACATGAATAACTTCATAGTAAATACATGAATAGCTTCATGGTAAATACATGAATATAACAATATAGCTATAGTAAATACATGAATAGCTTCATGGTAAATACATGTATAGCTTCATAGTAAATACATGAATAGAACAATATAGCTATAGTAAATACATGAATAGCTTCATAGTAAATACATGAATAGCTTCATAGTAAATACATGAATAGAACAATATAGCTATAGTAAATACATGAATAACTTCATAGTAAATACATGAATAGCTTCATGGTAAATACATGAATAGAACAATATAGCTATAGTAAATACATGAATAGCTTCATGGTAAATACATGAATAGCTTCATAGTAAATACATGAATAGAACAATATAGCTATAGTAAATACATGAATAGCTTCATGGTAAATACATGAATAGCTTCATAGTAAATACATGAATAGCTTCATAGTAAATACATGAATAGCTTCATAGTAAATACATAAATAGCTTCATAGTAAAAACATAAATAGCTTCATAGTAAATACATGAATAGAACAATATAGCTATAATAAATACATGAATAGCTTCATGGTAAATACATGAATAGCTTCATAGTAAATACATGAATAGAACAATATAGCTATAGTAAATACATGAATAGCTTCATAGTAAATACGCTTCATAGTAAATACATGAATAGCTTCATGGTAAATACATAAATGGCTTCATGGTAAATACATGAATAGCTTCATAGTAAATACATAAATGGCTTCATAGTAAATTGAAGTAGAAATTCGTAATGTTCAGTTTCCATGGCAACGTACACTTTCTGACACTGCTAATATTTTGTAACTTAAAGCTGACATGATAAATGATATTATTCAAATATTTTATTCTTTATTAAAGTCTCATCAATGTACAGCATATAAAAACACAAGTGTATTTAATAGATCAAAAGTTATTCCATTACACTCAGATATGATTAAGCCAAACAGAGGTTTCGATTTTAAATCAGGATATGACAATGCTTCATAATAGCCAGAAGTACAAGTGTTCATGTTTATCGGTATCTGTATCCGTTTAGCTGCACTATTCCTGGAACTATCTTGCAGCGCAGCACACACACGTAATAGTATGTCTAAATACCGACCACCAGAAAACAATAAAGCTGAAAATAATCTTTGTAGATTTATTGAAAATGCATACTCTCATGAAAAGTTCATAGATTGGCACTTGAAAGTAGCGACTTCAAAATTAATATACATACATACATACATATAGACATACAATGACTTCCGGTTGTGATAAATAAGTTGTTGTTTACTTTTTGCGGAGATTATTTCAATTATTTGGATGTTTTATTAGTCCTTTTCGGGACAGATATTTTTATCAGTAATTGGTGAGGTGTTATATGAACTATTTGTGAATTATTGTGGAATTTTGAATCCGGAAAAGTGATATAGGCTGATTTATAACCTGCTGTTTACCACCTGTGTTGCTATTTATAGTACCAGTAGTAACACTTAGTATTATTGGATTTCGTGATCAGTAATCGTCATTGTATAACACCACCTACGGCAGACAATTCGTCACGCTTGACTGAACCGCTCATTGATCCACTGTATGGTAGATAAATATGTCACTTAATAAAGCGGGATCAGGTCATGAGATGACGGATGCATCTATTGAAGCGCAGGATTTTGTTGATTCTGTTATGGGGTCCCAACGTGTTACTAGAGTTGACACCCCTTTAACTGGTAGTAGGAAGAGACATCTCTCAGAGCCATCAAACATTGACATTGACAGTGTTTCTGTCGTTAAGAAGCCGCGAGTGAACGCCAAAGCAAAAAAGTCCCTCTACGATTCGCCAGAGCAGCAGCGCAGTATTTTCGTTACAGCGGCAGATGTACATGTAGATTCGAACCCCTCGGTTGAGCAGCTTATTGGTAGACACTCCGCAGACACGCATATGATGTTCTCTGCTGTTACTGAGAGAATGGACAAGTTAGAGTCGGGTATGGAACAGCGTATTGCCAATAAGGTCGCTCAAATACTTGACAAGCGAGTGAATTCGGAGCTGGCACGCATTCATAAGGATATTGATAGCCATTTGGACACATTCAAAGATTCGCTAAAGGCAGATCTCAACACTGAGTTAGATGACCTGAACAGTAACATTCAGAATGTAAACCAGGCTGGTTCATCTGCACCCCGTGATATCGCCTTAAATATTGTTATCCGTGACTTGCCTGAAACCACTAATGAAAATGTAAAGAACAAGGTAAACTCACTTATTAAAGACGGCTTACGAATCCCGGATGTTACATGTGCCAATGCTGAGCGCAAGGCGTCATTCAACAATAGTAGAAAAGGGGTTGTGATTGCTACATTTAAATGTCACGACGATAAACGTAAGGTCATGCTAAAGAAGAAAGTGTTGAAATCGCACTCCAGATTCTCTGGTGTTTACATTAACCATGATTTATCTCAGGCGGATAGAGTGATGAGCAATAATTTTAGAACAATTCTGGGTGCTCTTAAGCAGCATAATCTTACACTCAGAGGATCCCGCATTGTCCGTGGTAATTATGGCGACGACTCAACCAGGGATCGTTCCGAGGATCAAACGCGTGATACGAACGAATATAGTTCCGGCTCTCGTTCATCTACCAATCGTGACAACACACGAGGTCATTCTCAGAGCCGTGACAGTTGGAATCGCGTAGGTCGCGGACGAAATGGCAACAACGGACGGCGTGGTGGCTACAGACAACTGAACCAAAGCAGAAAATGAGTGAACGTCGGGTTTTGGAACGTCCGCGGTTGGAACTGTAACATTGATTCTGACAGTCATGTTTTAAGATCTTCTTCTAGCTGAGACTCATCTTTTAAATGATAATGTTTTACACGTCGATGGTTATCAATGGTTTGGTTTTAATCGTGATAATATTCATAAAAATGCCCGGACAGGTTCCGGAGGCGTAGGCTTTTTGATAAAAAATGTTATTTGCAATGAATTCAATATTTCTGTACTAGATTGTTCGTTTGAAGGAATTATGTGGTTAAAAATGTACCGTAAATCTGATAATAGTGTTATCATGCCATGTGTTTGTTATTTGCCACCGGAGCACTCATCTAGACGCATTGATGTTAATTCGTTCTATGATAATCTTTTGACTGGTATTTACAGAAATCAGAATGAAGGAACCGTATTTATATGTGGAGACTTTAACAGTCGTTGTGGAGATTTAGATGATTTTATTAATGGCTTTGATAATATACCTATTCGCAATGTTGTTGATTTTAAAACTAATTCATATGGTGAATTATTTGTTGATTTTATGATTAATGCTAATATGTGTATGCTAAATGGTCGTAACTGCGCTAATAATGATTACACGTCAGTGTCGGTTAAAGGTTTATCAGTAGTGGATTATTGTATAGTAAGTCACGATGACCTTTCATTGTTTTCAGATTTTACCGTTTTACGTACATCAGATTTGATTAATAAATCAGGTGACCTTAAAGTGTTGGTACCGACCAGTATCCCAGATCATTCTATGATTAAATGGAATATCACCATTAGTGCAGTTCCCCAGTTTACTAGTCAATACAATAATAGCTATGACAAGTTTGATGTATCAAATGTTCCTGAAACTTTTCTATTAGACCAAGATGTCCTTAATAGTGTTAACGTAACTATTGATAAACTTGAGCATTGCCATCAAGCGCAAACTGATATTGATTATATGTATGAGGACTGGTGTAGTATTTTAAAATATAATATGTACAAGTAAGTGCCTTATAAAACAATTACCTCTGGTTGGTGCAATAGAAAATGCAGACCGGGAAAGCCGTGGTGGAGTAGCGATCTAACTGCTAGATGGAATAATGTTTGTACAGCAGAACGAAATTGGTTGAATTGTGTTGCATGAAATAAAAACCGAAATGTATATCTCAAGTCCGAGTATATTCAAGTCCGTAAACATTTTGACCGTGAAGTACAGAAGGCAAAACGTTTATATTGGTATTCTTTGCAAAATGAATTGCTGAAGGAATGTAATGTAGACCAGTCAAACTTTTGGAAATCTGTAGGTAAAATCGGCGTTGGTCAGATTAAGAAAAAGTGTATACCTCTAGAAGTTACATTAAATGATGGTTCTATCTCTACAGATTTGTCACAGGTATTAAACAAATGGAAACATGATTTTAGCTCGTTATATAAAAATATAATGATAATTATGTATATTCATCACAGAACTCTAATGTATTGAATGATGTTACTGATTATGCAGATCTGTCTTTTAATGCAAACATTACTATTTTTGAAGTAAAGAAGGCAATGGATGGTGCCAAGAATGGAAAAGCCTGTGGCATAGACGGTATCCCTAGTGAAGTTTTACAGAACGATACGTCCGTGCTATTTTTGCATACTCTGTTTAATGCATGCTTCTCCAATGGGACTGTCCCGTCTATCTGGGGCAAATGTATTATAAACCCGATACCAAAACCCTCAATGACGGATTCAAGAGACCCCCTGTCTTATAGGGGCATAGCACTGGCCTCAGCCATGTACAAGATTTATTGTAATATTTTAAGCGCCAGGCTAAGTTGTTGGGCTGAACATAACGATAAGATCGCAGAAGAGCAAAACGGTTTCAGAAAGAAGCGTAGTACCATAGATCACTTATCCACTTTGACCTCTATTATTGATACAAGAAAAAGAGATAAATTGTGGAAAAGACTCAATGAAATTGGAGTTGCCGGTAATATGTGGCGAGCGGTTAAGTCTATCTACTCATCTGTGTCGTCATGTATTAGGGTACATTATGTTAAGACTGATTGGTTTGATGTTAATTGTGGCTTAAGACAGGGATGCATTCTATCGCCGCTTTTATTTAATTTGTACATTAATGATTTAACGATATTTTTGAAATCATTAAATATCGGTGTTAATGTCGATAATGACTTTATAGGTATTCTATTGTACGCGGATGACATTGTCCTACTAGCAGAAAACCAACTTGATTTGCAGAGATTATTGAATGCTTTACATGACTGGTGCAATATAAACGATATGTTTATAAACAGGGATAAAGTAAAGTTGTCCATTTTCGTCCTGCTTCTATGCCAAGATCTGATGTTATTTTTAAATGTGGTGTTAATGTTCTGGAAACAATTGCTACATATACTTATTTAGTAATTGTTTTGAGTGAATACCTTGACTTCAATGTTACCACAAAATGTGTTGCTCAAAGTGCAAGTCGTGCTCATTGCTAAATGTAAGTTAGTTGGGGGTGTACCATATAATGTTTTCTCCAAATTGTATGACTCTGTTGTCTGGCCTGTGATTGCTTATGGCGCCCCGGTTTGGGGATATAAAGCTTTTTCATGCATTAATGCAATCCAAAATCGTGCCATGCGTTTCTTTCTTGGTGTTGGGAAATATTCTCCCAATGCAGCTGTTTCAGGGGAAATGGGTTGGCAGCCGCCAGTTGTACGACAATGGAAGCACATATCTGGGTTTTGGGCACGCTTAGCTAATACCGACAATTCCAGATTAAATAAGCGAGTTGCACTATGGGCGAATGCTAAATCTACAAGTTATAAAAACAGGTTTTATTATGTCAAGAGACAGTTTGCGGACATTACTTTGATGGATTACTGTAACCTATCTATACCTATACATAAGAACAATTTAGTAGATAGTGTGGAAAATGCGGTAATGGAGAAATATGTTAGTGACTGGTCCACCTCTATTAACAGTGTGATCGGTGTTTCTGGACGTGGTCGCAATAAGCTTAGAACCTACTATACATTTAAATTTCAAACAGATGTATATTGTAAAATGATTTTACCCACACGTCACAGATCAGCATTATGTAAATTTAGATGTGGAGTTGCTCCATTACGTATAGAAACCGGAAGGTATGAGAATTTACCACTTGATGAGCGTAAGTGCCCTTTCTGTAATGTATTAGAAGACGAAAGTCATGTATTATTAGAATGTTCACTGTATGATGATTTGAGAGCTGTTCTCTTAGAGAAAGCCTCATTATATGAAAATGACTTTCGGAACAAACCTGTATCCGACAGAATTATTTTTACTACTATACCTCTGATTAGAATTGTTGCCAACACCTGTTTTTATATTCTTCAAAGACGATCCCTTTATTTATGTAAATAATGTATCGATTTGATTTATTGATTGTGTGTCTCTTATCCATTCCGAGAAACAGCTGCTAATTAGTTCAACCGCGATCTGATCGAGGTTGATAACTGATATTTTAAAACATTTCTTAATTGCGCATTAGTGCTTTTTTTCATTTCAGTATTTCAACATTTCTGGTTTTAATAAGTATTTAATTTTCAATTAGCGACTGTTCCTCGGTTTTAATATGTAAATATAATAATATGTCGATAGACTGTGATAGTTTGATTATCTGTGATTACATTAGTCTCTTATAATTCTTTTATAGTGAATGGTGTTGTACTATGCCACGATAATTTGTTGTGTATATGTTATGTATTGTACAACGATGAGACTGAAATAAAGAAAAAATCTAAATCTACATAATGAACATAGTATAAAACACAATGGTCAACAGTAGGGTTCATTGATATATAGTTACATAGTTTAAAGATAAATAATTGTTATTATGCTAAAAAAATGGAACTAATACACTATATTCTAATTACATGTAATTAATAATACACACTCTCTTCTGAAAATACATGATGTATGTTAGATTTATTGTAACCGCCATGTTATGCTTTATGGCGATGAACATGTGATGTTTATGCCAAATAAAATTTATTGACAATTGAATTGGTTAATGGAGTGAGGTAATATTTTCCAAAGGAGTCCCATAATTGTAAACATGACCTCAAATAATTATATTGTGTATAGTATAATTTGACATTACGTTAAATCGCGACTTGGTAGCGGAATGGCGGATAACGGCCATGGATGGTTACTCTATTAAATAATATATGTGATAAACACACGAACCTTGCATACTGAATTGATTTCTGACTGTCAGCAAATCTACAATAAAGAAATACATATACGTCATAGGTAGATACGATACCGCCACAGTAACGGTACACAACATAAACATTTGTTGACAAGCAATGGGAGTACAATACACTGCAAACGGGAGGGGCCTCCGTGGCTAAATAATATATTTGACATGGATCCCGCCTTACATGTGACATGGATCCAGCCAGCTTTGACTTAGATTTGAAATGAATCCAGCCTGCCTTAATTGTAACATGGATTCAACCCGCCTTATATGTGACATGGATCCAGACCGTGTTAGATGTGACATGGATCCAGCCCACCGTAGATGTGACATTGGTCCAGACCGTGCTATATGTGATATGGATCCAGCTAACATTAGATGTGACATGGATCTAGGCCACTTTAGATGTGACATGGATCAAGCCGCCCCCGTGGTAACGTAGTCAGCAACCCTGGGAATGACATAACATATTATGGTATTTTATATACATACGAAGATTCGGTGATATTGAACCAGCCACCTCTCACCCATGCATTCTGTATTTGGTTCTTGTAAGCTGCAAAAGTGTTATATTTACATAGTTTACACATCATCTGTATTTACATAGTTTACACAGGCATCTGTATTTACATAGTTTACACATGCATCTGTATTTACATAGTTTACACAAGCATCTGTATTTACATAGTTTACACATGCATCTGTATTTACATAGTTTACACATGCATCTGTATTTACATAGTTTACACAGGCATCTGTATTTACATAGTTTACACAGGCATCTGTATTTACATAGTTTAAACAGCCATCTGTATTTACAGTTTACACATCCATATATATATGGGTAGCGACGATAAATAAACGTAAAAATCACAGACAGGGGTCTGAAAAACAACATAATGATATACACGGTCACGTGAACATGATTTGGAAAACACTTGAAAACAATGATTTAGCAAAGCATATCACATTACCTGTAAGCCTATAAAATGTTACTTCAACGTCTTTTGATTTTACATCGAGTGGGTTTTCCTTTGGTGAATAGCGATTTAGCTGAGCAGCACTTCCATCAGGCATTAAACGATGGTCAATAAACAACCCACTCTGAAGATAATGGTCGTTCATACGAGTCATCGTACTTAATTTGGAGCAGGTCACAATTATAATTTATTAAAGTTTATGTCTGTACTACATAATACACATACACTCTAAACCATTGTGGACTAAAAGTCCAATCATATCATGTATTATGTATATAAAATATGATGTATATAGAAATCCATTAGATACATAACACAATTTGATAAGATAAGTACCAATTTAATCTCCTCTACATAAAATGTTCCTAAAATAGAGATACTACGATAATTCATATCTAGTATCAGTAATAACACGACGGAAACATTTTAATCTGCCAGTATATCAACATCCTAACATTCTTCATATATTTATGACTTCTTTTTTTTCATTGCATGCCTTTGTACATGCTTATATTAGTATGGTTGTGAGCTATGTAATGCTTAGTCCAATACACTATATGTTCTGCTCTGTTCGATAATTGTTACTGTTTTGATGGCATTATGGAAGATCAACATTGTCAAATAAGTTTCCTTCTTAAATAAAGTCTTATTATTATTATTATTATCATTATTATTATTAATAATAATACATTGAATAATACCAATTACAGAACTGTAAGGAATCACTAAATATGATGGGCATTGCTTTAATTTAAATATACAACAACATTATTCAACCAAATGTAGGAACGTCATCGTCAGTGTGTGCATCTAAGTACACATTACAACACATCTTGCAAAGCATATTGATGTTAAACTTGTGTGTGTTTTACGTTTATTTAATCTTCGCTACCGGTTACCCATATGAGCGACGCCTCCTGAAGAGATTAGTCATTTTAGAGTTTGGAGGATAGTACAATGATACAGACAGAGACCCATTCCAGAATCTCCTCTGGTTCTTTTACGTGCACGGTGTAAAGCACCGACACGATACCTCGATTTAACATCCCATCTGAAGGACTGTTAATTTTATTAGGGTCAGACGGGGCATCGAACCTGCGATCCCTGATAAACAATGTTATTATTTCATTTATATAATTGACATTGATGTTAAACAATGGTATTATTTCATTTATATAATTGACATATATTCCTATTGACACGCGCAGATAAATATGCCAAAACAGCAATACAAACTGGAGGCCAATGTACGGTACGTCCAGGTGGCTGAGGTTTTATAGTTTCATGATATATATGTTTTGAGATATATTTGCTCATATAAAATGACATTTTAGGCGGGATATTCATATTTATTCACAAATATCTCGGTTAATATCTATCTATCTATCTTCCTCTAATGTCGAACCCTCGCGGGGATGTAGACATGTTGCACGTCAAAAACGATAATATGCCAGTTATAATGTTTTTTTTATATTACAACTAGTACGCTAAAATATATATTTGTGAAAGGGTAAAAGTAAGTCGAAATATTATTATGATTTAAATTGAGAGACAATGCGCTTATCAATGGATAGATAAAATCTGATAATTTACCAACACTAGAAATCCTGTTATCTATGGCAGAGCATATTTGATTGTTCTATGTTCTATATCGAGCATGTCAATCCCTATCTATCTATGTTCCTGTTGTAAATAAGCATATGGTTGAATTTGGTCTAGGCTATTATTCTGATATTAGTGAAAGCATTAGCAAACACCCACGTGTATGATTTGTTGAAACAAAGTGTATGGATTTATTCATTATTGACTGGCTTGAGTCAGTACATAGACTAGATAGCCTGTCTGGAAACGGCCGTAACAAACTACGAACCTGGCAGCTTTTCAAACTAGATTTCGGTGTTGAAGATTATTATGCCATTTAGACATCGTTCAGCAATTAGTAAGTTTGGTTGTGGTGTTGTGCCTAGAGATATGCATTGAAACTGGGCAATACGAACATCTGACTGTACAGAATCACATTTTGTAATCCCATTGAGGATTAAATGCTTGCCATGTATACATGTATGTATGTATGTATGTATGAGGATATAAGGGGTATATTATTTGTTACAGTTTCCAGCATAGATCTGTGATACTTTTCTTACATTGTCTAAAACAAATAAATGGATCCCGTGATTCACTAATTCGGCATTAATACATATATGTGCCAAAACCTGCTTTAATATGTTACAGCGTCGTAGTTCTTATCTATGTAAATAATGTGTACATTATTTTATTTGTGAACAAAGTTTATGTGAACTATGCAAATGCTGCTAATCCATCCATCCCTGATCTGATCAGAGGTGGTTCTGATTTCTTAAAACATTATTATTTTATTACTATTATACCACATTTATATAGCACCCTTTTCATATCAGATACGTTCAAAGGTGCTTTACAATAAGAGTCTGCAAGTAAAAACAGTAAAACATGTAATAAATCAATAGCATACCTTAAATTAATGTAAAAATGTATCCTAACTAATTTAGTCAATGAGATTTAAAAAAATGTAAGGGTCGCATACCAGGCCCACCCTCGCCTGCCAGAGGCCCCTGTCCCCATGGCAGAAGAAGGAAAGCGTGGGTGAACTTCAAAGCAAGAACTAAAAGGCATACGCCATAAGATTAAGATATGCAGTTAAAGAATATGTATACCAGATATAGTCTACTTTGCGCGATAGTGTTCTTTTTACATGTCAGAATCTTAGAAGTATTTTTAATATTTTTAGTGTCATGATTAGCGACTTTTACATAGTCTTTCACGTATGCTGTTTTCTCTTATAATTCTCATTTGAAGAATGTGCAATGTATGTGTTATAATATAAATTGAAATGTATGTACTGTACATAGATGAGACAGAAAAAAAAGATACACTATGTTCATTGAAAATGTCGTGTGTTTATAATTTAGCAGATTTTATTCAAATCTCTGAAACCGTAATTAGTGAAAATGAATACCTGTCGTTGTGAATGGATAACATTATTGTCAAACTCTGATATTGGTGTCCGATCTGCTTCGTGTGGCTGAAAGAATCCAAGACCCTTAGAAGGACCAATCGGTTCTATCGGGTAGATGTACCATATACCGTGACCCTGAAATGTGATATTCTACATAATACTGATGATTAGTGGTTTGTACATTTGTAGTCTATGCGTGGATGTTTTTCTTTCAATGAAAGCACATATCTAAATTGCACTGATAAATTCTAACCCATCGAAACAATATACTTATATATGTGTTCAAGTCGTGATAGCGCTGTGGTGCATTCGCTTCAGGTACGAACGGCTAGGAGTTAGCGCCCAGCTGAAGCAGTTACGAGTGTGCACTTAGGCAATGCATTTAAATTCACATTGCATCTCTCTCTCTCTCCAACAAGGCGATTGATTCCATCAGGAAAGAGATGTCGAGACCGATTAATCAAGCATTGTAATTACATTTTTCGCAATCGAGATATAATAAAATTGTATTTAAAGCTAATTGCATTCAAGCTAGTGCATGCTTATCGATGCTTATTTGCAACTGACCCTAACTATTTGTTTTATATGGTTTGTACAGCCTCGTGTTACATTTTATGTCCTTTTACTAATGTGACTTGAGTAAATACTCTAAATATAAATGATAACGGGCCGAACTGTCTAGGCATGTTGTCTGCTAATCCTTCAGATACTGCCAACATGGATCGGAGGGAATAGTCATTATTGAGTTTAATTTCATGTACACTTGTTAAATTAGATATATATGCTTTGTATTGAATTGGGTTTGCTGTATCGGGTTGTGTATGGTGAATGTATAATGCTGAGGATAATGTGGAATAGTGTGACACTTGAGTCCCGAAACATATGTTATGTGTTATTGTCAAGTTATTTTTATGTTCTAAGACTGAAGATAACTCACTTCTCCTCCGGCTGCTACGTTATTTCTCATCTTTGTCAATGGACTCGTTATCCAGAAACATGCTGGTGTCCTGTCCAAGCAAATCGAGACGTTACTTTCGTAAATACAGCAATAATGCATTTAATTGAAGTGAATAGTTTCGTATTCTTCTTTAATAACGTCTCATCTATATACATACATAGTCTGAGTAGAATTAGAACAGACATATCTTGCATCGTTTTCGAGTTACACGCACGTATACAAGTAGGCGGGCGGGCATGCGGGTGGGCGGGCGATCGGGCGGGCGGGCGATCGGGCAGGGGCAGGCAGGCAGGCAGGCCGGCAGGTGCAACACAAAACAAACGCATCCGTTCCTAACGGTTTATTTAAGGTGATAGTGGTTAAGCGGCTATTTGCTGCCAATCAGTGCGAAAGAGGTACTTGTATGACAATTGGTGTTCATGATTTCAAGCCAGTTTGATATATTTGATCTAGAGTTTGCTTGCTTGACTTTGGGGTTAACCTGGCACCCGTTGATCACCCGCTACACCATAATACACTGATCAAATGCACAATGTTTCGGATGAGACGTTAAGACGAGGTCTCGTGTCGGTGCTTTACACCATGCGCATACATGAACGAGAGGAGACTCTAGAATATGTCACTTGTTTATATCATTGCACTATCCTCAAAAATATATAGTCACGAATCTCTCATCGCTCATATATGCAACTGATAACGGCGATCAATAAAAGCAAAACAAGCTATACTTACACATCTGAAGGGATAACGTGGCCGGTTCTGACATTGGCTGCTAGGTTTCCGTCAAACACTGTGTCGTGCTCACCACCGTCTTCGATGAAATATGCATGCCCCTTCGTATCAAAGCATACGTTGTCCTTTACCTTACAACAATGATAGATACATTGTGAACACACAGTTGCTATATAACTTAGTTGCCGATAAAATAAACATACACATGTATTATTGCTTGTTTTGTGTTCGTTTGTTCGGGTTTTACGCCTGTATCATCACAATTTTGGGCTATATCGCCCGGCGGGCAGATTACCTAACAAAACCTTTGATGGGCAGGCTCCAGCTGTTAACCAGTACTTGGGTGCACCAACCTCCGTAAGAAACTGCCAACTTTTTCATATAAATGGGACACGACCTGAGCGGGGTTCGAACCCGTAACCATCAGTGATGATAGGTTACAGTGGTAAGTCAACGACCTTAATTACTCGACCACGGAGGCGAATTTGCATATGTATTATAATATGTAATTTGTAGAGACACAGCATATGGAGTGAAGTACAACTAGGTTTATCCTACCTTCATATGAAAATCGGCCTGCATAATAAGAAACTTTATTTGTCAGTGCCTAATAAACCTCACGTGACGTCATAGCGCGGCGTATATGATGTCATATGTTCACATATGGTATGATAAACTTCAACATGGCTATTCGGTAATCTACCCTCTCTATATGGTCTTTTTATCAGAAGACAATATTAGGATCAGCTTCGTCTTGTATATTTTCTCCAACTCGCCTAATGAATTAAAATTTACCAGATAGTAACTTAATGTTCTCTATTTACTACACACTATGACAGGTACATTCGTGAAGTGTTCCATTTGTTTTCGGGAAGGACCGTAACTAATGTTGCTAGAACTGGCACAACAATTAGAATACATACATCTAATAAAGGAACAATGCATAGAACATTTTAAATATTTCAATCAGGGTAAACATTAAGATTAAACATTAATCACGATATATTTAATGTAACAGTCACTATATAGGAACAGTAACGCAATGGACAAAAACTGAAAAGAAAAACGATCGAATAGTGCACATGCAATTAATGCAAATTAAAGGCATCACAGCAGGTGTTTGGCATTGAGAACGTTGTGGTATTCTAGAATATATACTCATCAGTTTGATAATGTTTTATTACATCTGAATCCAATTCAGTTTATATGCATTCCATGAACTACTTACATACCACAACTCCATGCGTGCCATGGGCTATTTACCGTAATCCCAGTTGTGATAGCGCAGTAGTATAGCGTTCGCTTCAGGTGCGAAAAGCTCAGAGTTCGAGCACAGCTGTAGCCGTTACGATTGTGTCCTTAGGTAACGCACTTAAATTCCACATTGCCTATACTCTCTCCCAAATAAGGAATGAGGTCTCGAGAGTGATTAATATAAGTTGTAAGAAATTGTTTCACAATCGTGCATGTCATGGACTATTTACCTATCGTATGTCAGTTTTCATGTGCGTCCTGGACTATTTACCTAACGCATATCGATTTCCATGCATATAATAGACTATGTACCTACAGTAAGCCGGTTTTTATGAATGCCATGGACTATGTACCTACAGTGTGTTGGTGTCCATGCATGCAATGGACTATGTACCTACAGTGTGTCCGTTTTCATGCGTGCCGTGGACTATTTACCTACTGTATGTCAGTTTGCATGCGTGTCATGGACTATGTACCTACAGTGTGTCGGTTTTCATGCGTGCCATGGACTATTTACCTACTGTATGTCGGTTTTCATGCGTGCCATGGACTATGTATCTATAGTATGTCGGTTTTCATGTGTACCATGGACTATTTACCTACCGTAACACCATGTGTGCCATGGACTATTTACCTACCGTAACGCCATGCGTACCATGTACTATTTACCTACCGTAACGCCATGCATACCATGTACTATTTACCTACCGTAACGCCATGTGTGCCATGGACAGTTGCACATCTGGAGAAGCAATGATGTATGGAATTTTCCCTCAGGTATGGCGGGTGGGTCATATTTCTCATATCGAAGCCCATATGGAAGTGCAGCGGATACCTGCCTACATCAGTTTGTTGTCCCATATGGTAGAGCTCGGCTCCTTCAATGTGTACCGTGGAACCCCGCAAAAACTGAAACAGTTTCGTGATATAATTCAACTCTCTATCTTAGATAACCTCTCTATCCTAGATATCACGTATTACTACAATATGGACAATATGAATGACAACATATACGCTTTCATCCGCGCCAATGGGAGTGATTAATATAAGTTGCTAAAACTTGCTTCGTAATCGGTGTAAAATAAATAAAGTTTAAACTAACAAGGACCAAAACAACGAAAATAGTAGTCACAAGAACTAAATACATTGCCATAACCATGTTGAACGTAAACTCTGTAAAGGCAGTAACGTGTCAACTCATGAAGAGGCAATGCATTGAGCACATGAAGTCGATGGCATATTGGTCCTCAATACAAACATACTGCATGCTTAGACATAACACATCGATTCGACATCTCGGGCGGTTGTACAAAGGTTTAGATATATATTCCCTTCGTTAAACGCTCAGAAATGTTGAATGATTTCTCAGCTTTGACCGTAGTGCCTACCCCTATTCCTAATATTTATATATTAAACTGTTAAACCTTAAATTGACCACCAAATGTTTCTTCCTTGTATCGGGCACAGTTTCCATTGCTAGGAACGCACACGTCTTCCATCTCGCCTTCAATAACAATGTTCCTCGTAAGTAAGGCTACTTTTTCATCAACTCTGTTATTTGCTATCATTTCACCCCAGTGCTCATACTTGGCTTCCACTGAAAGGCAAATATTAAGAAAATGAACCAGGCTTCCCTAAGGCTTGTACACTGGGTTTCTAATGTAAATTAACGATAATGGAAAATAACATGTATTCCTTGCAAACAGACACGATAATGGAAACAATGACAGGGCCGTGCGGGGCGGGAGAGAGGAACTAGGTAATTCTCAATGGGGATTGCAACCAGGTCATTATGAATTTAATATAAAGCATAACATATTGCCAATGCGCCAGATATTTTGTCGGCATAGGGTTAGGTAATGGAGCATGTCTGCAACACTAAAGGCATGATTATCCAACGGGCTACACTTCGGTGGACAGCTTAAACTTGGTATATCACTGTTTAGGTATGGGGTGACCAAATCCCGGAGTCGTATTCCAGTTGAAGTCTCACTAGAGTCGTCTAGTAAGTCATGGATTTAAGAGGTGCGGATTTGATCTTGATGTTTATACGTAGAAACGCTAATGTTTGTTTGATTTTATAGTTGACCTATTGATGTGAGCGTCCAGGTGCCAGTGACTAGGTATATGATATGCAGAGTATCGACAAGAGTGTGAGCACAGTGTGTTCTCTAAAAATGGATGCACGTAGTACACAGTCACAACCCACATTTTAGTGATATTCAATTGATCATTTCTAATAAGTAAATATACAATACATAATACTATAATCAGATTTCCCAAATATTGCATAGGTTATTACTACAGATGTAACACACGAAATGCTTAAAGCAACTGTTAATTAATATCAACAGTTGATCAATTATTTAAAGTCATTATATTGGTATATTTGAATATCAATCAGTACAGAGTCTGGTGTAATTTTACATTTATGGCAAACCAATTCTCAATATTCTATATATCCAACTCAGTACATTACTATCTTCTGATTAAAAAGAAGCTTTAAAAAAAATAGAGAAGTTTAATAGATCAAAGATTACCGAATATGCATGACCTGTTTATCATGCCATCTGTGAACATATGACGTCATATACACAGAGTTGTGACGTCACGGACGGTTTATAAGGCACTGACTAATAAAGCAACGATTATTAGGCAGTTAATATTTGATTATTATTACATATGAAGGTAGGATAGCGTTATATAACATTCAAAATCGATAATATACATGTATGTTGTCGTATCACATATCACGGTGTTACAATGATAACCATGCACTATTTCCAATAACGATATTCTGTGTTAGTTACACAGGGTTCACGAAACTTGCCAGAGTTTGTTAGACACGTTTCAAACAAATGATCAAAATCCACTAAAGATTCCAATTTATGTGTTTGACCGGACCAACATTTGGTCTATGGGCTAAGATATTCGCCCAGCATGGATCTAAGGGCTACTAATAAGTTACTAATCGGGAGATGGGGTATTCAACAGTGTTCAACTTAAAGAGTTCCTAGCACCAAATGTTTGCTCGTTCGAAGGAGTTTTTGTCTGAACTGTCAGGCGGTCCTACACATATCGGGAAGACTGTTTACACGTGGTTTAGGTGCATAATGAAGCTGTTTACACGTGATTTAGGTGCATAATGAAGCTGTTTGCACGTGGTTTAGGTGCATAATGAAGCTTTTTACACGTGGTTTATGTGCATAATGAAGCTGTTTACACGTGGTTTAGGTGCATAATGAAGCTGTTTACACGTGGTTTAGGTGTATAATGAAACTGTTTACACGTGGTTTAGGTGCATAATGAAGCTGTTTACACGTGGTTTAGGTGCATAATGAAGCTGTTTACACGCGGTTTAGGTGCATAATGAAGCTGTTTACACGTGGTTTAGGTGCATAATGAAGCTGTTTACACGCGGTTTAGGTGCATAATGAAGCTGTTTACACGCGGTTTAGGTGCATAATGAAGCTATGTACTATTTACACGTTAATAGTGGGTAATAAATAATAGGCACAACCCTGGATCAATACCTACAGTATGTATGTGTGCAGTATGAAAAATACCTACAGTCTACTCGAATCTGTTTATTTGTGCAGTCTGAACAATACACTACAGTGGCTTCCTCTGCTTGTTCCCAATCATAGTCAGTGGATGTAAGCACCACTCTATCTCCTGTCAGACACACATAACGTTTCATTAGTGCACTAAGCTACATGGTGTTTTTTCGTTAACATCCTGCAAATGCGGAGTTATAATGAAAAAATTGACAAATAGCAATCATATGTCAGTTTATAGTTCATACACATTTATTTTTTAGCGATTGACAAAAAATAAGTTCCTACAATCTATGTTAATCAATCTCGAGACCTCAACCATGATTGAATCCATCGCCACTAGGGAGAAGAGGCATTGTGCAATTTAAATGCCTAGCCTAAGGGCGCAATCGTAACGGCTCCAGCGGGTCGCAAACTTCAATGTTATGTTCCAGTCATATATAAAACTACAATAGGTTATTTGGATATTTTCCAACGACCAAGTTATGACGATGCTACAATGTAACAATTTAATCATTACAACATACACACAAGCAACTATATGCTGCCCAACCCAATTTCCTACCAGATAATTATTCTCGGTGTTCAAGTATTATAAACATAGAATTAAAATTTCATCATTAATTTTTGTTAGTACATTTATGATGTTTATATTTGTAATGAGAGACATCGGTGAGTTACTGCCCCTGCATACTCCCTAAAAGTAGGTATGTCCTTTTAAGTCTTATCCTTTGTTTTCATCGTTGTTTCCTTGGAATAACATGCTAGCAATTGTATTCCACTATCGCTTCGTATGAGTATTAAATTACTATATTTGAACAGATCTCATACATTATATGCAATGGGTACTTATTTTTAAAAGAATGTTATCACTGTTAATTAACACGATTTTGATAACGAGACATTTATCATACCGCAACATCGGGTTAGGGTTCTAACTAAAAGGACCTATTCACATTTTTGGAATAAATCAGACATTATCTGCCAAAGGAGGTAATAGAAAATTACAGATGTCTCTCGTTGAATTGTATATAAAAATAAAATAAGATTAAAGTAAACACGGTTATTTGAAATTATATGAACATCTGTAGCATAGTATTTGACGTTGTACGTTAGTTCGTTTTTAACTTTATATTAATTATTAATTTCAAAATGCATCGGCTTGCATACCTGAATTAACCAGTCACCGTAACACGATGCATCGTTAGATAATAACTTGCCATGCCTCTGTTTCCCTACATAATGGTAGTCTGTTTTATATTACAATATTACATTCTAGTCCCACCAGTATGTCCTTGACGAGGAACCGAACAAAACTAGTTAGTTAACTGATGCAATAAACATCTCAAGCAAATGTCAATTCACCCTGCAACCAATCACCCCGTCGGCTGACTTACAGAATACTGCGATATATGCATATGATCAGAATGTTTTAATGTTAATTATATAGCGTTGAGCTATTTGTATGTGCATTTTGGAAACCCACCTCTTAAACAACACAGTCATGTATATCAATTAAAAGCTAACTCCATCAACGTGAATTTAGTCATATCGGTCATGGAATACAAATCCAGATATACAGTGGACGATACTATCTGTATACTGATGTCAGTGTCTTAACATTTTTTGTTCTTATTGCAGTTTTTAGGCCACAGGCCAAGATCAGCAACTACAACACAGTGTATCAATCAATAGTGTATTTCTATTTGAATTCTTAAGATTTATCTATATTATATAGTTGCTTGTATCTTAAGCTGTATGTTATCCTTAAATTGTTAAAACTATTAACACAATGTATTAATTTTATTTTTGTCTTTTAGGTGCTCGCTTTAACATGTTTTAATTATGCTATGTCCTGTGTTGTATTCATGTTTAAACCAACTTTTATTTCTTAGCTGTTTTTTCTTATGTTTTGATTATAATATATGTTTGTCGGAAAAATAGCTTATTAGCTAATGTTATTTGTAAATGTAATCCGACGTTAAATAAAGCTTCTTGTATCTTGTATCTTGTATCTTGTATGTCATAGCTCATCAATGTATCAGATAAGGAAATCATCATACATATATAATATATATAATTATGTACACAGGGGACTGTGTTACGCATCTTTATGTGAGGAAAACAATAAACATTTACCAGGTTGCCAAGTGCTAGTATCGTCGACCAGATCAAGTTTCGGATATGCCCCACTTATAGTAGAAACACGAATATTGAGCACACTCAGCCATCCGTGCTTTTGATCAATATAACTTTTCACAGAGACCTTGGATGTCGACTGTGATGGCAACAATGCGGATGTTGCCAACATCGTATCCTCTTCATATAGGAACTTCGATATGTCTTCCGCAACAGTTGATTGTCTATCAGAATCTGGAAAATGGCATCATACCATCAAACATGTACTTACTTTTGATTTATTAATGTTTAATATGATTCATGGTGCACGTACAAAGGTCACGTAACATCATCTATGCGACTCCATATAGAACCATATCTTGCTCATATTATTTACATGAGTTATGGAATCAAAGCATGTCCACAATTCAATAGAATCAATAGTAATTCTATATAGCATTGAGACACACTGTTCAGACCCTGACAGTAGTCTCTCACGGTCATGTAGTGTTGAGACAGAGATTTCAGATCTCAATTACCAAACACTATCATTAGGAACCAATAAAAATGATGCTGCTATCAGTGTCACTATTAATTCATGTAACTGTATTATAAAATTATGCAGTTCTGCATAGATACATCAATAATCAACAGGACACATTGAATTTGATTGAGGTAGCATACCAACGTAATTAATAATGTCAACATACGTTTCTGCAATATTGCAGAGTATGCATCGTGGTTATGAATTGTTCGCATTACACTATTTCCTGTCACGTGACCGGAAGCCAATGTTTCGAAAGCGTCGCACACAGAATCTATGCTGCCTTTACGAACGTCGAGGTTGTAGTGTATTCCAAGAGCCAGAATATCTCCGTCCGTTACATCTATGAACAAGAGGACATTAATTAGTACAGTCAAACGTGCTTAAAATACCACATCTATTAAGAGACCATTTGTATCAAGTGACCAATTTTCTGCTCCAGTCTGTGTTGTTATGGAACAAATTAAGTGTATTAAGACGTGTGTGTGTTTTACGTTTAGTTATCGTCTCTACAGGTTACCCATATGAGCGATGCCTCCTGAAAAGATTAGTCATTTTAGATTTTTGGAGGATAGTGCAATGATATAGAGAGAAACCCATTCCAGAGTCTCATCTGGTTTTTTTACTTGCACGGTGTACACCACCGAAACGAGACCTCGGTTTAAAGTCACATCTGAAAGAATGTTAATGTTATTAGGGTTAGACGGGGTATCGAACCTGTATTAAGACACAATTTCTGCTTAAAGATAACATTTTGCCTTTTCCTTCGGTGGTCTCTTTTTAACAGTTTGACTGGTACTTTTTTTAATTGTCAATATAAATGGAAAACAACTTAAGCCTATTTGCCAATGAATAAATGATTGAATGCTTCAATATACAACTATTAACAGTATTAGCTAACACATAATGAGTTTCTACAACATTAGTTTGTGTTCGAAATTATCTCACTTTGTACAAAGTATTTCTGACAAATGTCCCTATAATTGTGTTAGTAGTGGAAGCAAGTTCATGCTGGAATAAATAGGCATGTGATATGTATGTGTAGATTTATTTTCCAATTGAAGACGAACGCTCGCCAATTGGAACTTTAATTAGTATAGTATAGTATAGCATAGCATAGCATCATATAGTATAGAATAGTACAGTATAGTACAGTACAGTATAGTACAGTATAGTACAGTATAGTACAGTACAGTTTGGTATGGTATAGTTTAGTATAGCATAGCAGCATATTATAGTATAGTACAGTACAGTATAGTATAACACAGTACAGTATAGTACAGTACAGTTTGGTATGGTATAGTTTAGTATAGCATAGCAGCATATTAAGGTATAATATAGTATAGTAAGTATAGTACAGTACAGTACAGTTTGGTATGATATAGCTTAGTATAGCATAGCAGCATATTATAGTATAATATAGTATAGTACAGTATAGTACAGTACAGTACAGTTTGGTATGATATAGCTTAGTATAGCATAGCAGCATATTTAGTATAATATAGTATAGTACAGTATAGTACAGTACAGTTTGGTATGGTATAGTTTAGTATAGCATAGCATCATATAGTATAGTATAGTACAGTATAGTACAGTACAGTACAGTTTGGTATGATATAGCTTAGTATAGCATAGCAGCATATTATAGTATAATATAGTATAGTACAGTATAGTACAGTACAGTTTGGTATGATATAGCTTAGTATAGCATAGCAGCATATTATAGTATAATATAGTATAGTACAGTATAGTACAGTACAGTTTGGTATGGTATAGTTTAGTATAGCATAGCAGCATATTAAGGTATAATATAGTATAGTACAGTATAGTACAGTACAGTACAGTTTGGTATAGTATAGCTTAGTATAGCATAGCAGCATATTATAGTATAATATAGTATAGTACAGTATAGTACAGTACAGTACAGTTTGGTATGATAAAGCTTAGTATAGCATAGCAGCATATTATAGTATAATATAGTATAGTACAGTATAGTATAGTACAGTACAGTTTGGTATGGTATAGTTTAGTATAGCATAGCAGCATATTATAGTATAATATAGTATAGTACAGTATAGTACAGTACAGTACAGTATAGTGTATTACAGTACAGTACAGTTTGGTATAGTATAGTACAGTACAGTATAGTACAGTATAGTATAGTACAGTTTGGTATGGTATAGTTTAGTATAGCATAGCAGCATATTAAGGTATAATATAGTATAGTACAGTATAGTACAGTACAGTTTGGTATGGTATAGTTTAGTATAGCATAGCAGCATATTAAGGTATAATATAGTATAGTACAGTATAGTACAGTACAGTACAGTTTGGTATGATATAGCTTAGTATAGTATAGCAGCATATTATAGTATAATATAGTATAGTACAGTATAGTACAGTACAGTACAGTTTGGTATGATATAGCTTAGTATAGCATAGCAGCATATTATAGTATAATATAGTATAGTACAGTATAGTACAGTACAGTTTGGTATGGTATAGTTTAGTATAGCATAGCAGCATATTAAGGTATAATATAGTATAGTACAGTATAGTACAGTACAGTACAGTTTGGTATGATATAGCTTAGTATAGCATAGCAGCATATTATAGTATAATATAGTATAGTACAGTATAGTACAGTACAGTACAGTTTGGTATGGTATAGTTTAGTATAGCATAGCAGCATATTAAGGTATAATATAGTATAGTACAGTATAGTACAGTACAGTACAGTTTGGTATGATATAGCTTAGTATAGCATAGCAGCATATTATAGTATAATATAGTATAGTACAGTATAGTACAGTACAGTACAGTTTGGTATGATATAGCTTAGTATAGCATAGCAGCATATTATAGTATAATATAGTATAGTACAGTATAGTACAGTACAGTTTGGTATGGTATAGTTTAGTATAGCATAGCAGCATATTATAGTATAATATAGTACAGTATAGTAGAGTACAGTATAGTACAGTATAGTACAGTACAGTACAGTATAGTACAGTATAGTACAGTATAGTACAGTATAGTACAGTATAGAATAGTATAGTACAGTACAGTACAGTATAGTACAGTATAGTACAGTATAGTACAGTACAGTACAGTATAGTACAGTACAGTATAGTACAGTACAGTATAGTACAGTACAGTATAGTATAGTACAGTACAGTACAGTATAGTACAGTACAGTATAGTACAGTACAGTATGGTATAGTACAGTACAATATAGTACAGTACAGTACAGTATAGTATAGTATAGTTTAGTATAGATTTAGTTGTGCCTCATGGCATAGTACATACATTACATTCATAACATTTTGTATGACAAAACAATTACACATATGACATTATCATCAATGATTACAATGTTCTTATCACAGAAAGCTTAAAGCGACAAACAGTAGTTTCATATATCACAGACCATTAATACTGTTTACTGTTTACTGGTTACTGTTACTAATAATGACATATGCACAGGATGTAAAGCTTTAACATTAGATGAAAAGGCTTATTTCTAACGGGGTCCATTGGACAGCATTACTTTCAATTTCAAATAAAATGGAATACTGGTGATTGGACGCTATCTGCATGGTCGGTGTTATATGACAACCAGTATAAAAGCAAAAAGTAAAGTAAAGTGTTTGTTTATTATAGTGTCACCCCTATTTAAAGGGCCAGCCATTTCTGATTTATGAGACACCTCTTTTTTATGAACATCAGTACTTCCCGAATCATCTACTTGTATGCCAGGCGACATGCTGGTAAGCAATCGGTAACCATTATTTCACCAACCGGCCATATCAGAACGAACCCCTGGCGAGATTCGAAACATCGACCTCCCACTCCGTAGGCGGACGCCTTAACCACTGGACCACGGAGAAGGTATATGTAGGTAGGCGGTACCTTATGAATATGCAGGCGTGGTATTAGTTTGCAAACAGTAACTCCGGTGTTTAACCCTAAACCTAACACTAACCGTAACCCAGGTACCACCCACATGCCAGCATGATGTAATTCTGTGTACAGACTATGA
Organism: Archivesica marissinica; assembly: GCA_014843695.1. NCBI lineage: Eukaryota > Metazoa > Mollusca > Bivalvia > Venerida > Vesicomyidae > Archivesica > Archivesica marissinica. The sequence continues at coordinate 4,393,082 of CM026401.1, read as the reverse complement.
AAGAGCTATACTCTATTAGTATAGTCATTCTGTGTTACTAGTTTCTTTTCTACAAAGCCTAAGCTTATGATTAAAATACAGCAACGTACATACTTTTCATCATAGCTATGAACCTTGCTTTTTCTTGTGTATATTGCCACTTGGAAATGAGCTCGAAACTTCCATGCGCTTTCACGTTGACCTTGTTATGTGAATCCACGTGAAATACATACGCTATGATGCCATTTTCGTATTGTTGGTCATGTGCGTTCTCGCTTTCCTGTTTGGAATATAGATCTAGGTACGATTTACGCAATTCGAAATATTGATTGTCAGCTAATGGCGGAAGAAATAATGCGTCCTTCATTTGCCTAAATGGCAAGGTGTGCTTTTGTATGTGCCTCCGTCTGTGTTGTAATTGCATTGTATGCTCTATTAGGCACACTTGTATTTTGATAAGAAATATTGCGTTTAAAGAAAATTGCCAGTGATTTAGAGAAACTGTATTCCTACAGGCATTCTGTTGTAATTTTGGTGTGATTATAGAGTTAAACCTGTGTTAGTTTATAAAATCTTATTTTAGCTCTACACCTTATATTAATCACTATCGAGACCTAATTCCTGATGGAATCCATCGCCACGAAGACATAATGTGGAATTTAAATGCAGTGTATATGGGCACAATCGTAACGGCTACAGCTGTGTTAGTGGTTACAACTATTAATCAGACACCGTATTAAGCTGATATGTCAACTATGGCCCGTGATATATGGAATATATACTATAACAGTCGGTGAACTAGACCACTACTATCATTATGGTACATGTATGTATTTATATTGTTCTAACTCGCGCGTCATAGTAAACTATCTAGTAAATTGGATTTAAAAATAACAAAAATTATTCAAGGAAAAAACTCAAGGAAAATTGATTAATACGCCATTCACCATGGTGTCGTTTGATCATCGGACATAACTGCACGTCGTACTTACCATATGGTCAAATATGACGCCATTCTTCTGATTAAGGACAGGTACAGTTTTTGTCAACTTAGTCCATGGCAGTTTGGCTTTCCCATGTATTTCTATGGTGCCCCTATCGGCAACAAGAATGACTTTACCTCCAACAGTCATACCCATGTGATCCTTGAAATGAAACTCGCCACGACGCCCTGTAATGCAATAGTACCCGACATGTCCTGCATACAAGGCGAAATAGTACCCGACATGTCCTGCATACGACAAGGCGAACTAGTACCCGACATGTCCTGCATACAACAAGGCGCAATGCACATACATGTATACTGTACATTTATAATGCAGTGTCTGTCATAGCTAATAAATCAATAATCAATAATGTCGCTTGTATTTGTCGATATGATTTGTTCTTATATTACACTTCGGCCTACGTCGATTATTGTCATAAAATGACTGAATTAACTGCCATAGTATTTTAAATCCTAAGTCTGGGATACGATATTTTGCTACCAAAGTAAACACATATTTAAAAATACACGTATTAAGTTTATCATGTACGATTAATTGTATATATGGCAATATGAATTACGCCAATTACACCTCATGTATATAATAGGCCTGTGGAACATTCTAAAACGTGTCATTGTTCATATCAGCCTGAAATAAGATAGTTGGTGATTGGTGTGCAAATTATTGCCACAAAACCACATGCCATGGTCACACTATTAAACTCTAAATAATCAGCTGATTTAATGTCCGTAGAAAGTCAGTGTTTTATATGCAATAGTCGGATAGCCATGAACACACCGATAAACTCAACATGAGAAAGTTACACATTAACTGACAAGAGAGAGCAAAGGCGACTGGAGCCACATTTGGTGTCACAGGCATTTCATGGCGTATTAAAAGTACCTAGAGTGTTTATACTTGTCCTTCGGTAACACGCTGGACTGGTAATCCAGGGATCTCGGGTTCGATCCCCCGTCTGACCATAATAAAATTAACAGTCTTTCAGATGGGACGTTAAACCGAGGTCTCGTGTCGGTGCTTTACACCGTGCACGTAAAAGAACCAGAGGAGACTCTGGAATGGGTCTCTGTCTGTATCATTGAACTATCCTCCAAAATCTAAAATTACTAATCTCTTCAGGAGGCGTCGCTCATATGGGCAACCGGTAGCGACGATAAATAAACGTAAAACACACACATACTTGTCCTTTAGATTATATTATTTTAAATGCCAAAATGTGCAGTGTCTGAATTGTTTTAATAATTCTATAGACGATTATGTTGAATTAGTGATATGGTTGCTTAGTTATACAGCTTGATTCCACTCGATTGCGAAACATGTTGTTTTTGAATTAATGGGGAGTCTACAATGTATTGCCTTTATTTTGTCATGGCTGTATAAGCTATAAGTGTCACTATATGATACGGTATCCGTCCGTTATCTGTTAATGTAACCGTCCATTAACCGGAACGGCACACGTACGGTAAATGTTATCGCTTACAGTGTATTAATTACTATGTATATAACGAGTATCTTAATCATGTACAATGGAACTTCTTTGATATAGTAACATATTTGTTAAAGCAGCATTACATCGTAATAAAGGATGTTTTGGGTAAAATATAAATACTAATGTGTGTGTGTTTACAAAAAATCGAAATAGTCGCTCAGAAACGATAAAATTCCAATAAATATAAACCGTCGTATACGCGAATTTGTTTATCAACACACGAAATGTAAACACGCAGAGAGGATGTAGAAAACAACGTATATATTTTGAACATGAACGACTATATATCTATCTTCCTCTAATGCCGAACCCCTCGCGGGGATATAGACATGTCCCTAAAAGACTTAGATAAAAGAGGTATGAATCAGCATATCAAGTAATTTATATTAAAAAAGACAACGTGGGACAAATGGGGACGATGCATTCCGAATGTAAACAAGTGCGGACGATGCGTTCTGGTTGTAAACAAATGCGTGACCGATCGACTCGGAAAGTCCTACTTTTTCAAATATCTTTTATGTCATACGATGTAATGCTGCTTTAATGGTCACACTACTCAATGTTACAGTTATATAATTGGTACATAAAAGCAATCACTCTATGCTGGATATTTGAATGACATCCTCGCTTCGTGGGCGACGACACGACGACAGATCGCCCACGGCAATGAGCACGTGGATAAGTGGGACTGCAGACCGGAACTAAAAACGGAGTCATCATATGGTATGTTGATGACAAAATGACGAGCAAGGTCGAGTAATTCAGCAACATTTAGTTACACTTTAGATTTGTGCTTTGGAAAGCGGTATGGGAAGTAGTTGATACGTCACAAACAGTGTTTAAATGGTATCAGAAACAAGAACAGACAAGAACAGACAATGTGACATTTCGCTAATATAGCATGCTTATTTTTAGTGTATATCTGATAACAATCACCCCCGAGGGAGCTCTTCTTAAGTAATGGTTACCGTGGATGTGCGGGCCCAGGGGGGTCTTGTTTTTCACCATTTCAGTCTAGAATAGTGGTAGCTTTTTCTCCATATCATTCTACATCAATGGTCTGTTTGTCATCATTTCAGTATAAACTTAATAAGTAGGTTAGACATTTCGGGAATACTTCCAACGTAGAGTGAATATTTCTTTGGTAACTGACGTCGGGACGGAGGTCCGTAATTATTGTTTTATGCCATTCTAAATACAACGCAATCCCGAAAATAGCAGTATGGAAGTCGGGATAGCGCAATGGTAGCGCATCAGCTTCAGATGCGAAAGGTCCGGAGTTCGAGCTCCGCTGGAACAGATACGAGTGTGCCCTTAGGAAAGGCATTTCATTCTACGTTGGCCCTTCTCCCTACCTCCTGGCGATGGATTTCACCAGGAATGAGGTCTTGGGAGTGATTAATATAAGTTTCTAAGAATTTATTACGCAATAGAGTTAAACTAAATGTGTATAAACATAATTAGCAGTATACAGTGTGTCTACTAGACATTTCCACAGTTCAAATACATTGGCAATCCGTTAGCAAGCAATTAACAATTGAAATGTTCTTTTTCCTCGAATGGCATGTCAGTTCTTACACATATCTCTTATAGCTCAAACATGAGTGGTTGTGTACATTGCTTTAATATTACTGTTTCAGTATGTTGTGTAAGATTGTACAAACATGAGACGTTAATAAACATTTATTTATCTATCATATCTCGCAGAAAAGGTACATTCAATTTGTAATAATTACAACTAATTTTGAACAAACCACAATGATAAAACAAGTTGTCTTTTTGATACGTCACACCACCAAAACGTAGTCCACTATGAATATTAAGGAGAATAGAATTAATTTGCAATTCGTTGGGTTAAGAACGGCGATCACATGGGCTACATCAGCCAATCAGAATCGCGATATTGCGAGAAGTTGTAATTAGTATTCTATAAAAGTGCATTGTTTACGTAGGTCTATATACGGCTCTGTAGTCAAGTGGTAACACGCTGGACTGGTAATCCAGAGATCGCACGTTCGATCCCCCGTCTGACCCTAATAAAATTAACAGTCTTTCAGATGGGACGTTAAACCGAGGTCTCGTGGCGGTGTTTTACACCGTGCACGTAAAAGAACCAGAGGAGACTCTGGAATGGGTCTCTGTCTGTATCATTGCACTATCCTCCAAAATCAAAAATGACTAATCTCTTCAGGAGGCGTCGCTCATATGGGTAACCGGTAGCGGCGATAAATAAACTTAAAGCACACAGGTCTATATAAAACATATACGTATACCCGTTTGAACGATGCGCGCTGGCGTTGTGAAAGGACAATCCTCGGATCCTATATCCAATCGTCCATTGATATAGATGTACTTTGTCCGCAGTGTGACGTTGACATCCGGGCTCCACACAAGTCTACCGGAAGACGTTATGTTGATGCTATGGAGCTCTGGTGGTTGTTCATTGAGCAGAACATGGTTGGATATCACCACTTGTGAATGTATCGAAGGCTGGATATTAAATATAAATTAATTATACTGAGTAATTTCAATTATGTTACTAAAGCTCTATTTATATAGTTTACTCAAATAAGAATCTCTTATAGGCTTAGGTTATACAGATTTATTTTAGCTCGATTTCGAAGCAAGTTCATACAACTGATATTAATCACTCTCAAGACCTCATTCCTGATGGAATCCAGAGGAGGCAGGGTGCACGTATGTCAAATTATACGTCCATAATGTTTCTGTGTTTGTGGTTTTAACCGCTTAGGGCATATGGCGACTCTACTGCCAACACGAGCAGTATTTCAGGCGCGGTCGCATACCCGGGTAGAACCAACGACATTATGCAAGCCAGTTGGATAGCTAACTAACATGCAAGAAACAACGACCGTATCCACGGATATTGTAATTGGACTGGACATTTTATGAGACATGTCATATACTTTGCTTTAAGTCATATATAACAACAACTATTTTTTAAAACTTTGTTCAGGCCGAACTAGAATATTGTTCAAAGCATCGTTACTTCCGTTCGTCTTTGCGTATTGAAACAGTGGCACAAATAGTATACGTACCTTTCCATGAGGCCATGAGTGGACGCTCGACCATCGTTTCAGATGCAGACTGTGGTCCTGGTGTGGACAGACAGAGTAGACATGCCCTGCAATACAAATCGTTAGACACAGTGCAAACCACATACTAGATACAAGTACAACCAGCTGTAAGTGAACACAATAATCTAAACAAGGCAAGCACCGAATTGGGGCACAGACTATTATGTAATGGTTCACCTTCTCGTATCAGTCTACCATGTTCACGAGGTTCAAATGGAATCGACACATAGTGTACGAGGTTCATTGTATTTCTCGTTTATATGTTCGTATGTATTTATAAATATATATAAATTTAAGATTTAGTCCTCTGTCAATATCCCCATGCTAGGGCCATAGCACAATGTATTGACAGAATTGAAGCCATTAACTACTATATTAGATAAATATACAAACCAACAGACAAAATAATAATCATGTAATTTAACACCGACATTTGACTCGCTGGCTGTAGCCATGTTTGTTGACAACGTGCAACTACTCAGGGCTAATTTAGAAACACCCAGTAGTTATTACATGTACATCGATTTTTAAAAACATTCAGTAGTTATTACATGTACATCTATTTTAGAAACATCGGGTGGTTATGACTTATAATGACCTATGCACCGTCTAATAGTTTGTTATCGAGAAATACGGGAGGTCATGTGATAGTGACTTGGCCAATCAGGTGACATGTGCATATATAGATAAGTGTAATATACATACATATGTGACATATATGGGTTAACGACAAAGAACAGATATGTATGAATATTTACAATAAATGAAAACCTTCCAGTCCGATGCAAGGCGGTTTAGTTCAGCAGTATGCGTGGCATTTAGCCATGAGCGTACTAGTTTTAGAATCAGCCTCATATTGGATTTCGAAAAACAACAACTAAGAGAATACGCAATACACATCCATTAGCTCTTATTTATAAAATATTAATACTCTTTATGCCTAAATCATTACAGAAATAACTGTAACGTGGATCGTTTATCTTGATTATCCCATAGTTGGTTTTGAATAACTTTTGTGAAAATGTATATATTTACCAAATTTACTTCTGTTTAGTAAATTAATTTTGATAATCTGTCATTAACAAAATTACAATTGTCAATCTGAATGTATTGTTTGGTATCACCTAGTATAAATAGACAAGCACATCGCCGTTTAAGGAGGCACATACGGATCAGTAGTCCAGTAGTAAACATGTTGGACTGGTAATCCAGGGATCGTAGGTTCGATCTCCCGTTTGATCATAATAAAATTAACAGTCTTTCAGATGGGACTTTAAACCGAGTTGTCGTGTCGGTGCTTTACATCGTACATGTAAAAGAACCAGAGGTGAAACTGGAATAGGTTTCTGACGGTATCATTGCACTATCCCCTAAATTCTAAAATGACTAATCTCTTCAGGAGGCGTCGCTCATATGGGCAACCGGTAGCAACGATAAATAAACGTAAAACACACACGTTTTTTGGAGGTGAAATAAATCTGTTTTATCCGGGTAGAACTATGCTAATTAGATATCTCGAACAAGTCCATCGTTTATTATCCTCGTCCAAATTTATATAATTTCATTCGATCAAGGTAAAATTCCGAACGCTGCCGTTAAGGTACGTCATTATAATAACACAACTGTTACAGTCACAGTGACACGTATCTCCCATTAACTCTTGCTTATTGCCTTGTTCCTTTTAGTATGATGGTTAAAGTCATAGATTATTTGAAGCTTTAACCGTGCTGGATGTAAAGGTATAGCATCAAATAAATTAAACAGTTAAACGTAACATTTACGTGGTGTTTACTTTTAAATTACCATCAACAATTCAATATATTTTATTTGGCATAAACATATAACATGTTCATCGCCATAAATCAAATAACATGGCGGTTATAATAAAAACTAACATACATCATTCTATAAATTGAGAAAAGTGTGTGTATTATTACATGTAATTAGAATATATTTTATTATTAAAACAAATATATAGACATATATACATACACATATATATCCATACATTTATACATATATATATATATATATAATTGTTTTTAACATAATAACAATTATTTATCATTAAACTATCAACACCTATATAAAAAAATTGTCACCATCCAATGACCTCATCACTTTATAGTAAATTCATACGCCATGCATGCGTCTATATAGGCTGGCATAATTCGTAGAGCTACAAACGCACAAGAAAGGTGAGAAAATAAATGGAGCGCCTCAATATAGTTACAGTTAAGGAAATCCCACCCTCAGACTCTGCCGAGTTCTTTACACCCATCTTCGGCCCTCGGGTGGGATTACCGTATCTGCTACTCTAGGATGTGTTAGATTCACTTTGTCTTTCCATTTATTCAATACCCAAACGTAGCATCTCGAGCGAGAGTTGAGTTGCAATGTGATGTTGGCATAAATATTCAGGCAATTTGTCATGCTGTTACTTGTGGATGTATATTTACGAACATGTCTGTTATACATAGTATCAGATAGATATCAACAGCAAGTCGTTATTCATGGGGACAAGAGCCTCTCAACATATTCTTGCTTTGTTGGTACAATTTTGGTGGGGTTATTGCAAATTGCAATACCTGGCTGTTTGCATTGTGCAATACCTGGCTGTTTGCATTGTGCAATACCTGGCTGCTTGCATTGTGCAATACTTGGCTGTTTGCATTGTGCAATACTTGGCTGTTTGCATTGTGCAATATCTGGCTGTTTGCATTGTGCAATACCTGGCTGTTTGCATTGTGCAATACTTGGCTGTTTGCATTGTGCAATACCTGACTGTTTGCATTGTGCAATACTTGGCTGTTTGCATTGTGTACTGTTTGGCCGTTTTTCATACCCAACATTTGATTTCAAAGTAAATCTTTAAACTAAACTTAACAATATTTGTGTTACATAATTCTCAATAACATGCATAATAGTTTAGTCACATGCTTGCATATTATTATGTTGATGATGTAATGACATCTTTTTGCATATTATGTACTATGTTTTACATGTTTATGTAATTATACTATTATGCATTGCACACCGTCATTTATTATTAAATGACATATTTCAATTCAATTGGAATTTGTGTTTCCAGGGAACCAAACCGAGCTAAGCGGCTGACATAAATATATATACTTCACATGAAAACTGAGATTTGGTAAATGAACATGGTGTGCACGATTAGATAATTTGGCAAGGATGAGTATTATTTAACTGCCGTATGGCGAGCTGTGTAAAATTGTTTTTCTATAGCATTTGATATATGGTAAGTGAGAAACGTTTACTGTTTTGGAAATTACTCTTGGCAACGATTGTTCGCAGACAATCTGTGAAATATTACGAGGTTCAGTAATTATTTACATATAGCTTTATAGTATTGCTAGCTTCTATAAATGAATGAGCATAGAGATATTGGCCCGGGGTTATAGAACGTTGCTCTGCCGCGGATTCCAAACTCAAGAGCAGGTGATATGATTAGGCTAATGTGCGAGATTAACACACAGCTCGAGAATTCCGAATCTCGAGAATTGAGTTAGAGAAAAATTTTCATTTAGTTTTTAATCATATTTTATTGCATATATCACTGACATGTATAATGCAAGAGCTTTAGATACAATACATAACATGATGCTACATGCAACTTAATAAAAACAAAAGGTTTGGTCCACAAGTGTTGCCAACAAAAGTAAACGGTCCGCACCAGAATGTCACAGAAACGTTTAATTAAACTAAATGATGGGTTTTTGATTCGCAAAAATGGATGAAATGTTATTACTTTAAATAATAAATTAAAAAAAACAACATTACATTAGAAAGAAACACATGGGAATATAATCCGCTGTTCCACCAACAACGTTTTATAACCCCATACATTGTATGAACTGTGAATAAATCATCACCAAGCACTTTATTATCCCTTATCTATACCCCGGGCAACCAAACGAGTCTCCTCCGGTGTAAAACCGTTCACTCAACAATATCTACAATAGTATTTCCTATTCAACTGTTAATGCGATTACATCCCGTCTGAACACGCCCTGTTTACGCCGCATTGTACCGGCTGCAGCTGGGAGCACCTGAAGCTAACGCGCTACCTCATATACGTACATGTCATACATAGGCGTACAGGCCTGAGCAGACCATCGACCCGCTCAGGATTTACCTGTGTTAGATGTGATATCAGACCAGAACAGAACTTTATTCAACTTTTGACTTGAACATTACGTTCAATTTTTGTATTATTTAAGTTTATTTAACGTCACTACCGGTTTCCCATTTGAGCGCCGGGAAGTTATCCTAACTCTACCTAGTACACCAACCTCCGTAAGAAACTGCCACTTTTTCATATAAATGAAACACGGTCTCGAACCCGTGACCATCAGTGATGATAGGTTACAGTGGTATACAAGTCAGCTACCTTAACAACTCGACCACGGATGCGGACCCATTACGTTCACCGTCACCTATATACGCTATATACAGAACATATGTAAATACGGTATGTACAGCGAGAGTGAATAATATAAACATTAACCCTTTCCCTCATAGAAGCACCTCTTGACACCATTACCAATACGACATACATTGACAATGTAGTAGTCAAACCAATGTTCATAATAAAGGCCAGAATCTCATGTAGTCCCAGTAATATATATGCAGGTTGGATATATATGGCAACTACTTATCCAATGCATGATATGTAAATGGCTGTTGCTTGTATGGAGATATAATAGTATATTAACCTAAATCTCTATGAAGGAAAGGGTTAACATAAATTGGGAAATTGATAAATGCGTTGCAGCAATTCACTATTATAACAACAATTATTTATTTAATATATTTAAAACATGCGACTCGGTAGGTCTACCAGTTGTTACTTATATATCCACCAATTAGTGTCATATTATTTTGTCATTATGATAGCATGCTTATCAGTAACGGAGAAATATCGACACTGTGAAATCGGCATGTGTGTAATCATGTAGTTCATTGTGTCGTTCATAGACGGATCTGTAGTCCAGTGGTAACACGTTGGACTGGTAATCCAGGGATCGCAGGTTCGATCCCACGTCTGACCCTAATACAATTAACAGTCTTTCAGATGGGACGTTAAACCGAGGTCTCGTGTCGGTGCTTTGCACCGTGCACGTAAAAGAACCAGAGGAGATTATGGAATGGGTCTCTGTCTGTATCATGCACTATCCTCCAACAATCTAAAATGACTAATCAATTCAGGAGGCGTCGCTCATATGGGCAACCGGTAGCGACGATATATAAACGTAAAACACACATACACATTGTGTCGTTGTCGACAGCCAGATCTTGACTCGCCAGCTATGTCGCACAAATATGAAATTGATAGCTACGCCTCTGGAATTGCATGTTATATTACACTTTGATGAATCACATTGTTCGCAATCATTAGCCCGATTGTTTGACACCTTGGAAATAAAAGCGACGTCAGAATTTAGTGCTATGAAGCATTTATCACTTTGAATTATATTAGAAATATCATTACTGGACTTGATCCATCCGTTCCGACCATATATTCTAATTATCTATTTCCTCAGTGGCCTGATGCTACGTCAGTATTACATTGATGAATCACTTGGCAGATGCGACATGAAACGCAACCTAACGTAAACCCCTACACTACCATTATTATGTAAATACAGTTTCGTCTAGCAGATATATACGTGTCTTTATGATAAGTTGGCTGCTATCAAACACTATATCATGATGCAGGAACTGCGTAACTAATTGAGGGTAACATTGATTAGTTTGGGTGTTTAAAGGAGCAACAGCAGTTTATGCCATAATTATGGCGACTCTCCAGCTATGCGGACGAAGACAGCGGGTGCCCATCAGACAAGTATTTCAGACACTCAGGGGAAACCAACGACCTTCCGAAAATCCGGCTTGATCAGCAGTGGGATTCGAGTCTACAGTGGTGACAGGCAAGTGATTTGAAATCAACTACCTACACCACTCTGCAACGGAGGCCCTATAATTTGTAGTGTGTTTAATAATGTTGCTGGGATACCAATTTATAAGATAGCAACACAATTATAGTTTTCTTGCAGTCAGTTGAAATATTGACAACGACTCTGAAACTCCATTACCCGGGTCCGATATCTTGATACTCCGGTTATATTAAATTCAAATGCTAACCAAGAGATTAAATGAGAAATGCACACAACTTACTGTGTTGCAACATATTTAGAAGAACTTGCTACATAAATGTATAGCATCTGTAAAACAATAGTCAGTGCCAAAATACTAAATTAAATATTTCTGTAATTAACAATGCCCGCACGTGCATCGGAGGGGCACATGGGGTTTCCTCCACCAATCATAGCTGGAGAGTCGTCAAGTCACTTAAGCTGAACATTATGTGCGACTTTAAACAATATACACAAATAAATAATACATTTACGTAGATTGTATAACATAACTTTGATTGTATTCAGTGCAATACAGCTATGTCATAAGTATTATATGTCCACACCGGGAATGATTCTGATTGGTCGCCGCACGACATTGACATCTTGAAATATACATTCGACATATACATATATAGTTGAGCCTAACTGTAATGGTGACAATAAGTTCACCAAACACATGTACCTTTATGTGAAATTGTGTATTGCTCAATGATGCGTTAACTTTGCTTGTATTCAATGTAATACAGTCATGACATATGTTCCTGTGAAACGCAACAGATTATAATGCTATATATGCTAAACTAACAGGAGACAGTGATTACATTTGTGTGTTTTACGTTTATTTATCGTCGCTACCGGATGCCCATATGAGCGACGCCTCCTGTGGAGATTAGTCATTTTAGAATTTGGAGGATATTGCATGATACAGACAGAGACCCATTCCAGTGTCTTCTCTGGTTCTTTTACGTGCACGGTGTAAAGCACCGACACGAGACCTCGGTTTAACGTCCCATCTGAAAGATTGTTTATTTTATTAGGGTCAGACGGGGGATCGAACCTGCCATCCGTGGATTACCAGTCCAGCGTGTTACCGCTGGACTACAGATCCGTCTGTACAGTGATTAAAAAGTGTGTTTGAAGTTGATATTATCGGGGACTATTTACTACGGCGTACGAATACATCTTAATGTAATTAGGCAAATATACTGGCAAACAGAAACGTTATTTCTTCATAAGTATGGTTATGGTTACTATGGTAATGTGATAAAAAGGACCATACACTCGTGGAAGTTTGCTATTAAGCTCGCCAAAAGGCTGGTTTCATAGCAAAATTCCACAACTATAATAAAATATGGTATGAAATCACGACTCATCTTACTTTGTAGCATTAATCACTCTTAGGTATTGCACTTATTGCTCATAATATTTATTGTCTTGTGTCAACTTTGTTTACCTATAGGCTCTCATAACTCATTAATGGGTGGGTCTGTAAGATCCTATACATCTGCATAACTCATTAATGGATGGGTCTGTAAGATCCTATACATCTGCATAACTCATTAATGGATGGGTCTGTAAGATGTGGGTCTGTAAGATCCTATACATCTGCATAACTCATTAATGGATGGGTCTGTAAGATCCTATACATCTGCATAACGCATTAATGGATGGGTCTGTAAGATCCTATACATCTGCATAACTCATTAATGGATGGGTCTGTAACATCCTATACATCTGCATAACTCATTAATGGATGGGTCTGTAACATCCTATACATCTGCATAACTCATTAATGGATGGGTCTGTAACATCCTATACATCTGCATAACTCATTAATGGATGGGTCTGTAAGATCCTATACATCTGCATAACGCATTAATGGATGGGTCTGTAAGATCCTATACATCTGCATAACGCATTAATGGATGGGTCTGTAACATCCTATACATCTGCAATTTGTTGGATAATTATTCCTGTCTGACATAATAAATTATAACATATTAACTGTCCAGGGCTAGACATATTCGCGTTATTTTAAGTTACCGAGGTGTTCGTGGATATAAACATTCGCGGTAATGCACTGTCCGCGAACATCGCTAACTTAAAACGCGCGAAATACTTTCTATGTTTACAGTAATATCAATCAGAAATGAGGTATGTCTTCACACACAAACATAGAACAGATATCAATAGTTTTTCTCTTTAGTTCATCAGATAATGATAATATCAATGCCAGCCATAGAGGTTCAGTAATAGTTTTCGTAGCTTTGAGAAAATAACAAGCAAATCATGAACCTGTAATGACAACTGTTCATTTATTCACAACTACTGTGTGTTGTGTTTTACGTTTATCGTCGCTACCGGGTACGCATATGAGCGACGCCTCCTGGAGAGATTAGTCATTTTTAGATGTTTGGAGGATACAGACAGAGACCTATTTCAGAGTTTCCTCTTGTTCTTTTACGTGCACGGTGTACAGCACCGACACGAGACCTCGGTTTAAATTCCCACCTGAAATACTGTTAATTGTATTAGGGTCAGACGGGGGATCCAGCCTGCGATCCCTGGATTAACCAGTCCAGCGTGGTACCACTGGACTACAGATCCGTCTGTAATTTCACAACTGCACTGTAAGCGCAACTATATACATATTCTAGGGAAAACATAGGTGTCGCCACTAATATGGCCACCCAATGAGCGGCAGTGCTGCCCATTCTATTTACCTCCGATTTATCCTGGAAAATGGATTGGTTCAATTAGTTTGAATCCTTTGCTGCTATGGTTGTTTCCTAACAAGATGTTGCGGTGTGATAACTGTGACTTTTTATTAAAATCATATTAATTAATTGAAAACAAAGCCCACAATAATTATATAAAGAATTACTATTGGAATCATTCTTGTATATTTTAATTTGTTTCATTATTGACAACTGAAAATGATTCAGATAAAAGAAACGCAAGCGTGTTTGAAAATGCATTCAAATACAACGTATGCTTGCATAGTACTATATTAGCAATACATTTACTGTTAATTAATATGCATATAATGTATGTCTGTTATAATTTTGTTTTATGTGAAATTTGTTATTATAGGGTGATCGCACTGGCTCCCCCTTTCCTGATACCTGGCGTGCGTGTAATAATCAATGATGTTAAAGATGTGAGTCATGCGATCTCGCCGTCTTTGCCATGCAGCGTTATTTAAATTATTTGTTATATTGTTGCTTGTAAATGACCAATTTGCGGGTTTATATGCAAAACCTTCTTCCTTTTCGTCAATAACGTATATCCATTGCAAGCTGTCTGTCGAGATGTACTAATTTAATAATTATAAGAGGAGAACATGGGTGGAATTGCATAGGATGAGGTGCAAAGGAAACAACGATGAAAACACGAATGCAGTGTCGTATGACATTCCCTATATTGATGTCATATCAATACCTGTCTAGGAAAGCGAGGATGGTGAGCTACGTGTAAAGTCGGTCACTGTTTATTGACTTAGTTTATTCGCATTTATTGTAGCTCGATTGAGACAGAAGTTCATACAATAAGCATTCAAACAGGCCACCATATTTTGGAAAATTCTAAGCAATGTATTGCACTCGTCTTGCCATTTTCTTGTTTTATGTAACCTCGTGGGCCTTATTAACTTGATGGAATATAGAAAATAAACTAAACCTTAAGGAAAATTCTAAACAATTTTAACAGTCGTGACCTAAACCAATGCCTGATATTGAAGATGTGTACGAACATTATAAAAAAAACGTAAAATCTGACCCCGATACAAATAAAAATATTGATGTTAATACAAATTTGCAGTATGATACCGAATTCTCAATCGCCACAGGGTTATATATACATATATAACGAATATTTGAAAAATTTCACAGAACATTATGGTTCTAATATATTCATCATTTTTAAATAAGATCATAGACTCAGGTATTATTCCTGACAGTTGGTTAATAGGAATATTAATCCCTAATTATGAAAAGAAAGGGTCCATTTCAGGACCTGGAAACTGTAGGCCTTCCACCATTGTTTCATTTCAGAACAGGTAACCACAAATTTCCAGTTGAAACAGGGAGATGGCGCAACTTGAATTTGTTAAATAATTGTTCGAGATCCGAAATAACCAAAATTAGAGTATCTTCTCATTCGCTTAGAATTCAAACAGGTCGGTTTGGTAGACATATAAACATGACATTAGACATGAAATATAGTGTTTAATATGTAATATTCAAGTTATTGAAGATGAGTACCATGTTATATGCACATGATCTTGTTCTAATGAGCTCATGAAAAACACATTAAGACATATTTCTATCAAAGGCCATCAGTGTACAACTTTATTGCCATAACGCAATCTACCAATAAATCAATGGCAGCTAATTAGTTATATTTATCATAGAATCGTTGAAAGTTTAGAACTTCAGTTTTAAATATGATTATGTAATGTGTTCATCCTCTGCTATTGGTGATATTGCAAACTGCTTTGTACCAATTCACGTGAAATAGTAGTTATATGTTATATGATTATGCATGTATATTTGACGATGTACAATGTACATGCCTGACTACATGTTCAGTTCTGTTCTTAATAAATACTTAATATCTACCACAACCAGTATTATAGGGACAGTATCTGACCAATGATTCTCAATCCACTGTTTTCCGAATGTGACGGTCGTCGTTTCGATACTGTTAATGAAATGTGTTCCAAATGTAGCAATTAAACAAAATAACTCATATTGTTAATGTGTACAGAACGATCACAACAGTTGGTGCATCGTGTCCGATACTTATTTTCTAATATACTTTGCGCATGCATCTGGTCATATTTATTTTCTAATATACTTTGCGCATGCATCTGGTCATACTTATTTTCTAATATACTTTGCAAGTGCATCGTGTCCGATACTTATTTTCTAATATACTTTGCAAGTGCATCGTGTCCGATACTTATTTTCTAATATACTTTGCGCATGCATCTGGTCATACTTATTTTCTATCTATTGAATCGTAGAACGTCAATAGTGCGCTCTGTCACATTTTAATGTACATATTAGACGTTCAAATTTCGATATATTGAGAGATGTACCACATAATACTCCGCTACATATTTTGTTTTAGTTTAAACATATTTTATTTCCAAATATAATACATATTGAACAATGCATATCACACATAATCAAAATACAGAAAAGGGAATAGAATGAAAGTCTTCTATAAATTTTCTCCTCTGATATTTTGTTTTGAATTTTCGGGGTTTCCGATTTTTCATTTTCTGGAACAAGCTGCAGGCCCAGACCTCCAGTGCCTTACAGTAGCTACGTGCATGTGTACATATTTTGGACACATAAATTACGTTTAACCTAACCGTATTCATATTAGCATGCCAAATGTGCACAGGATGTTCCCTATTACAGGATGAATAGCACAGTGCTTATTATTCACTTATCATTATTGTTTATGCGAGAATTTATTTAGCGTCACTACCACTTACCAGTATGAGCGACGGGCAGTTTACCAAACAACACATTTTCTGGACAGGCTCCAGACGGGCAGTTTACCTAACAACACCATTCCTGGACAGGCTCCAGACGGGCAGTTTACCTAACAACACCTTTCCTGGACAGGCTCCAGACGGGCAGTTTATCTAACAACACCTTTCCTGGACAGGCTCCAGACGGGCATTTTACCTAACAACACCTTTCCTGGACAGGCTCCAGACGGGCAGTTTACCTAGCAACACATTTCCTGGGCAGGCTCCAGACGGGCAGTTTACCTAACAACACCTTTCCTGGACAGGCTCCAGACGGCAGTTTACTAACAGCACCTTTCCTGGACAGGCTCCAGACGGGCAGTTTACCTAACACCTTTCCTGTACAGGCTCCAGACGGGCAGTTACCTAACAACACCTTTCCAAGACAGGCTCCAGTCGCGCAGTTTACCTAACAACACATTTCCTGGACAGGCTCCAGACGCGCAGTTTACCTACAACACCTTTCCTGTACAGGCTCCAGACGGGCAGTTTACCTAACAACACCTTTCCTGGACAGGCTCCAGACGGGCAGTTTACCTAACACCCTTTCCTGGACAGGCTCCAGACGGGCAGTTTACCTAACAACACCTTTCCTGGACAGGCTCCAGACGGGCAGTTTACCTAACAACACCTTTCCTGGACAGGCTCCAGACGGGCAGTTTATCTACAACACCTTACCTGGACAGGCTCCAGACGGGCAGTTTACCTAACAACACCTTCCTGTGCAGGCTCCACGGACAGTTACCTAACAACACCTTTCCTGGACAGGCTCCAGACAGGCAGTTTACCTACCAACACCTTTTCTGGACAGGCTCCAGACGGGCATTTACATAACAACACCTTTCCTGGACAGGCTCCAGACGGGCAGTTTCATAGCAACACCTTTCCTGGACAGGCTCCAGACGGGCAGTTTACATAACAACACCTTTCCTGGACAGGCTCCAGACGGGCAGTTTACCTAACAACACCCTTCATGGACAGGCTCCAGACGGGCAGTTTACCTAACAACACCTTTCCTGGACAGGCTCCAGACGGGCAGTTTACCTAACAACACCTTTCCTGGACAGGCTCCAGACGGGCAGTTTACCTAACAACACCTTTCCTGGACAGGCTCCACACGGGCAGTTTACCTAACAACACCTTTCCTGGGCAGGCTCCAGACGGGCAGTTTTCCGTAAGATACTGCTAACCTTTTCAGTTAAAGAGACACGGTCTGAGCGGGACTCGAACCCGTGACCATCAGTGATGATAGGTTCAGTGGTATACAAGTCAGCGAACTTAACAACTCGATTACGGAGACGGATACCAAAAATCTCAAATGTCATCAAATGCCATGCGATGATTTCCAGCGAGGTACTTTGAAACATTGATGAACGTTAGATGTCACAAAAACGAATCCCTCACACGTAGTGAAGGATACGAGCGAATATACATACATTCGACGAATGTGTTTAAACGTTTTTATTTATTTTACAATGATTGCGAAGCAAGTGTTTACAACTTATATTAATCACTCTCTTTGGTGCGTAGATGTGGTCATTCGTGTGAGAGAAAACCGAAGTACCCTGAGAAAACCCACCTGTCCGATCTGGCGACCACCGTACCATCTCACATAATTCACGGTCCGAGGATCTGACCCGGGTTGCATTGGTGAGAAACGAGCACGCTAACAACTGCGCTAATCGGACGAATGTGTAACACATGTGTGACGTTTACGTTTGGGACCCATGCCCATATTGGAATGTATTTGGTACAACACTAAAAACTAAATTAATGTAATATTGTCCAAACAGAAATATCACGACGAATCGACAATAACAGTGCGATAGTATTAACATGGTCGGGTCCAGGAATTTGCGTAAGGGGAAGCATAGTTCAAAGCCCCGCTATTTGAAAATTTTTAAAAGCATTTCAGAGTTACCCTTGTCGTCCATCCGTCTGTGCATGCGTGCATGCGCGCTTTCTTTCGCAAAGCATTAACTCTTAATTTAACATAAATTTATACACATGTATTTTAGTTCGATTGCGAAACAAGTTCTTGCAACTTATATTAATCACTCTCGATATCTCGTTCCTGATGGAATATATCGCCACGAGGGAGAGAGAAGAGGCAATGTGGACATTAAATGCCTACGGTCATAATCGTAACAGCTCCAGCGGGGAGCAAATAACTGTTGGTGACCTAGCGTGCTTCGCGACGTCACCCGACTTCGTTATAATAATTATATGTGACGCGGAATGAGTATGACAAACCCTTTGCATACAGATGTTCGTTCTTTGCTGAATCAGAAACTACATAGATTAAAATATGAAATTAGAGATAAACCTGGGGCCCGCAATGCCAGAACTACTGCTCGGAGAGGCATCTGGGATTTTCGTCGACTAATCACAGCTGGATTATCGCCATCATAGCACCTACATGGAAGCAGTAAATGCTACTTTAAACCTCAAAAACCCTCTGTATTATACTTTATTATGGCGGCCTCCGTGACCAAGTGGTTTAGATCGTTGACTTCAAATCATTTGGCCCTGGCCGCTGTTGATTCGAATCCCACTGTAGGATGGGAACCAAGAGCTGTGAATGGCAAGTGGTGTGAATGCTAGCAGCCGCAACCAGCCAGCCACGAATGCTCCTTATAGAATGTGCCTACTAAAACGTCTGCAGCTATTTCACTTGCCAATAACCTGTTTCGTATGTTATCGACTGTGGGCAGTATAGCTTGTGCAGTTACATAGAGTGTTTGAGTGTAGGATAAAATTCATTCTTCTATAATATATACTACTGGCAAGACAGGCACATATTGTTTGCTGGCTGATCGCTTCATTGCCTATTTACTTATTTTAGATTATTTCACGGTAGGACGTGAATACATTTGTGGCATGTAACTTAACAACACAAGAAGAAACGTCAATATATCTCGTTGACGTGAACTGGAAATTAATAAATTCTTTGCTACAGCGGTTGATTTCGGATATCGAAATAATAAATATCTGCAGAATCAGTTTGAGGAGGTTTATTAAGGATTGAGGATGAATGAGACAGTGGGGTATAACATCACAGTCAAGCCGTACTATGATAGCGACGGATGGCGTATAAAGACATTTACTAAGGTAAGGATGATTAATGACAGTAATAAATCCTTTTAATTCATGCTTTCCAGTGAAATATAGACATTTATGAGTGAAATACAAACTTTTTATTCCACTGGTCGAAAGCAGTGGAATAACACATTTTATTTTTCACTCGTTTGCACGATTGGTACATAGCCGCTGCATGCTGAAATGCTGTCAATGCGAAGGGGTTTGGTATAACATGTATAACGTCTTTTATGACGTCATTTATAGTCGTGTCAACACGAGTTCTCGTGCCAATTAGCGCACAGTTGCATCGTATTCCTATCCTAAATAACACGTTCAGCCTACTATATAAAGAAAATGTATTTATTTACGTGAATGACAAGATTGATTGTGATTGATACCTAATTACTATTGGAATCCATCGCCATGAGTGAGAGAGAGAGGAGGCAATGTGACCTCTAAGTGTCTTAACCCTAGGATATAACAGTATCAGCTACAGCTACGCCAATATGAAAATCAGACAATGGACCCCAACACATCTCGACGTGAGGATATCTCGACCCCAAATCCTAATACGACATATCTCATTGGAACACTGTTTCTCCTTAGCATGGTTCACATGCTTACACAACATAGAAATTGAATTTATATAATGATATAGAAAGAGAAAATCGTTTATGTAAACTATGTAACCAGTGGACGATCGAATCGGAGTATCACTATTTGCTATGTTGTACCAGATACAGAAGATTAAGAAATAAATAACTTGGTAACATATATTGTGTACAGAAATTCAATACCATCATGCCATTTAAGAATAAAATGGAATTATTAATGATATCGCAATATATTAAGGAATCTATGTTGCTTAGAACAAATACCCTAGATAATATCTTTCTTAAGATGTGTATGTATGTATTATTTGACTATGATGTATTTTTGCCATAGTTTATGCTTGTGTAAATGGCCAAAGGCAATACAATGCTTAATTTAAACACTTGAATTGAATATATAAATATAAACATACGTATTTCGCAACGTATATTTACCAATTAGGCACCAATGAACATCGTCATTTTAAGATAATATAATCTTTACTATACCATACATGTGACAGATTGTCAATCGAAGTAGGAAATTGAAGTCCTATTAAATGGACGTATTTGCTAACATTGTAACCAACAAAGGAATAGGAGATGAATTTCATTTTAAGAAACAATATTTGTCTTTCAGTTACTTATTGGCGAATAAAACATGGTTTGGAGTTCTGCCGTGTGCCTAGGTGGTTAATGTCGGCGCTCAGAACGACATACCATTTTTATTCCACTATAAATACAAATATTGTTTCCATTCTAACATGACCAAAATATCTAAAAAGTTCAAAAATCTGTCTCTTTGTAATCAACCACTGGATATACACTCTCGGATGATCCCGGTACTAGACCACGAACATTTTGGTCAATCAACTTTAATTCATTGTAAAACTACCCCGAACTAATTAGATCACCCTCTATAAATAACGAACTATATCTAATATTAGAGGCGTCTTCTTTCTCCGATGGTGTCCCTATATAGTGCATACACTGAAGTTTAACATGATCATTCAGAAATCATGAATAAATGCCACAGTCTATATGCATAGTGTTTGTTTGTTCGGGTTATACGCTTGCATCAGCACCAGTTTGGGCTATATCGCCGGCGGACAGTTTACCTAACAACACAATTCCTGGGCAAGCTCCAGCGGTTAACCAGTACTTGATGCAACATCCTCCATAAGAAACTGCCAACTTATTCATGTAAATGAGACACGACCTGAGTCGAACCCGTGACCATAAGTGATGATAGGTTACAGTGGTATGCAAGTCAGAGACTTTAACCACTCGACAAACGGAGACAGTCCACAGTATATATGCATATACATAATATTATATATTTGTGATGGCAATGCAATGATATATATGCAATTAACTGCGATTGGGAAATCAATTTATACTTATAAATGAGGCAGTTGTCAGAAAAAATTCGAAACACCATATGATATAACATCTCCTAACAATTTGATAATCACATCTCAAAACACAGATGAAGCGACGGCGGAAAGTACACCGATTTTTCTTGCTGCCGATCGAATGACGTTTACCTTTCCAACTAAATCGTATATACCACTTCCCGTGTTTCCCGCGCTGACGTACAGTATGCAACTGTCACAGGGCTCACCTGTACAACAACGCCTGGCGTAGGTTCGATTATTTATTCTTGTATGCATAGGGATAGGGCCACAGCGTTAAATAAACATCTTTCCAATATAAATTGGAAAGTCTTTAAACGATTTTCGACTATCTCGTAAGAGTTCATCCATAGATCTGAGCTGAGAAACAGTTCAGAATAACAAGAAAAGGGATTAGATTAGCAAGGAGCCAATGCATTCAAATCTTTCATACATCTCTCATTCATATACATACAACATCACATCACCCTTTAAGCACAAGAAAACTACTGTTTGGTTTCGAAAGTTTAACGCACGAAGAAAATGAGTACATTTTCAAACAAGTTCAAACTTATATTAAATCAACAAGGCGCTTTGAGCACAGACATACCTAACTATATTATAAAGTTATGCTGTTCTCTTGATACGATTTGTGTCTGGGTGTGGCTGCGGGTTTGGCTGGCTGAGGGTATTGTACGGTGTGGCACTGGGAATGTGTAGTAGTTGCGAATTGCATTTCTTAATGCTTTTCTTTCTTTTTTTGGTATTTTTTATCATATCCATTATTATCGCCTTAATTGTAATCTAAAATTCGTATCCTAATTGCAATGCTCTTATACTATATTCAGTCTCTTTGTTAATTACAAACTAGTATGTTGGGGCGGGCCGAAACTAATGTTGTTAAAACTTGTGGCCCAACCCTTTTGCTTCTCCATATATAAACATACTGATAATGATTGTACCATATATCTTATTTATTTCATCTGTAACATGTTTGTAAATTTGAGTTATGTTGTACATTGAATATAAAGAATGCAATAACATATGATTAAACATACATACAACAGACAAAACGATTGGACATGTACAATACAATACAGTGACAACTGCTCACCTGGGGTTGATTCGGCGAACGTCGACAATTTCCGTCACAGACGGACATTGCCGATCGTCACCGATTCACACACGAGTGAACAGACAACGACAAGACATGAAGTCATCCGTATATACGACGCATTCGCTATTAAAACTGCGTTAACTATGGAACGCCGCATCCGTCATATAAACACGTACATATAAAAACACAACCTGTGACATTCTCCCCTGCTAGGAGAAAATGGCTCCTGACATTTACTAAAATACAACTACACAATCTACAATTCCAATACCCAATAACTTCATAATTACAATACCAGTCAGTACTCAAACCAAAAAATACAATTGATCACAGCGATCTACCCTACTACAAGAAACACATTTATTCTAAACATATTATCTTGTCCAAACTGAGCAATCTGAAATGAAATTGAAAGTAATAGATAATGTACCATGAAACTACAGCAAACCATTATCATACGATGCGTAATCATATGATATAACTATCTGAAATGTTATCTCGCAATGAATTCACACACATGTGTTCTTGCGGTTGAACGACACTTTCATCAGCCGTGAACTACTGCTAACATTAATAATTGCTGCAAAATCACAATAATACAAATATATGTATTGTACTACATTCCATAATAGATTCTAACTGTATAGAACCAGTTTATGTATCCGCACCTTAATACATAACCACTTTAAAGGTACTGTCCCTGAAATTTACATAATTACTAAAATTAAAGCTAGTAATCCTCATTGACACATTAAAGGTAACCCTGAAATATATAGAATTATAGTTACTGTTTCACAATAAAAACACATGCATTTAAAGGTACTCTCTCCAATATGAAGAGAATGTAAACAATAGCAATGTATAGCTCAATTTCTCCACATCTATAAAACACTAAAATATTAGCAAATCATGGTCACAACAAACTAGATACATACATGTATGCTCAAATGACATACCGGAAATAAACATGTTAACACTGATTGTGTTAAACACTTCTCTTAGATGTCTGAAATTTCAAATATCTGAGTAAATGCAATTTTGACTCTGAAACTGAAAAATGTTAGTAATCTGAAACTGAAATAACCTACATGTAATATGATCATCAGAAACTACATGATGTATACGAAATACAGACAAACAAAGAATTTCAACAGTATACATGTACATTGAAATTTATCCTCCGACATTCTACCCTGTCTACCAATAACCGTAGAATCCACACATTTTCTGTTCAGGAAAATAATTCTCAGTTGTAGCGATAACGTGTGCTACCCATTCACCGTATCTGAGAGGCGGTTTTCGCTGTCGCTGCGGTCTCTGTCCTCTCGGAGCTGGAACTGGAGTTCCTGAAACCTCTGGAACTTTATTAATAGTTTTACTATGATTTGTATTACTAGTGTTGTTTCTAGAAATCTCCCTGTTAGCAATAGCTGGCTGACTTCTATCTGAAATGTGAAAATCAGTAGAATTAAAAGAACTAGGCTGAATCCATGTATTCTCAAACGAAGTTTGAAGATTCGGTTGACCCTCACAAACAACATGTGAACTGTTGGATGGTTGCTCCGGTCTCGTACGTATACGGGGCGCAGGTACTGGTCTTCTGTGTGGAGCTACATATCTTGGACTTCTAGGTTGTTCACTGTCAGTGCTACTGTCCGAGATACTGTCCTCTCTGGTACTCGTCTCTACATATGTAGGTCTCGGAATACTCTTATGGGGTTGTTGGTTCTCTCTGTGTGTGTATGGTCTTGCACTCGGAATCTCCTCATATGGGATGGACATCAGAGGAAGAAGTAAGTTTCTGTGCAGTAACCTCTCTCGTCCTTTGCTCGATTACTTCTTGACCTTGTAGATTGGTATATCTGGGTTGGGTCGTCCTATAATGATATAAGGATCCTTTTCCCACTTGTCATCCAGTTTCCCTATAGGAGTTACATTCTTAAGTAGAACCCTATCCCCTACTTCTAATGTGGAATGTCTGATTTTGGCATCGTAGTAAGTCTTGTGCCTCTGTACTTCATTGAAGTTTCGGTCGTTGTCTTGTAGGCAAACTCCATACGCTTCCTTAACTTGTCAACATAGTTGGCCCTAGATTGTCTCTGTGTCTTTGGATCCTCAATCCCCAAAAATGCATCTATGGCAAGGCGTGGGTGCCATCCAAATAGCAAGAAGTGAGGTGAAAATCTGGTTGACTCATGTCTGGTGGCGTTGTATGCATGGACAAGCGGCTTAACATACTCTTTCCAGTTGGCCTTACCGGACGAGTCTAAGGTTCCAAGCATCCCTAGCAGCGTTGAGTTAAAACGCTCTGTTCGTCCATTACCCATGGCGTGGTAGGGTGTTGTTCGGGACTTTTCCACTCCAGCAATACTGCACAGCTCCTTGATGACCTTACTCTCAAAGTTGCGTCCTTGATCACTGTGGAGTCTAGCTGGAAAGGAATAGTGACAGAAAAAATTCTCGAACAAAACTCTTGCTGTGGTATGGACAGTCTGGTTCCGTGTAGGAATCGCTTGTGCGTACCGAGTAAAATGGTCCGTGATCACAAGGATGTTCTCATAGCCACCACTTGAACGCTCTACAGACAAGTAGTCAATGCATACAATCTCCATCGGGTATGTACTCTGTATTGGTACCATGTGTGCCTTGGTTGGAGTCTTCCGTCGGATGCAGTTTGGGCAGGTCCGGACCTTCTCTACGACATCTTGCTCCATATGCGGCCAATAAAATCGCTGCTTTACCAACCACAGGGTCCTGTCACGTCCCTGATGACCAACATCATCATGCATTCCACTCAGTGCCATATCCCTGTAGTGCACTGGTAATACAAGTTGATTGACTTCCTGTCCATCAATTTCTACCATCCTGTAAAGGGTTTTATCCTGTATGGATAGACATGTTCGCTGTCTCAGACAAATCTGTACAGCCTTGGTTTCCTGTCTCATTTCATCTTTGTCTAGTTGAATCTTTCTGTCAATTATATCATAGATTCTGGCAATGTCCGGGTCTTTTTTTCTGCTCTTGCTTCCAATCTACCGCAGATAAATCAACAGTATCAATTAATGGTTCAGGATCAAGTTCTAGTTGACTATCTCCTGAAATTACTAAACTTTCAGCAATAGAATGTTCTTCTGGCTTAACTAAAATAGCAGTAAAACGAGCGTTGACGACATGTGAAAACATAACTGAAACTGTGTCATTGTCTCTTGGACGTCTACTTAAACCATCAGCATCAGAATTGGATTTTCCGCACATGTAAATAATCTGAAAATTATAATTGCCTAAGTCAGCTAACCAACGGTGTCCTGTAGCATCAAGCTTAGCTGAAGTAGAAACATATGTCAAGGGGTTATTGTCTGTTCTAACAGTAAAAGTGTGTCAATATAAATAATCATGGAATTTATCAATAATTGCCCATTTAAGACATAAATACTCTAATTTGTGTGCAGGATAATTCCTCTCGCTGGCTCGCAGACCTCTGCTGGCGTACGAAATCACTCGCTCTAAGCCATCGTGTTCCTGGTATAAAACTGCCCCAAGTCCTTCTGTTGACGCGTCCGTATTTACAATAAAAGGTTTCGAAAATTCTGCATAAGCAAGAACAGGAGGTTTAGTTAATTTGTTAATGCTAGTTTGAAATTCTGTTTCTTCTGCATCGCCCCATATCCATGGTGTTTTGAACTTATTGGATTTCTTTGATGCCTTATTGGTAGGATGACCTACACGAAGATTGTTTAACGGTTATACTATCTTAGCATAATTTTCCACAAACCGACGGTAATACCCTGAAAAATCAAGAAAAACACGTAAAGATTTAATGTTATGGGGAGCTGGCCAAGACTTCAAAGGTTCAATCTTTGCTGGATCTGTATGTATACCCTCAGCTGAAATCTCATAACCAAGATAAGCATCATGAGTACTAAAAAATTCACATTTTGACGGATTTAGTTTTAAACCGTGTTGCTCAAGACGTTGAAATACTGCCTCTAATCTTGTAATATGTTCATCGAAAGTCTTCAAAAATATCAAAACATCGTCTAAAAATATAAGACATTCTCTGCGGTTTAGTTCACCCATACATAAGTTCCATAAGTCTCTGGAAGGTACTCGGTGCATTGGTTAAACCAAATGGCATCCGGTTACACTCCCATAATACCAGGGGTCCCACAGTAAATGCGGGTTTCTCCTTGTCTTCTTCAGCTACCTCCACTTCGTAATCTAATTTTGTGTAATATTTACTACCAACCAAAGAGTCTAACATATCATCTACTCTGGGTAAGGTGTACGCATCTTTACGAGTCCGTTTGTTGAGCTGACGAAGATCTATACAAAATCGTAAACTATTATTTTTCTTCCTTACAAGAACAATGTTACTACAGTAATGAGATTTACTTTCTCTGATAGCTCCGCAGTCAACCATCTCTCTTAAGTGTTGTCGCACTTCTTCATACATCGAAGGCGGTATTCTCCGATACACCTGTTTAAAAGGTTGATCATCATTAAGATTAATGTGATGCTTAATAAGATCAGTTCTACCAATATCTACAGATGATTTGGAGAAAATGTGTTCCCATTTACCAAGAACTTGTTGCACTCTAAAAAAGTGTTCTTCGGTCAAGTTGTCTCTGTTGACCTGTATACATAAGTCCTGTAAAATTGTGTAAGACTTATTAATATGAGGTTCAGGATTTGGAGTAGAAACTTCCGGTTTCCATGAATCTACTACTTTGACTTCTGAAAGTGAACAAAATACAGAATTAGGTTCAATTTTTATAACTTTGGCTGTTATATTGCAAACTCTGACAGGAATTCTGGCTGTAGAACCTGCATTTTCAAGAGAAACAACTCTTGGACATACATTTAATCCTGCAAGTTGGATTTTTTTCAGTTACCTCAGTAATGGCTGTAGAAACACCACCCTTCTTTCGAACAAAACCTGAAACAGGTGTAACTTGATTAGGTTGAATAACAATAGGAGTTTTGCTCGTTGATTTTACTGAAATCAAGTTAACACATTTTAAAGCGTCGACCTCAAGTCTAAATGGATCAGATTTAGAAGGATCATCACTAGAATTACACATGCGTAATACATTTGTACCAATAATACCTGGTACTGACTGTCGATGCTCTGTATCGGGTACCACTAAAATAGGAATAAAAACAGAATCTTCTAAAATATCCGAAATAAAAACATCACCCTCTATGTAACCAACATATTGTATCTTTGATCCACTGGCACCTACAATATCCAATTTGAAATCATTAATACTTAATAACTCAGGTCTAGGATCTAACCTATGATAGAATGACTCTGATATCAAAGTTACCATTGAACCTGTATCTACTAAAACTCTGGTATTAATGCCACACATTCTAGCAGTGTCCTCAATGGCTGAACCAACTAATCTATCAGCTAAGTTAGATTTGGAGCTCTTTCCACAACTGACTTCCTCTGTCCGCCCCACAACAGAGAAGTCTATGCCTTTGGGTGGGCTTTATCTGATCTGGAATAAGAAGTTCTATTATAATTTATAATACCAGTATTGCTTGGATTCCAGTTTTGTCTACCTCTAGCCCTTCCTCGGCTGTGAAAATTTCCTCGGTTATTATAATTATGACCTGAAAATGAATAATTATTACTATTGGCATTAGTATTTGTAGAAGGTCTTTCTCTCATCTGCTTCTCTACAGACTGCATATTTGACATCAAAGTGTCCATCTTATTGGCAATATCCTCCACTGCCTTGTCTCTATCAGCTGAAACTGGCTGATGTTGAGCTGTGGTCAACTTCTCGGAAGTTGCCATCTCTTGTTCCGCAGCTCTAACCTCACGCAATAACATGTCATAACTAGTAATACTATCATATTTATGACAAGTCATCAATTTTAATTTATCATTCCTAAGTCCAGTCGTCCAGAACTCGGATCTTAGCATGTCATTCCTGGCTGCCTTACTAACATGACCATTTCCCACTGCAACCTGCAATAATGTTTCTAATCTGCAGCCATATGTTGTCACATTTTCTGTCGGTCTATGCGACTCGCTATAAAAAGTTTGCATAATTGACTCATTATTACATTTCCAAATAATGTGTCAAGTTTCTGCAGCCTCTTCCAGCTTCGTCAAATCCATTCCCATTCTAAAATCAGTCTTTTTCCTTTATTTCTCTTCTATTCTGAACCTCATTTTGATCTCTGTTCTTATTATCTAATCTAATCTTTGTTTTATTTAGGTGAAATCTTATCGAACCTAATTTAGCTATCATAAAATAACAACTTACATATCACTGTTCTTCCACACTTAAGACAAAGTGGAGTGATTTTCTTACTATTATCTATGACTATTACTTTTCTTATACATTTAGTTGTCAATGATAGTTATATATTCGCCAAATTATGCACAGTTGTATACCATTGGAGAGGATTGTTAATAAGTGTTTAACTTTCAATCCAATCCACCTAAATACTTTGTATGTTACACTATGTCGAATGTTTGATTCTTGAAATAAAAATATGTTTAAACTAAGTTTCTGCAGAATTTCCATCATGGTTGTCTTCTCACATAATAGTATAAGTACCTGTCTAGCAGACCCACGAAGGGATCTGCGAATAATCTGTAACATAACAGGTTGTGACAAAGATGAATCCGAAACAAGACACTTTGTTTCATAATGCCACACATCATAAGTACCATCACCTTTCATTGGTGGTTGATCACCTGAAAAGAATGGCAATTTAATATTAATCTTTGGTACCTGTAAAGATGAAGAAGTTTCCAAATTGGAATTAACACAATAGGGGTACTAGTAGGTACAGGATGCTTCAAAGCATTAAACTCCTTGTTGGTCAGTACAACATAGTCACTTGACCTCTTCAATGCCTCTAAAATTTGAGGAAGTTGAGTGTTGGTTAAACTATCTCCTATATCTGCTTTCTCACCTCCTGTCGCCATGATTGCTAATATACTACACCTGTATAATAAATATAATATAAATATAAACACAATTACTGAAAGTCAAACTTACTGGAACACTGTGCTGAAAATTAAAGAAATATTTTATAT
Source organism: Archivesica marissinica (assembly GCA_014843695.1). Lineage (NCBI taxonomy): Eukaryota > Metazoa > Mollusca > Bivalvia > Venerida > Vesicomyidae > Archivesica > Archivesica marissinica. The sequence goes on along the minus strand of CM026401.1, from coordinate 4,362,777 downwards.
TAATTACGACCTGGCCACCATCATAACCTATAAACTATAAGGAATTTCTCAAAATAGCCTATAAACCATGAAATTTGTATGATAAAGTATCATATATTATTTCAACACAAATCCAAACACAATAGAATACCTGTAAGAGTACACTGATTTGACTATCACAATGAGTCAACTACCTGTGGTAATGAACTATAAGATATAACATTAAACACTGTGCAATACGTATATAAAATAACACTGTCAAGTCACACAGAAAATAAATCCTCACAAGACAGTCTAAACACCGACTGAAACTGTGCCGACTGACTATATCTATCACACTAGCTACACCGGTTGAAAAAATATCAACCAAAATACATTAATTCATTATAGCACAATTACTTGAATCACTTTCAAGTCTGATAACAGCTCGATCAAAATAATAATCAATACTGCGAAGTACTATGTCACAAATAACACACACATTTTAAAATAAACAGTAAATAAACACTAGGACATTAATTAATCCTTTTATTACCTCCATATACATGAAGAGCACAAGTGAACATACATAATATACAATTATACGTTTTACATGGACACATATAAACATACATATATACAAAGTAGTTCAAGTGTACAATAATGGTCATAAGAACTGACATAACCATGCAGATATTAATTAGTGTATACCGATCATCAGTACTTGCCGAAACGAAATGCAAGGGAAAGAGATGATGGTAGCGCACACAAAAGATGTTACAGTGTTTATAACCGGAACACCATTCTTCAGTAAAGAAAACGGTTCAGGTACCTAAAAGCAATACAATGGTATTTAAATAGAAGCAAACATGTTTAGATTACTGATTTACCACAACCTTAAGTTTGGAGCATTTGCCAGAATGCCCTAAAGCATATTATCATAAGTGTTTCGCTTGCGGTGTCTGGAAGTTCATGTGTCTCCAGTCCTGCAAGCATATCATATATCTGTGTCTCGGGTGGTTGTTTGATAAAATCAATGTATGTCTTAATACCAGTCACACAACTTATGTTCTGCCATAAGCACTTTCTTAATTTATCCTGAGATGTACATAATAACAGCTTATGAACAACTAAGTTCACAACACATTTATCGCATTGTGTGCATAACTCAGGACGTGAGAAAGAAAGTAATCTACACAGTACATATATAGCTGTGAAACAGTACATTTTTACGCTTGGGAATGTACGGCTTAATTGCCAGATAGTACAAGGTTCCTGTTTTTGGAATATAGTTTTACCAATACCTGTAGGCAAGGAGCTACATGCTGATATAGTACCTTTTTCGGAATCTATTCCATATACATTCCGTTTAAGAATATATTTCCATTGATATTTCGATGGAAAGTATGCAGTTTCAAGAAAGATATCTACATAATGCATGAGATCATACTTCCTAAGTAATCCAAGCACATCAGGAATAAACCCAAGGCTTTGTCTTTCAATGCAAGATTTATAGCGTACCAACCTGTTTATAAAGATACGTTTCGAGAGATATTGGCAGGGTAGTCGGAAGAGTTGACCCAGAAACTGGAGTTTCTTGTAATTAATTTCTGTTTCAATCGGAACAAGGCCCAGACAGCTGAGTGATGCCTGATTATTAGTGAACAATGGTAAGCGTTGAATATATGTTATGCAAAATCTATGGGCTCGTTCGATTTCAAGGATATTGGCGGATGTAAGATAGCTCCACAGTTCACACCCGTATAGGGATGTCGGCAATACTACTGTCCTATACAGTTTTGTGAGACTGAATATGTTTAGGTTTCCAGATCCAACACCACTATTGGAAATGTTAAGTAGGGTACCACGGAGTTTGATACTTGCCGAGTGAATATTGTCATTTAATGAGCAGTACTTGTTACATATAATCCCCAGGTGAGTATATTGGATGTCTTCAGTGATAGTTTGATCACCAAGTTTCCATGACCTATCTGATTGATCAAACTCATGCTTTGTTTCATTGTACACAACGACAGAGCATTTCTTGGCATTGTATTCAAACCTCCATTTTAATGAATATTCATAACATATTTGTAACATCTGATCTAGTCCGTACTTGGACATGTAGAATAGAAACATGTCATCAGCAACTGTTGGACTACAAATGTTAAAATTATATATACAAAAGCCTAGCTTAGAGTTTTCTAACTCCTGTATTAGGCCATTTATGTAAAGTAAAAAAGGAGAGGGAAACTCTTCCCTCCCTGTCTGGTACCCTGCCTAATGGGGAACCACTCCGATGTGAATGACTGATTGCGGACACAACTATTCATGTTACTATAGAGGGATATAAAATATTTGAATGTGAGATGGTCTAGCCCACACGCCTCTAGTTTATAAATTAGACCATTATTCCAGACACGGTCAAATGCCTGGCGACAATCTAAGTAACAAATGAAGGCCTTGCTGTGGTGCTCTTTTGCAAATGATATTGACTCCCTTAAGGAAAACGATGTCATTTACAGCCTAGTTGTTGTTGGAAGCCACCTTGCTGAGGACTTAGATCTTTTAGGATATCATCCTCTTCACGGGTTAAAAGAACACTTTCATATAACTTTAATATTGTAGAGGTTAGTGTAATAGCGCGGTAATTATGTGGATCATGTTTACTTTTACGACCGCCCTTGTGTAGCGTCACAATTACGCCCCGGTTCATGTCTGGGGGTACATAACTAAATGTTAGCATTGCCGAGTACAGACGTGCTAGAACTAATATTAAGGTGTTACCACCATGAATCAAATGCTCATAGAAAACATTATCATAACCGGGCATTTTACCTTTTTTGCATTTACGCAATAAGTCGGCTAAAAGATCTGGCGAAATTGATGTATTAAGATATACATTGCTTGTGGCACTATTTATAGGGGACTGTAAGCTATGAACCGTGTCATCAACCGTATTTTTCCATGCTGAATTGTAATTTGCATTTTCGTCAGGAGTATATAAGTCTGCGAAATATTGTTTCCACTGGTCTGTGATGGATAACGCATCGCGGTACATGACATTGCCAAACTTAATTTCACAGCCAGCTTTATTGCAACCTTTGCGTTTCCTATTAATTACGCGCCAAAATTGCTTCTGGTCAACTTCACCAAGTTTATCTAGCTCATCGTCTTGATCCCGCATGAACGTTTCGACGATACGTCTATGCGTGCGTCTAAATTCGCGCTTTGCGCCTTTATAATTGCAGTAAGATTGGCTAAAGCCAAGCCGATTTCCTTCAGACAACCATATATGACGTAAACGACTTATATTTTTCTGCAGAAGCGTTAAGTTTTTAGTCCAGTAAGGCTTTAAGAAATGCTTAAATGTTCGTTTACGCATAGATGCTGCCGACGCTTCCTGAACAGCAGTAACGATAGTGGTGTATATGCTGTCGATATCATTCGGCGATGAGATTGGTTGAAATCTAGCCCTCAGCAGGCACTCTGACTGGCTCAATGTATTTTCATAGCAATTATACTCAGCCTCAGAGACCTTATTCCAGTTAATACGGTTTGTACCACAGTAACCATTAGCATACATAATAATAGGACAATACAGACTGCACATAACTGGTCGATGGTTAGATACATTTAGACAGTGATCGTCGATGATCTCGCAATATTTAATGCAATCCAATTTTTCAATTGGTACGCAAATATGGTCGATCAAACTTTCTGATTGACCATCATATGACACAAAAGTTGAGTTAGCTCCCTTACATAAAGGTAAAGTATCTATTGCCACCAAATTAGTATCCTTTAAAAAATTAGAGAAATAAATGTCTCTGTACGAGTGCATCGACTGTTGAACAACTTTCGAGTTGAAATCGCCTAAAAAGATAACTGTACCATGCTCTGAATACATATAATACATACTATTTAACGTGTCTATATATTCCCTAAAATATGCAATCGAGTGATTACTGCATGGTAGATACACCTGAAAAATAAACATGAAGTTATCAGGCGATATTTGCACCTGTATGCCTACAATGCTGTCATCATTAAGAGATAAGGGCGTGATGATCTTGTCAAGTTTTATATGCCAGAGAAGGGCAACACCACCTTTCCCAAATGTTCTGTTGGTAGTTAGCGAACAGTCATTGTCTACAGATGCTACACATATATAATGAGTATCTATTGTGTTAATAAAATTTAAGTTTTTCTCTAGTAACCAGTGTTCAGAAATACCACACACGTCAATATTTTGGCTATGTAATATATCACAGAGATATGAGCTACTGGACATTAGTCCCGTGACATTCCAGGTAAGTATATTTAAGTGATCCATTGTAATCATCACAGTGCCATTGTTAGTCAATATTCGGGCCATCCACGTCGATCTCAAGCTTAGAATACCTGTTGTAATCTACATAGTAGTCACTATATGGACCAAGATCACGATATCTGTTAAACTGCCTATCACTGTATGGTCTTTGTTGATAATGCGCATTCCATTTATATTGACGAGGACCCATGTTAGCGTTATTGCGCATACATAGGCGCTCACCATTTGTGTTCCATGGTTTACAGTAAACTTCCGGGGGCCAGAACCCATTGGTCTCCACAAGGGATGAATTGTCATCAGCCTCCACGTTTAAACGGATAATGATATAATTGGGATTTCGTCGGGATGGAAAAATTCGGACCATTGTCAATTTTGGACCACGTCTAGTGACATATTTCACAATGTTCGCCTCAAATATTGACTGAAACCACTAGAAAAAATAAACAGAAAAAATCACGAAAACATATGACAATACACTGATTTTCACAAATACACAATAGCACTTGACAAAACCTATCTAAATCAATGAAAACACTGTTCCCACAAATTTAACACTTTTTTGAAAATTCACACTTCACCGTAACAACAGCTGCTCGTAACTTCTGCTAATATGGAACGAAAGTTCCTCCACAATTCAACGTGAATTCCATATATGCGGCACTACCGAATTTACTGATGCATCAGATTTAACATATATATAAAAAAAACTATGTGATGATTCACACCCACATCACTATCTCCCGGAGATTTCCTCGTCTAAATCACTGGACATATCTGACCGTCTATGTATACATGTGTAGACTTTCAGTAAGCACTCAATTCCCGACGCTTCTCTATCATCATCCGACCATCTGGTCCGGCTCGTTTCACACTGTGACCCCAAAGTCCACACTGGCCACCAATGTCACAGGGCTCACTTGTACAACAACGCCTGGCGTAGTTTCGATTATTTATTCTTGTATGCATAGGGATAGGGCCACAGCGTTAAATAAACATCTTTCCAATATAAATTGGAAAGTCTTTAAACGATTTTCGACTATCTCGTAAGAGTTCATCCATAGATCTGAGCTGAGAAACAGTTCAGAATAACCAGAAGAGGGATTAGATTAGCAAGGAGCCAATGCATTCAAACCTTTCATACATCTCTCATTCCTATACATACAACAAAAAGATTGGACATGTACAATACTATACAGTGACAACTGCTCACCTGGGGTTGATTCGGCGAACGTCGACAATTTCCGTCACAGACGGACATTGGCGATCGTCACCGATTCACACTCGAGTGAACAGACAACGACAAGACATGAAGTCATCCGTATATACGACGCATTCGCTATTGAAACTGCATTAACTATGGAACGCCGCATCCGTCATATAAACACGTACATATAAAAACACAACCTGTGACACAACCAAAGGAACTTTGCCCCAAACCTAATTATCTGAATATCGAACCCTCAATAATGTTATTAAATATAAGCAGGTACACACACCTCAATGGTATGATTTCTGTGAACAAAATAAAAATGGCAGGCAGCTTTCTTCGATTCAATTTCAACAGAGGCTTTTTTCAAGTGCGATTATTGAAAATAAACTAAATCCAAAGATGTGCCTTCACATTCGTTCAATTTACATGTATTTTATTTGCCGAATACTGTTTGCACTGTACCAAAATATTGTAGATTTTCTGCTACAAACGGAGCCAAAACATAATTACCCGTAATAATTAGAACAGAGAAACCCCAAGTATCCTCGTTTTCATTTCTTGATTCAAGATGACATAGATCTATTTAATCTGGTTCATACGAACGCATCCGAACATCCCTGTAGATGGCAGATCTTTCCGGCAACCCAAACTTCCGGTTTGAATGATTTAAATTTAGATCAATTCATATTTTAGATCAATATCAACACCATAACGCTCGCTATGCTAGAACGGGCCCTTCACTCGCTTAGATTTCGCTGTTAAAGTCGATGTACTGTGAAATTACGTTCATTTAAAGCTATCATTTCCGAAATAAAACATATAATGCGTGCTGTACGTAATTAGGCTTAGAGGAAATTGAAGACCCCAGGTACCACTCCGAGCAGTATTTAATGCACAGGTGGGCACCCGGGTAGAACCAACAATCTTCGGCAAACCAGTTACATAACTTCCTCACTTGAACGAATTCGACCCTGCAACGGTGAAGGACAAAAGGTGATTTGAAGTAAATGACGCTCACAACTCTGCGACGGAGGACCCGGTGTGGCTTTGTGTGTGTCTTACGTTTATTTGTCGTCGCTACCGGATGCCCATATGAGCGACGCCTCCTGAATATATTAGTCATTTTAGATGTTGGAGGATAGTGGAATGATACAGACAGAGACGCATTCCAGAGTCTCCTCTGGTTCTTTTACGTGCACTGTGTAGAGCACCGACACGAAATCTCGGTTTAACGTCCCATCTGAAAGACTGTTAATTTTATTAGGGTTAGACGGGGGATCGAACCTGCGACCCCAATATTACTAGTCCAGCGTGTTACTACTGGACTACATATCCATCTGTTTGTGGCTTTGTACATACTATGTGTTATATAAATGTTGTCTTATTTGTATACAAGGCCTCCGCAGTCGAGTGGTTACGGTCACTGGCTTGTATACCACTGTAACGTATCATCATTGGTGGCCACGGGTTAGAGCCCCCTCTTAGAACGTGTTTATTTATATGAAAAAGTTGGCAGTTTCTTACGGAAGTTCGTGTACCAAGCACTCGTTAACTACTGGATGCTGCCCAGGAAAGGTAGTGTTAGGTAAACTGCCCGTCGCTAATATGGGCAACCGGTAGCGGCATTAAATAAACTCTAAAAAACATAGGCTGAACCTTATGAGATATGAAGCGTATAATTGACTTAATTGTTTGCTGTCAACTAAATTATTATGACACTGAGAGTTGGAAAACATTCAATGCCAACATAAAACAAACTGTTTCCAATATCACAGCTGAGTGCAGCTGAGTGATGGTTTATCTATGGGGAAACGATTAAAGAAGTGCAAAAACGATTAAAGAAGTGAAAACTATCATTGAATTTGCTATGAATATATCTTCAATGTTTTTCTCAGTAAAATATATTTTCTTTCTAAAGGTTGTAATACAACTAATATTAAAAACTATTAAAAAGTAGAAACATACACTCAGTATTTTCGTTTGTATTTCGCACCCTTCCCCTCATCTATTTCCACATCCAGTGTATTCAAATCAAACTGAAACAAGAAAGATCATAGTAAGTGATGAATGGCCCCGAAGCTATATGTTGGTTGTCAGGGGCGTAACTAGCGATTTTGAAAGTGCAGGTCCAACTAAGAAATCGAACATCTGTTAATATAGAGGCTCTGTAGACATGCTCCTCCAGGTATATTATAAATCAGAGTATACATGATATGAACTATGTAAGGAATGAATCGCGGGTTAATAGTTTCAATCGGTGTATGAACCACATTGGGTGTGGTTACCGTGTGTGGAGACAGAAGGCATCCACGCTAACGTTAATCACGCCCAATGTAGTCCATACCCCCGATGGAAACTATTAGGCCGCGATTCATTATATATAATTATTTACATTAATTATTCTTTTCAATGACACAAAGAAATTATAGCACACTTTACATATAAATTGATTTTAGTCCAGATTTACAACTTACGGTGTGCCGAAACAGGTAAATATATATTATCATTGGAACAGCGTAAACTGTAAGACACGCCTTTTATCGCAACGAAGGCTACCGAACACTGCGAGTGCGCATGCTGGTAACTTCGAGCATATCAGCTGCATATTATTAGTTGGACACACTTAAAGGAAAATGTCAGGGCACTTACGTGCATCGAAGGAAATGCAATAGCGATGTACAGTACATGACTGCTCATTGGAATAGTGTATCTTTAACAATACGTGTCTGTCAACGTATCTTTGAAAAGTAAGCACACATGACCGTCATATTTCTAATATATAGAAGATAGTGTTGCATTCTTGCGTATATTCATTTACATATTAGATGTTCAAATTTCGATATTTTCAGATATTTTGTATTTTTAAAATGAATTTGAAGTCAATTACCTAACTGCTCGTTCACAGAGGCCCCAACAAGACTATCATATTAGGCAAGTCGTGAGTTCGAGCAATGCATATATTGTCGTTCATTACTTTGCGGTTTCGACATACACAATGAGTATGCAAGTATGTACCATGATACCGGGTATCCCATGTATTTGGACTGTCGGACGTTCCTATAGACAATCTTGTTATTCCTCCTTAATTGTAATCAGTTAAATTAGTATCCTAATTGCTATGCTCTTATACTATATTCAGTCTCATTGCTAATTACAATCTAATATGTTGGGGTGGGCCGAAACTAATGTTGTTAAAACTTGTGGCCCAACCCTTTTGCTTCTCCATATATATACAAACTGATAATGTTTGTACCATATATCTTATTTAATTCATCCGTAACATGCTTTGTAACATCTGAGTTGTATTGTACATTGAATATAAAGAATGCAATAACATATGAGTTGTATTGTACATTGAATATAAAGAATGCAATAACATATGAGTTGTATTGTACATTGAATATAAAGAATGCAATAACATATGAGTTGTATTGTACATTGAATATAAAGAATGCAATAACATATGAGTTTTATTGTACATTGAATATAAAGAATGCAATAACATATGAGTTGTATTGTACATTGAATATAAAGAATGCAATAACATATGAGTTGTATTGTACATTGAATATAAAGAATGCAATACCATATGAGTTGTATTGTACATTGAATATAAAGAATGCAATAACATATGAGTTGTATTGTACATTGAATATAAAGAATGCAATAACATATGAGTTGTATTGTACATTGAATATAAAGAATGCAATAACATATGAGTTGTATTGTACATTGAATATAAAGAATGCAATAACATATGATTGAACTACTAGTAATCTATTTTGTGTTTGACATTAAATTGCCAAAAACAAGCCAGACTTGTTCTATGCTATTAACATCTTTGTATTGCACATTGTTTCTTGGAAATGTCCCAGTTCCGTCACTCGTTATTTATAATAATGTTTCTTGATAAATCTGGCAACGAACTCCTTTAAGACACAAACTAATTATTGTAATAACATTATACTATCAAGAAAATTACATATTATAACGTGCGACATGACGGGAAATATTAATCAGTTACCGCTGAATACTCGTAAAAATTGATTGGTTCTCCAAATTGGTTTCCTCTGTTTTTATAGTTGTTTCCTTTGCACCACACGAAGTCCATTCTATTTCGGTCCGTTTTCTCGTCTTATAATTATTATATTATTAATTCTGGACAGATATCCTGCCGCATATGCAATGGATACTTTACTGTGAGCATTGGTTATCAATTAAGTAGCAGCCATCATACAGCAACACCTGGTTAGAATACAACTACCTTACAGTAAATACAAATGACCGATATAAACCTCTGGATAAATCAAGACTTCACCTGTCAATCATGGAGGTAATGGAAAAACGAGAAACGTCTCTCATTGGTTCGAGTGATGAAATGTAATAAACTCGAGCTGCCAAAGCAGCTTGTATTTGTGATACAACAACACGGCAAGGAACAAACTCAATGGTAACAACAATAATTGTTACAACTATTACTCTGTAAGAATACAATAGCTGGCAGTAAAATATACATCTCAGTGCTAAATACAGATTCCCGGAACAATAGAACGGGGGAGTGCCAATAACACACACAAATTAAAATCGTTAATGTCAAAACGAATTTTCGATATGTTTTTACTTTTATATCTATCGTCGCTACAGATTGCCCATATGAGCGAGGCCTCTTGGAGAGATTGCTCATTTTCGATTTTTGGAGAATAGTGCAATGATACAAACATATCCCATTCCAGAATATCATCTGGTTCTTATACATGCACGGTATAAAGTACCGACACGACACCTCGATTTAAAGTCCCATCTGAAAGACTTATTAATTTTATTAAGGTCAGACGGGGGATCGAACCTGCGGTCCTTGGATTACAAGTTCAACGTGTTAACTACTGGATTACAGATTCGTCTGCCCAGCTTTCAGATTCGCACCGGCTACCTTTAACAACCACCTTTGCAAAGCAGCCATGTACATAATTCAACTAGCTGTTTATGAAGGGATAAGATTTACATGAGCAATTCATTCTTCTGAAGATTTAATCACATAGCATTGATTGTTGCAACACAGATCATTTTCGTGTGCCACAACTTCTCCCACTTCTCTTCATCATGTGCATACATACGCTTTTCCAATACTCAAACTCATTGCATGCTGGGTAAAATAAAGGCTATAAATAGTTCAAATAATCATAGACGATAATTCATGATTGCCAGTGAATGTTCGATGTTTCATGTAATTACTGTTGTTTGATGTGAAGCCAATCGCAAGAATATTTGTTATCGCAGTTTATAAATGACCGATCATGGGTATAAGAGCATGCAACAGCAGCTGAATAACTGATAATTAACATTCTTTCAGGTGGGACTTTACATATTGTATTTTAAGACTTGTATTTTGTGTGAAAACTGTTCAACATAGAATCTCTTTGTCTAGATTTCTATGTTGTGCACATAATTTGCTCATAGAAGAAGGTCGTCATAGAGACATTGATTGAAATCAGAAAATATGCACAACATGTAATATGAATACGATCGAAAATGAATACCATTTCCTATTAGTATGTCCGTTCTATAGGCAGACAAGAAATAACCACACTATTATTGTCACTGGCATAACTTGGTTAAGTTTAAATCAGTGTTAAATAGTTAACAAAGTGGAATTATTAATAAATGGTCTAAATATATGATCTAGCAAATGAACGTAAGAGGCTGACTGACATGGTCTCAAGTGTGTATATATATAATGTGTGTTAGAGTGACTGTAAATGTGTTCCTATTGGTAGCATGAATGTATTATACGTATGCTAACACATTCATACTCAATATTAATTTATGTATATAATTGTGTACCCTCATACATATTTTTGCTGGCGATGAACATCTATGTCTATGCCAAATAAACTTTGAATCGAATTTGGTACAAATGATATTAACTCTATATGATCTGACTGCTGATATTCCGGTACAATTGATATGAACTAGCTAGTGCCTGATTGCGGATCTTCCAGTACAGATGATATATATATTTCCTGCATGTTGAATCAATCGTCACGGCAATCTACTCTATTTACCGTGTTAACATATCGGTAATTTGCTTGTTTGACTAGTCTGTGTGTGTCTCACAGTATTCCCAGCACAATAACAGATATATTACCCGCAGATATGATAGTGTAAAATATTGCTGACAGTAGAATGCGAATTATTGTATATATATTTCTATTAATAATATGGCCACGGGTGTAAGGTCATATCTATATATAGATGCTCCCATATATAATATTACACTCGTGGTCATATTATTATTATTATTATTATACAATATTTTATGAAACGAGTTTTGGAATTTTTCAAACAAATCAATATAATACATATCTTAATCACTATACTGTAACCCACTTGTGCATATTTATCATTAGATTCAGTTGATATATGTCAAAAGCAGACTGGCATGCGACCTATCAGTATTCGTCCTGGAGTTATTACACGTGTGTTCATATAAGCAATTATATAATGGCTGTATTACACTGATTACATACAAATGTATGTGATGAATATATATTATGACTCATATAATTCTAATATGTATGTTTGGCCGTGTACTGTAAAATAGTTCAATATATGCTATAATATACAGTACGTACATGGATGAGATTGGTTTATGATATATGTATTTGTATACTACGTACATGCAGTATGGTTTATGATATATGTAATTGTATACTACGTACATGCAGTATGGTTTATGATATATGTAATTGTATACTACGTACATGCAGTATGGTTTATGGTATATGTAATTGTATACTACGTACGTGTAGTATGGTTTATGATATATGTAATTGTATACTACGTACATGCAGTATGGTTTATGACATATGTAATTGTATACTATGTACATGCAGTATGGTTTATGACATATGTAATTGTATACTATGTACATGCAGTATGGTTTATGATATATGTAATTGTATACTATGTACATGCAGTATGGTTTATGATATATGTAATTGTATACTATGTACATGCAGTATGGTTTATGATATATGTAATTGTATACTATGTACATGTATGGTTTATGATATATGTACTTGTATAATATACACATGGATGGGACTAGTCTATGGTATGTTGTAACTATGTACATGTATGGGACTAGTCTATGGTATGTGTAACTATGTACATGGATGGGACTAGTTTATGGTATGTGTAACTATGTACATGGATGGGACTAGTCTATGGTACGTTGTAACTATGTACATGGATGGACTAGTTTATGGTATGTGTAACTATGTAGATGGATGGGACTAGTTTATGGTATGTTGTAACTATGTACATGGATGGGACTAGTTTATGGTATGTTGTAACTATGTACATGGATGGGACTAGTTTATGGTATGTGTAACTATGTACATGGATGGGACTAGTCTATGGTATGTTGTAACTATGTACATGGATGGACTAGTTTATGGTATGTGTAACTATGTACATGGATGGGACTAGTTTATGGTATGTTGTAACTATGTACATGGATGGGACTAGTTTATGGTATGTGTAACTATGTACATGGATGGAACTAGTTTATGGTATGTGTAACTATGTACATGGATGGGACTAGTGTATGGTATGTGTAACTATGTACATGGATGGGACTAGTTTATGGTATGTTGTAACTATGTACATGGATGGGACTAGTTTATGGTAGGTGTAACTATGTACATGGATGGAACTAGTTTATGGTATGTTGTAATTATGTACATGGATGGGACTAGTTTATGGTATGTTGTAACTATGTACATGGATGGGACTAGTTTATGGTATATGTAACTATGTACATGGATGGGACTAGTCTATGGTATGTGTAAATATGTACATGGATGGGACTAGTCTATGGTATGTTGTAACTATGTACATGGATGGGACTAGTTTATGGTATGTGTAACTATGTACATGGATGGGACTAGTTTATGGTATGTTGTAACTATGTACATGGATGGGACTAGTTTATGGTATGTTGTAACTATGTACATGGATGGGACTAGTTTATGGTATGTGTAACTATGTACATGGATGGGACTAGTCTATGGTATGTTGTAACTATGTACATGGATGGACTAGTTTATGGTATGTGTAACTATGTACATGGATGGGACTAGTTTATGGTATGTTGTAACTATGTACATGGATGGGACTAGTTTATGGTATGTGTAACTATGTACATGGATGGAACTAGTTTATGGTATGTGTAACTATGTACATGGATGGGACTAGTTTATGGTATGTGAAACTATGTACATGGATGGGACTAGTTTATGGTATGTGTAACTATGTACATGGATGGGACTAGTTTATGGTATGTGTAACTATGTACATGGATGGGACTAGTTTATGGTATGTGTAACTATGTACATGGATGTGACTGGTTTATGGTATGTGTAAAATCGACAGACTGGCCCCAAGGCTAAGGCCCTGGGAACACATCATTGTGTCGTGATGACTCTACAATTATAATGAAATTGCATGATTGAAACTCTTAATTCACTGTATTGTGGTATATATATTATAAAATCACCACACACGTATCTGTGCACATACCGTGGTTTTATGACTGATACGTAATTTGGCAATGCCATCATTCACTAAACAGTTCTTGTGTTGTAGTTGTTCTCGTTTGAGAAGATACTAAGAATTGCGACTCTCGCAAAGTCCACATAAATCTGACATGCCAAGGTATATTATGCATTTTCGGGCGGACTATTTCATTGGTGGGTTTCGTTGTGCTATGTGGGTTTCGTTGTTTTATATGACGAACCACTCTTCTGAAGATCTCAACAATCTGCGCATCGGATAAAACAATGTGACAGGGCTGTCAGAAATGTGGCGTTTATGATATTCCTGACAGGCTTCATTGTTTCCATTTCATTTAGATTCGATCATATATACATGTACACATGCAGAGTGTGGCGTCAGTGGTCCAATGGTAGAGCGTCGGATTTGGAATCGAAAGGTCCGGGTTCGATCCTCAGTCAGGCCACGTATGTAGTGTCATTGAGCAAGGCACCTCACACAATGCTTAGTACTGCTCAACCGCTATGGTCGAACAAGCCTGCCCAGGAAAACATGTCTAGGTCCCCGGAAGGGGTTTGACATTAATGGAGCATACATACACATACCAGAGTGCCTCAATCGTGACCCAACTTAATTCTGTATAATGCACCTTGTTCATTATTGTGGGTGTCGTGATAGCGCAGTGGTAGCGCGTTCGCTTCAGGTGCGAAAGGTCCGGAGTTCGAGCCCAGCTGTAGCCGTTACGATTGTGCCCTTAGGCAAGGCATATAAATATCACGTTGACTCTTTCTCTCTCCCTCGTGGCGATGGATTCCATGAGGAATGAGGTCTCTCTAGTGATTAATATACAACTGTAAGTTGTAAGAACTTGCTTCGCAATAGAGATAAAATAAATTTGTATAAACTAATGTAATCTAACATGATGCGGCTAGCTCAGAAAACTGGTCATAAATCATTACGGGTCGATATAAAGCAATTACGAGATAGGGATTCTGCACATAGTAGTAATTTAAGAAAATGAAAGTAATAATTTTATAAGAAAAAAAAGCGAAATCTATAACTATAGGTGTAAAATAAAAAATAATTGTTTCCTGGGAATGACGTCGGGTTGTCAGTGTAGCTAAATACCATGTCTTCCAATGGCGGATAGGTAGTGCGGGGTGGGGTGGGCTTTCATTTAAATTTGAGTTGGGTGTATTGCCTGGCCTATGAAAACGTGCGGCAATCATGATCGTACAGTACATTATACCGATTGGACAAAACCGTGGTAAAACATCGCATGAGCGTTATTCGGACTTATTAATAAAACAGTAATTACATATTTCTATGTTAATTTGAAAGACATATGACCCTGAACCATTACACTGATACTAGAGAATAAAACTATATTAAAGTGACTATACTAGTATATAGAGTATTTACTCATTACAAACTTGAGATCTAAAAGTGTTAGAAAAAGGTATATTAGAAAATCCCATATGCAGATCAGCCCGTAGCCACACAGAGGTGATTGGGACACTCTCCTCCTTTAGAATTTGGCAAGTAACACAATATAATAATATGTACAAAACAGGCACACTGTTGAACATTTGTTAACACATCTACATAAACCTTCATTCTACGGTACTACCACCATGAACATATTACGCTAGAATGGATGTATCAAATATTTACAATACTTTACACTGAAATGACGTACCCTTACTTTAGACGGATGTGGAGCTAAACATACATTTGCTCTAGATTGAAATTGTGAACACAGGATTCCTTGGAATCGCACATCCACTACGCAAGAACATCACCCAACTCTAAACGTTTGAACTTTATTTATTTTACAATGATTGCGAAGAGGGCTTATATTATATATTATGTATATTACATATATTACTCACTCTCGTTGGCGCTGATAACAGCCTAAATGTGGTCATGTGTGTGGTAGGAAACCGGAGTAGCCAGAGAAAACCCACCTGTCCGATCTGGCGAACAACGTACAGTCTCACGTACTTCCCTGTCCGAGGTTCGAACACGGGTGGTATTGGTGAGAAGCGAGCGCGCTAACCACTGCGCTAACCGGACAACCTACATATATATAGTTATGAGTTACCACTTTTCATATAACAGACGGGGGATCAAAACTGCGACCACTGGATTCGCAATCCAACGTGTTGACCACTGGCACGTTTGGCTACACAACACACTCCTACTATGATAACGTTCGAACTTGTTGAGACGTATTGACGTTTACGTCCGGTGACGTCTCAACACCAAGCACCTGTATAAACGTAGGGCTTACATGAGTGGTGGTTTTGTAATAATTTGGTATGACTGGTTTTACATAGTTTGATATGGTAGAACAGTCGGTTTTACATAGTTTGGTATGGTAGAACAGTCGGTTTTACATAGTTTGGTATGGTAGAACAGTCGGTTTTACATAGTTTGGTATGGTAGAACAGTCGGTTTTACATAGTTTGGTATGGTAGAACAGTCGGTTTTACATAGTTTGGTATGGTAGAACAGTCGGTTTTACATAGTTTGGTATGGTAGAACAGTCGGTTTTACATAGTTTGGTATGGTAGAACAGTCGGTTTTACATAGTTTGGTATGGTAGAACAGTCGGTTTTACATAGTTTGGTATGGTAGAACAGTCGGTTTTACATAGTTTGGTATGGTAGAACAGTCGGTTTTACATAGTTTGGTATGGTAGAACAGTCGGTTTTACATAGTTTGGTATGAAAGAACAGTCGGTTGTTTGATGCAATGAAAATTACAACATCACCGTTTATGATTATTATGTAATCTGTACAATATATTTGTGTTTAAAACACTGCCGAGACGGAATCCAGGGATCGCAGGTTCGATCCCCCGTCTGATCCTAATACAATTAACAGTCTTTCAGATGGGACTTTAAGAAGAGGCCTCGTGTCGGTGATTTACACTGTGCACGTAACAGAACCAGATGAGATTCTGGAATGGGTCTTTGTCTGTATCATAGCACTATTCTCCAAAAATCTAAAATTACTAATCTCTTCAGGACTTCGCTCATATTGGTAACCAGTAGCGACGATAAATAAACGTAAAACACACGCCGATACGTCAATGGTCCAGAGTATTATATTAAAGCTTATGCGCAAATGTACCAAATTAACCATTTTAATTAGTAAGATATTGTTAGATGTGTTCTAAGTAAGATATACATCTCAAACGGATCAAATATGTAAAATATTGGTACTGTGTTCGGTTTTACATATCGGATCGTTTTCGACTTATATCCTATACAATCTACATCCGTTATGCCGAATTCCGTCGGACCGAACAATATATTTCGACATAACCGAAGTTTGAATTAACGAAATTCGATATAAACGGAGCCAGTTATAAGTTTATGTACAATGAGGAAATGAAATGTGAAATGGGACGTTGATCCGACTTCGAGATAACCAGATAATTCTACATAGCCGACTTTGACATAACGGGTGTAGACTGTACATATAATTAACCTATCTGGACCACGTGACCGGCTATGTACATGTATATCTACATCATAATTTTATGTACAGCCTACCAAATGGATAGGTTACTGTAAAATGTTTAGAGGACAACAGTAAAAACAAAGGATTCCAACTAAAAGGACACTATATATTTAGTGATAAATCTGACTTTATCCATCAAAGGAGGTAAATGAAAAACCAGTAATGTCTCTCATTCAGTCAATCCTCGATAAAACAACAAAATAAATGTCCAGACACACCCGTGCACGTATCTATACACAGTATCTACATTACAACTTTTTTTTTGTGCTCAGAATTTTACATTTTTCACATCGAAACATCAGGTTAGCGAACAACATTAAAAACAAAGGAGTTCAACTAAAAGGACCATTATACATTTCGGGATAAATCGGACATTACATACAAAGGGAGGTAATAGAAAAACCGGTAATTACTCATTACTTTGGTCTATATCTTGCAAAACAAGAAATGTACGTATAACGAATACACATGTACGTATAATGCTGCAGGTAGCATGAAGCAATGCTTAAGTGCATTTATTTATCGGTATTACCAGCTGTGTTTGCCATAAAAAACTATGATTTAAACGATTACAGCGCCACCTGCCGTCAAAGTGGATCCCTTAATGATCCGGGTTCTATTGATGTCCGTTATAAAAACAAGTTTAGCACCTGATGTATCTCCGACAGTGTGCACATATATTTCTTCTCTCAGGCTTTGCTCTATATAAGCAAAACTAATAAAACATGAAATCTAACAAATTCTACTTAACTCTTTCAGCGCCGAATAAATTCAGAGCATGTGCAAACAACATAGATCCAGATCAGCAGCGGCGTAACGCCGCGTCTGATCAGGATCTATGTTGTTTGCTATTCGGACAGGTGCTTCAGCTCCACTGTCTGAAGAGCAATCAGCATATAGCCTGATCAGACGGCACGTTCTGTTCTGTCCGATCGGGTTCTCTAATTTTTTACAAAGTCGCTTTTATGCGACATTGGCGGTGAAAGAGTAAAAAATCATGCAGAAGTAAATGCTAAGTGTGCAGTGCGTTCTAAGTCAAGTTAATAAAGGAATTCCCGAATGGTATTGATCAAAATGTAAAGGAAGATTAGTTCAAAACTAATTAGGTCAACCTCTATAAATAAAGAAATATGTCTATCTAATGAGTGACATCTCTACTGTTCTATTACCTCACTTGGCAGATAAAGTCCGATTTATTCCAAAATGTAAATAGGTCATTTTAGTTAGAATCCTTTGATTTTACTGTTGTTCACTAACCAGATGTTGCGGTATGATAATGTGATTTGATCAAAACCGTGTTCATTAACTGATAACATTGTTTTACAAATAGGTATTGCATATACTGTAGGAGATCTGTCGAGATATAGTAATTTAATAATCATAAGAATCGATAGTGGAATAAAATTGCTAGCATGTTGTACAAAGGAAGCAACGATAAAAACAGAGGAACACACTTAATATGACATATCTACTGTTATGGAGTATTCAGGGGCAGTAACTGACCGATGTCTCTCATTGCGATATGCCAAAACAATCACCTTTAAATATGAAGCGATAGTGGAATATAAATGCTAGCATGTTGTGCAAAGGAAACAACGACATAAGCAGAGGAAAACACTAGGACACGTCTAATTTTAGGGAGTATTCAGGGGCAGTAACTGACCGATGTCTCTCATTGCGATAGGCTAAAACAATCACTTTTAGATATGAAGCGATAGTGGAATACAAATGCTAGTATGTTGTGCAAAGGAAACAACGACATAAGCAGAGGAAAACACTAGGACACGTCTAATTTTAGGGAGTATTCAGGGGCAGTAACTGACCGATGTCTCTCATTGCGATAGGCTAAAACAATCACTTTTATATATGAAGCGATAGTGGAATACAAATGCTAGTATGTTGTGCAAAGGAAACAACGACATAAGCAGAGGAAAACACTAGGACACGTCTACTTTTAGGGAGTATTCAGGGGCAGTAACTGTGTCTCAGTATTAGCATGTGTCAGGGGCAGTAACTGTGTCTCAGTATTAGCATGTAATCCAGTAAGTGCCTTACTCATCGGTGAATATTAACCAATTAGCGCAGTTGTTACCACGCTTGCTTCTCACCAATACAATCCAGGTTCGATCCTAGGACCGGGAAGTAAGTGAGATGGTACGGTGATCGCTAGATCGGAGAGGTGGGTGTTCTGCGGCGGGATCTCCGGTTTCCTCCCACATGAATGAACATATTCATCCCCGCCTACTAAAGTGGTTAATATAAGTTGTGGAAGTGGTGATAGCGCTGTGGTGGCGAGCTCACTTCGGTGCGAAAGGCCCATAGTTCGATCCCCGCTAGTGCCGCCGTTATGATTGTGCTCTCAGGCAAGGCATTTAAATTTCACATGCCTCTTCTCTCTCCCTCGTGTGATGGATTCCATTAGGAATGAGGTCTACATAATGATTATTATAAGTTGCAAGAACGTGTTTCGCAATCGAGTTAAAATAATGTTTATCAACTAATAAGTTGTTAAAGCTTGTTTCGCAATCGTTGTAAAATAAACGAAGTTTATCCGTTTTATGCAATCGAGCTAAATAAAGGATAAATATAATAACTTTTCCATTCAGTTAAATAAAAGCAACAGGATCTTATTTACTGAACAAGAACACATAAATTAAACTACTTATTTATACTTAGCAATCTTAGCTTAGTTTATACAAATTTGTTTTAGTTCGATTGCGAAACAAGTTCCTACAACTATGATTTGTTACTAAGAAGCGGTGGCATGGATAAAACAGACCATCATAGCCAGAAACAAGATTTTATATTTTCATTTACATTAAAAAAAACATTTTTATACAAATTTATTTTAGCTCGATTGCGAAGCAAGTTCTTACAACTTATTTCACTCTTGAGACCTCATTCCTGATGGAATCCATCGCCACGGGGGAGAGAGAGGTGGAATTTAAATGCCTTGCCTAAGGGCACAATCATAACGGCTCCAGCGGGGCTCGAACTCCGAGCCGTTCGCACCTGAAGCGAACGCCCTACTTCTACGCTATCACGACTACCAGCTTACTAGTTAACTATTGCGCAGCAAATTAAATCTCAAATAGCAATGCATCAAAAGAGAATGAAACGGTACACGGATGGTCTCTTGAATATAATAACGAACCAAATGGACTAGAAGTTGGCATGCGTATCGCATCGACACGCACGGTAGCTTTTTTCTACACATTTTAGGTCATAAATGTGTATTATAGTCCCATTTTGTCTGTCACTGGTCATGTCAGATAATATACAGATAATGCATTCACAGCCCATCAGCCACGTTTATGTGTCTGCTTCATTTCCCGAATTTGTCATTTTTATGGGAAAGAAAAGTGCAGTAATCTAATTGTCCTATCCGTTTATTGTTATGCTATGGAGAATACTTCATATTAACCATGTCACATGATCTTGTGGATTACATAACAACCCGTGCATACACTTGTCATACTGACGTACACGTATCTATAAACATTATCTACATTACAACGCGTGCGAAGCTTGTGGATTACATAACAACCCGTGCATACACTTGTCATACTGACGTACACGTATCTATAAATATTATTTACATTACAACGATTGCGAAGCTTGTGGATTACATAACAACCCGTGCATACACTTGTCATACTGACGTACACGTATCTATAAACATTAGCTACATTACAACGAGTGCGAAGCTTGTGGATTACATAACAACCCGTGCATACACTTGTCATACTGACGTACACGTATCTATAAACATTATCTACCTTACAACGAGTGCGAATCTTGTGGATTGCCTAACAACTCGTGCATACACTTGTTATACTGACCAACACGTATCTATAAATATGATCTACATTACAACGAGTGCGAAGCGTGTGGATTGCATAACAACCGGTACATACACTTGTTATACTGACGTACACGTATCTATAAACATTATCTACATTACAACGATTGCGAAGCAAGCTTTAACAACTTATATTAATCACTATCATTGGCAGGAATGAAAGTGCATAAAAGATTACATATTATGGTCATTCGTGTGGAGGAAACCGGAGTAGACGGAGAAAACCATTATGTGACCACTGTATAATCACATTATGCTTCCCGGTCCGAGGATCGAACCTGGGTTGCATTGGTGAGAAGCGTGCGTATGTGCCTCTGTGCTAGTCTGACATCCAGCGTACGATAACACACACATTCTGGATCAGGGAAACGTAATGTTGTATTGTTCAAACTAGAAGAATTAGATATATTTATACCATCAATTTAATTTTTTTATGAAAAATCAAAAACGTCCAATATCCATTTGTAATTATCAAGAAATAAAGAGGACATACTGATCACAGTACAGCATAGACACATCAATTATATCAGATAACTAAAATAGAAACATCAATTATATCAGATAACTAAAATAGAAACATCAATTATATGAAAGAACTACAATAGAAACATCAATTATATCAAAGAACTAAACTAGAAACATCAATTATATCAAAGAACTACAATAGAAACATCAATTATATCAAAGAACTACAATAGACACATCAATTATATGAATGAACTACAATAGAAACATCAATTATATCAAAGAACTAAACTAGAAACATCAATTATATCAAAGAACTACAATAGAAACATCAATTATATCAAAGAACTACAATAGAAACATCAATTATATCAAAGAACTACAATAGAAACATCAATTATATCAAAGAACTAAACTAGAAACATCAATTAAATGAAAGAACTACAATAGAAACATCAATTATATCAAAGAACTAAACTAGAAACATCAATTATATGAACGAACTACAATAGAAACATCAATTATATCAAAGAACTACAATAGAAACATCAATTATATGAAAGAACTACAATAGAAACATCAATTATATCAAAGAACTAAACTAGAAACATCAATTATATCAAAGAACTAAACTAGAAACATCAATTATATCAAAGAACTACAATAGAAACATCAATTATATCAAGAACTACAATAGAAACATCAATTATATCAAAGAACTACAATAGAAACATCAATTATATCAAGAACTACAATAGAAACATCAATTATATCAAAGAACTACAATAGAAACATCAATTATATCAAAGTACTACAATAGAAACATTAATTATATCAAAGAACTACAATAGAAACATCAATTATATATATGTGTGTGTGCGCGCGTGCGTGCGTGTGTGTGTACGTTTATTTGTCGTCGCTACCGTATGCCCATATGAGCGACGCCTACTGAAGAGATTACTCATTTTTTAGATTTTTTGGAGGATAGTGCAATGATACAGACATAGACCGATTCCAGAGTCTTCTCTGGTTCATTTACGTGTACGGTGTACAGAACCGACACGAGACCTCGGTTTAACGTCCCATCTGAAAGACTGTTAATTTTATTAGGGTCAGATGGAGGATCGAACCTGCGATCCCTGGATTACCAGTCCAGCGTGTTACCACTGGACTACAGATCCGTATGTTCAATTCAATCACACCAGCATTGCGACTCCATGTTGGTTATTTTGTTTACAGAGCGCATGAATACAAACAGTGCTCATTTGCATAGGTGAGAATTAGGAATAATATACAATGTCGATATTACCAGTCTGCAGCGCAAATTATGTTATACCGGTAAATGTATTCACTTAATACCCAACCCGTTAATTGAGCTGTATTGAGTTTCTGATAATATCAACTACCATTTGCCAGAAGTAAAATAATCGTATCCCAAAAGGTTACACAATTAATGACACCGGGGATATGTAGTCGGAATCACTCTATAATCTATCTACACAGTGCCACACATTTAGCTCGATTGCAGATACATTAGTTTAATAGCAACATTATACCTCATCTATGAGAGAGAAAGCGTAAGTATCTTACCTGAGAACACAGTCAACGTGGTTCCAGCGTGACTTGAGCTCGCAACCACTGGGTGGGTGGCTAGATGAACATCGTATTCATTACACCTCGGTTGTTCCTGTAAATGATGGCAGTATAGTTATTTATACATTAACAAGTGTGCCGAATATCACACTATACGACAGTCGACAGCACGACTTTGGACAATTCAAGGACCATACATCCGGAATTACCAGTGTAATCTAGCTGGTTATGGAACCGGGCTGAGATAGTAGGTCAACAAACATTGTATGCAAGATTGGTAACGATTGGACGCACATTGTTCAGGTTAGAGAGCAGCCAGCATTATGGAGGCCACCCGCCCAGCACCCGCACGTCCACTGGATGTGAATGCCTAATACAATCCGCTTTTGAAACAGGACCCCTTACGGGTGTATAAAAATGCTTTATCTGGGAGCTCTGCAATACTGGCATTCTGGATATGTTAAAATCATCGCAATCAAGCGCCACCATGTGCGCCGGATTCTGTATTATAATATCTTGCAGACGATTAGAGAGATTAGTATTTTCATGATTATATTTATCTTGCCATTATAAATACAAGTCCATTTACCAACCATTAAACAAATAAAACAGTTATCATTTTCCTCAATATACATGCCATTGTCCTCAATATGCCTGCCATTTCCCTCACAAACTTTGCGGGTTTTCTTTCATGCTTTCCAATGAATGATAAGAGTTTTTTCGCAGTGAAAGAAAACTCCATATTACACCGCTTTGAAACAGTGTAAAATGCCATTTTCTCCGGCGTCCACCGGTTGCCTTTCGTATTCCTGCGCTGTTAGATGTACTATTGTATTTTAGCTATTTTCGGACTACATGTTTCAGGAACCTATAATTATTAGGGGACTTTGTATTTTTAATGAATTTGTTTTGTATGTAGTTTTTTTAAATTTAACAGAAAAAAAAACTAACTTGAAAATTATACAGGAACTATTTCTTATTACGGATGTTCACACTGAGAGAAGTGGTTGTGCGGTTGTGTCACGTAGTGCAATGAGGTTCCAGACAGGGCAGTTAAAATAAATTAAATTTGAAAACAAATAATAATTATTATTATATTAACCAAAGTCATTGGAAATCATAAAAGACAAAGCATATGTGTGTGTATCAGTGTAAGATATGATGTTATTTCATCCGTGATCAACAATCCCATCTTACACTAATAAACACACATATCCTCTAGTGTCTATATGGTTATGTTAAATGCTTAGTCACATTTCTGAAAATGTATGTTGATGCTGTTTTTTTGGTAAACTGAATGAACGTCGAGTTTGTGTCAAATGTATGCATATATATCGTACCGTTTTGAATTAGTTTAATATTCTACTTCAATGACTCTATGTCATACGGAGGTATGATGATGGGGGTGGGGTAGTTGGAGGCCTATGCCAAAACAAATATATTAATATGGGATTATGAGTTAGAATGAGGCGGTACGGTATGTAGAATACGGGGGTGGCTGGGTATGTATCATGTAAGTGTGTGTGGAGGGCGATGCTGTGGAATACGGGGGTGGCTGGGTAGGTATCATGTAAGTGTGTGTGGATGGGGGTGCTGTGTAATACGGGGTGGCTGGGTAGGTATCATGTAAGTGTGTGTGGAGGGGGTGCTGTGGAATACGGGGTGGCTGGGTAGGTATCATGTAAGTGTGTGTGGATGGGGGTGCTGTGGAATACGGGGGTGGCTGGGTAGGTATCATGTAAGTGTGTGTGGAGGGGTGCTGTGGAATACGGAGGTGGCTGGGTAGGTATCATGTAAGTGTGTGGGGGGGGTTGCTGTGGAATACGGGGGTGGCTGGGTAGGTATCATGTAAGTGTGTGTGGAGGGGGTGCTGTGGAATACGGGGGTGGCTGGGTAGGTATCATGTAAGTGTGTGTGGAGGGGGTGCTGTGGAATACGGGGGTGGCTGGGTAGGTATCATGTAAGTGTGTGTGGAGGGGGGTGCTGTGGAATACGGGGGTGGCTGGGTAGGTATCATGTAAGTGTGTGTGGAGGGCGATGCTGTAGAATACGAAAGTGGCTGGGTAGGTATCATGTAAGTGTTTGTGGAGGGCGATGCTGAGGAAACTGCGCATATATCTGAAAAGTAGGATTCACATGTTTGTCTTCCGAGAAAGAACGATTTATTGTAAATGTAATTATTACATGAATTCCGTCATACTATGATGGATATATTATTGAGATTTTAAGATTTGGTGCTCGTGGAATATGCACATTCGAGAGGTATTTAATTTTGACATCAATGTGAGCATTATATGATAAGCTGTACACAGCGTGAATGGCGAAACAACGTAGAACTCTTTCAAGCCATAACGACAGTTATAGAACAGTCACATATAGTCGGTCTGCAAAGAATGAGAGGTGTGTGGCGAATTTATACTGACAATTTGAAAGATAAAGTTGCTCTGATGGCCACGGGGGTACCTCTTAGAGAAACAATAATTCAGTGTTGAAGCCAAATTCAAACCGATGTCCGAAATATTGTTCGGTGCAGTCATCTCGTATAGCGAGTGCAGGTTGTATACTGCTTGATATGTATGACTATGTACACGCATATTTTGGGCATTGATTGATATTAATAAATATCTAAACAATACAACATTTGATAACTTACTCAACGATAATCAAGCAGAACTATATGAAGGATTTAATGAATGCTCACAAGCTTTAAATGAAATGAAAAATAACAAAAGTCCGGGTAGTGACGGTATTTTGATAGAAGTTTATAAAGTATTTTATAACCATATAAACAATCTTACAAACGGTTTTGCCAATGATTATGTCATTAGATCAACATAGATACATACAAAAATAGGTATAATACTAGGCTTTAATATTAGACAAATACAGAATATCATTGATTATGCAGAACAACTTTATATAGATGGAGCTTTATTATTTCTAGAGTTCAGAAATACTTTTGATACCATTGCAAGAAGGTTTATGTTTGAAACATTGCGTCATTTTGGTTTCAAAAACAGCTTCTTAAACTGGATAAACACTCTCTATAGCAATATTTCGTCTCGGATTATTAATAATGGCTGGATGTCAAGGTCATTCAAATTAACAGGGATGTCCTTTAAGTTCATTAATATTCATAACGGTCGCTGAAGTGTGAGCAAATAATTTTAGAAACAATGAAAATATACATGGATTTTCCGTGACGTTAAACAAAGAAAATGATATAAAAAATCCGCAATTAACTGATGATACAACACACACTCTTCATTCGGGATGAATCAGACATCATAAATGCATTAAATTCAAGTGAAATGTTTGGGAATTACTCTGGATTACTGCTAAATGTTAATACAACAGAAGGCATTTGGATCGGCAAGTCAAAAAACTCAGACAGAACTCCTTGTAATATTAAGTGGTCTAGATTTGTTAAAGCTCTGGGTGTTTACTTCAGCTCCGATAGTGCTGAATGCGAAAACCTAAATTAGGATACAAAAATTGATAAATGCAGAAATGAGATTAATAACTGGAAACAAAGGAATTTGAGTATATACGGGCGAATTACAGTTATTAAATCGATCCTACTACCAAAATTTACATATACACTCCGACAAAAGTTAAGCACCACCCGACTTGTTTCAATAATATATTTTCCAATAATGAACTTATTTCAAATCGGTTTGCTCTTTTCGTTACCTGTACACACATTCTGTTTATTTATGTGTATATAACAGGGTGTGTAAAGTATCACGTGTACTTTTCAACATTTGTGTTTGCGAATGAAAGCTGATTGTTTTTGGTGTAGAGCTTTAAGTTTCATTTTCTATTGGTTTGTTATGGTGCAGCGATATATAACCATACCAGAAAGGTGGCACGCTGTTGGCAGGCACAACGGTGGTTTTAGCCATACAAGGGTGGCAGACCACTTC
The DNA here is from genome assembly GCA_014843695.1 of Archivesica marissinica. Taxonomy (NCBI): domain Eukaryota; kingdom Metazoa; phylum Mollusca; class Bivalvia; order Venerida; family Vesicomyidae; genus Archivesica; species Archivesica marissinica. The sequence goes on along the minus strand of CM026401.1, from coordinate 4,335,344 downwards.
AGGGCTAACCATTCCATCAGTGTACGACTGATGCAGCGTTTTCGTCAAACGGGGAAAGTTACTGACCGTCCACGTGCAGGTAGACCTCGCAAAACGATGCCGAGAGAGGATCGGCTAATATCCAGCAATGACCGTTCAGTACAGCGGGTGCACTTCCCGGTAAATTAGCGGTTGGAGGCACACTCATTGTAATCACCTCCATCACAAGTGAATGCGAGCACGACGACCCATAAAACGTCCACAGTTGACATTACGTCATCGTCATGCTCGATTTGATTGGTCACATGATCATTTGGGGTGGACTATTCGCACATGGAGACGGGTACACTGGTCTGATGAAAGTCGTTTTTTGTTGCGCCCTACAAACGGTGAAAGGGTTTGACGACAACGAAATACTTCATTGCAGGACAACCACATTTTGGGCACAACTGCTTTTGGGAGTGGGGTGTAACTGTCTGTGGTTGTTTTTCCTTTTACTGTAAGTTGGACTTGTACGTTCTTGGTGGTAATCTGACAGGCCAAACATATCGTGACAATGTGCTCGCTCCACTCGTAGTCCCCCATTCGACAATCATGCGTTGGCTGACACGACAATGTTCATGGACGACAACGCTAGGCCGCATAGAGCCCGAATTGTGCAACATGTCTTACAGCTAGAGGTTGTTAAGACAATTCCATGGTCTGCGATGTCGCCAGAAATGAACCCTATATAGCATGTATGGGACTTTATTGGCCATTTAATCAACGCAATCCAAAATGTCAAAATATTGACGAATTAAGAACTGCTATCTTACAGGAGTGGCATCAGTCCTCCAAAGAACGGCATAGGCGTCTTGTGCGAAGCATCACGAGGCGTGTTACAGAACTTCACAATAAACGCGGTGGATATACTCGTTATTGATTTGTATGCCTTACACATACACACAATACTCTGCATTTTAATGCAATGTTAAAAACTTCCATAAAAGACAAACTGGTTTTACGTTTTTCCAGCACCAGTTTTGAACCCCATTGTTGCCAAAATCTTTGGAATGATAAAAGAGAATAAAATTAAAAAAGTAACTTATTCAATAAATGTACATAATTATGGGGGACTAAATATGATAGCTTTACAGTCATGTGATAATATGCTACACATAAAATGGGTGAGATCCTTACTAAGCGCGGACAACCCTAATTGAAAACTTATTCTACGATACCATCTAGCTAAGTTCGGTGCTGATCTTTTAATATTTTGCATGGATTTAGACTCACTAAAAAGTTTATCAGACTCATTTCAATTTCTTCCCAAATTCTACCAAGAAACTATTTAATCTTGGGTATTAATCAATAATTCAGACTACAAATATCCAGGTAAATTGTTCGAAATGCGTAAACAGTTAATATGGGGTAACCTAGCAATTAAATTCAAGAACAAATGTCTTATATTTAAACACTGGATCAATACGTGGATTTTATTTATTAATGACATAATTAACCAAAACGGTGTTATTGACGAATAATTTATTTTAAATAAACTATTCACTCAATCTAACTGGATAGCAGAACTAAATACAATTCAAAAATCAATCTCAAAAGTTATGAAAACAGAAGCATCTTTAAAAACAAATGTTAACACCAAGCTTGAGACATTACCAAAAGGTTGAGAATAATGACAAACAAAGATATATATATATATATATATATTCATTTTCTAAGCAAAAAAACAAAGAACCCATATATACATTCTTGGAAAAGAATTTATCTGTGAAGACCACGTGGCCACATATTATGTATCACTTCAGAGCAGTGTAGATAATAGATATAAACAATGCAAATATAAACTCATAAATAACATGTTACCAACGGGACATAATTTATCTGTATGGAGATTACTATAATTGGATTATCTATATATAAGGCATACATCATTAGCGAAAACAGAAAGAACCCTGTTAATATAATGAACATAATGAATAATGAAATAGTCTTGAAACAGTATTGTACCTATAGCTTTGTATACCCTTTGATCTTCTTACATTGCATATACCATTTTAGATTAACTCACTGGTCTAGACTGCGCCTTCCAATCACAATCGTTACTGATTGTTCGGCAGTATCAATGTTATTTGGTTGGTTGAAAGGGTATATCAGTATATAGTGTCGGCCAGAGGTGATACAACCGGAGCCGCAAGCCAGTCCCTGGCCGGAACTAAATACTCATATACCCTGGGTCAACAAACCAAGCAAAAATGTTATTCGCTGAAAAACAAGGTAATCTCTGTTTTAGTCACTTTTTTGTTTATGGATATTAATTGATGTTATCATTTTTACCCAATCTACTATCTGAATTGAGTAATTTCATGAAAGGGCGATTTTTACCACTACACCGGCACGTCCTGATTTGATAAATGTTCCATAGCGTTTCATATCGTATTTCGCTGTTAGTTTAGTGTATGTTTAAATTGTGCAAAATGTATTGCGCACCACCGAACCGTATGCGCAGCTTCCGGATTTATGTTTGGAATCATGAGGCACTCACAATATATGTATTATAAGGGTACATACCCTGCCTAGCCTGGAGCTATTACAATTTACTGCACAGGTATCCAATCCAAATGTTGGAAACTGCATTGATACGTAATAGCCTATGATAGTTTGATTAACTGTGATTGTATTAGTCTGTTTACTTTACCCTTTACCACGATAATTTACCATATATGTGCTACTGCAACATGCTTCACACTATGTACATCTACATATTAAGGAAACAAAAATGTCACTGCTTTATTACTCTGGTTTGGAGAGGAAAACTTGCTTTCCAATCCAAACCATTCACAATTTATGTAATTTGTAACATTTGTTTGTGTTATGCATGTAAATGTATTGGAATAAATACTGTTCAAACCAACTATGGTCCCCACACATTGCATATTCGGGCTAAAGCCGTCAGTGACGACGTTTATTTCGCCGTCTAGACGTTTTATAGCTATTTAACGCATGGTTGTATCTCTTTCCATCATAAAAATACATTTTGACTAAACTAAAAAGAACGTGCATTCGTTTAAAAGAGAATGGCGCCAGGAGTGGATCTAATTGTTTTCAATATGTATATTATATATATATATACATATATATGTCGTTTATTTCTGTCTCATCAATGTATATTCACATAAAACATAAACAAACAAGACTATAAATGCTAAGACATATTATTTAGAATATAAATATCACAAATCCACAGAACATGCTGAGCCGCCCACTAGTCACCTGACATACTAGGATTTTGAGGTACATTAATGTGTTATTTACCACGTGTGTGTTTTACGTTTATTTATCGTCGCTACCCTAGCTAAATAGTGAACTATTTAGACAATCTTTCTTATATTCAGGGCCACACTTGTTGAGGGCCTCATATGGTAGAATGACGTAATTTTTCAAATGAGGTCTCTCGTTAAATAAAGTCTATATTATTATTAGTATTATTATTATTATATACAGACCATATGTATTTACATACCTGTGCATTATAACAGAGATATTCATTCGAAATTCTTACTTACCTATGTCTTTAGTCCATTTGCAAATGTCCTTTTTCTTAAAAGGGAAGTAACTTTAATATGTTATATACTTTACCAGTAGTATAGGGGGGGGGGAATAAACAAAAAAAGTACCATCATGCCAAAAGAAATCAGTATAATTGTAAAATTTTGGGTTGAATAAAGAGTAAAAAAGTGTACCATCATGCCAAAAACCAATAGGTAAAATAAAAAATCGATAATAAATATATCGATTATATAAATCCCATATATTTATTTTATATATAAAATATATAAATTAAATATATTTTCGTCTCAGTAAATCTTCTCAGTCAATAAATCTTCTCAGTCAATCTTCTCAGTCAATAAATCTTCTCAGTCAATCTTCTCAGTCAATAAATCTTCTCAGTCAGGGGTTTAAGGTATTGGAAATACGATCATATGATAGTACGTTGACCAAAGTGGTTAAGGCGTTAAACTTAAGATTTAATGGAGTAATATCCTCGTGGGTTTGAAACCCACACGTACTAATATATTTTTTAGGTATATTAGTAAATAAAAAGTGAGAATATAAATGTTTACATAATGATTTTATTTTCATGAAGCTATAGTCTAACGCAGAATAATAATCTAGCATGGTTATACAAGCAATGTACATATAAATGTTCAGTTCATATAATCTAACATACAATTATAATAAAAAAGTACATATAAATAATCACTTCAATCAATTCATCATAATGTATCTTAGTGTATAAATGTATCGTCAGTTCTTGTAGAGATTTTATTCACTCTTTTGTGTCGCAATTCTTGCACTACGCCTTAAATATTTATAATCATCACGATCATTCTGTGTAGCAATACGATTATGTTTCCTAATTTGTTCAATTCTGTTTTTCCACGATTTCGTATTATCTGTAGTCGTAATTTGATGATGTAGACCATCTAGACGATCCTGCCATTTTCGTTTAACAGTTTGTTTAATAGAGCTCCAACGTTTTGTAGCTTCTTGAACATTAGTTGTATCATTCCAATGCACAATAGTAGGTTCATCTTGTATAACGATAACATCTGGTTCAGTTTTAATTTGTTCGATAATGAGTATATCATCATCATTATCATTATTAATATCAATAACGATTGGTTCTTGTTTAATCATATTACCCTAGGTTAGATATTTTAACCAATAGTTGTATAGAATGAATATAATTGGCTTAATTTATGTTGGCATCATTATAAGTGTGTTATTTTGTATGTATTTCTGCACGTAGATGTTTAATACTGTTTTTATATGTATTTCTGCACGTAATTGTTAATACTGTTTTATATATATATATATATATATAGGAATATTATGAAATAAAATATCATAATCTATATTTTGTTTGTTATTGAACGTTATAATGGAATATAACGACAAAAAAGTTATATTTCGACATCCAAGCAATATATATGTTGCGGGTCCTAGCGGTAGCGGTAAAACGTTTACAGTTGGTAAAATAGTCAAATATAGAAAAGAAATATTTGACAAACCCCGTATATTGGTGTTATAAAGAATGGCAATATCAATACGATATTGTTAAACAAGACGATATAGACGATCAACAGATAACATTTATTGACGGAATACCCGAAGATGATGATACATATTTCCCAATGTCACCCGATAAACCATATATGATAATATTTGATGATATGATGGGTACAGAATATGAGAATACAATTGTATCATGGTTTACGCGTAAAGGTCATCATAGAGGAGCTACGTGTATATATATATCTCAAAATTTATATCAACAAAGTAAACATTCTAGAAATATAAATTTAAATTCGAAATATATGTTATTATTTAAAAATAGTAGAGATAAAGGTCAAATAAAAGTATTAGAAACACAATCCCAAATAAAACATTTAGTAGAAGCCTATAATAATGCTACCAATACATCATACGGTTATTTATTAGTAGACTTTCATCCGATGACTAATGAAAAATATAGATTAAAAACTGATATATTTCCTCATAAAGATTGTATAGGACCTACAATATATATATAAAATGAATATATATAATTTAATAAAGCTTTTATTGAAGGAACAAAATCCGGATAAACGCGAACAATTATTAACAACTAGTAATAATCGTTTAATGAAATGGTTTATAGCTATAGCTAAAAGTATATTAGATGATGAAATATCGATGCCTAAACAAACGCTAAAATTTATGAAAAAACATGAAAATACTATAAAAGCTATAGGAGATCAAAATACTTCTATGGCTGATAGAAAAAAATTAATACTTACTAAAGGAGGTAGCGGATTTTTAGGAGGCGTAATGTTACGTACATTTATTAATTGGAAAATTAATAAAAAAGTATCCGTTAGTAAACCTAAAAAGCTTAAAAAGTATCCGTTAGTAAACCTAAAAAGCCTAAAAAAGTAACCGTTAAAAAACCTAAAATGAAAAAATCTAATAATTCGATAATAGCTGATGTTGTGTCATCATCATCATCATCATCATCACCGATTAAATCTATGATATTACAAACTATGACACCTATAGCATCACCATCATCATCATCATCATTATTAAGTATTAATATGCCTCAAGGATTTAGCCCCGATAATTACGATATTACTTCATGGTCACCGTTAAAGGAAACTAATAAAGTTGTTAAATTACCTTCTATGAATACTTTTTTACAACGTATAACACCTACAAAAACGTACGTATCACCGACGTTAACTAATTTGAATAATATATACGATGATGATACAATAACATCAACGATTAATAAGTTAACGGTACCCACAACGTTGTCAACACCACCGTTACTAGTTAATTTAAATGATAGCGTTTTATCGCAATATTTATAAATTAACCATTTTTTAAAAAATACCCTGAATTATTTAGCTAATAAATACGATATGTAATTAATAATATACTTCATTTAACGTATTGATATCATGGCAGGTAAACGTAGTAAATGTAGTAGAAGACGTTCTCGTAAACAACACGGCGGTAATATTAAACGCCGTAGTCATCGTCGTCGTCGTCGTCGTCGTCGTCGTCGTCGTAGAAATCAACGAGGCGGTTTAATACCATTGCCATTGATGACTTTAGGCGCTGGTCTATTAGCTCCTATTATAGCCGATGGTGTTAACGATATAGTAAAACGTTTCGGTATATAATATCATTATTATATTATTAGTTATCATGAAAGTACCGTTAATAATACGTTACGGTAAAATGTTATTAGGTTTACGTAATAAACCCGATACATTTAAACGTAATATTATTAAAAGTTGTAATAAATGCCTAATAGATTGTATATGCGAATGTTGTCATAATGTATTAAAGGGTAATGTTAATATGAATAAGAGTCATAAGTCATCATTAAATCATTGGAGTAGGGATATACGTTTATTAGCCAATAAAAAAATAAGCACAAAACGTAAACGTAAAATATTAAACCCTAAATTAATAAATATGTTAATTGATAGTATAAAAAATAAAGTAAAACATACAATATGATGAAAAAAATGGTCGTAGTTTCCGCGTCCGATGTAGATGAATTAAGACGATTACGTTTATATCAAAATGCTAAATTACCGCCTAAACCAGAAATAGTACAAACTATAAATATACAAAAAAATATCGATGATTTAATGAATGATCCTAATATAAATAATACCGATAAAATGTATCGTTATGCAGAATATATGTTAAAATATAATAATTTTAAAGATCAAGTTATTACCGATGCAACAACTACAGTTACACCACCTACAGATATACCCGCCAAACCACCTACGTATGTACCCGATATAATAAAACCTATACCTACGGATAATGTACTTACAAATATACCTAAAAGTATGTAGGTAATTTATTAGAACAAATAAAAAATAATACAAATATTACATGGGATAATATAGGTGTTGTAAGTATAAATGGTAAAATTATAGATAATAGTAATATAACGGATATTATGAACGATGCGGCTAGAGAAAGAAAAACTAAAACAAATGCTATAGGATGGTTAGATGTTGCCGAAGAATTAATAAATAAAAATCAAAAAATAAATGTTGGTAATAAACGCTGGAGTAGTTACGTAAATAAGAATAAAAGAGGTAGTGATAAAATAAATACACCATCTAAGAATAAACAGTCATCGAAAAAACATAAAAAACTAAAAGCGATTATATCGATGATAATGATGATGATTACTACGAATATAACGATATTATAACACCTATAAAAAAATCTAAAAGAGATAAACAACGATGGTCAAATTGGAAATAATACATAAAATATTAAAAAATATTTATTACGATATTAAAAATCCTGCATCCTTTTCAGGTATAGGTAAATTATATAAAGCTGGAAAAATATTATTTAAAAAATTAACTTTAAAAGATGTTAAAACGTGGTTATCTGAACAAAAAACCTATACATTACATAAGCATATTGTAAGAAATTTTAAACGTAGAAAAACTATAGTCGCCGGTATAGATATACAATGGCAAGCTGATTTAGCTGATATGCAAACATTTAGTAAATATAATAATGGTTATCGTTATTTATTATGCGTTATTGATGTATTCTCTAAAATGGCTTGGGTAAAACCTATAAAAAATAAATTATCTACAACATTAATTAAAACGTTTAATAATATATTAAATGAATCTCATAGAATACCTAAAAGTTTACAAACGGATAAAGGTAGCGAATTTATTAATAAACCATTTCAAAAGTTTTTAAAAAATAAACATATTCATTTTTTTTACAACAGAAAACCCTGAAATTAAAGCTAGTGTTATTGAACGTTTTCTACGAACCCTTAAAGGTAAAATGTGGAAATATTTTACGTATAATAATACTAAAAAATATATAGATGTATTACAATATCTTATAAATAATTATAATCGATCAAAGCATAGTTCTACGGTTTATAAACCTACAGATGCTAATATCGGTAATGAACATATAATATCGAATAATATTAATAATAATGAAATATCTAAAGATAATAAAACTATTAAAATAGGCGATCATGTTAGAATTAATAAAACTAAAAAACATTTTACTAAAGGTTATTTACCAAATTGGACATTAGAATTATTTATTGTATATAAAGTTATTAATGGTTCTCCGATAACATTTAAGGTTCATGATTTGAACGGTGAGGAAATAAAAGGTTCATTTTATAGAAATGAATTACAATTAATTAAAAATAAAGGCGATTATGATATAGAGAAAATATTAAAACGTAGAGTTATTATTTAAAAAGGTCGTAAAATTAAAGAAATATTTGTAAAGTGGAAAAGTTACGATAAGTCGTTTAACTCATGGATAAAAATAAAAATATGGAAGATAGTATATCTATAGATAATAATCTTAATAAATCTACAACAGGTTCATTAGTTAATAAATATAAAGATATATCGGGTCTATATAGATACACGGCTCAGATGTTACTCATCTATTGCGTATTTGCAGCTTCGGTATGGGGACTTACGTACGGCGATACAAATAATAAAGACGTTTGGCTAGTTCTTTTAAGTACAATAACGGGTATAGGCTTACCTTCGCATAAAATATCGAAACGAAGATAATGGAAGATTTCTATATAACCCTTATGAGCGATAGTTCTTTAAATATATATCCTAATAATACGGTAGCTGAATTTAGATGTAAATTAGCTAAACCTATAACCTTAAATAAAAAAGAAGAATGGAGCGTAGCTCTAACCGAAATCACCTATCCGGGAGCTATATTAATTGTTATAGAAGGGGAACAACATTTTGACCTTACATTACCCGATGATATAGAAGTTTTAGAACCAGGTCCTTATAGAGGTAATATACCTCTAGGTTTTTATGATACACCTTTACAATTTATGCAAATGATAAATGCTTGTATAAAAGATATATTAGATAGTGTAATTAAAATAAGTATAACGGCTGTAATAGATAGAATACTTGAAACGGATAATGTACTTCAAATATTACTTACATTTCGTAGTAGTAATAGTGTATGCGAATTACATACAATACCCTTAAACGTTAATATAGGATTAACTTTTCATCCTAATATATGTAGAAAATTAGGTTTTTTAAATGCTACTACAAATTATATTTTACGGCCTATAGATATAGAACCATCTCCTTTTAAAGAACCCGTTAATCTATTAATTAATGATAGTTCTATATACGTTTACATAGATATTATAGAACCTGTAATGATATCTGATGGTGAAGAACAATTATTACGTGTTTTACCTTTTAAAGTTAAAACTAACGTTAATCATTATAGTACTAATGAATTTCAACATGATCAATATATAAAAATAAATAGTAACCGTATTAGATGAAATATATGTTAATATAAAAAACGTTTTAGGTAATAATATTCATTTCAATGATGGTAAGTGTATATTAACGTTACATTTTATAAGAGACGCTATATTTAGTAATTTCGTATAATGGAACGTTCAGAAAATTTCTATATTACATTAGATAGTCAACGTATTAAATTTAAATCTCAACAAGATAATAATAATGCTGATTTTAAAGTCTCTATACCTAACGGTATAACTCTAAGTAATGATAACAAATGGGAAGTAGGTTTAGTCGATGGTATTATACCTAATAAAGTATTTAACATTACAGATTCAAACAATACATTTTTTTAGCTATTAGAAATGCTCAATACCCCAAAAAACGAATTGAACGAGGCTATAAAATGAATTATAATTATAGATATAACATATTTTGGCATTATAAATACTATACAGATGTTAATCATGAATATGGATATGATAGACATTCTGAGAGTCAATTTGCTAAAAAAAAGGTGTAAAATACGTTATTATGGGGCCTAAGGACGATAATACTCCTAATAAATATTACGATAATGATTGCACATTATTACCATTTAAAATACCTAATGGAGTTTATAACGATTATAAAATCTTAACAAGTATTATGGAAGATAGCTGGAATAAAATGTTTGGTACTTTATGGGCATCTATGTCCTATAATCTTTGGGAAGCATCGATTAACGATTGGGGTACTGGTATATATTTATCTTGGAAATATAACCATAATCCTTATTATATGTATTATAAGAAAAATCATTATCTTTAATATCAAATACTCCAGAAAATATAGGTCTCTTAGTACCTACATTATTAGGTAATATGTTAGGTATCGATTCAAGTCAAGAAGTTATTAACTTAATTAATATACATAATAATAAGAATAAAAATTATTATTATGTATTCCCTAAAATGGATTGTTTTGTTCACGAACCATAGTTATATTTAGGCCTTACAAACCTATACGTATATACAAATATCGTCGATTTTAGTATAGTAGGATCTGGACAATCGCAATTACTAAGACAATTTACGTATAATCAAGCTCCTAATGTAACTACACATAAAAGTATACAATTTAAACATATACATTATTTACCTATTACAGATAAGCGTATAAACGATATATATATATTTATACGTAATGAATTAGGCGAAACTATTCATTTAACGGGTGATGTTTGTATAGTTAGGTTAGAATTTCGTAGAAGACCATTATGAATATACCTGTCGTGTTAGGCAACGTGGTTATGGTTTAGGTGGAACATTAAAAACTGTTGGTAGTAATCTTATACCTTATTTAGTCGATAATATGGCTAGTACTTTACTAATTGAAGTTACAGGCGGTATACATGATGTAATACAAAAACCTAAAACATATAAACATATTGCTAAAAAAAGGGGTAAAAATGTACTTAAACACGTTACATCTAAATTATTAACCGATTTGAAAGAAGATAAATTAATGACTGCTCTAACCTGTAATAAAAGTATAAAGGGTACTAATACTATTAATAAAGGCCAGTCTGGTTCAGGACATAGAAAACGTTGTAACAATAATTATTTTAAAAGTAATAAAAAAAGACGTTTAGATTATTTCGATTAGTTTTTTTACATATAATCATGATTACTGGTTCTAGTTTATGCAATAAAGGGGAATTGGACCTCTATAGTTTACCTCCGACACTTACAACAATGGATATAGCTTTTATTAATGAGCATCAACCATTAGTTAATCCTTCAGGTAATACAGCGCCTATTGAATTTATAATTCCTAGGCAAACTGAAAAATGGACAGATCTTATGGATCTAGAATTAAACCTTGAAATTAAAATGGTTAAACGCGATAATAGTACTATAGATGCTGATAGTAATATATCAATTATAGAAAATCCATTACATTCATTATTTAATCATGTTGATATATATATTAACGGTAAATTAATATCTGGTAATGATAAATATCCGTATAGAGCTTTCATTGAAATTTTATGCGGTTCTAGCGAAACCGAACAAAATATGTTAGAAGATACACAATTATGGGGAAAACCGGGAAAAGGTGAATTACGTACATTTACAACTTTTGGGGCTGAAGATGCTACTGTTAATGGAGCTAAAAAACGTAATATAAAATTAACTGGTGATAAAGTAGTAGAATTACAAGGTAAAATACATACAGACAATCTAAGTATCTACCTAATATGTGCGAATTAAAAATACGATTAGTTAGATCTTCACCAGCATTTTATATGCTAGGTAATGATGGTAATGATGGTAAAATAGAAATTATTAAAGCTGTTATGAAAGTACGAACAGTATCTTTAGATCCTAATGTATGGGTATCTTTAAATAATGCTCTTAGGTCTACACCTATGAAAATACCTCTTAAACGTGTTGAAATTAACGTATTTACGGTTATGGATGGTTTAGTATCTAAAATAGAATCAAATCTAATACACGGTCAAATACCAAAAAGAATTATTATAGGTCAAGTTAAAAACTCTGTAATGAATGGTTCAAATACTGAATCACCATTTTCATTCGAACATTTTAATATAACTAAATTAAAAGTTGCCATTAATGGTACTAGTATTGACGCTAATCCATTACATATGGATTTTTCTAATGATAATGCTAAAGTATGTCAAAGTTATAAATCTTTTTGGAAAGCTCTTGGTATAGAACATAATAAAGATCTTTATGTATTTCCAATATCTGTATATAAACGAAAACATACTTTATGGGCTGTTGATTTTACACCCGATTTAGGCTGTGAGGAAGGTCATCTTCATCCTATTAAAAATGGTAATATAGAATTTGATATGGAATGGAGTGAAGCTTTAGTTGACCCTATAATGTTATTGTTTATTCAGAATATGACGATATGCTCATGATCGATGGTCTACGTAATGTTATTATGTCTTAAAAAATATGGATACATTTACGCTACAATATATTTTAGATACAATTTTTCCATCTTTAAACGGCATTGTATGCGCTAGAGATGAACTATTATTTGTAAATAAACGACGTAATTGCTATATAGTTAATACAGATCCAATTTCTAAACCCGGACAACATTGGGTTTTAATTTATCGTACACATACTAATAAATGTTTTTATTTTGATTCATATGGAGTATATAATCGTATTGAAATTGATATTTATAATTTCTTAAACATAAATTGTTTAAAATTATTTAGAAATAAAAATCGTTTTCAATCTGATTCTACACAATTATGCGGTGTTTATTGTTTATACGTTTTATATAATCTTATAAAACATAAACAAACATTTTCGCATATAGTACTCAATACTTTTAGTGTTACAAATTATTTAGAAAATGATATTTTATTAACTAAGTGGTTTCAAAATTTTTCTCAAGAACACTTGAAATTACATCATAATGTCAAAAGTGAAGTTTGTCAAACTTGTAACTCAAGATTGTAGGCATTTCTTATTGTATATAATAAGATGTTAAACAGCTCGACAACATTAGACCTTATTTGTCTAATACTTATTTGATGCTTATTAAGAATAAGAATTTTAATATTTTTTCACTATTGGACTTTTTACTATTTATTAATCTGGATTATGCGTTTTTGCGAATTTTGGGGTGAGGAATGTTCTATATGTCTTCAAGAAAATAACGATTATTATTTTATTAATGAATGCGCTTGTAAACACATTATATGCTTAGATTGTATATATAAAATTAATAAATGTCCTTTTTGTAGGCAACAATTTTCTTTTGCACCTTTACATATACCTACTTTATATCAAAACTTAAATAATCGTACTTATCAACAATATTGGGGTATGATAACTACAGAAACTTATATTAATAGAACTGCTCAACAATATTGGGATATGACAGACACTGAAATTGAAAGGGTCGCTGTGACTAACAACTATTATTAGTCCAGTATTTTTGGTTACAATTATTTTTACAGTTACATCTATTAAATATTTTTTTTAAATTATGAGTTATTTCGAATTATGGGGTCGAAGAATGTTCTATATGTTTACGAACAAATACGGATTTTTATTTCTTAAATGAATGTCAATGTAAGTCTCTGATATGTTTATATTGCGTCTCAAATTTATCTAAATGTCCTTATTGTAGACACGAATTAAGATAAACATTATTTTACAGATTTTTTAAATAATTTATTAATTAGACTTATTACCGTTTTTTCAAATACTGAGGAATTTTGGACTTTAACTGATGAAGCTTTAGAAAATTGGATTTCAGATACTAGTAATGTACTTATTGTAGACACGAATTAAGTATAGATAAACATTATTTTACTCTTATATATATTAACTTTTTAAAATTGTTATGAATTATAAAAACACTTGAAGATACTGACTTAGTGTATATAAGAAGACGAACATCGATTCACTCTTTACTACATTTTTTGTACTGCGCTGTAACAATATTATCATCATGACTACTACTAACGATACAACTACTAGCGGTAAAGCTATATTAACTTTTACAACAACAACTGCTATAGATATTCCTAGTAAGCGTTCTATCGAAGAATTAATTATAGACATTGATGCTGCAATTAAATATCGTATAGATGACGATATTAAATGGAAAACTTGTGATACAGCTAAATTTCTTGATTCACAATATTTAAATCTTGTATTTATGGATGAACATAATAACGTTATATCTACACAGAATATTCCTGGACGTATTCTTGTTAAAAATCAAACGAATTCTGTTGGAACTTCTACAACAGATTTAAATGAACCAATACTAACGGGTAATATGATTAAACAAGAACCAATCGTTATTGATATTAATAATGATAATGATGATGATATACTCATTATCGAACAAATTAAAACTGAACCAGATGTTATCGTTATACAAGATGAACCTACTATTGTGCATTAGAATGATACAACTAATGTTCAAGAAGCTACAAAACGTTGGAGCTCTATTAAACAAACTGTTAAACGAAAATGGCAGGATCGTCTAGATGGTCTACATCATCAAATTACGACTACAGATAATACGAAATCGTGGAAAAACAGAATTGAACAAATTAGGAAACATAATCGTATTGCTACACAGAATGATCGTGATGATTATAAATATTTAAGGCGTAGTGCAAGAATTGCTACACAAAAGAGTGAATAAAATCTCTACAAGAACTGACGATACATTTATACACTAAGATACATTATGATGAATTGATTGAAGTGATTATTTATATGTACTTTTTTATTATAATTGTATAACCATGTTAGATTATATTAACTGAACATTTATATGTACATTGCTTGTATAACCATGCTAGATTATTATTCTTCGTTAGACTATAGCTTCATGAAAATAAAATCATTATGTAAACATTTATATTCTCACTTTTTATTTACTAATATACTAAAAAATAATTTAGTACGTTTGGTTTCAAACCCACGATGATATTACGACATTAACGTCTTAAGGTTAACGCTTAACCTACTTTGGTCAACGTACATCATATGTCGATTTCCCATACCTTAACCCCCTACGAGAAGATATAATTGACTGAGAAGATTACTGAGAAGATTTTAGTTCGCTGAGAAGATGACTGACGATTTAATTGTGCCTGGAGAAGATTTACTGAACGAAAATTATTTAGTTTATATATTTTAAGACTGAAATAAATCTCTGGATTATATCCATCGATATTATTTAATTATCGATTTTATTTTCACCTATTGGTTATTTGGGCATGATGGTACACTGTTTTACTTTTTATAATCAACCAAAATTTATACATTATCGGAATTCATTATTGGCATGATGGTACATTTCTATTTTTTGTATTCCCCCCCCCCCCCCTATACTACTTTTACCGCATATGTTTGGATTAAAGTATAAACTTTATTTAGTTTATGTATTGCGAAACAAGCTTCAACATTACATTAACCATTCCGTTGCATAAACGCGTATGTGTGCTCATTCGTGTGGGAGGAAACCGGATAAAACCCACATGTCTGATATAGCGACAACCCTACCATCTCGCTTAATTTCTGGAGGATCGAACCCGAGTTGTATTGACGATAATAGAGGATAGTAACGCTTTCTCTATTCGTATACTAGTTGCATTAAAATTATTCTTTTCATAGAACGGTAACATTAATTATATTGAATTGAATCCCGTATCAGTGTTTCTGGAGAGGGTGTTGTGCGTTAATGTATTAATAATAATAGTCCGCCTCCGTGGTCGAGTGGTTAAAGTCGCTGACTTGTATACCAATGTAACCTATCATCACTGATGGTCACTGGATGTCGTGATAGCGCAGTGGATGCGCGTTCGCTTCAGGTGCGAAAGGTCCGGAGTTCGAGCCCCGCTGGAGACGTTACGATTGTGCCCTTAGGTAAGGCATTTAAATTCCACTGTGCCTCTTCTCTCTCCTTCATGACGATGGATTCCATCAGGAATGAGGTCTCGATAGTGATTAATATAAGTTGAAAGAACTTGTTTCGCAATCGAGCTAAAATAAATGTGTATAAACTGGTTCGAGCCCCGCTCAGGTCGTGTCTCATTTATATGAACAAGTTGGCAGTTTCTTACGGAGGTTGGTGCACCCAAGTACTGGTTAACCGCTGGAGTCTGCCCAGGAAAGGTGTTGTTAAGTAAACTGCCCGTCGGCGATATAGCCCAAGATGGTGCTGATGCAGGCGTAAAACCCGACATATAACATAATATTAATAATAATACTCATAATAATAAAGACTTTATATTTACTATGGAGCTAACATAACACATGGCTAATACAAATTAGGCCCTCAACATATAGCTATACAATGATATATAACACATATTAAGCTAAGAAACACTACATAAGGATACGATCAACGTACACCGATTATCACTTTATTATTATTATTTAATAATACATTGTAATAATAATAAATAGTTTATCTAACGACACACTTATTTAGAGTATACTATTAAATGTATCGTTCCTGAAACCCCCGGCAATATACTATACAGTCAATCTGTATAACCCCCGGCAATACACAATCTGTATATATTATATCTTTATATCAGTTTCAGCTATGTACAGCACATGCATTTCACATTATATTTTAGCACATACATTTGCACATAGCCATTCTACAAATGAGAGTTATAAGAGACAATAGTATATACAATACAGACGGATATGTAGTCCAGTGGTAACACGATGGACTGGTATTCCAATGATCGCAGTTTAGATCCCCCGTCTGGCCCTAATAATCAGATGGGACTTTAAACCGAGGTCCCGTGTCGGCGTTGTACACCGTGCACGTAAAAGAACCAGCGGAGACTCTGGAATGGGTCTCTGTCTGTATCATTGCACTATTCTCCAAAGATCTAAACTGACTAATCTCTTCAGGAGGCGTCGTTCACATGGGCAACCGATAGCGACGATAAATAAACGTAAAACACACAAAATACATGAACATGTTTTACCGTTTTACCGTTTTTAAGATTCGGAAAAATAGTACTATCGCGAAAATTAGAATATGTTTGAAGAAACCACAACAACCTCGGATCAGTTAGTTTATACAAATTTAATCTAAGCTCGATTGCGAAACAAGTTCTTACAACTTACATTAATCACTCTCGAGACCTCATTCTTGATGGAATCCATCGCCACGAGAGAGAGAGAAGAGGCAATGTGGAATTTAAATGCCTTGCCTAAGGGCACAATCGTAACGGCTCCAGCGAGGCTCGAACTCCAGATCTTTCGCACCTGAAGTGAACACGCTACCACTGCGCTATCACAACCTCTGATCAGTTCATGGATGGATGGATTAGCAACTGTATTACAGAGCACCTCACATTAAAACAACACGCCTCTAATGATGACCTCCTTGTGAATCTCCCATCAAGCCCATTGCAATTGCATTTTCAACTGCAAATAGTGACACCTTGTCCATAAAACACCACGTTTTGTAAATCCCATGTGTGGTCCTTAATACTCCTACATAGACAGCTTTAGAACTATATTGGCAAAATGCCTACCATTAAAATAAATTGTCTGTTCTACCACAACTATTTCGTAAAATCTAATTTTAGGGAAGTCATGTAAGGATGTCCTTCTGATCTCTGTAGTAAATACTGCTTACGTTCATATAGTTACAGTTCAATGAGGAAGGTGTATGTGATCACGTTAGACACGATAAAGACTCAATAACGCATACGCTATCGATCAACGTATTAATTCAATTAGTTGTTCCAAGGTGAAGCAAACAATGTTACGTTCTTTAGTAGAAAGTGGAAAGTGACAGCTCAACTCTCGAGGTAGATAACACATTTGCTTTAATAATACATATTTACATCGCTATTGCATTTTCTTCAATGAACGTATGTGCATTTACATCATATATATTTGTATATATGTATTTGACGATGTACCATGTACAAGTCTTAATACAATTTATGTTCTGTTCTGTGCACTGATTGTATACATGTTCGCATGCGGTTTCCCAACTAATGATATGCAGCTGACATGAGCACTCGAAGTTACGGGCATGCGCATTCGCAGTGGTAGGCAGCGTTCGTCGCGAGAAAAGGCGTGTTTTACAGTTTAAGATGTTCCACGTATGATCTATTTACCTGTTCTGGCACACGGTAAGTTGCAAATTTGGACTAAAAGTATTTTAATTGCAAAATGTGTTATATTTTCTTTGTATCTTTTAAACTTTATTTATTTTATAACTTATATTAATAACTCTTTGTATCATTGATAAGAATACTTATTTTTTAATGTAAGTAATGAACCGCGAGTTAATAGTTTCCATTGGGGTATGAACTGCATTGGGCGTGCTTAAAGTTAGGTGGATCGTGAATGCTTCAGACATGGTTTATTTGTTAAATGTGTCCAGCTAATGAGTCATTTATTTGTGAGTGTTGTTTGCGCCCCGTGAATATGTCATTCATTTGTTCTAAAGTGTTAATTTAGCCCCGTGAATGAGTAATTTATTGTTGAGTGTTAATTGCACCCCGTGAATGAATCATTCGTCATGGCTATGTGAGACAGTTAATTGCAACCCGTGTGCATCTTACGGGTATGTACATACTGTAGCTGAACAATGAAAATTAGCCACCACCCATTACATAGCCATGCATCCATGGCCACCCATTCCGTTTGACAAGACACAATATTCAATTTATTTCCAACTTGAACAGAACAAACATACACAAACGCCCATACATAGCACACGTGAGACACCACATCCCATGCCTATATTTAGCATAATCATGTACACACCCAAACACCCTGTCTAACGCCTAAGTCCCTGTACGAGTCATATAATGTTACAATATCTAAGACAAAAACACACTAACTGTTTGCTAATCCACTTTATAAACACTGCTTTAAAAACAATGGTATTAAAATACTGAATTTGATTTAATATGATTTAATGATACCATCAGCGTGCATAAATCGGGTCATATCTCACCAAACAAACAAATACAATGTAGTCCTACACATAAATAACATTGCTGCTGCGCATTCTTTTCAATATTCCGAAATAAATTATATTTTCAAATTCATTACAAGACAGCGTGTGTGTTTTACATTATTTATCGTCGCTACCGGTTACCCATATGAACAACGCCTCCTAAAGAGATTAGTCATTTTAGATTGTTGGAGGATAGTGCAATGATACAGATAAAGACCCATTTCCAGAGTGCCCTCTAGTTCTGTTACGTGCACGGTGCAAAGCACCGACAGGAGACCTCGGTTGAAAGTCCCATATGAAAGAATGCTCATTTTATTAGAGTCAGACGGGGGATCGAAACTGCGTTCCATGGATTACAAATCCAGCGTGTTAACAACTAAACAACAAATCCGTCTGTATTGTCATGGAGAGAATGCTCTAGGATATATATATAGAGATGTATATGACAATGTATACGCTAACTAACAGCTCAAACTGTAGATAAACGCCCGTATGGTACCAGTATGTGTTATTGCAATCATCGGGGCAACAGTCATACGTCATCTTCTAACATCAATATAACCTAACTAATATAGGTCATGCGGGCGCCTCATCAGCACTTTAGTCAAGCATTTATATTAATTTTGAAGTATCAAAGATCCCCCGTCTGACTCTAATATAATTAACAGTCTTTCAGATGGGACGTTACACCGAGGTCTCGTGTCGGTGCTTTGCACCGTGCACGTAAAAGAACCAGAGGAGACCCTGGAATGGGTCTGTCTGTATCATTACACTATCCTCCAAATATCTAAATGACTAATCTATTCACGAGGCGTCGCTCATATGGGCAACCGGTAGCGAAGATAAATAAACGTAAAACACACACTTTATGCCTCGGTCATGCATTTTCCGAGAATTTTATACATAAGTTATTGAGACCTCGGGTTCAATTATCTGGATGTAGGGACCAAACACACTGTGATCCAAATATTGAGGTTTCTAAGAATTCATAAATGGAACATATTAAATAAATAAGCTTCCAAGTCGTCACAATAGAATCTTAGACGTGCTTACTAGTCATCCAGGACTTATCGAAAGCTACACTATATGCCCCCCTATAGGTCTTAGTGCTCACGATATCCGTTCCCTTGATACACAAATAACACCAGTATGTAACAAAACAGCTCTTAGAACTGTGCATTACTTCAGGAAAGCTGATTGGAATGACACCAGGGAAGATTTATATACTTTTCGTGACGGTTATGTGAAGGAAATCCTTATTCTAAATCAGTAGAGACCACTTGGAATGACTTTAAAAATGCTTTTTGTGTACAACTATGACGAATTTATTCCAAAACAGACATTGAAAGGAAACCCGCATCTACTTTGGAGGAATATAAAGATAAAACCAATTATATGTTATGTTATATTTCGGGTTTTACGCCTGCATCAGCACCATTTTGGGCTATATCGCCGGCGGGGAAAACCAATTATAAGGAATAAAAACAGACTTCATAGCTAAAATGTCTAGTACTTATACTCAAAAAGAACGTGATCACTTCCTAACCTACAGTTCCAGTCTGTCGAGTTTTCACTTTTTAATTTCTGGTTGATAGTATCAGAAACTCAATACGGCGTAATTAATGGTCACGATGTTAAAATATATTTATTTGACTGACCAGGCAAAATATATTGACCCATGTTCACAGGCTAGGCCGACACTATCACAGCGGAGATATATGATTGACCTGATTTGCATGTACACATTGTTACATAACTTATTAGTGGCAGTTCCACAGATAACTTCAAATGTATTCGAAAGAATGTGTAAGTAGCAATGCATTTATACGTGAAAAAATACATTGTATTTGCTTTTTGCGATGCAATGTCGCTTTAACCTAAACAGTAATCGTCCGCGAGAAGAGCGAGTATTGATACACATTTAGTTTACACGTGTAACTTATCAGTTAAATTGGATGACACTATCTTGTATATCTCACTATTGCTTGGGGTTACCGTGTTATTCAGGATACACTAGTTGTATTACGCATGGATGTTTAAATTATTTTGCTATGTCAACAAACCGCGTATACGACGTTTATTTATTAGTTGAAATACTCAGTATGTGAGGCAAATATTTGGGGGGAAATTATACAATATAATATGAAAATATTTCTGTAGAAATTTCTGTTTTCACCGATGTGGTGTCGCTTTAAACATAGTTTATTTCAAACAATACAACATATACATATTCAGTTACATGAATGAAAAACAGATTAGAACAGATTGCTATAGCTTATAGCTGTATTCGCCTATAACACGATACCTATTGCAGTTACGATATACAGTGTGATAATGTTTATACTATTAATGTCAATTTGAAAAACAATGGTAGGTAAACGTTTTACAATCAGGTTGAAATTGAGATTAAGGAATTACATTTTAATTTTCTTTTACAATGATTGCGAAGAAAGTTTTAACAGCTTATATTAATCGCTCTCGTTGGCCCCGATGAAAGCGTAAATGTGGTCATTCATGTTGGAGGAAACCGGAGTACCCGGAGAAAACCCACCTGTCCGATCTGGCGATCATCCTACCATCTCATATATTTCCCGTTCTGAGGATCGAACTCGGGTTGCATTGATGAGAAGCGAGCATGCTAACCACTGCGCTAATCGGACAGCCAAATTGAGATTGACACAGACGAAAGGAGAATTGATAAGACAGGGAAATGACAGATTGCTGTTTAGGAATCAGCTGCCTGCATCAATGGTTCTCGTGCCAATTTTCCGGGACTCATGTACGGAGTTTGGGACCTATTGTATAGTGTAAATACAAGTTTGGATTTTAGACTATCACAAACGCAAACATATGCGGTCACCATTTACGGGGCGTCCGACATCACACACGCACACACCTTTAACCCACCCTTGACTTAGATGTCTGCATATCTGATTGAATCGAGTATATCACCAAGACGAAGTCGAAGTGAAATTGTTGTTCAGATGCCAGAGTAAATTATTACGGCAATTGTAATAGTTAATGGCTACACAGAGTTCACTAATAGAACATACATTGAAATTAAACTGAGCCACATAAAAAGCACATCTTGCCATTTTAGGAAATAGAAGACGAATTTGAATTGCGCAACTCATAAACTGTATTCGTGAAATTATTGTCCCTGTCCCTATTTCGTGAAACTATTGTACCTTCCCCTTTATTCGTGAAATTATTGTACCGTCCCCTTTATTCGTGAAACTATTGTACCGTCCCCTTTATTTGTGAAACTATTGTACCGTCCCCTTTATTCGTGAAACTATTGTACCGTCCCCTTTATTCGTGAAACTATTGTACGTTCCCCTTTATTCGTGATACTATTTTCCCTGCCTCACTATTCGTGAAACTATTGTCACTGTCCCTTTATTCATGAAACTATTGTCCCTTTATTCGAGAAACTATTATACCGTCCCCTTTATTCGTGAAACTATAATACCGTCCCATTTATTCGTGAAACTATTGCGCATGCCCACTGTATGGTGAATAAAGCATGTGCTGCACGTGATTAGAGTTGGACCCAGAATATATTTAACCGTTTAATGTGATACAGATTAAACTTACTAAACGAAGTAAGGCATTGCAGACATTGCTAGTATTCTAGTTAGCTATACACATGCTAAACGAAGTAAGGCATTGCATACATTACTAGTATTCTAATCAGTTATACACATACTAAACGAAGTAAGGGCATTGCATACATTACTAGTATTCTAATCAGTTATACACATACTAAACGAAGTAAGGGCATTGCAGACATTGCTAGTATTCTAGTTAGCTATACACATACTAAACGAAGTAAGGGCATTGCATACATTGCTAGTATTCTAGTCAGCTATACACATACTACACGAAGTAAGGGCATTGCAGACATTGCTAGTATTCTAGTTAGCTATACACATACTAAACGAAGTAAGGGCATTGCAGACATTGCTAGTATTCTAGTTAGCTATACACATACTAAACGAAGTAAGGGCATTGCATACATTGCTTGTATTCTAGTCAGCTATACACATACTACACGAAGTAAGGGCATTGCAGACATTGCTAGTATTCTAGTTAGCTATACACATACTAAACGAAGTAAGGGCATTGCAGACATTGCTAGTATTCTAGTTAGCTATACACATACTAAACGAAGTAAGGGCATTGCATACATTGCTTGTATTCTAGTCAGCTATACACATACTACACGAAGTAAGGGCATTGCAGACATTGCTAGTATTCTAGTTAGCTATACACATACTAAACGAAGTAAGGGCATTGCATACATTGCTTGTATTCTAGTCAGCTATACACATACTACACGAAGTAAGGGCATTGCAGACATTGCTAGTATTCTAGTTAGCTATACACAATTCGGAAATTATATTTTATATTGCAGATATGCCAAAGAATAAATTTAGAATAATTTGGGAATAAAAATAAAAGTCATGCAATACTCGCGCATAATCAATATACGCAGACGGGTTTCGTCATCAATATATGGTAATGGCTTCCGCTTGGAAAGCATTCAAATAACAATACTGTAATGAAATGGGCAATTGTAAGCAGTCGGAACAAAACAAAGCTTTATGACATGTGTCCCCGTTGTTGTTGTTGTTGTATTTTGATGATGATGATGACGAGACGATGATGATGATGATTATGATGATGTTGTTGTGTTTGGAGTTTGTGGAGACTGGCACATCATAAGGCAATGTAGGTTAAGGCGTCACCTTTCACATCTTCAATATTTTCTTCGAATGTGACCATTTTTTATTAAACCAGCTGTGTACTGAATGTCTAAATTTGGTGAATTTCGATTTCAAATTATAGTTGTTACGCTGAAGATTAATGTAGTAGGGTGCATTGTGATTCCGGCGGTTATTAGCGATAAAAGAACCTGGGTGTCCCTCGAGTATTATTCCAGGTACAGGTGGAAAACAAGGATTGAACAACCGACCTTCCGCAAAAGCCAGCTGGATAATATTCTCAACTGAAGTAATTCGACATCACCAGTGGGACTCGAATCAGCTGATTCAGGTGCACCTGAGGCAATTACTATTTGAAGTACACGACAGTATTACCCGCTCGGCTACGGAGGTCTTTGATATGTGTGCAATTACTATTATTTTGTGAAGTACACGACAGTATTACCCGCTCGGCTACGGAGGTCTTTGATATGTGTGCAATTACTATTATTTTGTGAAGTACACGACAGTATTACCCGCTCGGCTACGGAGGTCTTTGAAATGTGTGCAATTACTATTATTTTGTGAAGTACACGACAGTATTACCCGCTAGGCTACGGAGGTCTTTGATATGTGTGCAATTACTATTATTTTGTGAAGTACACGACAGTATTACCCGCTCGGCTACGGAGGTCTTTGAAATGTGTGCAATTACTATTATTTTGTGAAGTACACGACAGTATTACCCGCTCGGCTATGGAGGTCTTTGATATGTGTGCAATTACTATTATTTTGTGAAGTACACGACAGTATTACCCGCTCGGCTACGGAGGTCTTTGATATGTGTGCAATTACTATTTGAAGTACACGACAGTATTACCCGCTCGGCTACAGAGGTCTTTGATATGTGTGCAATTACTATTATTTGTGAAGTACACGACAGTATTACCCGCTAGGCTACGGAGGTCTTTGATATGTGTGCAATTACTATTATTTTGTGAAGTACACGACAGTATTACCCGCTCGGCTACGGAGGTCTTTGAAATGTGTGCAATTACTATTATTTTGTGAAGTACACGACAGTATTACCCGCTCGGCTACGGAGGTCTTTGATATGTGTGCAATTACTATTATTTTGTGAAGTACACGACAGTATTACCCGCTCGGCTACGGAGGTCTTTGATATGTGTGCAATTACTATTTGAAGTACACGACAGTATTACCCGCTCGGCTACGGAGGTCTTTGATATGTGTGCAATTACTATTATTTTGTGAAGTACACGACAGTATTACCCGCTCGGCTACGGAGGTCTTTGATATGTGTGCAATTACTATTATTTTGTGAAGTACACGTATTACCCGCTAGGCACGGAGGTCTTTGATATGTGTGCAATTACTATTATTTTGTGAAGTACACGACAGTATTACCCGCTAGGCTACGGAGGTCTTTGATATGTGTGCAATATTATTTTGTGAAGTACACGACAGTATTACCCGCTCGGCTACGGAGGTCTTTGATATGTGTGCAATTACTATTATTTTGTGAAGTACACGACAGTATTACCCGCTCGGCTACGGAGGTCTTTGATATGTGTGCAATTACTATTATTTTGTGACGTACACAACATTAACCACTCGCCTACGGAGGTCTTTGAAATGTGTTCCCTTCTGTTGACGCCACATTTATACAATTTCCCTTGAGATTTGTAATTGAGAAAACATGTCATTTTGTGAATTGTCAAAGATAATGTTTCGAGACACGAAGAGAATCACTCGCCTTAAAGGGGATTTCAATAATGGTATCTTAAGGACATACAAGATGTCCTGATTAAGCAAGTATCTTTATGAGATATATTGTGGAATGTTCGTGTACCTACTTTTGGCAGATTGTCCTTAAAACACATTTTAAGGCGAGTTTTCGGTGCTTCATCGTGATATTTTGCGTTTGGGTTTTAAAGTCCCATTATTTGCTTTGGTTAGTTGGAAACTCGTAACGAGTATGGCGGTTCGTTTCATTGGTCTCATCTGTTTTAGTGTTATTTTTTATATCAGACACATGCTATCAACAAGACGGATCTGTAGTCCAGTGGTTAACACGTTGTACTGGTAATCCAGGGATAGCAGGTTCGATCCCCCGTCTGACCCTAATAAAATTAACAGGTGGGACTTTAAACCGAGATATCGCGTCGGTGCTTTACACGTAAAAGAACCAGATGAGACTCTGGAATGGGTCTCTGTCTGTATCATTGCACTATCCTCCAAAAATCTAAAATAAAAAAATCTCTTCAAGAGGCGTCGCTCATATGGGCAGTGGAAGTCGTGATAGCGCAGTGGATGCACGTTCGCTTCAGGTGCGAAAGGTCCGGAGTTCGAGCCCCGCTGGAGCTGTTACGATTGTGCCCTTAGGCAAGGCATTTAAAATCCACGTTGCATCTTCTCTCTCCCTCGTGGTGGTGGATTCCATCAGGAATGAGGTCTCGAGAGTGATTAATATAAGTTGCAAGAACTTGTTTCGCAATCGAGCTAAAATAAATTTGTATAAACTAATATGGGCAACCGGTAGCGACGATAAATATAGGTAAAACGCGCATTGTACCCGTTACGATTGTGCCCTTATGCAAGGGCACTTAAATTCCACATTATTCTCTCCCCATGGCGACGGATTTCACCAAAGAATATATTATATCTTTATTTCTGTCTCATCATTGTACAGTACATACATTTCAATTCATATTATACCACATACATTGCACCTTGCCTTTCTTCAAATGAGAATTATAAGAGACAATAGCATATTACAATACTTGCTATCTACACTCATGACACAAAACATATTTATAATATTGTTTTTTAGGTTCGGACAGGGAAATAGCACTATAGCGCACATTTACAATGTTTTTTAGGTTCGGACAGGGAAATAGCACTATCGCGCACATTTACACTGTTTTTTAGGTTCGGACAGGGAAATAGCACTATCGCGCATATTTACACTGTTTTTTAGGTTCGGACAGTGAAATAGCACTATAGCGCACATTTACAATGTTTTATAGGTTCGGACAGGGAAATAGCACTATCGCGCACATTTACACTGTTTTTTAGGTTCGGACAGGGAAATAGCACTATAGCGCACATTTACAATGTTTTTTAGGTTCGGACAGGGAAATAGCACTATAGCGCACATTTACAATGTTTTTTAGGTTCGGACAGGGAAATAGCACTATCGCGCACATTTACACTGTTTTTTAGGTTCGGACAGGGAAATAGCACTATCGCGCATATTTACACTGTTTTTTAGGTTCGGACAGTGAAATAGCACTATAGCGCACATTTACAATGTTTTATAGGTTCGGACAGGGAAATAGCACTATCGCGCACATTTACACTGTTTTTTAGGTTCGGACAGGGAAATAGCACTATAGCGCACATTTACAATGTTTTTTAGGTTCGGACAGGGAAATAGCACTATAGCGCACATTTACAATGTTTTTTAGGTTCGGACAGGGAAATAGCACTATCGCGCACATTTACACTGTTTTTTAGGTTCGGACAGGGAAATAGCACTATCGCGCATATTTACACTGTTTTTTAGGTTCGGACAGTGAAATAGCACTATAGCGCACATTTACAATGTTTTATAGGTTCGGACAGGGAAATAGCACTATCGCGCACATTTACACTGTTTTTTAGGTTCGGACAGGGAAATAGCACTATAGCGCACATTTACAATGTTTTTTAGAATATGTTTTAAGAAATCAGAAGAAGCTCTGATCAGATCAGGGATGGATTAGCAGCGTTTAAATAGTTATTACTAAATAAATACTAACACTAAAATACTGTTGAAGTCAGGAGATCGATTTATATAATATTGTAAAAACAATTCACAATAGGCCTATAATGAATCTGTATAAAGTAATAACATGTCACTGTCTCCCAAGAAAGCTATTGATATATCACGGGATTCGACTTGGATCGTGCGTTGTAATATCACTTTTAAGTAGGATTGAAGAGAATTCTATAAGACTTAATCCTACAATTCGTATCCTTTATTTTGTATTATTGTCATTTATTGCTGTAAATAATTAACAATTAAAACAAGTTTAACCCATTCTCTGCTGAGTATATAAAAAAATCACATTTCCAAACAACATAGATCCAGTCAAGTGTTTTAGCTCCACTATCTGAATAGCAGACAGCATATAACGTTCTGTGCCGTCTGCTCGAGCTCTAAGCTGTTTGTTAATGTGATCAATCTGCAACTATAACATGCAAAGGGTTGAGTACGATTGAGGAGAATTCTCTCAGACCTAATTTTTCATTCTTATCCTTCATTTTCTGTTAAAGCGACACTACATCAGTGAAAACGCATGTGTTTGCAGAATGTAATGTCCTATTATATGGTGTAATTTTATCCAAATATTTGCTTCAAAAACTTAGTATTTCAACCAAAACAATCGTCGTATACGCGGTTTGTTGACCTAACAAAATAATGTACATATGGTCGATATTCATGCACGATACAACGTATGTATCCTGACTAACACGATGTATGGTACAGATTTACCGTTATATCTCACATCTGTACCTATGCATATTTATATGTAAACTACTCTTAGTGAAATATCTAAACGACATACAGTATCACGTGATTAGCATTGACTCCAATGAAAACAAATGTCAATTCAGGATCGTGGATATAATGAAATCCTACTTTGACTTTTGAATGTTTGTAGACCACAACACACTGTTAATTGATTCAATGTTAGTGTTCGAATGTATTCGGAAGAAGTTGTAGTGGCAATGCATTTATACGTGCAAAAATGAATTGTATTTGCTTTTGGCGATGTATGGTCGCTTTAATAGCATGTGTTGCTGTACATAATTGACAAATAAGGTATATTTCCTTGAAAAGGTCATAGATTAATAACTACAGGTCTTGGGAACTAGACAGTTGGTTATGCAGACTAGTATATTTTTTTGAAAAGGCCATAAGGTTAACAACTACATTATATAAAATCTTGTAAAATGCATTATGTACATATTTTCAGCTATTGGGAGGGAGGGCCACATTAATGTTGTTTGAAGTTGTGGCCCAACCGACTTGCTAAGTATCTACATGTATTTCTCATATGATTGTGATTGTAACATACATGTAGATAGAGAAATATAATACTATAAATAAAACAATCACCGGAATATAAG
The DNA here is from genome assembly GCA_014843695.1 of Archivesica marissinica. Classification (NCBI taxonomy): domain Eukaryota; kingdom Metazoa; phylum Mollusca; class Bivalvia; order Venerida; family Vesicomyidae; genus Archivesica; species Archivesica marissinica. Next base: position 4,306,072 of record CM026401.1, on the reverse strand, counting down.
GGTATGTACCGGTCTAACTAAGGGGTATGTACCGGTCTAACTAAGGGGTATGTACCGGTCTAACTAAGGGGTATGTACCGGTCTAACTAAGGGGTATGTACCGGTCTAACTAAGGGGTATGTACCGGTCTAACTAAGGGGTATGTACCGGTCTAACTAAGGGGTATGTACCGGTCTAACTAAGGGGTATGTACCGGTCTAACTAAGGGGTATGTACCGGTCTAACTAAGGGGTATGTACCGGTCTAACTAAGGGGTATGTACCGGTCTAACTAAGGGGTATGTACCGGTCTAACTAAGGGGTATGTACCGGTCTAACTAAGGGGTATGTACCGGTCTAACTAAGGGGTATGTACCGGTCTAACTAAGGGGTATGTACCGGTCTAACTAAGGGGTATGTACCGGTCTAACTAAGGGGTATGTACCGGTCTAACTAAGGGGTATGTACCGGTCTAACTAAGGGGTATGTACCGGTCTAACTAAGGGGTATGTACCGGTCTAACTAAGGGGTATGTACCGGTCTAACTAAGGGGTATGTACCGGTCTAACTAAGGGGTATGTACCGGTCTAACTAAGGGGTATGTACCGGTCTAACTAAGGGGTATGTACCGGTCTAACTAAGGGGTATGTACCGGTCTAACTAAGGGGTATGTACCGGTCTAACTAAGGGGTATGTACCGGTCTAACTAAGGGGTATGTACCGGTCTAACTAAGGGGTATGTACCGGTCTAACTAAGGGGTATGTACCGGTCTAACTAAGGGGTATGTACCGGTCTAACTAAGGGGTATGTACCGGTCTAACTAAGGGGTATGTACCGGTCTAACTAAGGGGTATGTACCGGTCTAACTAAGGGGTATGTACCGGTCTAACTAAGGGGTATGTACCGGTCTAACTAAGGGGTATGTACCGGTCTAACTAAGGGGTATGTACCGGTCTAACTAAGGGGTATGTACCGGTCTAACTAAGGGGTATGTACCGGAACTAAGGGGTATGTACCGGTCTAACTAAGGGGTTGTACCGGTCTACTAAGGGGTATGTACCGGTCTAACTAAGGGGTATGTACCGGTCTAACTAAGGGGTATGTACCGGTCTAACTAAGGGGTATACCGGTCTAACTAAGGGGTATGTACCGGTCTAACTAGGGGTATGTACCGGTCTAACTAAGGGGTATGTACCGGTCTAACTAAGGGGTATGTACCGGTCTAACTAAGGGGTATGTACCGGTCTAACTAAGGGGTATGTACCGGTCTAACTACGGGGTATGTACCGGTCTAACTAAGGGGTATGTACCGGTCTAACTAAGGGGTATGTACCGGTCTAACTAAGGGGTATGTACCGGTCTAACTAAGGGGTATGTACCGGTCTAACTAAGGGGTATGTACCGGTCTAACTAAGGGGTATGTACCGGTCTAACTAAGGGGTATGTACCGGTCTAACTA
>CM026401.1:4201617-4303634 GCA_014843695.1 Archivesica marissinica | reverse complement strand
GGGTATGTACCGGTCTAACTAAGGGGTATGTACCGGTCTAACTACGGGGTATGTACCGGTCTAACTAAGGGGTATGTACCGGTCTAACTAAGGGGTGTGTACCGGTCTAACTAAGGGGTATGTACCGGTCTAAATAAGGGGTATGTACCGGTCTAACTAAGGGGTATGTACCGGTCTAACTAAGGGGTATGTACCGGTCTAACTAAGGGGTATGTACCGGTCTAACTAAGGGGTATGTACCGGTCTAACTAAGGGGTATGTACCGGTCTAACTAAGGGGTAGGTACCGGTCTAACTAAGGGGTATGTACCGGTCTAACTACGGGGTATGTACCGGTCTAACTAAGGGGTATGTACCGTTCTAACTAAGGGGTATGTACCGGTCTAACTAAGGGGTATGTACCGGTCTAACTAAGGGGTATGTATCGGTCTAACTAAGGGGTATGTATCGGTCTAACTAAGGGGTATGTACCGGTCTAACTACGGGGTATGTACCGGTCTAACTAAGGGGTATGTACCGGTCTAACTAAGGGGTATGTACCGGTCTAACTAAGGGGTATGTACCGGTCTAACTAAGGGGTATGTACCGGTCTAACTAAGGGGTATGTACCGGTCTAACTAAGGGGTATGTACCGGTCTAACTAAGGGGTATGTATCGGTCTAACTAAGGGGTATGTACCGGTCTAACTAAGGGGTATGTACCGGTCTAACTACGGGGTATGTACCGGTCTAACTAAGGGGTATGTACCGGTCTAACTAGGGGTATGTACCGGTCTAACTAAGGGGTATGTACCGGTCTAACTAAGGGGTATGTACCGGTCTAACTAAGGGGTATGTACCGGTCTAACTAAGGGGTATGTACCGGTCTAACTAAGGGGTATGTACCGGTCTAACTAAGGGGTATGTACCGGTCTAACTAAGGGGTATGTACCGGTCTAACTAAGGGGTATGTACCGGTCTAACTAAGGGGTATGTACCGGTCTAACTAAGGGGTATGTACCGGTCTAACTAAGGGGTATGTACCGGTCTAACTAAGGGGTATGTACCGGTCTAACTAAGGGGTATGTACCGGTCTAACTAAGGGGTATGTACCGGTCTAACTAAGGGGTATGTACCGGTCTAACTAAGGGGTATGTACCGGTCTAACTAAGGGGTATGTACCGGTCTAACTAAGGGGTATGTACCGGTCTAACTAAGGGGTATGTACCGGTCTAACTAAGGGGTATGTACCGGTCTAACTAAGGGGTATGTACCGGTCTAACTAAGGGGTATGTACCGGTCTAACTAAGGGGTATGTACCGGTCTAACTAAGGGGTATGTACCGGTCTAACTAAGGGGTATGTACCGGTCTCACTAAGGGGTATGTACCGGTCTAACTAAGGGCTATGTACCGGTCTAACTAAGGGGTATGTACCGGTTTAACTAAGGGGTATGTACCAGTCTAACTAAGGGGTATGTACCGGTCTAACTATTGGTAACAAACAGATAATTTTATACTGACACCAAATAGAAACTGTGCACTTGTCATAGAGGTAACATTTATATCCTTTTAGTTTAAACAATATGTTATTCAATAATGGTACATCACATACGGATAGCATAGTTAGGATTGGGGGGGAAAAGGTTACATAGTAACTTATTCGAATCCTTTTAGAAACAAATATAGGCAAATTTGTCATCAAAATGTGCGAAATATTGGGTAAATTAGTGTATTGTGTGAAGGATTATTTTCTTCACTCATGCAACTAAAATGCATAATTCTAAACTTTGTAGCGAACAAGTAAAGCTCGATATAAAAGTGCACAGTTTTCTATGGTGTCAGTATATTAATGGACAGCTGTATATATCCGGTACAAATTGCATTTAAGCTGCCTTTATTCTTTTTGTATAAGTTTATTTATCGTCGACCCCTTGCTTAATCGGGACAACGCCTCCAGAAGTATACAAGGCACACACTTAATGTGTTTGCATGCCCGATGCATGACACCTCGGTTTATTGTCCCATCTCCAAGACAAAATGAAACTGTGCACTTGCCTTAGAAGTAAAATTTATATTCTTTTAGAACAAATTATAGGCACATGTATCAAAATGTGCGAAATATTGGGTATATTATTGCACTGTTTGAAGTATTATTATTTTCTTCACTCATGATAGTAAAATCCATGATTATAAAATGTGTAACGAAAATGGAACGCTCAATATAAAAGTGCATAGTTTTCTATGGAATAAGTATATATTTCTAGTTGTCTCGTTAACATTTTCGCGTTACAAACATGCATAGTTTACAATAGAAGTCAATGAGTGTGAACACTTCGCTAAACTCCCTGACGACTATCCATGACGACTATGCGTGACGGCACGTCCTGGTCGATTTCCCCCAAAATATGTTTGTTTCATATACCTTTTGTTTCTTATACCTTCAGGAAAGTTTTTACATTGCCCTGGGTCTACAATGGCTGAACACCGTACTGATACTGACGCTGAACACGGCGGTTATAATAACGATTGTACGCTACAAAAAGAAGTCCCGGCTCTACTTTTTGCTGATGAATATGGCAATAGCAGGTGAGTTGTTGTTGTTGATGTTAGTGATTCTCTAAGACATTCTGTTTTATATGTGTTCGATTGCGAAACCCATTTGTACAGCATTAGTTTAATAGCATCAGTCATGGCGAAAGCTAGCACGCAACGGGTTAAATACAATGCATAACAACCAACAGTTATTGTAGGTGTTTGATAATCCGTACATCTGTGTGGTATTAAGTCTAGAATACATAATGCACGCATAGCTATCCAAATGCATAACATACAAACATATGCATATGGGCAATTCCAGTGGGACCTTATACATGTATATTCGATATAATTATTTGCATATTTGTTATAATTATATGTATATATGTTATATACTAGTATGTATATTCGATATATTTGTTATATATGTATATTTGTTAATGGTCCGTGGTCCAGTGGTAGAGCGTCGGATTTGGAATCGAACGGTCCCGGTTTCGATACTCGGTCAGGCCACGTATGTAGTGTCATTGAGCAAGGCACCTCACACACATTGCTTAGTACTGGTTAATCGCTTAGGTCGGCTAAGCCCAGGAACACATGTCTAAGTCCCCGCGAGGGGTTTGACATTAAAGGAACATACATACATAATATGCGATAGAAATAACATCAACATCATCACAACCAAGAACAACACGTATTTGCAATATCGGCATATGCATACATTTGGCGAACGATAAACGAAGTTCAACATACATACTATAATTATACAATGGAGTGTTCAGTCAGGTTTGGGCTTGGCCCTGGAGTGCAATTCTTGGGAAACCGGACAGTGGATTGAGCAAACTAGCACAATTCTTTGTAAATTAACAGACTAACTATATTAAATCTTGTAAAATGCATTATGTACATGTTTTCAACATTAACTACGTCACTTACATGCTGTTGTTCTCAATTTATTTTATGGGGAGGGCCACTTACATGCTGTTGTTAGAACTTGTGGCCAAACCCATTTGCTAAATTTCTATTTGTACAATGATTGTGATTGCTATATACATGTATATAGAGCAATACAATGTTATCAAATCAAATATACAATGGAGTAGAATTACATGCATAATTATATTAAATATTATATAACTACAGTCAACCCAGTCTTAAGCAGCCAGCCAAGGGAGTCAGGAAAAGTGGCTGATTAGCACATATGGCTGCTTAATAAAGGTCAAATGTATAGCTAAACAACATATTGGGAATCTGGGAACTGGCTGCTTAATGCAGGTTGGCTGCTTAATGGAGGTGACTACTAACACAGGTTTGACTGTATACAAATTGAATTATAATAGACGACATGCGTTTATAATTGTGGGGTGGTAACCTCGCGCCAACAACTTAGCTCATACTTAGAGCGACTCTCTAATTAGTGTTGGCGGAGGAATGCCCCGGGAGCAGTAGGTCAAACACGGATGGGCGCCCTAGTGGAACCACCAACCTACCACAATCCAACTGGATAGCTTACTCACAATGACTAGCTGGATGATTCGAAGATACAACGGTTTCATTGCAAGTGATTTAAAATCAATGACCGTAACCACTCAAGCAACGGAAGCCTTACAGAAGGCATGTACGAAAACATAATATAAAAGAACATTGCAACTCATTCAGCCTCAATAACACGATGGACTGGTCATCCAGGGATCGCAGGCTCGATCCCCCGTCTGACCCTAATATAATTAACTATAATTAACATTTGGGACTTTAAACTGAGATCTCATGTCGGTGCTTTACAACGTGAACGTAAAAGAACCAGAGAAGACTCTGTAATAGGTCTATGTCTGTATCATTGCACTATCCTCCGAAAATTTAAAATGACTAATCTTCAGGAGGCGTCGCTCATATGGGCAACCGGTAGCGACGATAAATGAACGTAAAATACTTTATATCTAGAGCGGATGCATAGAATGTGCTGAACACTTAGATATTCTAAAGAGCGGATGCATAGAATGTGCTGTACACTTAGATATTCTAAAGAGCGGATGCATAGAATGTGCTGTACACTTAGATATTCTAAAGAGCGGATGCATAGAATGTGTTGTACACTTAGATATTCTAAAGAGCGGAAGCATAGAATGTGCTGTACACCGAGATATTCTAAAGAGCGGATGCATAGAATGTGCTGTACACTTAGATATTCTAAAGAGCGGATGCATAGAATGTGTTGTACACTTAGATATTATAAAGAGCGGATGCATAGAATGTGTTGTACACTTAGATATTCTAAAGAGCGGATGCATAGAATGTGCTGTACACTTAGATATTCTAAAGAGCGGATGCATAGAATGTGCTGTACACTTAGATATTCTAAAGAGCGGATGCATAGAATGTGCTGTACACTTAGATATTCTAAAGAGCGGATGCATAGAATGTGCTGTACACTTAGATATTCTAAAGAGCGGATGCATAGAATGTGCTGTACACTTAGATATTCTAAAGAGCGGATGATTAGAATGTGCTGTACACTTAGATATTCTAAAGAGCGGATGATTAGAATGTGTTGTACACTTAGATATTCTAAAGAGCGGATGCATAGAATGTGCTGTACACTTAGATATTCTAAAGAGCGGATGCATAGAATGTGCTGTACACTTAGATATTCTAAAGAGCGGATGCATAGAATGTGCTGTACACTTAGATATTCTAAAGAGCGGATGCATAGAATGTGCTGTACACTTAGATATTCTAAAGAGCGGATGCATAGAATGTGCTGTACACTTATATATTCTAAAGAGCGGATGCATAGAATGTGCTGTACACCGAGATATTCTAAAGAGCGGATGCATAGAATGTGCTGTACACCGAGATATTCTAAAGAGCGGATGATTAGAATGTGCTGTACACTGAGATATTCTAAAGAGCGGATGATTAGAATGTGTTGTTCTCTGAGATATTCTAAAGAGCGGGTGATTAGAATGTGTTGCACACTGAGATATTCTAAAGAGCGGATGATTAGAATGTGTTGCGCACTGAGATATTCTAAAGAGCGGATGATTATAATGTGTTGTTCACTGAGATATTCTAAAGAGCGGATGATTAGAATGTGTTGTACACAGCGATATTCTAAAGATCGGATGATTACAATGTGTTGTTCACTGAGATATTCTAAAAAGCGGAAGATTAGAATGTGTTTGCACATAGCGATATTCTAAAGAGCGGATGATTAGAATGTGTGGTACACAGCGATATTCTAAAGAGCGGATGATTAGAATGTGTCGTTCTCTGAGATATTCTAAAGAGCAGATGATTAGAATGTGTCGTTCTCTAAGATATTCTAAAGAGCGGATGATTAGAATGTGTTGTTCACTGAGATATTCTAAAGAGCGGATGATTATAATGTGTTGTACACTGAGATATTCTAAAGAGCGAATGATTAGAATGTGTTGCACACAGCGATATTCTAAAGAGCGGATGATTAGAATGTGTTGTTCTCTGAGATATATTAAAGAGCGGATGATTATAATTCGGGATTACTGTATTATACCTCCGGTTTTCAATGATCTGACTGTTCTGTGTGTAGATCTGCTAGGGAATGAACTGGTAGATCTATTGTGTATATACATACGCATTAGGAGAAACATTACTCATTCACAGATGTGAAAGCACTTTAATGCTTCAAACGAAAGCACGTGGGTAAGTAGATCTACACGATAATTTGAAATCCATAGTAGGCTACCGTCTGTGGTAACTGCATAACGTTCGTGTAATGGTCCTTCGTGTATCTCTATGCGTTTAATGGTCCTTAGTGTATCTCTATGCGTTTAATGGTCCTTAGTGTATCTCTATGCGTTTAATGGTCCTTAGTGTATCTCTATGCGTTTAATGGTCCTTAGTGTATCTCTATGCGTTTAATGGTCCATATGCGTTTAATGGTCCTTAGTGTATATATATGCGTTTAATGGTCCTTAGTGTATCTCTATGCGTTTAATGGTCCTTAGTGTATCTCTATGCGTTTAATGGTCCTTAGTGTATCTCTATGCGTTTAATGGTCCTTAGTGTATCTCTATGCGTTTAATGGTCCTTAGTGTATTTCTATGCGTTTAATGGTCCTTAGTGTATCTCTATGCGTTTAATGGTCCTTAGTGTATCTCTATGCGTTTAATGGTCCTTAGTGTATCTCTATGCGTTTAATGGTCCTTAGTGTATCTCTATGCGTTTTCTTTTCCTCAGTTGGACATATAATACTATAATGCATATGCACATTTATCCTAGTGTTAACTTTAGTAAACCACCATTTATCCTAGTGTTAACTTTAGTAAACCACCATTTATCCTAGCGTTAACTTTAGTAAACCACCATTTATCCTAGTGTTAACTTTAGTAAACCACCATTTATCCTAGTGTTAACTTTAGTAAACCACAATTTATCCTAGTGTTAACTTTAGTAAACCACCATTTAACCTAGTGTTATCTTTAGTAACCCACCATTTATCCTAGTGTTAACTTTAGTAAACCACCATTTATCCTAGTGTTAACTTTAGTAAACCACCATTTATCCTAGTGTTAACATTAGTAAACCACCATTTATCCTAGTGTTAACTTTAGTAACCCACCATTTATCCTAGTGTTAACTTTAGTAAACCACCATTTATCCTAGTGATAACTTTAGTAACCCACCATTTATCCTAGTGTTAACTTTAGTAAACCACCATTTATCCTAGTGTTAACTTTAGTAAACCACCATTTATCCTAGTGTTAACTTTAATAAACCACCATTTATCCTAGTGTTAACTTTAGTAAACCACCATTTATCCTAGTGTTAACTTTAGTAAACCACCATTTATCCTAGTGTTAACTTTAGTAAACCACCATTTATCCTAGTGTTAACTTTAGTAAACCACCATTTATCCTAGTGTTAACTTTAGTAAACCACCATTTACAGGTTATTTATCCTAGTGTTAACTTTAGTAAACCACCATTTATCCTAGTGTTAACTTTAGTAAACCACCATTTATCCTAGTGTTAACTTTAGTAAACCACCATTTATCCTAGTGTTAACTTTAGTAAATCACCATTTATCCTAGTGTTAACTTTAGTAAACCACCATTTATCCTAGTGTTAACTTTAGTAAACCACCATTTATCCTAGTGTTAACTTTAGTAAACCACCATTTATCCTAGTGTTAACTTTAGTAAACCACCATTTACAGAGTTATTTATCATAGTGTTAACTTTAGTAAACCACCATTTATCCTAGTGTTAACTTTAGTAAACCACCATTTATCCTAGTGTTAACTTTAGTAAACCACCATTTATCCTAGTGTTAACTTTAGTAAACCACCATTTATCCTAGTGTTAACTTTAGTAAACCACCATTTACCAGTGTTAACTTTAGTAAACCACCATTTATCCTAGTGTTAACTTTAGTAAACCACCATTTATCCTAGTGTTAACTTTAGTAAACCACCATTTATCCTAGTGTTAACTTTAGTAAACCACCATTTATCCTAGTGTTAACTTTAGTAAACCACCATTTATCCTAGTGTTAACTTTAGTAAACCACCATTTATCCTAGTGTTAACTTTAGTAAACCACCATTTATCCTAGTGTTAACTTTAGTAAACCACCATTTATCCTAGTGTTAACTTTAGTAAACCACCATTTATCCTAGTGTTAACTTTAGTAAACCACCATTTATCCTAGTGTTAACTTTAGTAAACCACCATTTATCCTAGTGTTAACTTTAGTAAACCACCATTTATCCTAGTGTTAACTTTAGTAAACCACCATTTACAGAGATTTTGTTTCAAAAATAGCGATAAAGGAAGGTAATATGCAAATTGTATTTTCCAAATGCAGGTTCCTGTGTAGGCTATTTTCACAAATGCAGGTTCGTTTGTAGGCTATGTTCCAAATGCAGGTTCGTGTGTAGGCTATTTTCACAAATGCAGGTTCGTTTGTAGGCTATTTTCCAAATGCAGGTTCGTGTGTAGGCTATGTTCCAAATGCAGGTTCGTTTGTAGGCTATGTTCCAAATGCAGGTTCGTTTGTAGGCTATTTTCCAAATGCAGGTTCGTTGTGTAGGCTATTTTCACAAATGCAGGTTCGTGTGTAGGCTATTTTCTAAATGCAGGTTCGTTTGTAGGCTATTTTCCAAATGTTAATCTTTACCGTAATAATGTATTAATCGAAAAATATAAGACAATAATCACAATATCTAATCAATCGTTCCTTACCCTATCTCGGTGTGTAGCCTAGCACTTTCCATGTAAACGTATATAACGCTTTAACACGACTTAACTCTATGTGTGATCATCATCTAGCCTGTCGATTTTTCACCTTTTGACTTATAAATAACGTTACCAAATAACAAAATGACGTTGATATGATCAGAAACTCAATACGGTCTCATTAATAGTTTCAGTGTTAAAATAATTATATTTATTTGACTTTCTGTCCAAGCAAAATATATCGACGCCTGTTCCCAGGCCAGACATCATCCTAATATACGGCTAAATTATGTTCATGTGTGTACAGGCGGATCTGTAATGAAATCTGAACACATATTTCAATCATGTTACGTCAAATTGGAATCGGAAACGAAATAAGATCACTTAAACATATGATTCTTGGATTTGTTCGTCAACGTTATTCTATCAGTAATTGGTTTTAGTATTTACAAAATATATTTCTTAAGTGAAAGTAGATCTGTTAATATCAATATATATCGTATATTTAAACAAGAGTTCTATCTCCTGCATAAATATTACCTAAACTCGGACAAAGTTCAATCTCCTGCATAAATATTACCTAAACTCGGACAAAGTTCTTTCTCCTGCATAAATAATACCTAAGCTCGGACAAAGTTCTACCTAAACTCGGACAAAGTTCTATCTCCTGCATAAATAGTACCTAAACTCGGACAAAGTTCTATCTCCTGCATAAATATTACCTAAACTCCGACAAAGTTCTATCTCCTGCATAAATATTACCTAAACTCCGACAAAGTTCTATCTGCTGCATAAATATTACCTAACCTCGGACAAAGTTCTATCTCCTGCATAAATATTACCTAAACTCGGACAAAGTTATATCTCCTGCATAAATATTACCTAATCTCGGACAAAGTTCTACCTAAACTCGGACAAAGTTCTATCTCCTGCATAAATATTACCTAAACTCGGACAAAGTTCTATCTCCTGCATAAATATTACCTAATCTCGGACAAAGTTCAATCTCCTGCATAAATATTACCTAAACTCGTACAAAGTTATATCTCCTGCATACATATTACCTAAACTCGGACAAAGTTCTATCTCCCAAAATATTACCTAATCTCGGACAAAGCATATCTCCTGCATAAATATTACCTAAACTCGGACAAAGTTATATCTCCTGCATAAATATTACCTAAACTCGGACAAAGTTATATCTCCTGCATAAATATTACCTAATCTCGGACAAAGTTCTACCTAAACTCGGACAAAGTTCTATCTCCTGCATAAATAGTACCTAAACTCGGACAAAGTTCTATCTCCTGCATAAATATTACCTAATCTCGGACAAAGTTCAATCTCCTGCATAAATATTACCTAAACTCGGACAAAGTTATATCTCCTGCATAAATATTACCTAAACTCGGACAAAGTTATATCTCCTGCATAAATATTACCTAAACTCGGACAAAGTTATATCTCCTGCATAAATATTACCTAATCTCGGACAAAGTTCTACCTAAACTCGGACAAAGTTCTATCTCCTGCATAAATAGTACCTAAACTCGGACAAAGTTCTATCTCCTGCATAAATATTACCTAATCTCGGACAAAGTTCAATCTCCTGCATAAATATTACCTAAACTCGGACAAAGTTATATCTCCTGCATAAATATTACCTAAACTCGGACAAAGTTATATCTCCTGCATAAATATTACCTAAACTCGGACATCAATGGCTCTACGATTTTAATGCAACTATATAGATAATTAGCCAGACTACATCCCTATTAAAATATATATTTAGTCTACACCCGCTATGTCGAATTCCGTCGGACCGAATAAAATACTTCGACATAACCGAAGTTTGACCTAACGAAATTCGATATAAACAGATCCAGTTATATGTTAAATGACAGTGTCTGTAACGTGACTTTGATCCATAACCGGATAATTCGACATAACCGACTTTGACATAACGGATGTAGACGGTATTATTATTGTTAATATACACTGTATGTATGGATATATGTAAGTGTGTATATATGTATGGATATGTGTACGTATGTGTGTATATATGTATGGATATGTGTACGTATGTGTGTATATATGCATGGATATGTGTACGTATGTGTGTATATATGTATGTATATGTGTACGTATGTGTGTATATATGTATGGATATATGTATGGATATGTGTACGTATGTGTGTATATATGTACGTATGTGTGTATATATGTATGGATATATGTATGGATATGTGTACGTATGTGTGTATATATGTATGTATATGTGTACGTATGTGTGTATATATGTATGTATATGTGTACGTATGTGTGTATATATGCATGGACATGTGTACGTATGTGTGTATATATGTATGGACATGTGTACGTATCTATGTATATATGTATGGATATGTGTACGTATGTGTGTATATATGTATGGATATGTGTACGTATCTATGTATATATGTATGGATATGTGTACATATGTGTGTATATATGTATGGATATGTGTACGTATGTGTGTATATATACTTATATTATTATATATTATTTGGCAACTACGTATACATTTGTATTTGCAAATGTTAATTGTTATATGGGCATAGATCCCATGGCAATACTTTCATGCGTTTCCTCTTTTGTCATACATTGTTATGTATCATTATTATTTAAAAAAAAGTATATGAAAAAAGTAGGACTTCTCTAGTAAATGAGCTGGTAACCTATATATCTACACTTCATAAATGTTCTATACCAATACCACACTATATTATCCACAAAATGCTTTTTTTATACTTACATATACATTGAGCATTAAATCGTAACAGGAATTTTCATTCATAGTTTGAGAGTAAGCATTGCGTAACCAATTCTGCACTGAATGTTTTAAAGCGACACTACATCAGTGAAAAAGCAAATTTCTACAAAATGTAATTTCCTATTATATGGTATACATTTTTATATATATACATAACAAAATAATGTAAAATAGGTCGACATTAATACTTAATACAACGAGTGTATCCTGAATAACACTATTTATAGTACAGATGTACCGTTATATCTCACATTTGTGCCTATGCATATTTATTTGCAGACTAAACTTAGTCCAACTATCTCTAAACAACAGTGTCACGCGTTTAGTATTGACTCCAATGATAAACAAACGTCAACCCAGGAGCATGGATGAACGTTATATGAAATGCTACTTTCACTTTTGAAAGATTGTAAACCACAACAACACTGTTTATTGATTCAGTGTTAGTGTGCGAATACATTCGGAATAATTTGTAGTGAACAAATGCATTTTAATTGCTTTTTGCAATGTAATATCGCTTTAGAGTGCAAAGCAATTCACTGAATGAGATTGTACATTTAATAATTTAGTAAACAAGGATCTCACGAGTAAGCTGATTACAAAGCTCCGCCCATAAAACACATGGTCACCGTATCGTCCAATGGATTCCCATTCTTGTTTACTCCTTACTGCAAAGAAATAATCATAATATTACAAGGTAATCAGAGTAAACTGATTACAAAGTTCCGCCCATAAAACACATGGTCACCGTATCGTCCAATGGATTCCCATTCTAGTTTACCCCTTACTGCAAAGAGATAATCATAATATTACAAGGTAATCAAACTATATCGAAACAACAGTGCATCGCTTGAGACCTTATTTCTCAAGTTACACATAACCGTAGCTGACATATGTCTGCCTCCTAACCTATCAAATGCATACATCTGTTTTAAAAAGATCACTTTATACGTGTTAAATTATGTTTAGGGTAGTTATGCTAGCGCAGTAGGTAGTCATTATATTATGTTATATATGTTATGTTATATTTCGGGTTTTACGCCTGCATCAGCACCATTTTGGGCTATATCGCCGGCGGGCAGTTTACTTAACAACACCTTTCCTGGGCAGGCTCCAGCGGTTAACCAGTACTTGGGTGCACCAACCTCCATAAGAAACTGCCAACTTTTTCATATAAATGAGACACGGCCTGAGCGGGGCTCGAACCCGTGACCATCAGTGATGATAGGTTACAGTGGTATACAAGTCAGCGACCTTAACCACTCGACCACGGAGGCGGACTGGTAGTCATTAAAGTTGTCAGATTTGTGGTTGCTAGGTGATGCATAACCATAGTGGTGCGGGTTCAAAGCCTGGCTTACATCTATAGAATTTAATGCTAAACGGTGTAAGCAGCTGTAGTGAGTTTTATAAATCTATTTCGATTAAGGTTTGTGCTAATATGTGAGGTATCATGCTGGGCATACAGGTATCAGATGCATGTGTACGACTGAACAGTATTTACATGCAGTTTTCAAATTTAGTCTTTACTGAAATATAAATTGATTTTATTCCGATCACCAGGACATTGTGAAATCTATTCTGCCGGCTTTAATTTCAATTACAACCAACACATTATATTTTCTTTATTATATTGCTTTATGAAAAACAACGAAACTTAATAAACAGTCACAAAATGCAAATAAACAAAATTACATTAAGTATTCTTTTCAGTAAGACAAAGAAAAGATATATCACACTTTTCAATTAAAAGGTATTTAGTTCATATTTGGGACCTATCGTGTGGCAGGGATCTAATAATTAGATCATCATTGGAACAGCGTAAGCTGTAAGGCACGCATTTTCTCGCGATGTGAATGCGCATGCTCATAAGAGCGCGTGCACATGTCAGCTGCATATCATTAGTTTGGAACCCTCATACGAAGCTGTATGCAATCCAGACACATTGAAGGAAATGCAATAGCGATGTAAATATTACTCTATGTATCTTAGTAGATCTGGCAACGGACGTTATTGGTGCTGCGTATAATTCATTACTCTACGAGTCTTTGTAGATCTAACCACATATGTTATTGATGCCTCGAAGAATTCAGTACTCTGTGTATCTTGGTAGATCTAGTCGAAGGCGCCGTTGATGCCTCGAAGAATTCAGTACTCTGTGTATCTTGGTAGATCTAGTCGAAGGCGCCATTGATGCCTCGAAGAATTCAGTACTCTGTGTATCTTGGTAGATCTAGTCGAAGGCGCCATTGATGCCTCGAAGAATTCAGTACTCTGTGTATCTTGGTAGATCTAGTCGAAGGCGCCAATGATGCCTCGAAGAATTCAGTACTCTATGTATATATGTAGATCATTGATGATGCCATGGTGAATTATATGAAGAAGACACTTGTGGTCGAAAACTTATATAAATTATATTATCAGGCATCTCTCTATCTGTTGCAGATCTGGTCACAGGCGTGGTTGATGCCTTGGTGAATTATATGAAGAAGACACTTGTGGTCGAAAACTTATATAAATTATATTATCAGGCATCTCTCTATCTGTTGTAGATCTGGTCACAGGCGTGGTTGATGCCTTGGTGAATTCTATGGAGAGGACTCTGGGAATTGAATACTTAAATTACTATTGGTTTGGGGATGACATTACCTGTAGATTACAACGTACAATCAGCAGTATCTCTCTGTGTGCATCCAACTATATCCTTGCTGCTACCAGCGTTGACAGAGCGATGGTGGTGGCAAAGCCAATGGTGAGCTTCAAACGGGGTGCGTATTATTGTCGTCTGTTGGTCAGAAATCAAGCTAGGGTATTATTATGAACATAATTGGGGCTTGTATTTTTTTGATATTTTATCTCTATTTCAGATATTTCAGAAATAAAAACTACCGAGTAAAGTGTTTATTTATGATCATAAAACTGTCGATTTTCAGAACTAAATGAAGCACCTCAGAACGCCAATACTGCATCAGAATGCACAATGGTTTTCAAAACCCCACCTGTCCGATTTGGCGACCACCGTACCATCTCCCACTTCAGTATTTATAATGATGACACCACTATGCCTCTCTTGAAGACTGGTATATATTTGTTTAAGGAATGACTCGTCGGGTTAATAGTTTCCATCGGAGTATGAACTACATTGCGCGTTGTATAAAATGTGTTAACATTAATCGCGCCCGATGTAGAACGTACCCCGATGTAACTTGTAGTTACATTTAATTATTCCTTTCAATGACAAGATCTTTGACAATACACTGTCGTAGAAAGTTTATTCAAATTGAAAATGTGTTTAACTATAGTGTGCAATTTCAACTACCGCAACGGAACATCTGCAACATAACTAGAATTGAAATAACACAGCTATACCTTTTACTAAGTAGTCCAAGATCCCAGTAGTAACTTATTTACAATACCAAAATGCATGCATATATATCACACAATCCACTTAAAAAGGCATTATACATGTATGTTGCACCTTGAGTAATGAAATTTACAGTTCACGTGACCTGCCAAAACACTGACAGCATGTTTATTTCATGGTTGCAATCAAATTTGACAGATGTACCAAAGCGAAACAACTAACAAACTATTAAACTGATCAATAGTTTGGAGAAGTTGACAGACGGATCTGTAGCTGGACTGGTAATCCAGGGACCGCAGTCTGACCATAATAAAATTAACAGTCTTTCAGATGAGACATTAAACCGAGGTCTCTTGTCGGTGCTGTACACCGTGCACGTAAAAGAACCAGAGTATACTCTGGAATGGGTCTCTGTCTATACCATTGCACTGTCATCTAAAATGACTAATCTCTTCAGGAGGCGTCGCTCATATGGGCAACCAGTAGCGACGATAAATAACGTAACACACACAGAAGTGCAATTTACAGAACGCCATTGTTTACATACGCGTAATTCTGATGGTGGTGTAAACTGTTTGTTTCTTTCTGTTGTTTAACATCACAGTAACAGTTTAGATAACATGGCGACTCCCCGTCTATTATGGGTGCCCCTCCGATCAGTATGTCAAGCACGGGCGGGTACCCAGCGATAATCGACGACCTTCCGTAAGCCAGTTGGATAGCCTGCTCACATGAAACATGTCTACACCACAATGAGATTCGAACCTTCATAGTCGCCTTGAATAGTAATGATTAAGCATTACTGGGATTGCTATAAAATATAATACCATAATTATTTTGTTATATTCTGGCAGGATATACGTTGCAGAAAATATTGATTGCAGCATGCTGGGTACTGGGGGCTGTTGTCAGTAGCCCGATGCTCACACTGCATTCCATAGTCGTGTTTGATCCTCATTATAAGGAGGGCATTCAACAAGTACCACAGTGCGAACTTAATCTAAATCTACAGGGCTGGAAGGTAGGTAGCCGATGTTTATAGCTATATTCCATAGTCGTGTTTGAACCTCATTATAAGGAGGGCATTCAACAAGTACCACAGTGCGAACTTAATCTAAATCTACAGGGCTGGAAGGTAGGTAGCCGATCCGATGATATAGCTATATTCCATTGTCGTGTTTGATCCCAATTGCATGAAGGGCATTCAACAAGTACAGCAGTGCGAACTTAATCTAAATCTGCAGGGCTGGTAGGTAGGTAGCCGATGTGTATAGCTATATTCCATTGTCGTGTTTGATCCTCATTATAAGGAGGGCATTCAACAAGTACCACAGTGTGAACTTAATCTAAATCTGCAGGGCTGGAAGGTAGGTAGCCGATGTTTATAGCTATATTCCATTGTCATGTTTGATCCTCATTATAAGAAGGACAGAGAAGAGAGAAGAGCATAGGTGGATCTAAAGACACAGTGCTCACACCGCGACCATGGCATAACAGTGTGCACATATACATACCTGTAGATATATATGTATATATATATATATATATACAGGTATACAATGAAGCAGTTGATGTTCTTTTCTTTTCTCAGTGAACGAAAACTCCATCTTCCACTGTTTTGATACAGTGAAAGATGGCATGTTCACTGTCACTGCTTGAGATTCGTATTCCTCCGCGGCTGTATCTACTTTTGTATTTTAGCTATTTTCTAATAATCATGAACAGTTAATTATAAAGTAATATATTCTTAGGAATTTGTTGTCTGTAGTTTGTTTTTCATATCACACAGAAACAAACTTAAAAATTATAACGGTACTATTTTTTATTACGGACGTTCACATTAAAAAAGTAGTTATGCGGTTGTGCCATGTAGTGCAATGAGGATCGCGTCAGGGCAGCTAAAATGAATAAAATTTGAAAATAAATATTATATTAGCCAAAATCACTGGAAGAAAAAGAGTTGTGTTTATTAGTGCAAGATATGATTTTGTTTCAACTCGTGTTCAATGAAATGTGTATTTCCACAAGCGGCGTTGTTTTTATTATGTTAATAAACATACATATTTACTATATCTATTTCAGATTCTATTTTATGTGCTGCTGATCTGTTATGCTCTAATTCCGCTTGGGATTATACTCATAAGCTACACTATTCTAATCTACGCCATATATAGAAGAGCAAGAACTCCACCAAATAGTAAGTACATGAGAGATATCTCTAATGTTCTATTACCTCCCTTGGCTGATAAAGTCTGATTTTCACAAAATATTAATATGTCCCTTTGGTTGGAATCCTTTGTTTTTACTGTTGTTCCCTAACCAGATGATGTGGTATGATAAATGTGATTTTATCAAAATCGTGTTAATTAACTGATAACATTGTTTTACAAAGAAGTACACTTGTATATGTATCGACATATAGCCATTTATCCTACCTGCATGCGAAATAACATACAAAAACAGCCTGCCTAATACATTTTGCTTTATTAGTCAGTGCCTAATACAGCTTTCGTGACGGACTATTTTTATGACCCAGATTACGGTTTATAAATAAACAAAGTGTCTGTCGTCACATTGTGTTGTCTGCTGAGTTTGGAAACTGTCCCAAGAAGAAAGTCGTATACAGGCAAACGTTCAGGTTGTTTGGGATAAATTAACAGCACTCGATGAGATCCCTCTGGAAACTATTGTTGTCAGAGAAATGTCATTTATCATTTATCTATAAATAGAAATATCAATGCGCAACATATTACCAAGTGCGTAGCGAGTTTATCATGGCTAGTTTGTTTGTTTTTGTGTCGGGTGCACACTCAGAATGTAGGATAAATAGAATATTAGGTTACTGTCTTATACATTTTAATTTATTAGGCTCGTCTCCGAAAAAATACAAGACTCGGCAGAGAGCCACACCTTGTATTTTTTCTCCGACTCGCCTAATAAATTAAAATTTATAAGATAGTAACATAATATTCTATATTTAATAATCATAAGAAACGATAGTGGAATAAAATTGCTAGCATGTTGTGCAAAGGAAACAACGATAAAAACAGAGGAAAACACTTAATAGGAACTATCTACTTTTAGGGAGTATTCAGTGGAAGTAACAGTGATAGTGCGCTCTCATCAGGTGTGAAAGGCTCGGTGTGTGCACGCCTTCTGCAGCCGTTACGAGTGTGCTCTTGTGCAAGGCACTTAGATTACACGTGCCTCTTCTCTATCGCTCATGACGATGTATTCCATTAGGAATGAGTTCTCGAGAACGATTACATTAATGTGTTAAGAATTTGTTTCGCAAAAAACTATAGAACAATTACAATATCTCCCTCTCCTGGCCCCGAGGTTATAAAACTTTTCTCAGATCTCAAACTCAAGCTCAAATGATCTGATTGGTTGATTCTGAGTGTTACTGTCAGCTGAACCAATCAGACGCTTAAGACTGAGTTTTGAGATTGGAGAATAGTTTTATAATCTCGGGACTATGACTTACTAACTATAACAATATTAGCACCGACGACAGTACCAGTAATTCACATATTGGATCCGTTTGAGGATTATATCTTACTTAAAACACAGATCCTACTAATTACAATTGTTAATTTCGTACATGTACACGTAGGATTTAATATAATACTCCTTTTGACAGCAGTCCAATATTAATAATAATGGACTGCAAGTACAAAGGTATGGCGTCATGATAGTGTTTTAAAGTTGATGTATATACTGGCGACAGCCACTTCCTGGTGGTAGTGACAACTTATTGTTTGGATTATTGTGTTCATTTGTTATTGAATTAATTTAACTCGTCTCATAAAATCGACAACTTGGCTCTAACTGGTTTTTATCGTTTTTAGAAGACGTATTAAATAAATTCAATAAAACAAATGACAACTCATTTAATATCCTAGATATATACTCTCCATGACTTATAACACTATTACAATATTTAATCTCGCTGACATTACACTATGCTTACATTGTTGTTTCAGGTGTACATGGTACGGGCAATATGCTTAGAGAGGTATATGTTCCGGTGTACATGGTATGGGCAATAGGCTTAGAGTGGTATATGTTCAGGTGTACATGGTATGGGCAATAGGTTTAGAGTGTTGTATGTACAGGTGTACATGGTATGGGCAATAGGTTTAGTGTGGTGTATGTACAGGTGTACAGGGTATGGGCAATAGGTTTAGAGTGGTATATGTTCAGGTGTACATGGTATGGGCAATATGTTTAGTGTGGTGTATGTACAGGTGTACGGGGTATGGGCAATAAATTTAGAGTGGTGTATGTACAGGTGTACGGGGTATGGGC
Source organism: Archivesica marissinica (assembly GCA_014843695.1). Lineage (NCBI taxonomy): Eukaryota > Metazoa > Mollusca > Bivalvia > Venerida > Vesicomyidae > Archivesica > Archivesica marissinica. The sequence goes on along the minus strand of CM026401.1, from coordinate 4,284,418 downwards.
AATATGTTTAGAGTGGTATATGTTCAGGTGTACATGGTATGGGCAATAGGTTTAGTGTGGTGTATGTACAGGTGTACGGGGTATGGGCAATAGGCTTAGAGTGGTATATGTTCAGGTGTACATGGTATGGGCAATAGGTTTAGAGTGTTGTATGTACAGGTGTACATGGTATGGGCAATAGGTTTAGTGTGGTGTATGTACAGGTGTACAGGGTATGGGCAATAGGTTTAGAGTGGTATATGTTCAGGTGTACATGGTATGGGCAATAGGTTTAGAGTGTTGTATGTACAGGTGTACATGGTATGGTCAATATGCTTAGAGTGTTGTATGTTCAGGTGTACATGGTATGTGCAATAGGTTTAGAGTGTTGTATGTACAGGTGTACATGGTATGGTCAATATGCTTAGAGTGTTGTATGTTCAGGTGTACGGGGTATGGTCAATATGCTCTGAGTGTAATACTTACATTGTCGTATTCCAGGTGTACGGGGTAAGGACAACCTTAGACTATCCCTGGTTTTCAACAGAGGACTGCCCAGTACCAAGATAAGAAGCATCAAGCTTACATTCGGAATCGTGCTCAGTACTTATTTTTATTTCATTGTTTGTGTTGTGAATTTAAAATATATCTCAATAACAGCTTCTAAATGTCATACGGCGTCTCTCCTGCTGTTATAATAGGAAGCTGCCTCGAGCATTAGTACACGTGCGGACGGGCTCACGTGTAGAACGAGCAGCATTTTATAAGCCTAATTGATAGCTTCCCCACATAAAACAATCTAACACATCCAGTGCGATTTGAACATAGAGCGATGAGTGACAAGTAAGTTGGAGTCAACGAGCCTAACCACTCGGCCACGTAGCCTCCTCTCCACCAGTACACACAGTAACCTGACCGATAATGCTAGACTGGATTCCAGTCCTATATCTGTATCACACAGTAACCTGACCGATAATGTTAGAATGGATTCCAGTCCTATATCTGTATCACACAGTAACCTGACCGATAATGTTAGACCGGATTCCAGTCTTATATCTGTATCACACAGTAACCTGACCGATAATGTTAGACTGGATTCCAGTCCTATATCTGTATCACACAGTAACCTGACCGATAATGTTAGACTGGATTCCAGTCCTATATCTGTATCACACAGTAACCTGACCGATAATGTTAGACTGGATTCCAGTCCTATATCTGTATCACACAGTAACCTGACCGATAATGTTAGACCGGATTCCAGTCTTATATCTGTATCACAGAGTAACCTGACAGATAATGTTAGACCGGATTCCAGTCTTATATCTGTATCACACAGTAACCTGACCGATAATGCTAGACTGGATTCCTGTCTTCTTGTCTGTGTAACACAAATACACAAGTTAGTGCTTATGTCACCGGTTAATCTGACGGTATACCCAGATAAGCGTTTATTCTCTACTATTACTAGACTTAAATATATAAATTTAATCGGCAATAGGTGTATAATAAATATAACTACACATGTATGTCGAAACTAACTTACTCTTTCTCGTCGTATTGGATTTGCTGGAACATAATCTTGTGCTAATATTCATACTCCAAGCAAATGGTAATGCTTATGAAAGGGAGGTAACTATGTTTATACACACACATACTCAACATCCAGTCTGACATATGCTGTGTAATTATATTTTACTATATTTTAGGTTTCGTTGGTGCTTGGACTCCGTTCTTCGTCATGCTGTATCTTAATATATTCCGCAACTATAGCGAGCCTACTGTAATGATATTTGTAACTACATACTACTGGAACTGTTCAGTGAACCCCATCATATTCTTTGTGTTCCATAGACGGCGAGGGTCAAGGTCGCAGTCGAGTTTATATTCCAGTGATACTCGATCGTACAAATTAACGACCAGTGGAAGCTCAAAGAGGAATCCACCTGCAATGACCATTGCAAACGCGAAGAGCATTCCGCTGACAGTGAGAAAAAGTAACCCATAGCAACTTGATTTCTAGAAGAACATGCACACTCCATACTAACTACGGGTTCAACATCGAACATGAGTCACGCATTATTATACCATTTTTCGAAATGATTTGTTTGTTGTGTTTTTTCTGGGGGGGGGGGGGGTGGGTTGTTGGGGATGTTTATTGGGGCGGGGGTAGGGGTTAATGTCGCACCAACAGATTAGGTTAAACGGCAACTCTTCAGCTATTATTTAAATTTAAACTCAAACTATTTTTATTTTACAACTATTGCGAAACAAGTTTCAACAACTTATATTAATCACTCTCGTTGGCGCAGATGAGAGCATACATGTGGTCATTCGTGTGGGATGAAACCGGATTACCCGGAGAAACCCCACATGTCATATCTGGCGAGCAATGTACCATCTCACATACTTCCCGGTCCAAGGATCGAACCTGGGTTGCATTGGTGAGTAGCGAGCACACTAACTACTGCGCTAATTGGACAGCCATTATTGGTGGAGGATGCCACTCAGAACAGTATTTCAGGCACCCATGTAGAACCACTGACAGTAGTGTGTTGTGCTGTGAGGTTGCCGTGAGTGAGCAGGAAGTGTCCTTGAACAAGGTCATCATTTCCAAAAATATATTTCTGGAAATTCTAAAAATAGATTATTCTGGTTTTCCCATTTTAAAATAGATCATTCACATCACTGTTCTGTTTTTAATTGACGTGGGTTTCCTTTTGACCTATGTTGTGTGGTTTACGTTTATTTACCGTGCTACCGGTTGCCCATATGAGTGACGCCTCCTGAAGAGATTAGTCATTTTAGATATTTGGAGGATAGTGCAATGATACAGACAGAGACCCATTCCAGAGTCTCCTCTGGTTCGTTTACGTGCACGGTGTACAGCACCGACACGAGACCTCAGTTTAATTATAACGTCCCATCTGAAAGATTATTAATGTTATTAGGGTCAGACGGGGGATCGAACCTGCGATCCCTGGATTACCAGTCCAGCGTGTTACCACTGGACTACAGATCCGTCTATCTTTGACCTATACACTGTGCATATACTTTTTTATCAATACATGTAATGTATATACAACACTTTTCTCGTATTATTCTGACGGTTCTTAAACGACAAACATTTGTTTTGTAATATTAGCTTTCGGATTGATTTATATATGAACAAAGCTACTATGCTAGAAGCAGTGAGTATTAAATGATTAAAGACATCGTATGCATAACATTTAATATACATGACGTTCTGTTTACTATACTGGCTAAATATAGTTTGACCTCTCTAAGCTAAATATACATATTTATATATAGGACGTTCATTGCGTTGACATACCTGTACACTGATGACTTTATGTATTACTGTTACAAGTCGTATGTTAATATATCTAATATGTAATGCTATTAAAATAACCATTGACATATTTAAATGTTTATATAATCTAGTCTCCAATCATGGTTTTAAACATCCTGTCGATAGTATATGCGGCGTTGTGTTTACCATGCTCAAATAGTCTGACCTAATGAAAAATACACGTATTGTTAGTTATAAAATCCACAGGTCGGTGTATTTCAACCACAGCTGTGAATATAGGAAAAGGGTTTTCGCTCGTGTTTGGTACAATCTCAAGGAAATTGAAATTATTTGAAAACATTCGCTCCCCATAGTTTTCCAGGTTCCTGCTGAAGGAACTGGTCTGTCCATCGACCAGAAACTGGAGTATCAGTACCGCGCTGTTGTCAGGAAAAATAGGAGGGAGAAGAGGAGGTGACCCTCATCATACGTCATCATCAGGGGAACCGTCCATGGGTATACCAAGAACAATAAATCGATGCAGTGCGTAGTGAATTATATCCCCTTATCTCTGTATTAAATGCTTGAAACAGCATATCTTCATAAGTATTAAGGGGAATCATGTGACACTTGATGTATGGATGGAGAGCAATGAGGGGCAATGTAGAGCAAGATGTATGGATGGAGAGCAATGAGGCGCAATGTAGAGCAAGATGTATGGATGGAGAGCAGTGAGGGGCAATGTAGAGCAAGCTGTATGGATGGAGAGCAAAGAGGGGCAATGTAGGGCAAGATGTATGGATGGAGAGCAAAGAGGGGCAATGTAGAGCAAGATGTATGGATGGAGAGCAATGAGGCGCAATGTAGAGCAAGATGTATGGATGGAGAGCAATGAGGGGCAATGTAGAGCAAGATGTATGAATGGAGAGCAATGAGGGGCAATGTAGGGCAAGATGTATGGATGGAGAGCAACGAGGGGCAATGTAGAGCAAGATGTATGGATGGAGAGCAATGAGGAGCAATGTATAGCAATATGTATGGATGGAGAGCAATAAGGCGCAATTTAGAGCAAGATGTATGGATGGAGAGCAATGAGGCGCAATGTAGAGAAATATTTATGGATGGAGAGCAATGAGGCGCAATGTAGAGCAAGATGTATGGATGGAGAGCAATGAGGCGCAATGTAGAGCAGGATGTATGGATGGAGAGCAATTAGGGGCAATGTAGAGCAATATGTATGGATAGAGAGCAACGAGGCGCAATGTAGAGCAAGATGTATGGATGGAGAGCAACGAGGCGCAATGTAGAGCAAGATGTATGGATGGAGAGCAATGAGAGGCAATGTAGAGCAATATGTATGGATGGAGAGCAATGAGGCGCAATGTAGAGCAAGATGTATGGATGGAGAGCAATGAGGGGCAATATAAAGCAAGATGTATGGATGGAGAGCAATGCGGGGCAATGTAGAGCAAGGTGTATGGATGGAGAGCAATGAGGCGCAATGTAGAGCAAGATGTATGGATGGAGAGCAATTAGGCGCAATGTAGAGCAATATGTATGGATGGAGAGCAATGAGGGGCAATGTAGAGCAAGATGTATGGATGGAGAGCAATGAGGCGCAATGTAGAGCAGGATGTATGGATGAAGAGCAATGAGGGGCAATGTAGAGCAAGATGTATGGATGGAGAGCAACGAGGCGCAATGTAGAGCAAGATGTATGGAAGGAGAGCAATGATGCACAATGTAGAGCAAGATGTATGGATGGAGAGCAATGAGGGGCAATGTAGAGCAATATGTATGGATGGAGAGCAATGAGGCGCAATGTTGAGCAAGATGTATGGATGGAGAGCAATGAGGGGCAATGTAAAGCAAGATGTATGGATGGAGAGCAATGAGGGGCAATGTAGAGCAAGATGTAAGGATGGAGAGCAATGAGGGGCAATGTAGAGCAAGATGTATGGATGGAGAGCAATGAGGGGCAATGTAGAGCAAGATGTATGGATGGAGAGCAATGAGGCGCAATGTAGAGCAATATGTATGGATGGAGAGCAATGAGGCGCAATGTAGAGCAAGATGTATGGATGGAGAGCAATGAGGCGCAATGTAGAGCAGGATGTATGGATGGAGAGCAATTAGGGGCAATGTAGAGCAAGATGTATGGATAGAGAGCAACGAGGCGCAATGTAGAGCAAGATGTATGGATGGAGAGCAATGAGAGGCAATGTAGAGCAATATGTATGGATGGAGAGCAATGAGGCGCAATGTAGAGCAAGATGTATGGATGGAGAGCAATGAGGGGCAATATAAAGCAAGATGTATGGATGGAGAGCAATGCGGGGCAATGTAGAGCAAGGTGTATGGATGGAGAGCAATGAGGCGCAATGTAGAGCAAGATGTATGGATGGAGAGCAATGAGGCGCAATGTAGAGCAGGATGTATGGATGTAGAGCAATGAGGGGCAATGTAGAGCAAGATGTATGGATGGAGAGCAACGAGGCGCAATGTAGAGCAAGATGTATGGATGGAGAGCAATGATGCACAATGTAGAGCAAGATGTATGGATGGAGAGCAATGAGGGGCAATGTAGAGCAATATGTATGGATGGAGAGCAATGAGGCGCAATGTAGAGCAAGATGTATGGATGGAGAGCAATGAGGTACAATGTAAAGCAAGATGTATGGATGGAGAGCAATGCGGGGCAATTTAGAGCAAGGTGTATGGATGGAGAGCAATGAGGCGCAATGTAGAGCAAGATGTATTGATGGAGAGCAATGAGGGGCAATGTAGAGCAAGATGTATGGATGGAGAGCAATGAGGGGCAATGTAGAGCAAGATGTATGGATGGAGAGCAATGAGGGGCAATGTAGAGCCAGATGTATGGATGGAGAGCAATGCGGGGCAATGTAGAGCAAGATGTATGAATGGAGAGTAATGCGGGGCAATGTAGAGCAAGATGTATGGATGGAGAGCAATGAGGGGCAATTTAGAGCAGGAACCATACCTCTATGTGGTGTACTTACACATTAATATAAGTATGTACCGTTCGTTATGTCAGAATACATAAAAAAAAACATTATTAATTATCAGCCAATGCTAATACTTAGAAATCCGTAATACTATGCATACGTTTGCATATATATATGTATCAGCATTTGAGCAGGGGCGGGTCAGTGGTTAACACGTTCGACTGTCAATCCACGAGTCGTGACTTCGATCCCATAATAAAGGTAAGTATTTCGGATGGGACTATAAATAGAGGTTCACGTGTATCGGTGCTATTCACCGGGCATGTAACTTATCGCCTCTCTAATGTATTACAGGTACAACAACAAACGTTCCAATGTACAAATGTATACGTTTATTTACACTTCATAACGGATAGATGGTTATTAAATTGTTATTATATACACAGGTAGATAGTTCTTTTATATTAGCACTCGATTACACTACATTTATGCATGCACCACCATTTCCATTAACACAATATACATAAAGTACATTGGTTTTCGTACTCACGATAATATCTTAAAGAATCCGTGTGGATATTAGAAACTATGAGAAAAACATACAGAAAAGCTATGCTGCATTCATTTGGAAGTAAGTTGGTAAGCTGGTATGGTTCGACGCCCGACAACTATACCAATTTATATATACATGGTGTATATCTGACAACTATACCATATATATATACATTAATTTGCTTAATTGAATAACATGACATTTGCAACATGGAGTTATATATATATGTTCGAATATTTATACTCATATTTATGTTATGTTATATTTCGGGTTTTACGCCTGCGTCAGTACCATATTGGTCTATATCGCCGGCGGGCAGTTTTACCCAACAACACCTTTCCTTGGATAGGCTCCAGCGGTTAATCAATACTTGGGTGCACCAACCTCCGTAAGAAACTGCCAACTTGTTCATATACATGAGACACGGCCTGAGCGGGGCTCGAACCCGTGATCATCAGTGATGATAGGTTACAGTGGTATACAAGTCAGCGACCTTAACCACTCGACCACGTAGGCGGACAACTATATATATAAATAATGTTACTCGTTTACACAAATATGTCAACATCTTTTAATATCAATCTGAATGATATTTAAAATCTTCACTTATTTATGCTAACGAGTACATTCGTTTCGCATCGTAATTTCAAACACTTTTAAATACTTTTTATTTACATCTCATCATTGTACATATAGTATTTACTATAACATTACAAGTATAGTTTACATCATAAAAGTACAATGCCACTCCAGCATGGAGTTATAAGATGAACAAAATTAAACACACTCATTTATCACAGTATATATGGGATAAAGCTGCAATATCACTGCTAATCGGATATTAAATACTGCTCTAAAACAATGATAAAACACTGAAGGCAAAAAAGGTACTATTACACATTGATTAAGAATTGGTCATATGACATCTAACTTCGCTTTGATCAGATCATAACGAATATGATTATCAAAGATATTACAGACGAGGTCTGTCTGTCTGTCTGTCTGTCTGTCTGTCTGTCTGTCTGTCTGTCTGTCTGTCTGTCTGTCTGTCTGTCTGTCTGTCTGTCTGTCTGTCTGTCTGTCTGTCTGTCTGTCTGTCTGTCTGTCTGTCTGTCTGTCTGTCTGTCTGTCTGTCTGTCTGTCTGTCTGTCTGTCTGTCTGTCTGTCTGTCTGTCTGTCTGTCTGTCTGTCTGTCTGTCTGTCTGTATGTATGTCTGTATATCTGTCTGTCTGTCTGTCTGTCTGTCTGTCTGTCTGTCTCCGTCACGTGTCTACCTTACTCTCATTCCAATAAGAAATATCTCGTGTTTCCCCACTACACACCACATTCATTATGATACTACGTAAGTGTCAAAAGCTAAGTGTTAACAAATTGATGTTAGTTTTTGCAATTTCTGTGTCAATGCATGTTTCGTTTTTGTATTATATTATGTATGTTGCTAGGGAAACATAGTTATGTCGAAATTGAAAACATATTGGAATTAAATTAAATAGCGTCACTTCTTTACGCAGCCTTAACTGAAGTATTGTCGGTGCCAAAGATTAATTGGGCTGTTAAAGTCACCAGAAACAAACATAATATTAGCCCTAACAATGACTCGTCAAATACTGAGGGGTTTTCCATACTCAGTCAATCATAAATTATTATTCCGCTTTGAAAATTGTGTACGTATGCTGTGTGTGTATAATTATACTATACAGTTGTTGTTACCCACGCGCTTTCCACCAACGATATATCGTGTATACAACTTATGTTAGCTCGATTGCGAAACAAGTTCTTACAACATAATTCCAGATGGAATCCATACCCATGATGGGAGAGAGAGAAGAGGTCACGTAGAAATTAAGTAGCTTGCTTTAGAAAACAATCGTAACGGCCACAGCTGGGCGCGAACTCCGCGCCTTTTACATCTGAAGCGCATGTGCCACGATGCACTAGATCACGATTTACATATGCGACAGAGTAATATGCGTTATTAATTTGAAATAGATAAACAAACATACTTCTACAGACGGATCTGTAGTCCAGTGGTAACACGCTGGACTGGTAATCCAGGGATCGCAGGTTCGATCCCCCGTCTGACCCTAATACAATTAACAGTCTTTCAGATGGGACGTTAAACCGAGGTCTCGTGTCGGTGTTTTACACCGTGCACGTAAACGAACTAGAGGAGATTCTGGAATTGGTCTCTGTCTGTATCATGCACTATCCTCCAAAATCTAAAATAACTAATCTCTTCAAGAGGCTCATATGGGCAACCGGTAGCGACGATAAATAAACGTAAAACACACAAAACATACTATGGGCGGTGATTTGTTTGTTTTGCTTTCATTGGGGGGGTATTGTCTCTCCAACAGGCCCGTAGCCACACTGAAGCAAATGAGGCACCCGCCTCGGTCAGAATTTGGCAAGTAACGACAGGTATATAGGAAAACTGATAAAACTGCCTTAATAATGCACACACAAGCATACACAAAACTAATTCGGGAGGGGGGTCGCCTCGGTTATTTTCAGAGTCTGGCTACGACATTGTCATATGGCGATTCCAGCTGTTATCCATCTCGACGAGGGAGAGAGAAGGGGCAATGTGGAATTACGTCTGTCGCGCTGTTGTTTGACACTAGAGCAAATGCTTGAATTTGATTTAACATTGAAAGGTAAATTTCATCAACGTTTCATCAAAATCCATCCACGACTTTTTGAGTTATCCAGTCAACAGACAGATATATTCGCATGGCATCGATTTGATCTTGAAAGGTCAAGGTCAAGGGGTATTTCTTGTTTGAAATGTCATATCTGGTGTCTTATATGACCATTGATTCACATATATGTCCATTGATTCACATATATGACCATTGATTTACATATATGTCCATTAATTCACATATATGACCATTGATTCACATATATATCCATTGATTCATATGTATGACCATTGATTCACATATATGTCCATTGATTCACATATATGACCATTGATTCACATATATGACCATTGATTCACATATGACCATTGATTCACATATATGACCATTGATTCACATATATGACCATTGATTTACATATATGTCCATTGATTCACATATATGACCATTGATTCACATATATGACCATTGATTCACATATATGACAATTGATTCACATATATGACCATTGATTCACATATATGACCATTGATTCACATATATGACCATTGATTCACATATATATCCATTGATTCATATGTATGACCATTGATTCACATATATGTCCATTGATTCACATATATGACCATTGATTCACATTTATGTCCATTGATTCACATATATGACCATTGATTCACATATATGACCATTGATTCACATATATGTCCATTGATTCACATATATGACCATTGATTCCCATATATGACCATTGATTCACATATATGACCATTGTTTCACATATATGACCATATATACACATATATGACCATTGATTCACATATATGACCATTGATTCACATATATGACCATATATACACATATATGACCATATATACACATATATGACCATTGATTCACATATATGTCCATTGATTCACATATATGACCATTGATTCACATATATGACCATTGATTCACATATATGACCATTGATTACCATATATGACCATTGATTCACATATATGACCATTGATACACATATATGACCATATATACACATATATGACCATTGATACACATATATGACCATTGATTCACATATATGACCATTGATTCACATATATGACCATTAATTCACATATATGACCATTGATTCACATATATGACCATTGATTCACATATATGTCCATTGATTCACATATATGACCATTGATTCACATATATGACCATTGATTCACATATATGACCATTGATTCACATATATGTCCATTGATTCACATATATGACCATTGATTCACATATATGACCATTGATTCACATAGATAGTTTATTCTGAACAAAAAGCAAATGCTCATGAGTTCATTATAACATTGGCATTACAATACTTGGTCAATGGTGTATAGTTCAATCACAAATTCAACATTCAGTACATGCACATTTTGAAAGCATAATATCGAATTAAACTACATAGTGGTTACACATGATCAAATTGAATTCAAATAAGTGTATAATATAGTGCAACGATCTGCAACCTGAAAGAGAAAATACATATTATATATATATGTATTTTCTCTTTCAGGTTGCAGATCGTTGCACTATATTATACAATTATTACACGCACATGTACATACCTACATACTATTATGTAATCATACGTACACATGTACATACATACACATATATGACCATTGATACACATATATGACCATTGATTCACATATATGACCATTGATTCACATATATGTCCATTTTGCTTATTTTCGAGCTACAATGTGGGATTTGGTTTAAACAATATTTATTTCTTTGAATATGCATGATTGAGGAGAAATCAACTTGCTTGTATGGTTACCTCTTTCCTATGTACATACATGTAGGATTGAGGAGAAAGCAACTTGCTTGTATGGTTACCTCTTTCCTATGTACATACATGTAGGATTGAGGAGAAAGCAACGTGCTTGTATGATTTCCTCTTTCCTATGTACATACATGTAGGATTGAGGAGAAAGCAACTTACTTGTATGGTTACCTCTTTCCTATGTACATACATGTAGGATTGAGTAGAAAGCAACTTACTTGTATGGTTACCTCTTTCCTACCGTTTATATTAGGCAACACAAGTACAGTCAAATATTGAGTAACTCATTATTTTTAGAATGTGAGATAATAATAACAAATTTGAAACAGATATAAGATATGAATACTTTTGATGGTGGTTGTGCAACAGTATGTCCAAATGAGCATCCAACTACACCGCCACAATTAGCTATGGTAATATTGGATTGGAGAACGAGAAAACAAAAACAAAAATGAAGGATAGCGAATCAGATTCAGATGCCACCGGCTCGTGCATGTACGGAGGAAACTGAGTAGGATTTGGTGGGATTTGAACATTCAGTGGCGAGTGGCAAGTTATTGGAACTGTTTGGAGTGGTGTTTGTGAAGTAAATTTGCCTACATAGTTACGCTGACCACCATAGCAACACGATATCACTAATGTCTATCAAATATGCAGTCAAAATAAATAACCCCTGTTCTAATGACGTGGGCTAACAATCGATTATCCGCAAATCAGTTGGGTAACTTCCTTATAGAATTTGTGTTTCTAGCTTTTTGACCCGGATTACATTAAGCGTAGTATTCGATATTATAAAGCTTTGGTATTAATGTTCAAAACTTAGGCCTATATACGATAAAGACAGATCGTGTCTAGTGTGTCACTTGGATAGTTTAGTGAAAGACAGATTCAGACTGAAGTAATTAAAAATTGTTGAAAACTAGATAAAATAGGAATTACGACATCCATAAAGAGGTATTCAAATCAAACTTAAATACAGCAAAATAATAGCACATGTAATGGTGACACCACTCACCTGTAAATGACGTCATTGTGTTTACACACTGTATTGCTCCGCCAAATAGTACAGTACGCATCACCCACAGTTTTCAATGACCCGACTTCTTATATCACATCTTTTCTACACATCAACTAGTCTTAAGTATTTTCAAGTCACATAATTTCTAAAAAAAACCCACAAAAACAATACACTGTCATGAAAATGCATGTTTTAGCAAAAGGAATTATACTAGTTATTAGGATGCACTTCCGCCTATTTACGCATGTACAACCTTGAGTTCCAGTTTCATTAACTAGTTCATTGAACATTTCTAAAGCGGCACAATTCGCATTGAAACGACGTTGAATTTCTGAAGCGGGGCAGTTCGCATTGAAACGAGCGTTCTGATTGGATTATTAGAATGTAAATAGGTGCTTGGTTTTTTATATGAAGAATAATCATAATCCAATCAGAACGCTCGTTTCAACGCGAACTGCGCCACTTCAGAAATTTTGAAAACAAATTGAAAAATTCTCCGAAATCTCTTTTTGACGTACATTTTTGCCGAATAAACCTACACGTTAGTGGAAACACATTTTATTGATAATGTTATTCACTGTTAAAACTCTCCCGTCGAAGATTTTTTTTTGTTGCTGACAGAACCCGTGTCCTAGTATGGAAATGTGACCTGCTATGGCCAATGTTTATGGCAATTGTTTGCAAATTATACATGCACGCAGCTTAAAGTTGTGTTTTATTTGAAGAACAATATAAAGACTCGGGATAGGCGTTATATTTGGACAGATTTGTACAAAATTGTTTCAGATAGGGCCATTTTACTGATCGATGCGAAATCTGACATCCCACAGAGTAGAATCCCTGTAGTTAAATATATATACTAGTACCCCCAAACGTGCTGAATCCCTGTGTTATTAACAATGCTATTTATACGGTGAAATATATGTTCGTGCTATTTTATTACATTTTAAACTGTTTACATGTTTGTTCAATCGTTTTACTTATATATAATGTGTCGGTGATGTTAATGAACATTAATATGATTTATTGCAAATACATATTATTATACATTGCATGAGAAACAAAATATATACAAATTGCATTCATTAATAATACATGACATTGTGTATATCAAGTTAATTTTCACTGGAAATGTTCAACATTCCTGAGAGCTAAAAATTCAAACCTTGCATCTCACGCATGCGCATGATATATGTCAATATTACCCTCACACATTTATCACGACTCTATCGGCACACATTTATTTTTCAGCTACGACTCTATCGGCACACATTTATTTTTCAGCTACGACTCTATCGGCACACATTTATTGTTCAGCTACGACTCTATCGGCACACATTTATTTTTCAGCTACGACTCTATCGGCACACATTTATTGTTCAGCTACGACTCTATCGGCACACATTTATTTTTCAGCTACGAGTCTATCGGCATATATTTAAGGCCTGATTCTGGCGTTAGTGATAATTGGAGGCTGAATCAAACAACATGGCAACCACGACAACAACAACAACGACGACAACACTTACGAATAGCTGAGTATGGAAACATTCTTTCTATGCATGCCCTTTATCGTGCCGCGAAGGACACCATTTATTTACATACTGTTAAATAATTAAGAAATAATAAGTATCAACCGTGGTATATCGCAGAATATATATATCACGAAGGCCGGCCGAAGCCTAAGTGCCTATACGTAGAAATATATCACGAAGGCCGGCCGAAGCCTTTGTGATATATTTCTACGCATAGGAACTTCAAATTCGGGTTATTCTGCGATATACCACGGTCAATACTTATTATTTCGATTCTAACACGACTTACTTCTAATAATTTTAAAGGAGTATTTTCTTCAAACGCCGCTGCATTTGGCTTTCGAAATTTCCTCCCGCGTAAGGGGTGATGACGTTATTTTTTATGGAAAATATCAATCTAGTGCATAAATTAACAAAAGTTGTAACTGATCAATAATTTTATTTATTTTATCAAATAAAACTGTACAGAAGAGTAACTGAAACGTTACTTAACAGAAAAGCAAGACGGACATGAGATTATCTGATTCTTCCGCGAATTCCCACGGTAGTATTTACAAAAATCACGTGACTTTCATTCATAATAAGTGTTCACGCATTGTATAAATGGAATAGCCAAATCACGGTGCGCGCGCAGCATAGTTCAAGGTAGGTATATCGCAGAATATCCCGAGGTAGGTTTTACTCTACAAGTATGTATGTTATTAGCTGGGTCGTGTTAGAATGTTAAATAAACATAACAATTAAAAATGTGAAATAAGACAAATAGAGACAAAATCATTTGTAACATCATCATATAAATGTTTCAATATAATAACATGATTCTTAGCATTTAATTTACGCATCAGCACCTTTACAGTGTGTTCAAGCTCTTAATGCATGTGTATTTAAATATTATGACGATCTTGACAATATGGAAACATTCTAACACAAACGAACACTAAAACTGCATTACATAGATAATATGCGTTTGTTTTCCTGTATTATCGAATCACATTTCACCGACTGATCAATGGATGGACTATTATTATGAAGTAGCTCTTCAAAAGTAAAAATGGCAACGTTTCAAATCTGGTCTGGTGTAACGAATATGTATCTCACGGCAGGTAATTAGCATAACAGTGTTAGGACGACAGATAATTAGCATAACCGTATGCATCCATTATTATTAGGGTAATACACATTTCCAACACTGAATGAAAGGCAGCCTACTGAATCGCCGTCATTTTCTTCAGGAGAAACCGGTTTGAAGAGCTATTTTATTATTCACATTGACCGTTAGGAGAATTTGAATTGCAGTTACAGGCAAAATGAGGCTTTTCTATAACCTCCATTGGCAAATAAAGTCCGATTTATCCCGATATGAATAGCAGTCCTGTCAGTTGGAATCCTTTGTTTTTCCTGTTTGTCTTTCCTTATGATAAATGTGATATCATCAAAATCATTTTAATTAATTGATACAAAATATTTACAGATAAGTATCCATTGGATATACTGTGGGATATATGTTGAGATATAATAGTAATCTAATAAATATCAAATTTAGTAAGTGGACGAAAACTGATAGCATGGTGTGCAAAGGAAACAACGAAAAAAACAGAGGAAACCAATAAGAGGACCTACATACTTTTAGGGAGTATTCAGGAGCAGTATCTCACCGATGACACTCATTGGACAGAAAATCATGTTCGATAACAATCAAACACCTCACAGGGTGCACCAAAACTCCCAGTTAATGTCCGGAGTTGTGGAAGGTCATTGATTCTGTCCGACTGTGTGTGAAATCAACACTTGGAGGATTGCATATTGGGTCTGAAAAAGCGGCACATTGCTAAAATTGCAACCTTCGAGTGGAGTGGGGAGGGGGATCCGTGGCCGAGTAGTTAAGGTTATTGATTCAAATCACTTGCCCCTCACCACTACTGGTTCGAATCCCACTAGGGGTGTCGAATCATTTCAAGTGAGGAAGCTTATTCAGCTGGCTTACGATGGTCGATGGTTCTACCGTGTGACCGCTCGCGCCTGAAATACTGCTCGGATGGGCACCAGGGGTCTTCCTCCACTAATAATAACTGAACAGTCGCAATATGACTGTTGGTGCAGCGATAACACCCCCAAATAAACAAACAACCAAAAAGTAACCTTCTATAAATAAGATGGTACGATGGTCGCCAAATCGGACAGGTGGGTTTTCTCCGGGTACTCCGGTTTCCTCCCACATGAATGATCACATAATTATACGCTTTCATCCGAGCCAACGAGAGTGATTAATATAAGTTGTTAAAACTTGCTTC
Organism: Archivesica marissinica; assembly: GCA_014843695.1. NCBI lineage: Eukaryota > Metazoa > Mollusca > Bivalvia > Venerida > Vesicomyidae > Archivesica > Archivesica marissinica. Next base: position 4,268,304 of record CM026401.1, on the reverse strand, counting down.
GCAATCGTTGTAAAATAACTAAAGTATAAAAAAAAATATAAAAAAAATGAAAATGATAAAGAAAATCACGGGGAAATATTAGACAAGTCCACATAAGATAATTTAGGTGGGTCGCTTATGCCTATGATATGCATGGATATCGGTGCTGACATCTGGGCTATATAAACTTACCTACCCAAGTAAATAATATGGTCGAATGCATATGTCAAATTATCATAATATGTCATATATTTCTAAAGGTCTCGGATAGATCCTGAATATTCAAATGAGGCGTTTAATATAGAAGGACACGACATAGTATCACCAACCGGTGCACGTATACTAAGAGAGCACGATTACAGTACGCTCCATAGGTAAACAATTGCTATATTTATTTCAGATGCAAATTGTGTAAATTTTAACGATCGCCACTAGCCATATGTTGTCTGCGACTGTCTGTCTGTCATGGTGTATGTGCGTGTGCGCGAGTGAGTGATGGTGTGTGTAAGCGTGTGTGCGCGCGAGTGAGCGATGGTGTGTGCGTGTGTGTGTGTGTGTGTGCACGCGCGCGTGAGTGATAGTATGTGTGCGCGTGTGTACGCGAGTGAGTGATGGTGTATGTGCGTGTATGTGCGTGTGATGGTGTGTGTGTGTGTGTGTGCGCGCGAGTGATTGATGGTGTGTGCGCGTGCGTGTGCGTGTGCGAGTGCGTGTGTGTGTATGTGTGTGTGTGCGGGAGTGTGTGTGTGTGTGTGTGTGCGCGCGCGTGCGCGCGTGTGAGTGAGTGATGGTGTATGCGGGTGTTTGTGTGTCCGCATGTGTATGCGCGAGTGAGTGATGGTGTGATTGCACGAGTGAGTGATGGTGTGATTGCACGAGTGAGTGATGGTGTGATTGCACGAGTGAGTGATGGTGTGATTGCACGAGTGAGTGATGGTGTGATTGCGCGAGTGAGTGATGGTGTGATTGCACGAGTGAGTGATGGTGTGTGTGCGCGTGTTTGTTCCTCCACGTGCGACTTTAAACCCCCAGAACAAACACATCTTTTCAATCGAGGCAATCTAGGGGATCTGGGGGCATGTTTTCACTTAACATTGTTGGGACATAGAAGCGATTTACTGTGTTTTCTGTTTTAATGAGTTTAACTCTCTAGCAGTCTACATTTTATTGAGCAAAGGGAAAAATGTTGACCCCCCCCATTTAGTTCTGTTTTGCTTTGGAATATTTAACCGAGGCAGCTGCCTCTGTGTGCCTCAGTGTGGCTACGGGCCTGAAGATAGTCATCATTTATGTCGTTTCTTATACGATACATGGACACAAGTGTGACTTTCAAAATATATTATTGCAGGTTAGATGATATATATATAACAGCCATTATTACGCCAGCTATGAACCAAGAGCTAATCCGGACAACTCCAGATTTCCAAACAAGACACAAAAAGTAACAGCTTGAAAATACGTGTCCACGGATTATCGTGAAACCTATACTATCAATAAATAATTAAATAATGCCCTATATACAATAGTCTCACGATGACTCGTTCACGTATTTTACTGTATTTATAATTATCCACTTAAACATAACCTCATCCCAACGACCTCATACCAATGACATTATACCAACAACCTCATACCAATAACCTCATCCCAACGACCTCATCCCAACGACCTCATACCGACAATTTCACCCCAACGACCTCATCCCAACGACCTCATACCGACAAATTCATCCCAGCGACCTCATACCAACAACCTCATCTCAACAACCTTATACCAACAACCTCATACCAACAACCTTATACCAACGACCTCATACCAACAACCTCATACCAACAACCTCATCCCAACAACTTCATACCAACAACCTCGTCCCAACAACCTCATACCAACAACCTCATACCAACAACCTCATCCAACAACCTCATCCCAACGACCTCATACCGACAATTTCACCCCGACGACCTCATCCCAACGACCTCATACCGACAACTTCATCCCAGCGACCTCATACCAACAACCTCATCTCAACAACCTTATACCAACAACCTCATACCAACAACCTCATACCAACAATCTTATACCAACAACCTCATACCAACAACCTCATACCAACAACCTCATACCAACAACCTCATACCAACAACCTTATACCAACAATATCATCCCAACAACTTCATACCAACAACCTCATACCAACAACCTCATCTCAACAACCTCATCCCAACGACCTCATCCCAACGACCTCATACCGACAGCCTCATACCAACAACCTCATCCCAACGACCTCACCACAACGATCTCATACCGACAACCTCATCCCAACGACCTCATCCCAACGACCTCATACCGACAACTTCATCCCAACGACCTCATCCCAACGACCTCATACCGACAACTTCATCCCAGCGACCTCATCCCAACGACCTCATACCGACAACCTCATCCCAACAACCTCATACCAACGACCTCATTCCAACGACCTCATCCCAACGACCTCATACCGACAACCTAATACCAACAACCCCATACCAACGACCTCATCCCAACAACCTCATCCCAACGACCTTACCACAACGATCTCATACCGACAACCTCATCCCAACAACCGCATCCAAACGACCTCATCCCAACGACCTCATACCAACGACCTGATACCGACAACTTCATACCAACAACCTCATACTGACAGTAATGGGTAATTATATGTACAATCGAAAATGTATATATAGCTTATACCAGACGCATGTACATTTGTATTTCGTCCTGTATTATGTCGATAACATTACTCGTGTCGGATATACCAGACGCATGTCATTAGCATACAGAATGTGCACGCAGTTTCATATTTCTCAACCGAACAGTGACATAATACAAGTAAAATGGTATTGTATACAAATTAGTTTCCTAAAATATCTTAGATCTATTGAAAGTAAGTAAGTTAATATTTTACTATAGTGACCTGTGTCATTCATTGGATAATTATGTACATCAAATTATAATATAGTTCGTTAAAGGTGTTCTCTACAGTTTTATAAAAAGGTTTACAATAATAGAATGTGTTCATACTTGGTACGTCACTAGTACTATTATTTTAAAACAAATGTCTTTTAAATTATAGCATGCCTATTTTCCTATTCAAATTATAATATAGTTAGTTAAGTTAACACCCAGTCTGCAATTTCTAAAACACACTGCAAATTATATGAAAAACAAACAATATTTGCATGAAATGTTATTATTGTCATATATAAATAGTAATGTATAATATAAATACATTAATCTAGTTAATATACGACATCATTGATTTACTACGTGAAAGATAAATAGAAGTATGGGTCACCATACCCACTTGGGGCTCGTCAGCTACAAACATTGGAGGACCACGGGTTCGCCACACATGAGATCAAATGTATATTGCTTGAGGGTCTTATAGAATATTTACCATGTCAAATAAGTGTCCTCGTAAAATGGTATTTATTATTATTATTATTATTCTTATTACGTAACATGAAACACCCAAAGCTGTGCTTACGTCCGAGAAGTGTACCACGAAGTGTAATAATAAACAAACACTTTACTGTGGAAGTCGTGATAGCGCTTTGGATGCCTGTTCGCTTCAGGTGCGAATGATCCAGAGTTCGAGCCCCGCTGGAGCCGTTACGATTGTGCCCTTAGGCAATGCATTTAAATTCCAAGTTGCCTCTTCTCTCTCCCTCGTGGCGATGGATTCCATCAGGAATGAGGTATCGAGAGTGATTAATATAAGTTGCAATTACTTGTTTCGCAATCGAGCTTAGATAATTTGTATAAACTAAACACTACTTTTGAATTGCTGCAATGGATCTGTAGTCCAGTGGTAACACGCTGGACTGGTAATCCAGGGATCGCAGGTTCGATCCCCCGTCTGAACCTAACACAATTAACAGTCTTTCAGATGGGACGTTAAACCGAGGTCTCGTGTCGGTGCTTTACACCGTGCACGTAAAAGAACCAGGGGATATTCTGGAATGGGGCTCTGTCTGTATCATGCACTATCCTCCAACATCTAAAATAACTGATATCTTCAGGAGGCGTCGCTCATATGGGCAACCGGTAGCGACGATAAATAAGCGTAAAACACACACAATTGTTACAACATGCATTCAAATACTAGTACCACATTCACAGATCACTCTTTTATTACAAAAAGGAATAGCATAATCAGGATTTAGTATTTGTCACGGATGGGTGGGATGAGGTTTTTATTTATTGGCGAGATTTCATGAAACTTGTTATCAAACTACGACACTGTGGAGTACAGAATTGTGCATGTAGCGGACTTTATTCAGTTATATTGGAAGTGTTGCCATTGTCTTAAATACTGTTGTTTGCATTGCATAAACACTGTTCCATTATGTAATCTGGCAAGACCAGCGAACTGCTCTCTTTGGAAATGAACATATACCGTTCTACAGCGTAACATGTGTGTAGGCAAATCCAACATAGTCCGTTCTACATCGTAACATGTGTGAAGGCAAATCCAACATAGTCCGTTCTACATCGTAACATGTGTGGAGGCAAATCCAACATCGTCCGTTCTACATCGTAACATGTGTGGAGGGAAATCCAACATCGTCCGTTCTACATCGTAACATGTGTGGAGGGAAATCCAACATCGTCCGTTCTACATCGTAACATGTGTGAAGGCAAATCCAACATCGTCCGTTCTACATCGTAACATGTGTGAAGGCAAATCCAACATCGTCCGTTCTACATCGTAACATGTGTGGAGGGAAATCCAACATCGTCCGTTCTACATCGTAACATGTGTGGAGGGAAATCCAACATCGTCCGTTCTACATCGTAACATGTGTGGAGGGAAATCCAACATCGTCCGTTCTACATCGTAACATGTGTGGAGGGAAATCCAACATCGTCCGTTTTACATCGTAACATGTGTGAAGGGAAATCCAACATCGTCCGTTCTACATCGTAACATGTGTGAAGGGAAATCCAACATCGTCCGTTCTACATCGTAACATGTGTGAAGGGAAATCCAACATAGTCCGTTCTACATCGTAACATGTGTGGAGGGAAATCAAACATAGTCCGTTCTACATCACAACATGTATGAAGACAAATCCAACATCGTCCGTTCTACATCGTAACATGTGTGAAGGCAAATCCAACATAGTCCGTTCTACATCGTAACATGTGTGGAGGCAAATCCAACATAGTCCGTTCTACATCGTAACATGTGTGGAGGCAAATCCAACATCGTCCGTTCTACATCGTAACATGTGTGGAGGCAAATCCAACATCGTCCGTTCTACATCGTAACATGTGTGGAGGGAAATCCAACATCGTCCGTTCTACATCGTAACATGTGTGAAGGCAAATCCAACATAGTCCGTTCTACATCGTAACATGTGTGGAGGGAAATCCAACACAGTCCGTTCTACATCGTAACATGTGTGGAGGCAAATCCAACATCGTCCGTTCTACATCGTAACATGTGTGGAGGCAAATCCAACATCGTCCGTTCTACATCGTAACATGTGTGGAGGGAAATCCAACATCGTCCGTTCTACATCGTAACATGTGTGAAGGCAAATCCAACATCGTCCGTTTTACATCGTAACATGTGTGGAGGGAAATCCAACATAGTCCGTTCTACAGCTTGTCATGGGTGAAGACAAATCCAACATCTTCCGTTCTACAGCTTGACATGTGTGAAGGCAAATCCAACATCGTCCGTTCTACATCATAACATGTGTGGATGGAAATCCAACATAGTCTGTTCTATAGCTTGACATGGGTGAAGACAAATCCAACATCTTCCGTTCTACAGCTTGACATGTGTGAAGACAAATCCAACATCTTCCGTTCTACAGCTTGACATGTGTGAAGGCAAATCCAACATCGTCCGTTCTACATCGTAACATGTGTGGATGGAAATCCAACATAGTCCGTTCTATAGCTTGACATGGGTGAAGACAAATCCAACATCTTCCGTTCTACAGCTTGACATGTGTGAAGACAAATCCAACATATTCCGTTCTACTGCTTGACATGTGTTAAGACAAATCCCACACATTCCGTTCTACATCACAACATGTATGAAGACAAATCCAACATATTCCGTTCTACATCGTAACATGTGTGAAGACAAATCCAACATATTCCGTTCTACATCGTAACATGTGTGAAGACAAATCCAGCATATTCCGTTCTACATCACAACATGTATGAAGACAAATCCATCATATTCCGTTCTACATCGTAACATTTGTGAAGACAAATCCAACATATCCCGTTCTACATCACAACATGTATGAAGACAAATCGATCATATCCCGTTCTACATCGTAGCATGTATGAAGACAAATCCATCATATTCCGTTCTACATCACAACATGTATGAAGACAAATCCATCATATTCCGTTCTACATCACAACATGTATGAAGACAAATCCATCATATTCCGTTCTACATCATAACATGTATGAAGACAAATCCAACATATTCCGTTCTACATCACAACATGTATGAAGACAAATCCATCATATTCCGTTCTACATCATAACATGTATGAAGACAAATCCATCATATTCCGTTCTACATCACAACATGTATGAAGACAAATCCATCATATCCCGTTCTACATCACAACATGTATGAAGACAAATCCATCATATTCCGTTCTACATCACAACATGTATGAAGACAAATCCATCATATTCCGTTCTACATCACAACATGTATGAAGACAAATCCATCATATTCCGTTCTACATCACAACATGTATGAAGACAAATCCATCATATTCCGTTCTACATCACAACATGTATGAAGACAAATCCATCATATCCCGTTCTACATCACAACATGTATGAAGACAAATCCATCATATTCCATTCTACATCGTAACATGTGTGAAGACAAATCCAACATATCCCGTTCTACATCACAACATGCATGAAGACAAATCCATCATATTCTGTTCTACATCGTAACATGTATGAAGACAAATCCATCATATCCCGTTCTACATCACAACATGTATGAAGACAAATCCATCATATTATGTTCTACATCACAACATGTATCAAGACAAATCCATCATATCCCGTTCTACATCGTAACATGTATGAAGACAAATCCATCATATTCCGTTCTACCTCACAACATGTATGAAGGCAAATCTAGCATATTCCGTTCTTAATAGTAAATTACATGTGTGAAGGCAAATCTAACATAGTATGTTCTACATAGCAACATGAATGTATCTGTAGTCCAGTGGTAACAAGCTGGACTGGTAATACAGGGATCGCAGGTTCCATCCCCCGCCTTACCCTAATAAAATTAACAGTCTTTCAGATGGACATTAAACCGAGGTCTCGCGTCGGTGTTGTACATATTCTCGGGGTGATTTCTTCATATTGCCAACTCAGAAATGCTATATGCATTAGTCCACCGGTTGAAAGCCGTGTATTAAACACATTTTACTTCTCACACCTTTGCACATGTGGTTCATGGCCGCTACATGTTGTCAACGCGAACGGTTTCGGAATCAAACTGGCTCAATAACAAAATTGAACATTTTTGTTAAACTCAAAACCGTTAAGGTGTTCAGTGAGTGTAGAACATAATCCCTCGACCCATTGCTCACAATCCCCTGTGGATTCTGACACATGATGGGCATAGCTGCTCAGGTCGGATAACAACTAAAACGTATCTGGTTTTGTAACAGTATGTTTCATGTTTGCAAATACAATATTGGTTCTCCCTAATTTAAAGTATTAAACTGTCAGCCAATCAAATATTCCTGTTCCTCTTCCTGTTACATGAGTGCGTATATGTGGAATTCAATATTCCGTCGTTGCATCAATGCTGCTTACATATGCAAGATTATAATCTGTTTGCTAGCAGTGATGCATGGACAATGTCAGCTTGAACAGCACGAATTACAATATAAACGTTTCAAATATATTTGATCAAGCGTAATAAATATAGATATAAGTTATAGCACAGTGGATATACAATAAAGCTTATATCATATGGGATATACACATTTCAAATAGAACGCGTATATTGTACAGGGAAATGGAAGCACGTGTATGGATTCTGGTGGTCATCTGCACGATTGTTACACAGCAATGTTTAGTATCAACAAATGGTTATACCCTCAGATGTTTAACGTGTTGGTGACTGAAATAAAATGCTCAAAATGTTGTCTAAGTTTAAACTTTATTTATTTTACAATGATTGCGAAGCAAGTTTTAACAACTTATATTAACACTCTCGTTGGTGTGGATGAAAGCGTCAATGTGGTCATTCGTGTGTGTGGGGGGGGGGTGTACCCGGGCGAAATCCCACATCGTGTGTGTGGGGGGGGTGTACCCGGGCGAAATCCCACATGTCCAATCTGGCGACCACCGTACCATCTCACATACTTCCCGGTCTGAGGATCGAACCCGGGTTGCATTGGTGAGAAGCGAGCGAACTACTGCGCTAATCGGACAGCCTGATGTGAGGGTTGGACACATTTTGATTCATTCCATTGCTAAACGGAATAGTTCACGTGATCATGGCGGACAATATAAAATTTCGCTGGGAGATAAATTTGTTAAAATATAGTTTTGGGTTTGGGCTAGTGGAAGTTAATTTCTGTGCTGAGATGTATAGGAATGGAGATAATTGATCATCTTGACAAGAATGTTGTAACATTTTCATCACCAGAAATTCGCCTTTTGACATATGAAAATGTTCAATGGTTTTTCCTGTTGTAAATAAACCTGTGATAATACAACGTGGCATACAACGTGGGGTACAAACAGACAAGTCATACACTTTCGTTATGAGTCGCTGAGCATATGATATTTACCCAGTATTAGCGCTGTCTCACCCGTGATAAATTTGATAGTATCCATACCGGAACAAATACATATCATTATACTTAGCTGTGGGCTCGTAACTAAGTTACTCAACACTAGTTATAATCTGTCACTAGTCACTTGTGTTTATGCAATGCAGAACATGATTGTATGCTGCCTCTTAGACCCATGCATCTTAGTTCAAATTAGGTATTTGCAACGAATTATATGTACACGTCTAACACGCGTCATGCGCACGCAAAAGTTATTATTATAAGTATCATAACGAACATACGCTACATGTTAATCTCACTTATGTAATACATTCAAATTGTCTGTAACGCAATGCTTGTTCTGGGAAGGGTGTGATATGTGTAGCAGGAACCTCATAGGTAGGGATTGGCCAAATCATTGAACCGTCTACACTCTGTGATATATTCAAATTGTCTGTCAAGCAATGTTTGTTCTGGGAAGGGTGTAGCAGGAGCCTCATATGTAGGGATTGACCAAATCATTGAACCGTCTACACTCTGTGATACACTTTCTGAAATAAGCATTCTTTTCGACACTTTTAGTTATTTTTCAAACTAAATTATCACGATATGTGTCAATGATAATAAGACACAGTCAAGAAACATATCATTTCAATTCATATGTCAAAGTATGATAAAAATGAATTGCTTGGGATATCGTCGAAATTATAGCACGAAAGAGAATATTATATGTTTCAAAACATGTTCACATCATTGTATACCGAATTTGAATTGTTGATAATTTGTTAATATTTCTATGTATTATTTGTTGGCATAAATATGTCAATAAACATTGCAAAATGGAAACAAAGAATATTATGCAATGATTGTCCGCTTTGTATGTATGTATATGTGTGTATGTGTATGTGTGTGCGTGTGTGTGTGTGTGTGTGTGCGTGCGTGCGTGCGTTTATATATATATTATATGTGTATATGAGTATATGTATATACATGTATATATGTGTGTGTGTATATGTATGTATATGTGTGTATGTGTGTGTGCGTGCGTGCGTGCGTGCGTGCGTGCGTTCGTGCCTGCGTATATATATATATATGTGTGTATATGAGTATATGAATATATATATATTTATACATGTATATGTGTGTGTATATGCATGTATGTGTGTATATATATATATATATATATATATATGGTGTGTACATATGTGCCTATATATGTGCATACGAAGTGGGTAATCATGTTTGCTGTTTTCTATCGCCCTCCAAATGCAGATGCTAATCTTACAAATCTAATCGACGACTTCCTCAGTTTGGCTCTAGACTCAGGTATATCTAGAGTGAGGTATATCGGACATAATCATCACTGGTGACTATAACTTTAATGAGTCAAATATGTACATGAAGTCCAAACTCCAATATATCTGTCAACAATTTAGTTTAGAGCAACTTATTAATGAATCCACTCACTTTACAGAATCCTCTTCTTCTATACTGGACCTCTGCATTCTGTCCTGTAGCCACAAAGTAATAACTGCTGGTGTAAGAGAACCTATTTTAGACCAGAATCAACGGTTCAATTGCCCAATCTTTGCTCTATTTACATTTTCCAAACCCCACGTCATGTCTTTTAAACGGTTAGTATGGTTATATGACACCTCACTTAGACGTAAGATGAGTGAAACTAACTGGGACCTCTTCAAGAATGATTATATTAACACATATACTTCCTCTTTTACGAATAAACTTATTGAACTTTCCAAGGAATGCATTCCAACAAGAAACATTACCGTACAACCAAATGACAATCAATGGATCACAACGCAAATAAAGAAAAAAATACTAAAACGTAAAAAATACTATCACAAAGCAATACGCTCTCAAAACCCTATTCACTTTAATAAATTCAGAAAGATCCGTAATGAAATAGTTTCACTTATTCGGTCTGCTAAACAAAACTATTTTCTTAAAATGGCTGATTCTCTCAAATCTTCAACAACAACGTCAAAATGACTGGTGGAAACTCATTAAGACATTCATCTCTCCATCTAATAAACAAATCATCCCGCCACTTATAGATCCGGTAACACGCGAACTCTTCCTTGATTCTAAGTCGAAATCTGATATCTTGAATACCTTCTTATGTAGCCAGTCTTTGCTTAACAACCCCGATAAAGACTTTTCTGACATTAACTATCGTCAGCCTATAAATAAACATGACTCTATCTCTATTACCATACAAGACGTCGAAGATACTTTGAGATCTCTAAATTCAAGAAAGCTTCAGAACCAGACGGAATTAGTAACCGGATCCTGCGTGAACTGCACCTGTGGTTAAATTTCCTCTTTGTGCTCTGTTTAATCATTCCCTACAACACAGTAAGGTACCTCGTACTTGGAAAGATGCTAATGTATGTGCTATCTTTAAAAACAGGTGACGCGTCTTTGCCAAATAACTACCGACCGATTTCCTTGCTATGTTGTATAGAAAAGGTATTTGAACGTATTATATTTAAGTATCTTTTCAACTTCCTTCGTAATAATAACTTCCTCTCTTCTCTACAATCCGGGTTCAGACCGGGAGACTCATCAGTGAATCAGCTCATTTACTTGTACAATACCTTCAGTAAAGCACTCGATGATGGACTTCAAGAAAGAAGTGTATTCTTTGATATTAGTAAGGCCTTTGATAAAGTATGGCATAAAGGTCTCCTTTTCAAGTTAAGAAATGCTATACTGGATGGTTGTTTATTTAGCTTGTTTTCTGACTATCTCTCTAACAGACGACAATCTGTTGTTCTACCGGGTACCCAATCTAATTTGTCAACATTAAATGCAGGAGTTCCCCAATGATCTATTCTTGGCCCACTTTGGTTCTTGGTGTTTATCAATGACATCGTCGTCGATATGGGTTCTCAAGTACATCTCTTTGCTGACGATACCAGTCTACATATAAGTGTTGATAATCCTAATTCTGTTGCAGAAATTCTACAATCCGACATTGATAAGATATCAAATTGGGCCGACAAGTGGTTAGTCACGTGTAATCCTTCCAAATCAGAAACTATGACCATTTCACGTAAGATTCTTAAACCCTTACATCCACCACTACTTATGCACGCTCAACCTATAGCTTTAGTAACTTGTCACAAGCATATTGGCGTCCACCTTTCTGAGAACTGCTCTTGGCATTCTCATATCAACTCCATCAAAGAGCGGGCGTAGAAAATATACATATTATGTGTAAGCTAAAGTTCCAACTAGATAGAAGATCCCAAGAGGTAATATACTTATCTTTCATCAGACCTCTTATTGAATATGCGGACGTTTACATCAATTGTACGCAATTTGAGAAATCGGAACTCGACCAAATTCAGCATGAAGCCGCCCGTATTGCTTCCGGGGCTACCAAACTTGTATCAATTCACGAACTCCATAGAGAACTTCGATGTCAATCCCTTGAGAGTCGAAGACATAATCATAAACTAATAATATTCTTTACAAGATGAAAAACGAACTAACTCCGGATTATCAGTCTTCATTAGTCCCTCCTACAGTAGGGGAAACTTCTAGGTACAATTTGCGCAATGCCGATGATATACAATCTATACGCACAATAACATCTCTATACAACAATGATGTGCTGCCATCGGCTCTGAGAGACTGGAATTAATTATCAAGTAAACTGCAAAACTCGCCATCACTGGCCTCACTCAAATTTCAACTAAAGAGTAACGTCACAAAATGCCTGAACTATTTCAACGCTGATGACAGGAAACGGTAGGTCTATCATGCTCGACTACGTACTATTTGTAGCTCATTAAACCAACATTTGTTTGATAAAAACATTTCTCCATCACCCCTCTGTCAATGTGGTCTTCCTGAGAGTAATCATCATTTTTTCCTTGAATGTCTCTACTATAATGACATCAGAATTCGTCTACTTGCAAATACTTCTACATATTGTACCATAACGCTATACATTCTATTACACGGTGACCGGAATCTTAGCGATGATTGCAACGCAAACATATTTCAAGCATTCCAAAACTACATCCGGGAAAGCAGACGATTTTCATGAGCATCTGTTCACTAAATGTTGCATGCGTGTCTCTGCCATTGAACTTTGTGAATGAATCTATCATAGTCCTTGTTCTATCATTTCTTCTTTCTTCTGAGTCAATCTCATCTTTCTAAATTAGTATGTACTTGTTTCATCCTTATTAATCTTATTATATCATGGATATTCTAATTTACAGTTCATGATTAAAACGTTTACCTACCATTATTTCAAATGTAAAGTAATAGTTTAGAAAATAGTACAACACTGTCATATCCCAATTGCATTAAGTACCTGCTATAGGAGAGGACCTCTATAAGCTATAATAGCTTTCGGTTCTTATCCCTTTTCATTCATGTATCTAAATTTGGTGTAAACTGTATATTTGTATATGCTTTATGATTTGAAATAAACTATGTTTAAACTAAACTGTTATACATGTAATATAAAGCAGCACACCTAATGTTTAACATTGAATATAAATATGTTGCTACATAACGCAATTCCAATTTTGGAAATCGACATGTTTGGTGCAGTTGTGTCGACACAAGTAAAATTTTTAATATCAAAACAAACAAAAAACAAGTTTAAATAACATATATGGGCGTCTCAGTGGCAGAGTGGTTAAAGTCGTTGTAGGTTCTAATCCAACTGAGGTTGTCTTTCAAATGACGGCGCCTTCCAGCTGGATTGCCGAAGGTCGGTTGTTCTATCTGGGAGCCCGTGCTTTCCTGAAATACTGCTCGAAGGGTCACACGGTGTTTTCCTCCACCAATACTAGCTGGAGAATCGCCATATGACCTAAGCTGTTGGTGAGACTTTAAATACACAAAACTACACAAACAAATGTATACTTATACTATCTGCAAATTCATGTCCACATGCAAAACTTGTATTGGTGTGCCATATTCAACTACTGTCTGTATAATATTCGATGTTAGTCTATCAAGTTGAAAATCGGAATATTTATTGTTTTAAATAGATATTTATTTGGATATTAAAATGGTGTCTGTTTATTGTGAATATTGTATTTTGTTGCTATGGTAACTCCTCAACCAGATTACTGTGACAATATTTTATTTATTTGCTTCAAATTTGTACTTGAATTTTCATGTCAGTTAAAAAAATGGGTGAGTATTGTAGGGTGTTGTTGACGTTTGATTTGAAATTTTGGTTTTCATTGTTGTATATATACCTCTAATAAATGTGCAGACAAACTTGTCATAACAGTATGGGTGTATACTCACAAGTGTCCAGGAAGAACCGCATTGCTCGACTTTGGAGAGTATTATACAGGAGTAGGACCTGGAACCCAATGCAGAAGGATTTAGTTTCATGTCATTATCATTACACCAATTAGTTGTATTTATTATCATGTTATTAACATTACACCAATTAGTTGGATTTAGTATTATGTTATTAGCATTACACAATTAGTTGGATTTAGTATCATGTTATTAACATTACACCAATTGGTTGCATTTATTATCATGTTATTAACATTACACCAATTGGTTGCATTTATTATCATGTTATTAGCATTACACGTATCAACAACCTTAATTGCAACACACATGTGAATAAGCAGGGGAGACAATGATCATCATTTTCTCTGAGGCCACTGTCTAACATATAGGACATTTAGTAAAACACTAGACGAAACTCTCCAATACAGTGTCTTTAAAACAACCGTATATTTCCACTAACGCTTATTATATTAAAACGAATACCGTTATTAGCAACAGAAATTGCAACACATAACTCATTATTAACACGTAGGGGAGACAATGAGCATACTTGTCTAATGCCACTGTCTACATCAAACCACTCGGTATATAGGCCATTTAGTAAAACACTAGATGAAACAGTCCAATATGGTGTCTTGAAAGCAGCCAGTATCTCTCCACTAACGCCTGATTGTGTATTACTAATATTCCTTAATGATGAGAGATGATCAATAACAATTCTATGTTTTCTAAATCCATTTGACCTATGCATTATAAATCCGATCAAAACCGATGGACAAATCTATATCGGTCAGATATAATATCAAATATCGATCCGATATGGACATCATATTGGCCCAATGACCGCTATATATTGATGTGCTCACTGGATACATGCATTATGTTGATGTGTTTATGTGAAATGTGCCAGTACTCAGCATTAAAACTATCTCTTCAAAGATAAATCAACCCTATTTGTAATGTTATTTTGGGAGTTGAAATGCTTCTCTAAGATATAATGTAACTATTTTATAAATTTAAAACGGGTCAGGCTGTGGAAGTCTTCTGGAATTAAAAGGATATGTGGCAGAACATTCATTCTAACGACAAGCATATTTTATGCTGACACCGAATTTACTCTAATGCATAAATATGTAATGAAATATATAGGTCGATTTCTTTCAGTGAATTTTGTTTTAAAAAATGGTTTGTCTAGCAGAATTGATAATAGCTAGGTTGATAACACACCCACTTCTTTCACTATGATGTTATACGCATACATACAATGTATAGGATCACTTTGAATAGCTGATATTGTATGGATCGGTTGCTGAATTTGATAGTGGTATATATTCATGAAAATGTCACAATGTTGATCCCCCGAGGCATGAAATAAGTGAATATTGTGCTAAAACTAGGTCGGTGACCCCATTGTCTATATTCCTATAATGTGTATCACATTCTAATTGGACAGTTTAACACATTCACGTCATAATATCGTATAATTGTTTATAATTGACATATATGCCCCATTGGGCAGGGTGTTGAATGTTAATATGCTCTAATCTACTCTACCCTACCGACTACCCTACCCTACCATACTCTACCCCACCATACCCTACTCTACTCTACCCTACCCTACCCATATCCTACACTACCCTACACTACTCTACCATACACCCTACCCTACACTACCCTACACTACTCTACCCTACTCTACCCTACTCTACTCTATACACTACTCTACTTACTTACTTTTGAGAAAATGCTCCGTTTGCAAACATTGTTGAAACATCTGTAGCATATCCCTTTAACCGAACAATAACGGTTGACCACTATTGGATAGCGTTGTATTTACAGTGAAGTCGACACAGACATTTCAGAACTAATTTATTGCCGTTTTATCGATTCATGATATATGACGTAAATTACTAATTAGTTTTAATACATAGTATCAGTCATTAATCAGACTGTCCATATCAGTCATTAATCAGATTGTCCATATCAGTCATTAATCAGACTGTCCATAGCAGTCATTAACCAGATTGTCCATATCAGTCATTAACCAGAATGTCCATATCAGTCATTAATCCGACTGTCCATATCAGTCATTAATCAGACTGTCCATATCAGTCATTAACCAGATTGTCCATAGCAGACATTAGCCAGATTGTCCATATCAGTCATTAATCAGACTGTCCATATCAGTCATTAATCCAACTGTCCATATCAGTCATTAATCAGACTGTCCATATCAGTCATTAATCAGACTGTCCATAGCAGTCATTAACCAGATTGTCCATATCATTCATTAATCAGACTGTCCATATCAGTCATTAATCAGATTGACCATATCAGTCATTAATCAGACTGTCCATAGCAGTCATTAACCAGATTGTCCATATCAGTCATTAACCAGAATGTCCATATCAGTCATTAATCTGACTGTCCATATCAGTCATTAATCAGACTGTCCATATCAGTCATTAACCAGACTGTCCATAGCATACATTAGCCAGATTGTCCATATCAGTCATTAATCAGACTGTCCATATCAGTCATTAATCCGACTGTCCATATCAGTCATTAATCAGACTGTCCATATCAGTCATTAACCAGACTGTCCATAGCAGTCATTAACCAGACTGTCCATAGCAGTCATTAATCAGACTGTCCATATCAGTCATTAATCAGACTGTCCATATCAGTCATTAACCAGATTGTCCATATCAGTCATTAAACAGACTGTCCATATCAGTCATTAACCAGATTGTCCATATCAGTCATTAACAAGACTGTCCATATCAGTCATTAATCAGACTGTCCATATCAGTCATTAATCAGACTGTCCATATCAGTCATTAATCAGAATGTCCATATCAGTCATTAATCCGACTGTCCATATCAGTCATTAATCAGATTGTCCATATCTGTCATTAACCAGACTGTCCATATCAGTCATTAACCAGACTGTCCATATCAGTCATTAATCAGACTGTCCATAGCAGTCATTAATCAGATTGTCCATATCAGTCATTAACAAGACTGTCCATATCAGTCATTAATCAGACTGTCCATATCAGTCATTAATCAGACTGTCCATATCAGTCATTAGCCAGATTGTCCATATCAGTCATTAATCAGACTGTCCATATCAGTCATTAATCAGACTGTACATATCAGTCATTAATCAGACTGTCTATATCAGTCATTAATCAGACTGTCCATATCAGTCATTAATCAGACTGTCCATATCAGTCATTAATCAGACTGTCCATATCAGTCATTAATCAGAATGTCCATATCAGTCATTAACCAGACTGTCCATAGCAGTCATTAATCAAAACAGACTGTCCATAGCAGTCATTAACCAGAATGTCCATATCAGTCATTAATCAGAATGTCCATATCAGTCATTAACCATAATGTCCATAGCAGTCATTAATCAGACTGTCCATATCAGTCATTAATCAGACTGTCCATATCAGTCATTAATCTGACTGTCCATATCAGTCATTAACCAGACTGTCCATACCAGGCATTAACCAGACTGTCCATACCAGTCATTAACCAGACTGTCCATAGCAGTCATTAATCAGACTGTCCATATCAGGCATTAACCAGACTGTCCATATCAGTCATTAACCAGATTGTCCATAGCAGTCATTAATCAGACTGTCCATATCAGTCATTAACCAGAATGTCCATATCAGTCATTAATCAGACTGTCGATATCAGTCATTAATCAGACTGTCCATATCAGTCATTAATCAGACTGTCCATATCAGTCATTAACCAGAGTGTCCATATCAGTCATTAATCAGACTGTCCATATCAGTCATTAATCAGACTGTCCATATCAGTCATTAACAAGACTGTCCATACCAGGCATTAACCAGACTGTCCATAGCAGTCATTAACCAGACTGTCCATAGCAGTCATTAATCAGACTGTCCATATCAGTATTTAGCCAGATTGTCCATATCAGTCATTAATCAGACTGTCCATATCAGTCATTAAACAGACTGTCCATATCAGTCATTAATCAGACTGTCCATATCAGTCATTAATCAGACTGTCCATATCAGTCATTAATCAGAATGTCCATATCAGTCATTAATCAGACTGTCCATATCAGTCATTAATCAGACTGTCCATAGCAGTCATTAATCAAACCAGACTGTCCATAGCAGTCATTAACCAGACTGTCCATAGCAGTCATTAATCAGAATGTCCATAGCAGTCATTAACCAGACTGTCCATATCAATCATTAATCAGAATGTCCATATCAGTCATTAACCATAATGTCCATAGCAGTCATTAATCAGACTGTCCATATAAGTCATTAATCAAACTGTCCATATCAGTCATTAACCAGACTGTCCATAGCAGTCATTAACCAGACTGTCCATATCAGTCATTAACCAGAATGTCCATATTAGTCATTAATCAGATTGTCCATATCAGTCATGAATCAGAATGTCCATATCAGTCATTAACCAGAATGTCCATGTCAGTCAATACTCAGATTGTCCATATCAGTCATAAATCAGACTGTCCATATCAGTCATTAACCAGAATGTCCATGTCATACCAATATACATTAATAGATGAAACGAAACACATCGAGAGGCTGAGTGAAGAACGACACATTCACAGATGTTTGCAGTATTATATTATCTGACAATCGATCTTTCATATGAACAATTATATAAGACTACTGTACACATTTAGTCGACTACTTACTGCTCAATATAGTGTAACTGTAGACTGATCGAGAATAATTGATATGCATGCAGCTTGTTTGTTTTTCAGATGTGAATTCTTGCGAGAACATATTAGATACTAGGATATATGGCCTGACCAAGTCTAGTTATGTGAGTTATGGAGATCAATGGCACAACACTTCGTTTTGGGGAGGACATTCCCAGATACAATGGAAGGAGACGGTGTCATCTACGTGTTTCCGCAATGGCTACGACTCAGTTGTACTTAAAGGTAATTAATGAAAGGATATTATAATATGTCGAATACTCCGCATTTTATGACAATGTATCCTTGTCATGAGGTATAAAACGTCGCAATAACGATATTGACTTTAGTTTAAACTTTATTTAATTTACAACGATTTCCAAGCAAGTTTTAACAACTTATATTAATCACTCTCGTTGGTGTGGATGAAAGCGTATATGTGGTCATTCGTGTGGAGGTAAACCGGATTACCCGGAGAAAACCAACCTGTCCGATCTGGCGACCACGTTACCATCTCACATACTTCCCGGTCCGAGGATCGAACCCGGGTTGCATTGGTGAGAAGCGAGGGAGGTCTAGTACAGAGCTATTAATATATATATGTATTATAAAGATGCTGACTTTGTGGGAGGGAGGCCTTATACAGAGCTATTAATATAGGTATGTATTATAAAGATGCTGACTTTGTGGTAAGGAGGCCTTATACAGAGCTATTAATATATGTATGTATTATAAAGATGCTGAATTTGTGGGAGGGAGGACTTATACAGAGCTATTAATATAGGTATGTATTATAAAGATGCTGACTTTGTGGGAGGGAGGCCTTATACAGAGCTATTAATTTAGGTATATATTATAAAGATGCTGACTTTGTGGGAGGGAGGCCTTATAGAGAGCTATTAATATAGGTATGTATTATAAAGATGCTGACTTTGTGGGAGGAAGGCCTAGTACAGAGCTATTAATATAGGTATGTATTATAAAGATGCTGACTTTGTGGGAGGGAGGACTTATACAGAGCTATTAATATAGGTATGTATTATAAAGATGCTGACTTTGTGGGAGGGAGGCCTTATAGAGAGCTATTAATATAGGTATGTATTATAAAGATGCTGACTTTGTTGGAGGGAGGCCTAGTACAGAGCTATTAATATAGGTATGTATTATAAAGATGCTGACTTTGTTGGAGGGAAGCCTAGTACAGAGCTATTAATATAGGTATGTATTATAAAGATGCTGACTTTGTGGGAGGGAGGCCTTATACAGAGCTATTAATATAGGTATCCATTAATATAAAGATGCTGACTTTGGTATATCTTGATACAAACATATGATACATATTTGTGTATAATTCACTTGATAGCCTAGTATATACACTTTTACTTTGTTGATGATCTGTTGTATTTTGAACTAATCACACACAATGATAATCAAAAGATACAAATGGATTCCCTTCCAGTTATTTCCTTTTTAAATGTCTACGTACACCAAATAGTGTGGCAAATATAAGAAGAGAAGATAGTGTAGCAAATATAGGAACAGAAGATAGTGTAGCAAATATAAGAACAGAAGATAGTGTAGCAAATATAAGAACAGAAGATAGTGTAGCAAATATAAGAACAGAAGATAGTGTAGCAAATATACGAAAAGCACGTGCTCATCTAGAACAACGTATAACTCATATAATCAACAATTATGCAGGAAAACACCCAGACATAGCCGATATTACTGATACGGTTGTGACAGTTGATGCATGTGCCATGGATCAGAATGGAAAATGCGTGCTGAACGGGACGGTAGATATGATCAAATGTGACGATGACTTACTGTACAAGATTACAATGGATGAAGTCGCAGACGAGTCCATATACGGTTACGTTTGCATGGGTAAATAAAAATAGCATTACATACACTTTGAGGTGTGTGTATAACTAGTATATATTGTGATATTTGTATGATAATATATAGAGAATATTAGGTTACTCTCTTATACATTTTAATAGATTGTGCGAGTTGAAGAAAATATACAAGGCGAGACTCTGTCTGAATTTTTCCGAGACGAAGCTAATAACTGTCTATTGACTATTTATCGTCGCTACCTGTTACCATATGAGCGACGCTTCCTGAAGAGATTAGTCATATTAGATGTTTGGAGGATAGTGCAATCATGATACAGACAGAGACCCATTCCAGAGTCTCCTCTGGTTCTTTTATGTGCACGGTGTAAAGCACCAACAAGAGACCTCGGTTTAATGTCCAATCTGTCAGACGGGGTTTACTCTATAATACCGTTTAATATATGTTCGTCTATATAGTTCATACGGCCAACACAATAATGTATCGGCCTTCTTGGAAACATGTACCAACATAATTTACCGTAATATATGTAAATGTCCATTCGGGAGGCCAGTAGTAGTAATATGTTATTGATATCTCATCATTGTACACAGTATTTACAATAACGATACATATATAGTTTACGGCATAACAGTGCAATGCCACTCCAACATGGAGTTATAAGAGATGAACAATAAATAATACAACACTCATTTATCACAGCATATTTAATACAGCAAGGTGCGTTCAGTAAACATCATATGTTCCAGACTCGTGACTAATGACATATATGTGTGTCTAATGTGTGATAGCATGCGTATAGAACTGGTAACGCACGTGATAAGTGAATGCACGGATACTTCACATCTGCGTTCTTGCATTGTCAGTGATTTATTGTGTACGCATCCTAGCTTATTTATTAACGAATTACTCATGTTGGATAAAGAAACGTGGACCCATAAGCTATTAGGGGCGTCTATTGGTACAATTCTCGAACATGATGTAAACATACACTTTCTAAAGCGTTCATACGGGTACGTACTTGATTGTATGAACATACTAGCATGTAAATGTGAACAATGTGACTGATACTAGTGAATTGCATGCCAGGTATATGAAACGATGCAACACGACCAAACGTTATCCTTCAATGAGCCCAGGTTATCAGTATACATGTATGCAAACACATTGGTAGCATAATCCATACATACGCTTAATTATGCTATATATATAGTATACATATTATATAAGATATATTATCATAATAATTATATTATGTTGTTGTTGCATAATAGTAACTTGTGCCATTCTCTATGTTTGTATATAACATGCATATCTTCTTGATGGAGGAAATAAAGATTTTGAATTGAATTGAATTGTAACATCTCTGCTAATCGGATATTAAACACTGCTCTAGAACAATGATAAAACACCGAAAGCCTACACTGGTATTATTGCGCACTGATTAAGAATTGATTTATGAAATATAATTACCACATGATCAGCAGAGATTTTACAGACGAGATAAAATAATTATTCAACAGTTAGAAAGACTAAGACATAATGACATTATATACAACTTAAAACAATATTTGCATAATAAAAACGGACGTCTCTGTAGTATAATATAACATGTTTGGCAAAATTACGAATCATCTCTGAATTTGAAAACAGGAAACAATATTTACCATGTTCGGACATAGAAATTAATAATACGCGCATATGCCTTTGCGAATAAATCGTATAATACTTCATTGTAAGATGGGCAATTCAATATTAAATGTATCTCGTGTTCAATAGTATCAATATCACAAACAGGACAAATCATAGCTTCCTCTGGCAACCTTCATACAGACTCGTCTCCATACTAATGGGAGCAACCCTCATTCGAAATTTACAAAATGCTGAACGATGCCTGGGTGGTACGCAATACAAGTTTACAATATTTCTCAGGTAGAGTCAATTTTAAACAATTTTAACTCTCAATTTATTTCGCCCGTGACAAGAGGGGATTATGACATTGTTGATCTTGGTTCCCAACTGTTTATATACTTATCATATGCATTGATCTCTACACCGTGAGCGAAAGAACGATATATAGGATTAACAT
This sequence comes from Archivesica marissinica, assembly GCA_014843695.1. Classification (NCBI taxonomy): domain Eukaryota; kingdom Metazoa; phylum Mollusca; class Bivalvia; order Venerida; family Vesicomyidae; genus Archivesica; species Archivesica marissinica. Next base: position 4,245,494 of record CM026401.1, on the reverse strand, counting down.
CGCAAATAAAACAACAGTTCACACACCATCTTATCTTCCAATAATGCGTTCGCATCGCCTAATAATAGCTGCATGACATTTACAAAATATACTCGTACGACCCTGTCACTATTACAAACATTTAACATGTTTATTTTTCATTTGCAGACAGATTCTACGTGAACTGTAAGTTTGTATTTTTAATGTTCTTACTTTACTAATATGAGTATATATTAATGTACCACTTCAAAGACACTATCACAGTCTAGCTGGTCAATCTAGCTTCGCTGCCTCCTATCTACACAAACGTATAGCTATGAGTTCGTATCGATCTGTATGGAATGCAATCTGATTGCACTGTACATAAACACTATATACTTAGCTGAATTATGTTACAACTTGTGAATTGTTTTGGCGATGTTCTCCACAATATTACCAGAACAATGAAGCAGTTCAGTTATGTATGGTCGGTACCATAACCTGTATCTGTATGGATATTAATTGTTTATGAAGACGAAACAAATGTTCCAAGCATGTGTCCCTATAGAGATTTTCGAAAGATACGAGTTTTGTTGCCCCACATATAATTCTTGCAGATTCAAGCTGGGTTTTTTCAAGGTCTTTAATTTCTTGGCGTGATATTGTCCCAAACTATATCATGAATATTCTAATAATGGTCGGATAAATGCAGTGTATAAGAAAGTGGACAGTGTTTTCCTATCAAGAATAAACTTAAATGGTCTCATGATATTAACACGTGCCCATGCTTTTTCCTTTATGCTGTCAATGTGCTTGTGCCATGTACCGTCATCAGAGAAAGTTATTCCAAGGTGTTTATGTAAGTGTACATCTTCAATGGAAACATCATTCATATATAGTGGAGGGTGGATGGGTTCTTGATTTTGCGTGAGATGATAAGTGCTTCAGTCGTACTTGGATTAAATGTCACAAGCCATGTATTTACCCATTCGTTAATTTTTATGAGATCAGAATTGAAGTTGTTCCAAGCATGTGTCCCTGTAGAGTTTTTCGAAAGATACGAGTTTTGTTGCCCCAGATATAATTCTTGCAGATTCAAGCTGGGTTTTTTCAAGGTCATTAATTTCTTAGCGTGATATTTCCCCAAACTACATCTGAGTACTCTAATAATGGTCGGATAAATGCAGTGTATATAGTGGACAGTATTTTCCTATCAAGGATAAACTTAAGTGGTATCATGATATTAACACGTGTCCATGCTTTTTCCTTTATGCTGTCAATATGCTCGTGCCATGTACCGTCATCAGAGAAAGTTATACCAAGGTGTTTATGTAAGTGTACTTCTTCAATGGAAACATCAGTCATATATAGTGGAGGGTGAATGGGTTTCTTGATTTTGCGTGAGATGAGAAGTGTTTAAATCTTACTTGGATTAAATGTCACAAGCCATGCATTTGCCCATTCGTTAATTTATATGAGATCAGAATTGAGTTGTTCTGCCGCTGAAATTGGATTATCAATTATGATGTAGAGACTTGTATCATCAGCAAAGAGACGAATTTCAGAGTTTATACTATGTAATTACAATGTCATTTATAAACACAATGAACAACAAAGGACCGAGAATAGAACCTTGTGGTACACCAGCCATTATAGGTAAAGTATCAGCGAAAGTGCCAGAAAGATAGTCACCGAACCAGGTAAGAAGGTTTCCAGATATTCCATTATTTTGTAATTTATAAAGGAGGCCACGATGCCAAACGCGGTCGAAAGCTTTGGAAGGGTCACAGAAAACCGCCCTGGCTTCCTTTCCTTCATCGAGTGCCTGGCAGAATGGATGATAGATAGTGGTGAGTTGATTGACCGTAGAATCGTTAGGTACAAATCCAGATTGTAGAGCAGATAAAGTTAAAAACGTGCTTATGAATGATTGTTTCCATTACTTTACTTATAGTACTGAGAAGTGAGATTGGTCGATAATTTGAAATTTCTTGAGGATCGTTCTTCTTGTGAAAAGCGCATACATTGGCAAGTTTCCATTGATCTGGGACTTTACCTATGACGAAGGAGTAATTAAACAACGAAGAAAGTGGTGCCGCAAATTCAAACGAAAGTTATTTCAAACCCTGTTGTTAATGTTATCCGGGCCATATGCTTTTCCAGTTTTAATGTTGCTTAGCGTGGATGTGACCTCATCTGGAGAAATTACTAGCACAGCTAATGTTGGTGCATGTGTGCCTATGGTTGTAGCTGGTAGTGTCGTTTTAGAGTCATTAAGTATTGTCTGTGATTGGAAGAAGTTGTTTAGGCAATTTGCTTTTTCATTATTTGCAAGACGTCATTTTGCTTTGGAATAGGTATCCTTGTATTTGTGTTGTTGTTTTTTATTAGATGTTTAAGTGTTTTCCAAAAAGCACGTGGTTCCAAATGTTCATCTTTCAATTTGTCTGCTATTTTGGTCTTAAGCGTGTTTCTACCATGTTTTATTAGCGTAAGTGTTTTCCTTCTGATCTGTTTGTATTTATCCCAGTGTTGTTGTAGTTGTGTTATGCGTGCTTTGTTATATGCCCTTCTGCGTGTTCGTATGTATTTTCTAATTTCGTTATGCATCCATGGTGGGTCTGATTGACGCACTGTTACTATTTTACTTGGTATCGTTTCTTCTGCTAATCGGATGAGTGTGTTAGTTATATGTGTTGTATATGTGTCAATGTCTGTATGTATAAGGGAATCCCAATTAAAGTTTGACGTTCGTTCCCTGAGTGTTGCATAATCCCTAATATCATATTGCCAGAGTTTTCGTTTGAGATTAGGTACTTTGGACTTCTCATGTCTGTAACAGCAACATATATGACAATGGTACCTTGTGTTTTGACCTAGGAAAGGATCGACAACACCGCTGTCACACACACACTTTCCATAAAAGAAACTAGAAAGAGATCGATTAATGACTCTGATGATTCTGTGTAATGTGTTGGTTCTGTGATGAGTTGTGATAAACCATATTGTTGAGAGATGCTGTTTACCTTGTTGCGAGTGTTATTGTTTAGCATGTCAAGATTGAAATCACATGTAACAATGATATCCACATTTGAATCAATTGCAAGACCGATATTATTCTCAATACTAGCTAAGACAGGTGGAGAAGAGTTTGGTGGCCTGTAGAAAGTTCCCAGAAGTACCCATTTGCTCTTAAGACGTAGCTCGACCCATTCATATTCTATATCTTGAGGTTCTAAGTCAAGCCTTCGAAGTGCCGGAACGTTATCTTTAACAAAAACAAGAATTCCACCGTAGTTGTCAGACGTCCTATCCTTCCTGAAAGGTTTTGAGTAGTTATGGATAGCAAGATTGTCAGAATCAATATTATTCCCAAGCCATGTTTCGGTAAAGGACAAAACATCAAAGTGAGATCATTCAGTACTCAGGACATCTATTTTCGGGAGAAAGATTTGTACGTTGTAATGAGCAAAAGATAAGCCATACTGGAAGGACTGAAGCATAGCGTCGTCGTCAGAGTAACTGGAGTCCGAAGATAGAGCAACTGATGACAGCGAATCAGATGTATGAGAGTTAGGTCCAGGATTTTCATGAACGTCGCCACCGAGTAGGAGAATAAGGGAAAGCCATATTAGCAGCTCAAAATGTTGATGGTTTCATTCCTTTGGCCCTTGTGTGTAAAGGAGTGAAAACGCCTTCTCTCATCCTGTATAAGCTTATGTCAATGTTCATTATGTAATACCAGGTTGAAATATAGCCGTTGGGGTGATGGTTCCGCAATAACACACGTAACTATTGACAACATAAAGAAACGGACAAGTATCTGAAGGCAACTTGAGTGAATATCTATCTCCAATGAAAATAAAAGAAAAATATGAAATCAAAATTAATATATGAACTACCATTCAGTGAAATGAATGTAGTGTTGGGAACATGTTATACTAGTATACACGCAATGTGAATGTTGATGAAGCTACCAGTGAACATACTATAAACATATGAACTTATGAATACTTCCTGTATTAATAATGTCATACCCACTACAGTGCACGTACAGTACAGTGATTTATTTATACATAATTATTATACAATATTGAACACATATCTCGTATAATAGGATGAATTCCAAGATGATATTAAATGACAAATCAGTACAATTGCCAATGATGCAACATAGGTCAGCAAGAGTTCTGATCAAGTTCAACGTATGGAGATACTATAAATAAGGTGGTTACAAATCACGAATATGCAAGTCAGCTATTAATGTTGGAGGAAGACTCCGGCTGCCCATCCGAGCTGTGTTTCAGACACTGACCTGGTAGAACCACCGACCCTCTCCGCTAGTCAGCTGGATAGAGTTCTCACTTTGAAGTTGATATTCATGTATGAAAAATGTAACTAAAATGCATGGAAGGACCCGTTTTAAGAACATAACAGCTTCCCTAAAATCAATGTAATATCAAGATCTTTGAGAATGATGACCATTTACAGTGCACTACCGTAATAATAATCACGGGAATACTTCGGAAATGTTACACCGGTACTCTATATAAGGGGAGTAACCAGGCACGAGCTCTGCGTTAATCTGGGACATATCCTTACAATACATATGTCTAACTGGCGAACATTTTTGATCGGCACTTTATAAAAAAACAACACAAACAAAGACCTGCAAACTTAAATTGGCGTTGTTTACATCTATATGCTGTGGTAAAAGAGTAATATATATCTTAGCTAAAATTCAAGCGCACCTGAATAAAGACACAATTGTAAAAGTATAATTTCTTATACATGTATTAAACATATAATAACTTATGCAAGAAACCGGTTTGGCAATTTAAAATCAATGTTTCAATTATTCCGTGAAATGACTCATGTAAGATAAATGAATGAAACTAAATAAAGAAATAAGTAGTAGAAGCGATTAATACCATTCAAGCTCCCAAGGAACTGGTTACTAGGGTAATCATATTACCGCAGCGCCACAGAGGCTGCCACTTTTGGTCACCAATGTATATACATAGATATATAACATATATTGACAAATGAGTAAACAGTGCCAATTTAATAGTCATGTGCATCGAAAGAAATCACATAATACTATATGTAGTCAATACATATATGAATCTTCATTGCACTGTTATATACTTATACAGTGTCACTGGACGGATAGACAGGTCGCATGATACATACGCTACTTTCCACAGACGTATAAGAATCCATGGTTGTAATATGATAGAACACGATAATATCGTTAGGGCTCACTGATCTGTATAAGAGTTCACTGTCTCGTCGAGACAATTGACCGTATACTGCACAAAAAATGTTACGTTACACCATTAATGTTTGTTCATTGTTCGGCTGTCGCAGGATGTTTGTACTTGTCTAGATCAGCCTCAGTCTGAATGCGCCGGGTGGTATCGAATACTTTGATCAAAATTGTTCCATCCGTTGACCAGCATCCTTGAATTAGATCAGCCTTAAAAAGCTTGCGGTCCTCGTCAACACCAGCCAACCTCAGGCAATTACGTCGGCTGTATTGTTCGGCCGAGTCGACTATTGTCTCTAGCTTCTAAATCCATATTTTTACACTTATGTTTATAATCCAAAAATGCACACTAAAGCTCCAACATTGTTACATTTATAAGTTAAATCATAGTTTCCCAGTTAGCCTCACTTTACCAGATAATCATGGTTTTATTCTCGAGTAATTTTGTTGACTCCTGTGAGGAGATGTGTAGTTGGATTTAGTATCATGTTATTAACATTAATCCAATTAGTTGGATTTAGTATCATGTTATTAACATGAAACCAATTAGTTGGATTTAGTATCATTTTATTAACATTAAACCAATTAGTTGGATTTAGTATCATGTTATTAACATTAAACCAATTAGTTGGATTTAGTATCATGTTATTAACATTACACCAATTAGTTAGATTCAATATCATGTTATTAGCATTACACCAATTAGCTGGATTTAGTATCATGGTATTAACATTACCCCAATTAGTTAGATTTAGTATCATGTTATTAAGATTACACGAATTAGTTGGATTTATTATCATGTTATTAACATTACACAAAATAGTTGGATTTAGTATCATATTATTAACATTACACGTACACCTTTATCAACAACCTTAATTGCAACACACATGTTATTAAGTAAGGGAGACAATGATCATCATGGTCTACATCAAGCCATTTAACATATAGCACATAGTATAACACTAGACGAAACTGTCCTATACAGTGTCTTTAGAAAAGCCCGTATCTTTCCACTAACGCTTGCGTGTGTACTAATATTCCTTAATGATGAGAGATGAGTAATAGTAGTTCTATGTTTTCTAAATCCATTTGACCTATGCGTTATAGTTCCGATCAAAACTGATCGACAAATCTATATCGGTCCGATATCATATCCAATATCGATCCGATATGGACAGCATATTGGCCCAATGCCGGCTAGATATCGATGTGCTCACTGGATACATGCATTCTGTTGTTATGTTGGTGTGAAATGTAACAGTGCCCGTAAGTAAACACAAAACTATCTATTTGAAGATAAATGAACCCTAGTTTTTAAGTTACATAAGAGATAAGTTAAGTATTTTAATCTAACACAAGCCAGGCTGTGGAAGACAGTGTTGATTTAACATAGCAAACGAAGGATTTTGAATTACACTCCTTTAGTGTAAACATATTTTATTTTATCAATATTTACATCATGTTGTAACATTAATATACAAGAACAAATGGATTAAATCGGAAGCTAGTAGCTTATTTAGATTTTCTCCATTTCTCCGTACACTCCTTTCACCAACTACCTACAACACACCCACATGCTGAGTTTGAAAAACCACAACTTTTTTGGCAAGGTGCTAGAGCTACAAAACAAATAATACTAAAATAAAAATATTCCGGAATTAATCGACCATGAATGGTTAACAACGATTAGGCAGCGTTGTATTTACGGCGAAAGTCGACACAAACATTGTGTACACATATTTACAGTTTTCAAAACGTTCATGAATTCCTTCCTTCCGGTGAATGACTCATATCTCTCACTATTCTTAGAACTAATTTATTACCGTCAAATCCATTCATGATAGATGGTGTCAATTATTAATTCGTTTTAATAGATATCCTCAGTCATTATTCAGACTGTCTAGCAATATACAATTTTAGATCTATAGCGGGCTATATTTATTTATTGCATGTATTTCTGATGAAATATATCTTAGAAGTTTCCACCTGAATAACCGTTTCTACCGAAACTACATGACTTGCATAGTTGTTTTCTTTCTTTTTTGTTGATGAAAAGGACCCACCAATACATTGTTTTATAGGTGTAATGTATTCGAAATAAATTAACCTCGATTTGTGAGATAACAAAAAATATATCGTTTTTAACCGTTTCACTAATTTGTTCATTTAGACAACATTATCGATGTTCACAAAAGTCGATGTTCATGAACTTTAAGAAATATATATGGATTTGACAAAAATCGTGTTGTGTTTACAAAAATGAAATTAAAAATACTTTTAATCGAACCAATATACATTAACAAATATACATTGTATTGAATTGTATATTCAATAAGCATATGCCGTTGAAAGGCGACATATCATTGTCGTTAAATATATGTCATTATTTAAAAAAAATACATTAATTACGGTTAATTTTCTATATAGACACGTTAACAGCAACACATAAATTGTATACCAGCTCACATTAAATATCAACATTGTATTGACATGTGGCAACAGTAGGAGTCTAAGAGAAACTCCAAATGTACGGACCATCCATTAGCAAGGCATATAATATAAACGTACACAAATGCAGCAGAATACACCCTGTGCAGTACGACACATTCACACACATTTCTTGTTGCTTAGTGTTGTATTGCAGTATTATAGTGTCTGACAATCGATATATCCTATGACCAATTATATAAGACGACTGTACTCCTTTAGGCGACTAATTATTGCGCAGTATGTTGTAACTGTAGAATAATCGAGACAAATTGATATGATACACTACGACACGTGACACCCTAACACGTGACACCCGTAGCATGTGACTCATTGATATACATTTAGCGTGTTCATGTTTCAGATGTGTATTCATGCGAGAACATATTAGAGTATACGTTGGATGACGAGTACTATTATCACTGGAACTATGATTGGAATGTGTATTATGGAGATGTACATCTGTGGCACAACACTTCGTTTTGGGGAGGGCATTCGCAGATACAATGGAAGGAGACGGTGTCAGCTACGTGTTTCCGCGACGAGCGCAACGTAATTGTACTTAAAGGTAATATGTCGAATATTTGGTATATCTTGTTACAAACATATGATAAATATGTGTGTGTAATTCACTTGATAGCCTAGTATATACACTTTTACTTTGTTGATGATCTGTTGTATTTTGAACTAATCACACACAATGATAATCAAAAGATACAAATGGATTCCCTTCCAGTCATTTCCTTTTTAAATGCCTACGGACACCAAATAGTGTAGTAAATATAAGAAAAGCACGTGCTCATCTAAAACAAAGTATAACTCATATAATCAACAATTATGCAGGTAAACACCCAGACATAGCCGATATTACTGATACGGTTGTGACAGTTGATGCATGTGCCATGGATAAGAATGGAATATGCGTGATGGACGTTACGGTTGATATGATCAAATGTGACGATGACTTACTGTACAAGTTTACAATGGATGAAGTCATAGACGAGTCCACAAACGAATACATATGCACGGGTGAGAAACAAATAGCATTACATACAGTTTGAGGTGTGTGTATAACTAGTATATCTTCTGATATCTGTATGCTAATATATAGAGAATATTAGGTTAATGTCTTATACATTTTAACAGATTGTGTGAGTTGAAGAAAATATACAAGGTGAGGCTCTGTCTGTATTTTTCGGAGATGAACCTAATAATTTATAAAAAATTATAAGACATGTGTGTTTTACGTTTTTTATCGTCGCTACCGGTTACCCTATGAGCGACGCTTCCTGAAGAGATTAGTCATATTAGATGTTTAGAGGAGAGTGCAATGATACATACATATATCCTTTTAGTTGTATTAGGGACAGAGGGAGGGTCGATCCTGCGATCCCTGGATTACCATTCCAGCATGCTAACCACTGGACTACAAATCCGTCTGTAATTATAAGTCAATAACCTAATATTCTATTTATCCTATCTTTTGGTAAGAAAGACGTTTTTGAGAGTAATGAGTACAGATTTCTCATGACCTGAACGGCTGAAGTTTATCATACCATCTGTGAACAACTGCCACCATGTACGCAACATTATGACATAACAATTGGTTTATTTGACACTGAATAATAAAGCAAAGGCAAGAAGTGTTTGACCTTATTACACATGTAGGTAGGATAAAACAAATAATCATGTTGTCAGTACTGATGCTTAGCTCGGCCAAGATGGCATCTTGAACTTGGTGTTTACTTTTAAGTGACAATCAACATTAGTGTGAATCAATTGTCACAATCCAATGACCTCAGACTTTATAGTAAATTCATACGCCATTGATGCGTGTATATAGGCTGGCATAGTTTGTAAAATACATCAAAAGCATCAGACTGGTGAGAAGATATATATCTACCACCTCCATAGAAGTGCAGATAAGGAAGTCCCACCCTCGGACTGAAGATGCGTGCACAGAACTCGACAGGGCCTCGTTCCACGCATTTTCAGCCTTCGGAATAAGTACTATTTAAAACAAAACATGATAATAAGAACAACATAATCGATGATTCAGATCAATCATTTCATATACAGAACCGTATGCAATGCATATACCATATCAATTAATATGTAATGAAAACGATGTGTGGACATCTTCATGATAAACATTCAATATCAGTGCATAATAATTATTAATCTTATTATTCTTATTAACCGTTTATGATCTAAGGACACGTATCTCAATAGTTGCTTGTATCAATTTGCTTAACATATATAATTCTGTTTTGTTTTTATTGGAAAACAACGGAGTAAATTTAAGCAAACTTAGGTTTACTCTATAATACCGATTATTATATGTTCGTCTATATAGTTCATATAGCCTACACAATAATGTATCGGCCTTCTTAGATACATGTACCAACATAATTTACCGTAATATAATTATGTAAATGTCAAGTCGGGAAGTCAGTAGAGGTAACAGTATGTATAATAACGATACATAGATAGTTTACAGCATAAAAGTACAATGCCACTCTAACATGAAGTTATAAGAGATGAACACAATGAATACAACACTCATTTATCACAGCATATTTGTAATAAAGCAAGGCATATGGTGCACTCTGTAACCAACATATGGTCCAGACTCGTGACTAATGACATTTCTGTGTGTCTAATGTGTGATAGCATATGTATGGACCTAGTAATGCACGGGATAAGTGAATGCACGGATACTTCACATCTGCGTTCTTGCTTTGTCAGTGATTTATTTTGTACGCATCCTAGCTTATTTATTAACGAATTACTCATGTTTGATAAAGAAACGTGGACCCATAAGCTATTATGGGCGTCTATTGGTACAATTCTCGAGCATGATGTAGACATACAATTTCTAAAGCGTTCATACGGGTACGTGCTTGATTGTATGAACATTGAGCACGTGTATGTGAACAATGTGACTGATACTAGTGAATTGCATGCCAGGTATATGAAACGATGCAACACGACCAAACGTTATCCTTCAAGGAGCCCAGGTTATCAGTATACATGCATAGGCCTACAAACATATTGGTAGCATAATCCATAATATACTATATAGATAGTATACATATATTATCGTAATATATTATGTTGTTGTTGCATAATAGTAACTTGTGCCATTGTCTATGTTTGTATATAACATGCATATCTTCTTGATGGAGGAAATAAAGATTTTGAATTGAATTGCATCATCACTGCTAATCGGATATTAAACACTGCTCTAGAACAATGATAAAACACTGTTAGTCAAAATTGGTATTATTGCACACTGATTAAGAATTGGATTTATGAAATCTAATTACCCCATGATTAGCAGAGATTTTACAGACGAGATAAAATAATTATTCAACAGTTAGAAAGACTAAGACATAATGACATTTTATACAACTTAAAACAGTAATTGCATGTTCGGACAATGAGTAGAAATTGATACTACGCTCATGTAATAATAATAATAATAATAATAATGCGTTCGCATCGCCTAATAATAGCTGCATGATATTTACAAAATATAACCGTACGATCTGTCACTATCACAAACATGTAATATGATTATTTTTCATTTGCAGACACAATCTACGTGGACTGTAAGTTTGTGTTTCTAATAATGTATTCTTCCTTTACTATATATTAATGTACGAATTCAAAGACACTATGTCTAGTTGGTCAACCTAGTTTCGCTGCCTCCTATCTACACAAACGTATAACTATGAGTACGTGTCGATCTGTATGGAATGCAATCTGATTGACCTGTACATAAACCAGTAGCTGTATGGGTATTAATTGTTAATGCAGACGTGATATGTTAACGATAAATCAGGTCTCTAACATTACACCTAAACAATAACCCATAAACAAATACCCTACCGTTATGAGTACATTAATCATGAAGTCATCGTTGCAATGTCATTGTGCAAAGCAAACACCGGACGTGAATACGTGTGTTCACAGCACAATATAGTGTGTTTGTTTTGGGGGTTTAAAGTCGCCCCAACAGCTTAGGTCGTATGACGACTCTCCAGATAGTGTTGGCGGAGGACGAACCCTGGTGCCCTTCCAAGAAGTAGCTGAGACACGGACTGACATACGGGTAGAAACACCGCCCTACCCAATTGGTTAGCTTCTTCACATAGCATGATATAATTTGACATTCTCAGTGGGATTCGAACCTACCGCGATGTGGGGGGCAGGGAATTTGAATTCAACGACAATAATCACTCAGCCACAGAGGCCCCTCTGCATATATATAATAAATAGTATTAAGTAAATATGTAGAGATAATTAATATGAACATGTACGACACTGTAACACGAGGATAATCATTATTCTATTTAATTATGTAGCCTGATTTGTCGTCTTAAATAGCATGTGACACACCTACATTGCCACTGACTGTTGATGTAATTGTTGACGCTAGCACGATACTAATGATAGTACCTTATGATCAACCTGGATGGTATAGTACAGTATACAACGGGAAGCAATTTGACTTTCCAACCAGTGAAGACGCCGATAAATGTGAAGATCCCTGGACGGTATTCAGTCTGAGTAATTATATTCATAATTATTGTTATTTATGTCATATAAAACACTCATCAACGAAAATGATACGTTAGTAAGATGAAAAGTAAATGGCACGGTGCTAGATCAGCTCCATAATTATAACCAATGTATACACAAGTACACCCGTATACTCGTGATCAGTTGATTCTACCGCTGCATATATTGTAATCGAGTTTTAAAGTGAATGACGTCACTGTGCTAACACAGTTTACTCTTCCGCCAAATATTACAGTATACCCCCCCACCTTCACATTACAACTGCCTGACACTATATTAATTATCAGGACTACATTCGATACACATGTAATGTACCAATCATCATATAGTAAAGAGAATGTACACGCACAATGTATCAACATTTGGAGTCATTATATTGTCGAGTTGGTTTAAACAGTATTTATTCCAATAAATGTACATGTATAACACAAACAATGTTACAAATTACATAAATTGTGAATGGTTTGGATTGTCGAGTTGAATACACTTACAGTTAATTCGTAATGATAGTGAGTCGTATAATAGCCGTATCTAGAAACCTATTTAGTCTAGTTGGAAGATAGGGTCCCTGGATCTAGATACATAGTTAGTCTAGTTGGAAGATAGGGTCCCTGTATCTAGATACCTATTTAGTCTAGTTGGAAGATAGGGGCCCTGTATCTAGATACATAGTTAGTCTAGTTGGAAGATAGCGTCCCTGGATCTAGATACCTATTTAGTCTAGTTGGACGATATGGTCCCTGGATCTAGATACATATTTAGTCTAGTTCGACGATAGGGTCATTGAATCTAGATACCTATTTAGTCTAGTTGGAAGATATGGTCCCTGAATCTAGATACCTATTTAGTCTAGTTGGAAGATAGGGTCCCTGGATCTAGATACCTATTTAGTCTAGTTGGAAGACAGGGTCCCTGGATCTAGATACATATTTAGTCTATAGTTGGAAGATAGGGTCCCTGGATCTAGATACCTATTTAGTCTAGTTGGAAGATAGGGTCCCTGTATCTAGATACATATTTAGTCTAGTTGGAAGATAGGGTCCCTGGATCTAGATACATATTTAGTCTAGTTGGAAGACAGGGTCCCTGGATCTAGATACATATTTAGTCTATAGTTGGAAGATAGCGTCCTTGCATCTAGATAACTATTTAGTCTAGTTGGAAGATAGGGTCCCTGAATCTAGATACCTATTTAGTCTATAGTTGGAAGATAGCGTCCCTGAATCTAGATACATATTTAGTCTATAGTTGGAAGATAGCGTCCTTGCATCTAAATACCTATTTAGTCTAGTTGGAATATAGGGTCCCTGAATCTAGATACCTATTTAGTCTATAGTTGGAAGATAGCGTCCCTGGATCTAGATATCTATTTAGTCTATAGTTGGAAGATAGCGTCCCTGAATCTAGATACATATTTAGTCTAGTTGGAAGATAGCGTTCCTGAATCTAGATACCTATTTAGTCTAGTTGGAAGATAGCGTCCCTGAATCTAGATACATATTAAGTCTAGTTGGAAAATAGGGTCCCTGAATCTAGATACCTATTTAGTCTAGTTGGAAGATAGCGTCCCTGAATCTAGATACATATTAAGTCTAGTTGGAAGATAGGGTCCCTGAATCTAGATACCTATTTAGTCTAGTTGGAAGATAGCGTCCCTGAATCTAGATACCTATTTAGTCTAGTTGGAAGATAGGGTCCCTGAATCTAGATACATATTAAGTCTAGTTGGATGATAGGGTCCCTGAATCTAGATACCTATTTAGTCCAGTTGGAAGATATGGTCCTTGAATATAGATACCTATTTAGTCTCGTTGGAAGATAGGGTCCCTGTATCTAGATACCTATTTAGTCTAGTAGGAAGATAGGGTCCTTGAATCTAGATACCTATTTAGTCTAGTTGGAAGATAGGGTCCTTGAATCTAGATACCTATTTAGTCTAGTTGGAAGATAGGGTCCTTGAATCTAGATACCTATTTAGTCTAGTTGGAAGATAGGGTCCTTGAATCTAGATACCTATTTAGTCTAGTTGGAAGATAGGGTCCTTGAATCTAGATACCTATTTAGTCTAGTTGGAAGATAGGGTCCTTGAATCTAGATACCTATTTAGTCTAGTTGGAAGATAGGGTCCTTGAATCTAGATACCTATTTAGTCTAATTGGAAGATAGTGTCTCTGGATCTAGATACCTATTTAGTCTAGTTGGAAGATAGGGTCATTGATTCTAGATACCTAGTTAGTCTAGTTGGAAGATAGGGTCCCTGAATCTAGATACCTATTTAGTCTAGTTGGAAGATAGCGTCCCTGAATCTAGATACATATTAAGTCTAGTTGGAAGATAGGGTCCCTGAATCTAGATACCTATTTAGTCTAGTTGGAAGATAGCGTCCCTGAATCTAGATACCTTTTTAGTCTAGTTGGAAGATAGGGTCCCTGAATCTAGATACATATTAAATCTAGTTGGAAGATAGGGTCCCTGAATCTAGATACATATTAAGTCTAGTTGGAAGATAGGGTCCCTGAAACTAGATAACTATTTAGTCCAGTTGGAAGATATGGTCCTTGAATATAGATACCTATTTAGTATTGTTGGAAGATAGGGTCCTTGAATCTAGATAACTATTTAGTCTAGTTGGAAGATAGGGTCCCTGAATCTAGATACCTATTTAGTCTAGTTGGAAGATATGGTCCATGCATCTAGAAACCTATTTAGTCTAGTTGGAAGATAGGGTCCTTGAATCTAGATACCTATTTCGTCTAGTTGTAATATAGGGTCCTTGAATCTAGATACCTATTAAGTCTAGTTGGAAGATAGTGTCTCTGAATCTAGATACTATTTAGTATAGTTGGAAGATAGTGTCTCTGAATCTAGATACCTATTTAGTCTAGTTGGAAGATAGGGTCCCATAATCTAGATACCTATTTAGTCTAGTTGGAAGATAGGATCTCTGAATCTAGAAACCTATTTAGTCTAGTTGGAAGATAGGGTCCCATAATCTAGATACCTATTTAGTCTAGTTGGAAGATAGGGTCCGTGAAACTAGATACCTATTTAGTCTAGTTGGAAGATAGGGTCCCTGAATCTAGATACATATTTAGTTTAGTTGGAAGATATGGTCCCATAATCTAGATACATATTTAATCTAGTTGGAAGATAGTGTCTCACAATCTAGATACATATTTATTCTAGTTGGAAGATAGGGTCCCTGAATCTAGATACCTATTTAGTCTAGTTGGAAGATAGGGTCTCTGAATCTAGATACCGATTTAGCCTAGTTGGAAGAAAGGGTCCCTGAATCTAGATACCGATTTAGCCTAGTTGGAAGATAGTGTCTCTGAATCTAGATACATATTTAGTCTAGTTGGAGGATAGGGTCCTTGAATCTAGATACCTATTTAGCCTAGTTAGAAGATAGGGTCCCTGAATCTAGATACCTGTTTAGGCTAGTAGGAAGATAGGGTCCCTGAATCTAGATACCTATTTAGTCTAGTTGGAAGATAGGGTCCTTGAATCTAGATACCTATTTAGTCTAGTTGGAAGATAGTGTCCCTGAATCTAGATACCTATTTAGTCTAGTTGGAAGATAGGGTCATTGATTCTAGATACCTATTTAGTCTAGTTGGAAGATAGGGTCCTTGAATCTAGATACCTATTTAGTCTAGTTGGAAGATAGGGTCCTTGAATATAGATACCTATTTAGTCTAGTTGGAAGATAGGGTCATTGATTCTAGATACCTATTTAGTCTAGTTGGAAGATAGGGTCCTTGAATCTAGATACCTATTTAGTCTAGTTGGAAGATAGGGTCCTTGAATCTAGATACCTATTTAGTCTAGTTGGAAGATAGGGTCATTGAATCTAGATACCTATTTAGTCTAGTAGGAAGATAGGGTCCCTGAATCTAGATACCTATTTAGTCTAGTTGGAAGATAGGGTCCTTGAATCTAGATACCTATTTAGTCTAGTTGGAAGATAGGGTTCTTGAATCTAGATACCTATTTAGTCTAGTTGGAGGATAGGGTCCTTGAATCTAGATACCTATTTAGCCTAGTTAGAAGATAGGGTCCCTGAATCTAGATACCTGTTTAGGCTAGTAGGAAGATAGGGTCCCTGAATCTAGATACCTATTTAGTCTAGTTGGAAGATAGGGTCCTTGAATCTAGATACCTATTTAGTCTAGTTGGAAGATAGTGTCCCTGAATCTAGATACCTATTTAGTCTAGTTGGAAGATAGGGTCATTGATTCTAGATACCTATTTAGTCTAGTTGGAAGATAGGGTCCTTGAATCTAGATACCTATTTAGTCTAGTTGGAAGATAGGGTCCTTGAATATAGATACCTATTTAGTCTAGTTGGAAGATAGGGTCATTGATTCTAGATACCTATTTAGTCTAGTTGGAAGATAGGGTCCTTGAATCTAGATACCTATTTAGTCTAGTTGGAAGATAGGGTCCTTGAATCTAGATACCTATTTAGTCTAGTTGGAAGATAGGGTCATTGAATCTAGATACCTATTTAGTCTAGTAGGAAGATAGGGTCCCTGAATCTAGATACCTATTTAGTCTAGTTGGAAGATAGGGTCCTTGAATCTAGATACCTATTTAGTCTAGTTGGAAGATAGGGTTCTTGAATCTAGATACCTATTTAGTCTGGTTATTATTACAATCTTTATTATTTACATATCATGTTACACAAGCCTCGAACAACCATATGTTACTGAAATCCTCATTCATTCATGTATGTGTCTGAAAGCAGGGGGTTTGACATAATGTTAACCTGGGTGCCAGTCTGTCGAGTTTTCACTTGTTAACTTCTGGAAACTCTATACAGCCCAATTAATAATATATGTGGTAAAATATATTTATGTGACTGACCAGGCAAAATATATCGACGCCTCTTCCCAGGCTTACATAATGTGTGTGTTTTACATTGCCCATATGAGCGACCTCCTGAAGAGATTAGTCATTTTAGACTTTTGGAGGATAGTGCAATGATACAGACAGAGACCCATTCCAGAGTCTTCTCTTGTTCTTTTACGTGCACGGTGTACAGCACCGACACGATACCTCGGTTTAAAGTACCCTCTGAAAGACTGTTAATTTTTATTTTATTTTTATTGATTACCAGTCCAGCATGTTAACCACTGTACTACAGATCCGTCTGTAGTGGCACTTATCTACTCTTAAATCGTTTTTTAACTTTATTAATTTTAGAATGATTGTGAAGCAAGATTTAAAAACTTATATTAATCACACTCGTTGGCGCAGACTAACGCGTATATGTGGTCATTCGTGTGGGAGGAAACCTGAGTACCCGGAAAAAACCCACCTGTCCGATCTGGCGACCACCGTACCATCTCACATACTTTCCGGTCCGAGGATCGAACCCGGGTTGCATTGGTGAGAAACGAGCGCTAACCACTGCGCTAATCAGACAGCTAAAAGGACTACTATATTAATAGCACATATATGTGCCACGATGTGCAATTATTGGTCGTATTAACAGTGCCTCGAAATAATCATTCAAATTCTTAGACAAAGGTAAGGATGAAATTGCATATAACAACATAATTATAGCTAATTAGAGTAAACTAGCTGCTCAGGAGAAGTTGATACAGTCAATCTCCACTAGTGGAAATACAAATTTCGGTGATCACTCGGTGAAATAAAATCTTATCTTATACTGTAACAAATAAACACAAATATCCTCTATAGCATGTGTCCCATCTGTGAATAATGTGATATGTGACATATATGATCCTACAAAGCATATGTCTAAAGTCGACAGTATGTCAACGCTATGGTAATTGTGAGCACGATTAATTCACGTTCTGATATATTCATGATAACTGATTCATAAAGTAAAGAATGTGGGGATAACAATAATAATATCACTAGAACACTATTATTTCCATGAATTAGTACTGGATGGGTTTTTTCAACTGATAACATATTTGTTAACATATTTGTTGTTTCCAGAGCGGAAGCTGTACTTCCATAAATAATATATTGCTTTACCTTGTGTATGTCTGTATGTCTGTTCATGTGTATGTATGTCTGTTTGTTTGTCTATCTGTCTGCCATGCTTAGTTTCCACGCAAATACTTCAAACTCACTTGGTAGTCTCTTTGGCTTGGGTGATGTCAGCTATTGCGATTTGGAGATAGTAGAGCAAATGTAAAGGTCTCAGAGGTCTCGTGCGTAAACTCTTGTTTCCGCCCAATAACTTGAGAGCAGAATACACACCTATTTCAAACTTGGTATGGATATAGATCACATATGGTCCATATTGATTGCGATCAGAGTGCCCAACGTAAAGGTCACATGATATTCGAAGTCAAAACAAGCTTGTTTGATAAGCATCCTACAAACTTCGGATGTGCATTAATATTGATGAGTAGACATAGCATGTCAAATGTCCAGGTAGCATCGCGCTCTAATTTCAAATCAATTTCCAACCAATTACATAACATGTAACATACTTCAATATATTATAAACATGTGCCGAACATCATTTATATGTTCATGTAATGTAATGAATAGTGGGCTTCATCCATCAACATTGAATCCATTGTCGATGAAAAATTATTTCCTCATCTATAGTGTTACCTAATGCCTTATATGGATGCGAATTATGGAACATGACATGCAAAACCGACTTATCTAAGTTAGAAACAGTTCACAGAAAAGTTCACCGTGTCTGTGTGAAATTAACACAAGGCTTCAATAAATACGTACACTGACTATGGAGTGTGTACGTTCAGCATCGACTGCATTGAAGGAATCGTTGATTTGCGAAAACTAATTTTCTTTGGTCAATTGTGTAGATTACCATGCAATCTATTAGCCAATCAACTATTTACACATATACTAGTACGTTATATTAATCCTGATAGACAGTATTCGGGATTCATGCAGGATATATATAGATTGCTTGGAATGTACAGGTTGGTACATGTCCTTGAATGCTATATCACAACGGGATTTTTCCCGGAAATATTAACTTGGAAAAGTGTACTCAAGCAGAGTGTATCAGCAGCTAACACGCAAGAATGGTTCGTCAGACTTCAAGCACAATTAACCATACCGCACATTATTAAGTTGGACAGCCCATGTGTACTCTGGTCGGTGTATAGAAGGAGGCATGAGTTACTTCCCCTGTGCAAAATAGCAGCGTCAGTCTTGGGTCAATTGGTATCGAGACAATTCTTAAGTACATGTTACAAATGCACGCTATTGGCTGTCAACAATGTTGACCATATAATGTGTTATTGTCATGCAATTGATCACATAAGGTGTAAAGTGTTGAACATTTTAGCTGACATTGTTAGTACTAAAGGTTATATAGAATTCATGCTTTTATCACCAATGCACCAGTGCAATGCATTACTATCTTTAGCGTTACGGGTAGATGATAATCTTGTTCCAAGGAACTTGCTGCTATTGAAGCTAATATGTAGAGTGTTTTCCGGGTAGTTGAACGCAAACTGATTGTATGCTTTACTGGTGCACATTGTTATGTTCGGACATCATAACTGTTATATATTGCTAAATATGTATTCGTCCATAGACTATTTGACTAAATACAAGGTTATATATGCCTACTATATCCTAGATATTTAACAGAAGATCATGCAGGAGTATGATCTGTATGTAAAGCGTTGTAAGTATATTCGAGTATAATATATGGGGTACTATTAACGTTTGTATCAAAGAGTGTTTGTTCTGGGGAGAGTGTCACAGATGTAGCAGGGGCCTCGTAGGTAGGAATTGACCCAATCACTGGACCGGTTACATTATGTGATAAACTTGCTGGACATAATAGTCTTTTCGACACATTCGGAAAATCAAAAGAAATAAAGATTATATTGCAATTCATTAGGTTAGATAACAGTCAACAATGCATAATTCACATATATACATATTTGTAGCTGTCTTGTTTTTCGTTTCGGCAAGATACCATTACCTCAAGTATGTATACCTCAAGCTCAACATATGGAGACCTTGGGTGTTCTTAACACAACTATTATTTAGACGCTTAAAGCAGCATTACATCGTATGAAATAAAAGATATTTGAAAATTCTAAATGTTACGTATGGGTAGCAATGCTGCTACACATTTTTACATTATACTTTGTATAATTATGTTCAATTGGTAAACACTGTTTTTTTGCGATAAAACAAACTCGAAACCGAAAGTAGGACTTTCCGAATCGATCGATCCCGCACTTGTTTACAATCGGATCGCATCGTCCGCACTTTTTTACATTCGGAATGCATCGTCCCCATTTGTCCCACGTTAGTCTTTTAGGGACATGTCTACAACCCCGCGAGCGGTTCGACATTAGAGGAAGATAGATAGATAGTATTTCATGTTCAAAATATGTTGACATTCCAACGTTGTTCTCTACATCCTCTGTTGTTTCACGCATGCGCGATGTGCGTGTTTACATTTCGTGTGTTGATAAACAATTTCGCTTGTTGATAAACAAATTCACGTATACGACGGTTTATATTTATTGGAATTTTATCATTTCTAAGCGACTATTTCGATTTTTGTAAACACACACACATTAGTATTTATATTTTCCCAAAAACATCATTTATTACGATGTAATGCTGCTTTAATGGGTTTACCGTAAACTAATTGTGTTCTGCTATCTTGGTTGCATCAGGATGTTTGTGCATTGATTCATTGAGTACTACAACTGTGCTTGCAATGATTCCAATGAACTTATAGCTCACCTGCAAGTACTCTACTGACAATTAAAGGGTTATTTGTGCATTTATATTATACTGTTTGTACATACATATTAATAATGATTTGTAAATATGTTATGCTCTTTAGAAATGGAGGAAATAAAAGTATCTATCTATTTATATGTTCATCCTCATTACCGTAATTTGTAATCAGTAAATATAACGATAGAACGTTGTTGGTAAATTGATGGAAATTAGATGAATACTCTACTGTTAGACATTGTTCTGCACACTACATATATAATAATTATTATTATTATTATTATGAACAGTCAATTAGTTTACAATTATTTCAGTTTCAGATTCTCTTCCTGGGACGATTAACGAAACCCCTGTGAGAATAAACCTTTGTTGGAATTATGTTGATACCAGCGATGATGAGTGTGTGTATATATTTTCTATACATGTTAGAAAATGCGATGGACAGCTGCAGTACGAGCTCAACATGATGTACCAGTACACGCCTTCCTACACAATATGTCTTGGCATGTATTCAATCAATTTAATTATTATTAATGTATTTAAAATGTGTCCGCAATATAAGCCAGGCCCGACACATTCGACATATACATGTAGTTTGACTCGTTTTGAAATGGACTATAACGTTGAATTGACAAATATGTAACATGGAACATGCTTGCGAACTAAGTGAACAAGATGTCTTTAACATGGCTTAAAGCCGCGCGAACAGCTTCGTTCACTCAAGGTATTATTGGAGAATGACCCGGGAGAACAGGATGCAATCTCTGAGCAGTAATTCAGTCACGGATGGACACATAGGTATAACCACCGACCCTCCATAAACCAGCTTGATAGCTTCCTCACATGGATGTAGGTAACTCGGCCACACTCAGCTATACCTGATGTGAATATTAGTACAGTTGAACATTTTCTATAATATTATGTTCTACTTTTTTCAGTTCATAACAACAATATCAAGGTGCTGCCTGAAATAGGTCATACCATACAGCCGATTGACATCGACGGCATAGCAACGACATTGTACAGTCCATATTTACAATTCAAGTGTTCCTTCGATATGGATGGCAACTATCCGTTTATGATCAACTGGTAAAGTGAATCAGATCAAGACAATTACCTCAAACTCTAAATATTCGAAATGACAGGTTCTATAGGATACCCGAACTCTGCTCGTCGTGGAAAACCTCTCATTGCCACATTCGTGTGTCTCTGTCTCTTGCTTATGCTAACGTTACAGAAACATGCTGTCTGGAGGATAGTGTGACAGCCCTGTACATGTGCATGTATTATGACAAGTGACAGCGTGTTATGTTCAAACGTAATAAAACTATGAATTGCAGCTAAATGGCACCTAATGCGCAGGGTCTGGTATGCCTCAATGTTGGCCTAAATTGTACTAAGCTGTTAATAGTTCATACACATTGTAGAACTCAATGTAAAACCGTTAACCTGGTTAGAACATATTATGTTAAATATTGTATTCTTGAAATGTATTTAATTAATCTTATTATCAAACAAAAGCAAATAATCAAAATATGGGCACTACGAAACACAATTCGATGAAAATAGTTGATGATAAATGACTTAGGATAGATTCAGTAACACAACTTATGTGTCTATATTATATTGCCAAAGGTTAACAACTGACACACCGCTTATATAACTTCTGCGTACACGAATATGACAATGCTACCGGTGTAATGAAATACAACCACAACACAGAATTGATGCACGCACACACATTGCAAATGCAAAGCACGCATACCAACGCACAGGTACATACACATACGCACGTTTATATATGTCACTCGAACGCAAAAAAAACGCATCATGAATGTAGATAACGCGTCATGAATGTAGGTAACGCATCATGAATGTAGGTAACGCATCATGAATGTAGGTAGCGCATCATGAATGTAGATAACGCGTCATGAATGTAGGTAATGCATCATGAATGTAGATAACGCGTTATGAATGTAGGTAACGCATCATGAATGTAGATAACGCGTCGTGAATGTAGGTAAAGCATGATGAATGGTTTGCTTGTTCTGTGGATTTAACATCAAGAGCTATGTCATCATTGTGTCTCTCCAGCTATCATTGAGGAAGGTAGCCCTGTGGTACCCCTCCGAACAGTATTGCAGGCACTGGCGGCTACACGGCAAGACCTTCCGAAAGCAAGTTGGTTAGCGTACACATATGAAGGAATTCGACACGCCCACTGATATTAGAACATATCCAACAGTGCTGGGAAAGTGATTTGAAGTCAACAATATTAACCATTCGGTCAATGAAACACCTAATAGCATAATATATCCTTTGGTGGCTATATATTAAATGTTAAGGATAATCGTTCTATGCACTGATGTGTTTACGTTCATATCTTCTAGGTATATCAATGGAACATTACAACAGCAAGTTGGTCCTGTGACTTTCACTAACGAAACTGTGTATAAAGGAGATGCCCTCACTGATCTGAAATTTGGCTACGAGGTATAAACTAAACATAAATAAATGTAAGACACTGCCACTACGGAGAATAGACAAACGAAATGTCTGGTAAACACTGCCACTACCCATAATAGACAACTGAAATGTCTGGTAAACACTGCCACTACCGAGAATAGACAAACCAAATGTCTGGTAAAGACTGCCACTACCGAGAATAGACAAATGAAAGGTCTGGTAAACACTGCCACTACCGAGAATAGACAAATGAAAGGTCTGGTAAACACTGCCACTACCGAGAATAGACAAATGAAATGTCTAGTAAACACTGCCAATACCGATAATAGATAAATGAAATGTCTAGTAAACACTGCCAATACCGAGAATAGATAAATGAAATGTCTGGTAAACACTGCCAATACCGAGAATAGATAAATGAAATGTCTGGTAAACACTGCCAATACCGAGAATAGACAAATGAAATGTCTGGTAAACACTGCCAATACCGAGAATAGACAAATGAAATGTCTGGCAAATTTAATGTCTTCGATCTTGGATCGATAATGTCGGTCGCAATTAATTGTCCAGTAAAATCATACTTTAACAGTATTATTTTTTATTTAAGTTTATTTAACGTCGCTACCGGTTGCCCATTTCACGGGTGGCTCCAGCGGTTCACCAGTTCTTAGTGCACCAACCTTCGTATGAAACTGGCAACTTTTTCATATAAAGATACAAGGTCTGAGCGGAGCTTGCACCCGTGGCCAGCAATGATGATAGTTTACATTGGTTTACAAGTCAGAGACCTTAACCACTCGGCGGACCCTATCATTTGAAAACAGGTTATATACAGTTCACGTCCGACTATAAATATTTAATAACAGGCTTATAAAGTCACTATACATGCCAATATGCATGCGTATGCTGCTCTGTATTACATTTCAAATAGTACATGAAATAATGCATGTAACGTTGACTGATGACTTCATCAGTACCAAAGCTATATTCCAATTTCATTTATTTAATTATTTTTAAATATTTGAGTACGATTCATGACGTCCATAGTGTCCAATTACCACTTCCGGTCTCTAATTGCAAAGGGCCTATTGTCGTTCAATTTGTTAACAGTATGTTACAAATGTTCTATCAAAACGGCATACCACCGGAAATATCTTGGATTCTCGGCAAAACATAAACGGATACGTTCGAGACATAAAATAACAATACATGCTAACCATATACGCGTGTTCAAAGCCAATGTCGATAATATGGCAAAAAGACAAGGCCGATAATATGGACAAAAACCAAGTCCGGTAGTATTGACCAAAACCAAGGCCTGTAATATGGACTTAAATATAACACGTCAAATGTGTCATACTAACACAGGCTGCTCATAGTCACAGTAGAGATATCTTTGAAAGTCAAACTCAAACTGTGATATATGATATATCGTTATACTGAATCCAAGGATTTCCGAGGGTAAACATGTCTCTAAATTAGTAACAAAAGTTCACCGTGTTATATATAATTTATGTTTAGGTGGCGTGTGGCGTTACTGTAGTGCAACGTAATACAACTATTCCAGGAAACGAATCATTGAGTGACGATTTCTATGTTGGATGGAAGGTAAATCACTTGTGATTATAATATAGTATTACTAAATAAATATTGCTTGTATTGACTTACACGTGGCATTGCGAGTAGTTATATATATATAAGATCTTACATTCGTGGTGATTTCATACATACTATATTATATGACACTCGTTTTTGGAATTTTATTAATAGCTTTAACTTTATTTAGTTTACAACGATTGCGAAGCAAGTTTTAACAACTTATATTAATCACTCTCCCTAGCACGAATGAAAGCGTAAATGTGGTCATTTGTGTGGAAAGAAACCGGAGTATACGGAGAAAACCCACATGTCCGATATGGCGACCATCGTACAATCTCACATACTTCCCGGTCCGAGGATCGAACCCGTGTTGCATTGGTGAGAAGCTAACAACTGCGCTAATCGGACAGCCACAATGCTATTAAGCGAGCCATCACACTCTATGCATATATAGCATTTTATTGATCTACGTAGTTGATTTTGAACATATACAACATGAACACAAACTACATGTATATGTCGAATGTGTATTGCAAGCTGTCATGCTGAGACAAATCATTCGTTACTATACTTTATAGATCTAGCGTTTATATATCTGTAATTTACGTTGTTTTAATTGTTTGTTGGGGCGATTGTTAGTAGCACCAACAGCTTATGTCGCATCCTATTGCGACTCTCCAACTATGCTTGATAGAGTAAGACCCCTTTAGGCACTCGGGTAGAACCATCGACAATCCGCAAGCCATCTGGACAACCCTTAATGTACGTAATCCTAGGTTTGATGGTCACCGCGACACTTTATTACAACATACAAAACAGTCGTTTGTTGCTTATATTTCATAATAATTATGAACATTTGGCTTTATTAGTTCGCTACATCCATTGAACTTAGCAAGAGTGGATCTACATTTGTAAATGTGGAACAGACAGTACCAATTGGGTGTTCATACGTAGCCACAGAAGCGGCGAATTGTTTGGAATCTTTGTCATTAGTTGATCCGAGCTACAAGCCTGGAGTGTGTACAGGGGGAATACGGATTGTGAACGCAAACGACACCACACAATCGCATACTGACATACAGGTAAATGGTGTTATTGGTGTCTCGTATCCCAGAACACACACTGACTCACACAATGCCTAATGACATACAGGTAAATGGTGTTATTGGTGTCTCGTATGCCAGAACACACACTAAATCACATAATCGCATAATGACATACATGTAAATGGTGTTATTGGTGTTTCGTATCCCAGAACACACAATAAATCACACAATCGCATAATGACATACAGGTAAATGGTGTTATTGATGTCTCGTATCCCAGAACACACACTGAATCACACAATCGCATAATGACATACAGGTAAATGGTGTTATTGGTGTTTCGTATCCCAGAACACACACTAAATCACACAATCGCATAATGACATACAGGTAAATGGTGTTATTAGTGTCTCGTATCCCAGAACAAACACTGAATCACACAATGCATACAGGTAAGGAGTGTCCACGCCAACTATACTTGCATCTCTGCCAACATAAGCAGTCAGTTCAGTTCCATGTATAATTGTCTTTTATAAATACCTTATACAGCATTATTAGTAATAGACCAATACTCATTAATATATAACATAAAATAAAACTAATTATGGAGGTTATTAATTAACATAATCAACATATAACCCCATTATGTTACACTAACTTGAGGGCCAAGTGATGTGAAGCCAACCATAACCATTTGATCACGGAGGCCCGACAAACTTAAGATGCCAGGAACGTTTAAGAGGCCCGGCAAACTTAAGAGGCCCGGCAAACTTAAGATGCCCGGCAAACATAAGAGGCCTGGCAAACATAAGAGGCCCGGAAAATATAAGACGCCCGGCAAACTTAAGATGCCCGGCAAACTTAAGAGGCCCGGCAAGCATAAGAGACCTGGCAAACTTAAGATGTCCTGCAAACATAAGAGGCCCGGCACACTTAAAATGCCCGGCAAACATAAGAGGCCCGGCAAACTTAAG
The DNA here is from genome assembly GCA_014843695.1 of Archivesica marissinica. NCBI lineage: Eukaryota > Metazoa > Mollusca > Bivalvia > Venerida > Vesicomyidae > Archivesica > Archivesica marissinica. The sequence continues at coordinate 4,218,369 of CM026401.1, read as the reverse complement.
AGGCCCGACAAACTTAAGATGCCAGGCACACTTAAGATGCTCGGCAAATTTAAGAGGCCCAGCAAACTTAAGCAAATTGTATTAAATAAATTCGCAGGGTTACATTAATCTGTTAAATATGATTTAACAATATCCAGATGTTGAAACTAGGAGAAACATGGGACGAAGCCAAACAGTACAGGTTTAAAATATCGACGATTGACAACGACTACGACGATAAGACGCAATTTGATCTACAATTATTGCACGCTACACTGCCTGGCGAATTATCCGAGGTATGACACTTTATTTTTAATGTTTACTTATCGTCGCTATCAGTTGCCCATATGAGCGACCGGAAGTTTACATGTCACGGGCAGGCTCCAGTGGTTAACAAGTAATTGGTGTACCAACCTCTGTAACAAACTGCCAACTTTTTTATATAAAGAGACACGCTCTGAGCGAGGCTCGAACCCGTGATCATCAGTGATAGGCTACAGTCAGTGATAAACAACTCAGCGACCTTAACCACTCGACCACGGAGGCGTACACTTGCATCTACACAAGTATTATATGCCGTTTAGTAGCCTGGGTTCCAGTCTGTCGATTGTTCACGTTTTACGTCTAGCAAAATAACCAGAAGCTCAATTCAGATCAATTAAGAGTATCCGTATTAAACGTATATCTATACGACTGACAAGGAAAACAATAGCAACGCCTGTTCTAAGGCTAAAGGCATAGTTGATGTAGATTGGTATGACCTTAGTTGAGGGCTATGCGGAAAAAAGAACAGACAATAACTGTATTACTCAAAACATATGAATGTTACATTACATGTCGAGCTTACAAATATCTACGAACAGTAGATATATATTATATGATTTGGTTTACAAAAGAGATTTATAATTACTAATTGTGTTTGTGCGAATATAACAATAACCAATTATTGAAAGCATGCCACTGTCGAGGAAATGTATATTTCAGTTTCACGTACATATAAACGTGTACATTATCCGATAACGTACACAGTCTATCATTATCCTTTATCAGTGTGAAATAAAATGTGCTATTCCACAGGTTGAAAGCACCAGGAAAACATATTGTATTTCCCATTCCTGCTTTGCACTTGTACCTAGCAGCTGAAGTTGAAATATTGTCAAAGTGAACGTTATCATCATAAATACACTTGTCTGCCTTGCTTAATATGTGAATGATCATTCACTAAAACAAACAAATATCATCTTATTATTTCAATGATAAATTTCGATATTTCATTGGGAAGCATAACATGAATATATTTTATTTACCACATTGTATTTCAGTCTATAGGACCCATTCACGTAAGTATTCATCTCCTTGTCTTGATGGTTTCAGCAAGTTGCAGCGGTTGTTTGCTATAACACGTAAGATAACCGGTAAGGTTAAGAGGCCCGGAAAGCCTAAGTGGCCCGACAAGTATAAGAGGCACAAACCTAAGAGCTCTGGCAGCCTAAGAGGCCCGGCAAGTATAAGAGGCCCGGCAAGTATAAGAGGCTATACAAGTATAAGAGGCCCGGCAAGTATAAGAGGCTATACAAGCCTAAGAGACCCGGCAAGTATAAGAGGCCCGGCAAGTATAAGAGGCCCGACAAGTATAAGAGGCCCGGCAAGTATAAGAGGCTATACAAGTATAAGAGGCCCGGCAAGTATAAGAGGCTATACAAGCCTAAGAGACCCGGCAAGTATAAGAGGCCCGGCAAGTATAAGAGGCCCGACAAGTATAAGAGGCCCGACAAGTATAAGAGGCCCGACAAGTATAAGGGGCCGGCAAGTATAAGAGGCCCGGCAAGTATAAGAGGCCCGGCAAGTATAAGAGGCCCGGCAAGTATAAGAGGCCCGACAAGTATAAGAGGCCCGACAAGTATAAGAGGCCCGGCAAGTATAAGAGGCCCGGCAAGTATAAGAGGCCCGCAAGTATAAGAGGCCCGGCAAGTATAAGAGGCCCGGCAAGTATAAGAGCCCGACAGTATAAGAGGCCCGACAAGTATAAGAGGCCCGGCAAGTATAAGAGGCCCGGCAAGTATAAGAGGCCCGGCAAGTATAAGAGGCCCGACAAGTATAAGAGGCCCGCAAGTATAAGAGGCCGGCAAGTATAAGAGGCCCGGCAAGTATAAGAGGCCCGGCAAGTATAAGAGGCCCGGCAAGTATAAGAGGCCCGGCAAGTATAAGAGGCCCGGCAAGTATAAGAGGCCCGGCAAGTATAAGAGGCCCGGCAAGTATAAGAGGCCCGGCAAGTATAAGAGGCCCGGCAAGTATAAGAGTCCCGGCAAGTATAAGAGGCCCGGCAAGTATAAGAGGCCCGGCAAGTATAAGAGGCCCGGCAAGCCTAAGAGGCTCGGCAAGTATAAGAGGCCCGACAAGTATAAGAGTCCCGGCAAGTATAAGAGGCCCGGCAAGTATAAGAGGCCCGGCAAGTATAAGAGGCCCGACAAGACTAACATGCGGTATACCGAAACTGGTAAATAGATCATCCTTTGAGCAACGTAAACTGCAAGACAGGCATGTTCTATCGACGACCGCTGCTTAAAACTGCGAGTGCGCATGCCAGCTGCATATAATTAGTCATACGAACATATATACAATCAGGGCACATACGTCTATCGGATGAAATGCAACAGCAATGTAAATATTGGACAATACTGGTTTTGAAACGAATAGTTACATTGTAGCAACCGTATATATAAATTGTCACAGTGATATTAGACAGGAATATGACTTTAATAATAAAGCGATACTACCTCGTTCTACTATATACATCTGCTTAAAGCGACACTACATCGGTGAAAAAACAAATTTCTACAGAATGTAGTGTCCTATATTATGGCATTTTTCCGCCATAAAGTTGCCACAGACTCTGAGTATTTTAACTAATAAACACACGTCATATACTACGACGTGTGTTGACCTAACAACATAATGTGAATAGAGTCAACATCCACGAGTAATAATACGCGTGTGACATGAATAACAACATATATGGTACATATTTACCGTTATATCTCACCTGTTCTGCCTGCACATAATTATGTATTGTTAGACTAGTCTGATTTAAATTATCTCTAAACGATAGTAGGCACAAACTTACTATTGACTCCAATAATAAACACACGTCAAGTCATAAGCGTAGCTGACCGTTATACGAAATCCTACTTTCACTTTTAAGAATTTATAGATCCCAAAAACACTTTTTGTTTATTAAAAGTTACTGTTGGTTTATTTCGGAATAACTTGTAGTAGCAATGCTATTTATCCATAAAAAGGCATTTTGGTTTTTTTACGATGTAATGTCCCTTTAAGCTGTTGTAGAAATTGCATGTATCAATGTACAGGTTGATGTGAGCCTAGATGACAGATATAGGAACAAGAAATGTAGATCACATTTGGACCCTCATATGCGAACATCTGACGGAAGGTGAGGAACAATACAACATTATAATGTCTGTTTGAAATAAATAGATAAAGTTATGATTAATAAAGTCACCATCAATATTCCTTTCTACTATATAATTCTAAATGTTATGCTTAAACACATATACCTTCTTTACATAAATACAATGTGTCAACAATTAACAAAATAAATATTATATAATACGGCTATGAATAACATAGCACCCGGCAATCATTTATCAGACGTCCGAATTCGTCCGAGTTCTGACACAAACCTTTTTACCTTAACCCTTTCCCTCATAGAAGCATCTCTGGACGCTATTACCAATATGGCATTAATTGACAATTTAGTAGCCAAACCAATGTTCATAATAAAGGATATCATGTAGTCCCAGTAATATCTATGGAGGCGGGATATATATGGCGACTACTTAATATCCACTACATGATAGCTAAATGTAATGAATAAATCTCCATGAAGGAAAGGGCTAAATAGCGAAAACCTTTCAATATGACCCATCAGGCACAACACCTGACATACACAAACATAGCAAGTAATAATGGTAAATGTGTCACTGTTATTTGCCTCTGGGATTCCCCCATATCTCACAACTATAATTGAAGATAGGTATAACAAGTTTATCAACTAATTGAAATATAAGCTTAATACTAACATCATATCAATCAAATAAATAACTATTACTTTAACATTTTATTTTTGAATTACTGTTATTTGTATTTCATGAATTTAGCCGCCGTGTGTAAAAACTGTCCCTAGATATTTTAATGAATTTACGTTTTATATAATATGCCCATTACACATGTGTATTTAAAACTACGATTTCTTGGTAATATACCAGCTATGCAAAATACCATAACCTTTTCTGATCATTTACTTTTAGCTACCACCTTTCACAATACATTAAATACAATATCACCACCATGCTGTGAACCTTTCGCTGTTTCAGATAAAGTGACAATATCGTCTCAATACATTAATACAATAAACTTAGATTCATAAACACCATGTGCACCAATTTAGTATACAATGCTCTTCTAAAAACAACGACATTAGAAAAGGGGATAAACATCACCCGACGTATACCAAGCAAGCAAGTAAACTCAGTGCATTACTTAACAATGTTAGCTATGGATCTATACATATCCGTGATATTTGCAAAACCTATTCCGGTCCGGGACGTATCCATTATATAGTTCGCCGGGGTTTTGCACGGTACCAGTGACATATACCTCTGGGCAAGTAGATCAACATAATGCTGGAGTTAAATGGCATTTTCTATGCGGGACATTGTATTTTGTATTGAATATTATGCTATACGAGAATAGAACACATGTTTAGGAGATTCGCTGGTTATAATCAAAAGTAGATACACTCACATTAAAATCTGGGGAAAACTAATCAGGAAAAATATATATATGATCATTGCTAGTATCGTTGATTACGCGTAATCAGGATTATCAGACGTCATGCTATTAAAATCCACAGGGCAAATTAAATACAAGCGCCAGAGGTTGTAATAGTAAGAATATATTGGTATACAGCGGTACGATCAAATACCATGTATACATATTCGTCAGCCAATATAATCTTAGCTTAACTAATGGATTGAAATACGGATTTAGACCATATTCAAATCTCAAGCGCATATCATGTACAATCGCCAGAGGTTTTAATAGCAAGAATATATTGGTATACAGCGGTACGGCCAAACACCGTGTATATATATTCGTCTGCCACTATAATCTTAGCTTAGCTAATGGAATGAAATACAGCTTTAGACCATATAATAAAGTAATTATTGTATATATATTAAATATAATAATATAGTTCTGTTTTCCTAGATCTTATGAGCAACAGAGAGAAGGAGATCATATGCTATTCCGGAATTCGATCTATCAAACAGAGGTAAATTATCTACTGTTTCATATTTATTGTATAAGCTCCACGTACCTTGCTACAATTATGCATAGCAACTGTATCATCTTGAATTATTACTATGATGATGATTGAAATAACACGTACTATATTTTTTTGGGGCCACCATAAACTCATGTCACAAAACATATTTTCTTTATTCACCCTCCAATATGAAGAGCATAGAACCATTATTTCACATTCTATATACAAGTCACCCGAAAATATTCATCCAATCTGTACTATTAAGTGACTTATCTGCGTGTTCATGTCTACATAGTGAAATTGCTTACTGCGCTAATCTACATGTTCATGTCTACATAGTTTGCATTGTGTATCTAGGCTATCGACATGCCCAAGTCTACATAGGTTACATAGTGTATCGAGGTTATCGACATACCCAAGTCTACATAGGTTACATTGTTTACTGGGCTAATTGACATGGTCAAGTCTGCATTGTTTACTGTGCTAATTGACATTGTCATGTTTACATTGTTTATTGCGCTTATCGACATGTCCATGTATACATAGGTTACATTGTTTACTGCACTTATCTGTGTGTCCATGTCTACATAGGTTACATTGATTACTGTGCTTATCGGTTTGTCCATGTCTCAATAGGTTATTTGTTTACTGGGCTTATCGGTGTGTCCATGTCTACATAGGTTACATTGTTTACTGCGCTTATCGGTCTGTCCATGTCTACATAGGTTACATTGTTTTCTGCGCTTATCGGTTTGTCCATGTCTACATAGGTTACATTGTCTACTGCGCTTATCGGTTTGTCCATGTCTACATAGGTTACATTGCTTACTGGGCTTATCGACATGTCCATGTCTACATAGGTTACATTGTTTACTGCGCTTATCGGTTTGTCCATGTCTACATAGGTAACATTGTTTACTGCACTTATCTGTGTGTCCATGTCTACATAGGTTACATTGATTACTGTGCTTATCGGTTTGTCCATTTCTCAATAGGTTATTTGTTTACTGGGCTTATCGGTGTGTCCATGTCTACATAGGTTACATTGTTTACTGCGCTTATCGGTCTGTCCATGTCTACATAGGTTACATTGTTTTCTGCGCTTATCGGTTTGTCCATGTCTACATAGGTTACATTGTCTACTGCGCTTATGGGTTTGTCCATGTCTACATAGGTTACATTGCTTACTGGGCTTATCGACATGTCCATGTCTACATAGGTTACATTGTTTACTGCGCTTATCGGTTTGTCCATGTCTACATAGGTAACATTGTTTACTGCGCTTATCGGTTTATCCATGTCTACATAGGTTACATTGTTTACTGTGCTTATATGTGTGTCCATGTCTACATATGTTACATTGTTTACTGGGCTTATCGGTGTGTCCATGTCTACATACGTTACATTGCTTACTGGGCTTATCGGTGTGTCCATGTCTACATAGGTAACATTGTTTACTGCGCTTATCGGTGTGTCCATGTCTACATACGTTACATTGCTTACTGGGCTTATCTGTGTGTCCATGTCTACATACGTTACATTGCTTACTGGGCTTATCGGTGTGTCCATGTCTACATAGGTAACATTGTTTACTGCGCTTATCGGTGTGTCCATGTCTACATAGGTAACATTGTTTACTGAGCTTATCGGTGTGTCCATGTCTACATACGTTACATTGCTTACTGGGCTTATCTGTGTGTCCATGTCTACATAGGTAACATTGTTTACTGTGCTTATCTGTGTGTCCATGTCTACATATGTTACATTGTTTACTGCGCTTATCGGTGTGTCCATGTCTACATATGTTACATTGTTTACTGCGCGTATCGGTGTGTCCATGTCTACATACGTTACATTGCTTACTGGGCTTATCGGTGTGTCCATGTCTACATAGATAACATTGTTTACTACGCTTATCGGTGTGTCCATGTCTACATAGGTTACATTGTTTACTGCGCTTATCGGTTTGTCCATGTCTACATAGGTTACATTGTTTACTGCGCTTATCGGTGTGTCCATGTCTACATAGGTAACATTGTTTACTACGCTTATCGGTGTGTCCATGTCTACATACGTTACATTGCTTACTGGGCTTATCGGTGTGTCCATGTCTACATAGGTAACATTGTTTACTGCGCTTATCGGTGTGTCCATTTCTACATAGGTTGCATTGTTTACTGTGCTTATCAGTGTGTCCATGTCTATATATGTTACATTGTTTACTGAGCTTATCGTCCATGTCTATATATGTTACATTGTTTACTGCGCTTATCGGTGTGTCCATGTCTATATATGTTACATTGTTTACTGCGCTTATCGGTGTGTCCATATCTACATAGATAACATTGTTTACTACGCTTATCGGTGTGTCCATGTCTACATAGGTTACATTGTTTACTGCGCTTATCGGTTTGTCCATGTCTACATAGGTTACATTGTTTACTGAGCTTATCGTCCATGTCTATATATGTTACATTGTTTACTACGCTTATCGGTGTGTCCATGTCAATATATGTTACATTGTTTACTGCGCTTATCGGTATGTCCATGTCTATATATGTTACATTGTTTACTGTGCTTATCGGTGTGTCCATGTCTATATATGTTACATTGTTTACTGCGCTTATCGGTGTGTCCATGTCTATATATGTTACATTGTTTACTGCGCTTATCGGTGTGTCCATGTCTACATAGGTAACATTGTTTACTGGGCTTATCGGTGTGTCCATTTCTACATAGGTTGCATTGTTTACTGAGCGTATCGGTTTGTCCATGTCTACATAGGTTACATTGTTTACTGCGCTTATCGGTGTGTCCATTTCTACATACATTACATTGCTAACTGGGCTTATCTGTGTGTCCATGTCTACATAGGTTACATTGTTTACTGCGCTTATCGGTGTGTCCATGTCTATATAGGTTACATTGTTTACTGCGATTATCGGTGTGTGCATGTCTACATAGGTAACATTGTTTACTGGGCTTATCTGTGTGTCCATGTCTACATAGGTTACATTGTTTACTGGGCTTATCGGTGTGTCCATTTCTACATAGGTTACATTGTTTACTGCGCTTATCGGTGTGTCCATTTCTACATATGTTACATTGTTTACTGCGCTTATCGGTGTGTCCATGTCTACATAGGTTACATTGTTTACTGAGCTTATCGGTGTGTCCATGTCTACATAGGTTACATTGTTTACTGTGCTTATCGGTGTGTCCATGTCTACATAGGTTACATTGTTTACTGTGCTTATCGGTGTGTCCATTTCTACATAGGTTAATGTGTTTACTGCGCTTATCATTGTGCCCAATTCCACAGATGTTACTTTCTTTATTTAGCTTATAGACATGTCCAAGTTTACATAATGTTACTTCGAAAAGTTAGCAGGCATTAGTATCACTTTAGAGCTGGCATGGATTTACTTAAAAACTGCCCAGAGAGGTGTCCAGATCTTCCTCCACAATTAACATTCTATTTGACTAATTTCTTACTTTGTATCATTGTAAAGCATAAATAAAAGTATACATTTATTGAAGGTTCAAGAATAAATTGAAATTATATCTTCGTTGAAGGTTCAAGAGTCAGCAAGATATTGCTATTACAAGTATACGGATGGACCTGGGTGCGCTAATTGACGTGCCCATGTCTATATAGGTTACATTGTTTACTGTGCTAATTAACCTGGCAAAGTCTGTATAGGTAACATTGTTTACTGCGCTAATTGACCTGGCAAAGTCTGCATAGGTTACATAGTTTACTGCGCTAATTGACCTGGCAAAGTCTGCATAGGTTACATAGTTTACTGCGCTAATTGACCTGGCAAAGTCTGCATAGGTTACATAGTTTACTGCGCTAATTGACCTGGCAAAGTCTGCATAGGTTACATAGTTTACTGCGCTAATTGACCTGGCAAAGTCTGCATAGGTTACATAGTTTACTGTGCTAATTGACGTGCCCATGTCTACTTAGGTTACATTGTTTACTGTGCTAATTACATTTCGTTGAAGGTACAAGAGTCAGCCAGGTATTGCTACCACTGGTATACTGGTGGCCCTGTGTGTGCATGCGGTATAGCTATCAAAGCAGGAGCAGATGTCTTCATGATTAATCGGTGTAACACCACAACTGTACTTGATTTTACTCGGTGTGATGATGGTGGAATTCTGGATGTTGAACGGATTCACGACTACCACTACAAGGTTCTGCTTACGTTACATTCCAATTAGTTTTAGCATACATATGTTGTTATCCCAAATGCCGAATTGGATACGTGCGTCCATTCGCGAGTATCTATTCGGGTCATGCCGCTGGAGGTGTTTGACATTAGTAATTTCAGACACAGTAATAGTTCCGTGAAGTCTGCCAGGCACATTTAGGGTAAGCATAAAGTTTCGTTGGATATTTTATACTCATGCTCCACATTAATGTTTATGACATTATTCTCTACCCTTGAACGGGATATCTTTATAAATTTATACAATGGTTCACTGTTTGGTAAGAAATATTCATACATCGACTCACGAGTACAATTAACATCTATTTGGGAACACATGTATACATCCACATGTCACATTTGAAGGTAATAACGTATACATATCATTGTTCGCTCTTGCCTTTAAAGTTCGAACATCCGTTAAACTTGAGAAAGTTAGTCCACTAATGCAAACAAGCGTGTACGATGACATATATGCACAAAAACATCCTCAAACACAACATGCATTAATAAACTATAATATGCTAAAGTATCACGTTTTTGCTATGCAGGTCAGGACACCGATAGGAACAATAGTGGATATTGAACTTCATCGATGGGGGCCTACAATGAATATTGATATATACATGTCAGCAAAGGATATGGGCAATTCAGATGGACTGTGTGGGTACTTTGATGGTGATCCTACCAACGACTTCATTGGTAGAGATGGACAAACATCAAATGGAAACAATGATTATGTATTCTCCGACAGCTGGAGGTTTATATAACTTTTAAGTACTCATTGTCTCATAAATAGAGAATAGTTGGTTACTCTCCTATATACATTTTAATTTATTAGGCGAGTTGAACAATATACAAGGCAAGGCTCTGCTGAGTCTTGCATTTTTTCAGAGACCAGACTAATACATTTTAATTTATCACACAATAACCTATTCAAATGATTCTATGTATCCTACTTTGCCCTTCTGATAAAACAGTTTTAGAGAGGAAAGATTACCGAATATTCATGACCTGAATGTTATCAACCGTCTGCAAATAAATGACGTCACATCGATGACATCGCAAAGTTTATTAGGCAAAGCAATTTAGCACGTTAATTTTGCATGAAGATAGAATACATATGAATAGGTTATTGATCATATATGCAAAATACGCTAACGGGAGCATTAGCAGACAGCAGCACTTATTTTGTGTATAGCCTTATATGTGAGCAATAAGAAACGGTTTGCCCCTCCCATAATTACATCATAGCGTTGATCTTGTATCTCACCATCCACGGTGTGTGTGTGCGTGCGTGTGCGTGCGTGCGTGAATGCGTGCGTGTTTGTTTTTTAAATTTATCGTCGCTACAGGTTGGCCATACGAGCAACGCCTCCTGAATAAATTAGTCATTTTAGATTGTTGGATGATAGTGCAATAATACAGACAGAGACACATTCCAGAGTATCCTCTGGTTCGTTTACGTGCTCGGTGTAAAGCACCGATAGGAGATCTTGGCTTAATGGCAGATCTGAAAGACTGTTAAACTTTATTATGGCCAGACGGGCACTGTGAGGAGATATACTGACGCACCTCCGCTTAGTGCAACTTACTCCGCCCATATTACATCATGACTAATCAGTAGGCAAAGCTTCTAATATCCAATGTAGGCATGCAATCAATAAATACCATATTGGCTTCATCAAAACCAAATATCCCGATATGGAAATAATGTCGCCGTATTTAAAACGAAATAGAGGCGATTGGTTTACAAACTAGGGCGAAGTGTAAGTATATATTTTAACATAGTAATGTTTACATTGACATAGCAATTTAGGTAAATCACTGCATATTGCAATGTATTGCCCCTATGGCATCAATAAAACACAGTTCCCTCAAATAACTGTAATGTTTGTAAGTACAAAAATGTAGCATGAATATATTTAAGTACACGATCATGATTCTAGGCAGAGCATGCTTTGCCTGCTCATTTTCTAAATATAATAATAGCTTTTTGTAGATTTATTTTCAACTAGTTCTACAGTATTATACAGTAGTGCCTTAGTTCAATCCAATATATTAAATTTGGCCCAGTTAATTGTTAATGTAGATTATGACTATAACTTGGATTAACAATTATAACAAACTTATAATTATTATGATCATAGACTGTCCGATGAAGAGAATCTCTTCATAAATGAAAACCGTACAATGGAGCACTGGAATATGTCCAATGGAGGAACAGTTGGCCAACCTTGTAGCAGACCTACCTCAATTACGAGGAAGAAATGTAAGGTAGGAAAAAGGAGGAAACGTGCAGATAGTGCCTACACCAGGAAAGCAACGGAGCGATTGCAAAAATTAAATGCACAACAGAGCATCTCTCGCAAGAAGGTACAATTAATGAATTTATTGATTATATCATAAACAACCATAGTCCTGGACATGTCACATAACATTTGAATCTGAATTAGGTGCAGAATCTTTATAAAATATCGAACTCTCGTGACGGTATTATGTTCATGATCATGAGGAATGGAAAGGCATGCCGTGTGAGACCTCCATTGTACACTGGTTGTTTTTGTTTCGCAATAAGTTGCAGTTGTTGCTACGGCCAGTGAACTAGAATGTTTGCATCAGAGATAATCGAGATCCTATTATATACGTTGATACTGTCACTTGCGGCAACGGTAACAACACGTTTTTGAGCTGACAAATTTTGTATGCTTATTATATATTCTCATTGCCTAGCAATTTATACAAATGGTGCATACACACAACGTATGGTATATTGGTAAATCTATAAATACATACATTGTATTGTTTATGTAAAGTTCTAACTGTCTTGTTCGTCAATGTAGCAGAATTTGTAGAACTACAACACTGCAAATACAAGAAAAACAGAAACAACCAGTGTTAACATTCTATTGAAATAGTTTTAAGCAGTTATTAAGAAATGTATTTGCAGATATACAGCATTGTCAAGTAACAAATCGTTTTGAAATATGCATTTCAAGCCTTACAAATACATATATAGTTGTGAGAAACAGGTTAGATACGGAAAGTGCCAGGATTTATCCATTCCCTGGTATAATACTTCCTTCAAGTTTACACTTTAATAAGTCTAGTAATGATTTATCCTACATAGGTAAATGGGATTAGATTAATATCTTATTAGACTTCAGTAAGGCTTTCGACAATGTCAATCACGAGAGAGTACTACTAAACATGCATAACTATGGAGTCAAAGGTCAAACATTAAGATGGATTAAGAGTGTTCTAGATAATAGACTCCAGTCAATTGTCCTTAATGATATTAGTTCAGAAACCATTCCTTCTAGAGTGTATAGAGTTGAACATACACATATGCAGAAAGAGCACAATCACTGAAGACATGCTTGACCTTAGTCGCGAAATTAGGCGACACATGTTTAGGAGGGCAAAAAAGTTACCATAGATACAATAAATCTTGAAAAATCTATATGTAAACCCTAGAAAAACTGTTCACTACTCATGGTCGATATGGGGCCCATTAATAATCTATTGTTCTAGAGATTCATTAATTAACCAGTCATTTTCAAACTAAAGTTTCAATTTATAAACATCACAGTTGGGCTAATATTTATTAATAATTTATTACAAATGAGCGTGGTGATAGAGCTTTGTGATGGTTATTTGTTTTGGGTCAATATCTAGCACATTGAAGATGGCATAGCTCCTTAACAAAACTTGGTTTTCATTACTTTCTAATATAATATATTTTATTCTTTGAACTTCTTTGCGGTTTGACGCGCAACATGTCTACATCCCCGCGAGGAGTTTGACATTAGAGGAAGATATGGATATATCAAATAAACATGATTAACGCCGACAAGGGAACTAACTCAGTATTATGTGACTAAATGTACAATATAAGGACTCCATTGAGGCCATAATACAGTTATGCAATCTCCTGTGAATTGTTTGTTTGGTCTTGTTTTACTCCTGCGTCAGCGCCATTATGGGCATATCGCCGGCGGGCAGTTTACCTAACAACACCTAACATGGATAAGCACCAGCGGTTAACCAGTACTTTGTGCACCAACCTCCGTAAGAAACACGCAACTTTTCTATTTCTTTTATGATTTCCAATGAATGTGGCTAATGTAATATTTGTTATCCAATTGTTTTAATTTAACTGCACTGTCGAGAGTCCCATTCAACTACAATACACAACCACTTACGTTAGTGTAAATGTTCCCAGCTAAGTAAAAAAGTACATCCACCGACGGAAGAAAATGAAAACCAAGCAGTCACAGAGAAAATGACATATTCCGATGTTCAAAACAGTGTACGATGAAAACAATCATTCATTGGAAAGCATATAATTATAATATTATCATAATGTTATACTACCTCGTAGAGAAACACAGAAGGATTTAACATGACAGAAACTGAAGCCATGGCGTTTTGCAACAACTCGATTTATCAGTCGCCAGCACTTCGAGAATTCTCGGACAAACTCATTGGTGACGATCCAGCGCAGGTTATAACCAACTGTGTGTATGATATCACTGTACGTATGTTCGTATACATATATATATATATTAATATAACATTGCTTGCATTGCCCATCGATAGACAGTAAACTATATTAAGTTGTAAGCTAGAGCATTGTGTATTGAGCACTTGTTAATTTGTCAATTAAAACTCAAGAATATCATGCCTAAGATAGCTCTTTCAACAGTAGTTAATGTAATTGATCTGGTATATATAGTGCAGTTTAACATAATTATATAGTCTTCCAAATATGTTTCACCAATGCATGAACTTGATGATAAGGACAAGTCGGTGTCTATTATCCCAACAGGATATATCCCAGTCTAATTATTGTCTTTTTATTTTCACCAGCCATATTGTGTCTTGTATTCGCATCCATTAAGTTACAACATTCATTACAGTAGCTAATTGAAATGACCAATGCTTTCAGAAAGGAAAGGATACCATCTGGGCAAAGGCGCATGTGAATGCCTTGAACAACATTGTCACGGCAGTACTCGAGCTGAATCCTGTATATTCGGCAAACCATACAGATATCATTAGTATATTCCTAGCCCAAACATGCTTGGATAACTGTAGTGGAAATGGGGCATGTTCTGAAGCAGGTAACTCGATTATTTAGATATATGTACATGTATGGTACAATGTACACAGGTAGCCTCATTGTCTTACTGCCATAGCTCAACCCAATTCATTTACATGAAATAAACTAGCAACACTAACAGTAACTACACACAGCAATACTGTTGCATCATAGCAAGTCAATCAAATATATCTAGTTAGACGTTGAAAATCAATGTTATTCTACAAAAATGTTATGGGGTTAATCTGCTAACGATATATTCCACAAAGCTCACAATAGTATGGTAGGAACAGCTTCAAACAATATTCTTCATGTCAGTTTTCTAAATGAGCAAAGGATTTTGTATTCTTCGTTAGATTCAATATGAATAACGTAGACTTTGATCTTATTATCACTCTATGTTCCTGTAGACGTTTGAGCTCTTCTGGTTTTCCATTTACTTTAAATCGTGTTCTTATATAATCAGAGTTTATAATTAGATATGACAAATTCACTTTAGGTATCTGTATATGCAACGGAAACTACCGTGGACCCGACTGCGGTACTGACATACGAATTCCGCCCATTGTATACGATGTTGAAGGAGGCGTTATCTGTAACCTAGCAGACGGAGACGACTGTAGATGTTTTGCTATACGAACAGATAATATATTTGAGGGATTCGTATACGATTTGAGTATCTTCAAGGTACGATGAAATCAATTATGACACAGGTGTCGTTCGAATTATTGCATTTTTGATATGACGAAGTTACACAGAATGGTTATATAATGTGCCATAGTATTACGGAGAAAGCGATCTATTCTACAAGTACAGCCTTCATGCACATATACGACAAGCAAACACTGACCCAAAACTACATTGGCTCGGCGGCCGTCACATATGCATTTTAAACACTTCTATAATCCAATAGAATCTCATTTTTAATTAGAGTGACCTTTTGACCTCCGCCAATGAGATTATGTTTTGCCTCTATGTGTATGTTAGCAAGGTTCGGTTAGCAGGATTAAGCAAATAGGTAATGACGCATTTTCAAGAAAGTTGGTAGAATGTTGGGCACCATGTCAAGGACGAACTCATTAGAGATCTGGATCCACGATTCTTTCTGTAGTTTACGCATTATCCCCAGTGACCCTAATATCGGATAATACTAATGAGCGGTGATATCAGAATAACTCCGCAACTGTACATAGCAACATAACGGTTAAAGGTATACACAGGCTAACTGAGCGGAAGCATAAAGAGAGATAATAGCATGAAGTCACAGTTGCTTAAATGTTTCAATCAATATTTCTAATGCCTTTGATTTCTTGATTTTTGGAAGATAGTGCAATGTTACAGACAGAGACCCATTCCAGAGTATTCTCTTGTTCTTTTACGTGCACGGTGTAAAGCACCGACATGAGACATCGGTTTAAAGCCCATCTCAAAGAGTGTTAATTGTAATTTGGTCAGACGGGTGATCGAAGATCCCTGGATTACCAGCACAGCGTGGTAACCACTGGACTACATATCTGTCTAATCTCGGTTTGCTCTTGTTTATTTATATATATATATTGCAACAGATATATTTCAATGGGATACGTGTACACATTAGCACATCAAGATATACGGGAGAATACGAAGACATCTTTACTGGAGAGGTGTGTGCTCATCAAGACAGAAAGCGCCGTTCAGATTCTGACGCAGAGACGTTTATATACGAGTACGAGTTCACAATAAGCAATGATGGGAATAATTTTGGAGACAACAATTCAGTGTATATCTTTGACACCACATGTCTACAGTTGATAGACTCTGGTCCACTTGCCTCCGTCGAGCTAAAGGTTAGCGTACACTAAATGAATGCAATTAATAATTTATGTAAACACATTTTATATATTTATTATGAGTAAATAGGGAATATTAGACTACAGTCTAATACATTTGATTTATTAGGCGAATTGGAGAAAATATACAAGTCGAAGCTCTTTATAGCCATGTATTGTTTCGGAGACGAGCCTATTAATGTATAGGACAATAACCTAATATTCCTATTTATCTTCTGATAAGATGTATTAGAATGAAAAGATTACCGAATATGCATGTTTGTGTTTTACCTTTAT
>CM026401.1:4095737-4200617 GCA_014843695.1 Archivesica marissinica | reverse complement strand
GTGTATGTAGTACATTCAGGGATTGTATCTGGACGTTATTAGATTGTGTATGTAGTCCATTCAGGGATTGTATCCGGACGTTACTAGATTGTGTCTGTAGTACATTCAGGGATTGTATCCGGACGTTAGTAGATTGTGTCTAGGGTTAATGCAGGGATTGAATCCGGACGTTAGTAGATTGTTTCTGCAGCACATGCAGGGATTGTATCCGGACGTTCGTAGATTGTGTCTGTAACACACTCAGGGATTACATCCGGACGTTAGTAGATTGTGTCTGCAGCACATGCAGGGATTGTATCCGGACGTTAGTAGATTGTGTCTGTAGTACATTCAGGGGATTACATCCGGACGTTAGTAGATTGTTTCTGTAGTACATTCAGGGATTGCATCCGGACGTTAGTAGATTGTGTCTGTAGCACACTCAGGGATTGTATATGGACGTTAGTAGATTGTGTCTATAGTACATTCAGGGATTGTATCCAGATGTTAGTAGATTGTGTCTGCAGCACATGCAGGGATTGTATCCGGACGTTAGTAGATTGTGTATGTAGTACATTCAGGGATTGTATCTGGACGTTAGTAGATTGTGTCTGTAGTACTTGCAGGGATTGTATCCGGACGTTATTAGATTGTGTATGTAGTCCATTCAGGGATTGTATCCGGACGTTACTAGATTGTGTCTGTAGTACATTCAGGGATTGTATCCGGACGTTAGTAGATTGTGTCTAGGGTTAATGCAGGGATTGTATCCGGACGTTAGTAGATTGTGTCTATAGTACATGCAGGGATTGTATCCGGACGTTAGTAGAATGTGTCTGTCACACATGCAGGGATTGTATCCGGACGTTAGTAGATTGTGTATGTAGCACACTCAGGGCTTGTATCCGGACGTTAGTAGATTGTGTCTGTAACACATTCAAGGCTTGTGACCGGACGTTAGTAGATTGTGTCTGTAGTACATTCCGGGATTGTATCTGGACGTTACTAGATTGTGTCTGTAGTACTTGCAGGGATTGTATCCGGACGTTATTAGATTGTGTATGTAGTCCATTCAGGGATTGTATCCGGACGTTACTAGATTGTGTCTGTAGTACATTCAGGGATTGTATCCGGACGTTAGTAGATTGTGTCTAGGGTTAATGCAGGGATTGTATCCGGACGTTAGTAGATTGTGTCTATAGTACATGCAGGGATTGTATCCGGACGTTAGTAGAATGTGTCTGTCACACATGCAGGGATTGTATCCGGACGTTAGTAGATTGTGTATGTAGCACACTCAGGGCTTGTATCCGGACGTTAGTAGATTGTGTCTGTAACATATTCAAGGCTTGTGTCCGGACGTTAGTAGATTGTGTCTGTAGTACATTCAGGGATTGCATCCGGAAGTTAGTAGATTGTGTTTGTAGCACACCGGGATTGTATTCTGACGTTAGTGGATTAATGCGTGGAGATGAATTCGGACATTAGTAGATTAGTGTATTTGACGATATTTAGTTATTGTTGCTGGGAGTGAAGCCGGACCACCGTAAACCGTGTCTGTATTACTGTCGATGGTTGACATTGTCAGTAGTCAGGGAGAGGTTCCGCTATGTGGTATGCATTGTTTGTAGCACACTCATGGAATGTATCCAAGGGAGTGTCTGGATGTTCGTTGTGCTTCTTCCTTTTCTTTCTTTTACAACAAGCCATGTAGACAAAGATACCAGCCAACAATAAGAAGCCCAGGAAAGAGCCTATGACAATCGGTATAGGCACTGCTGAAACCTGAGTATTGCTTGGTATGCCGCCACATTCATCTGAAGTTAGAATATTAATGCACTTGAGGATAAGTTCTAACAATAATTCTATCATGACTTGATATTTTGTTCATGTAAACAAAGAACACATCTACCGTTGTTAAATTGCAATAAACAACGGCTAGAGCAGATCTAATTTATTGCTGTTCAATTTTACCACGCTGACAAAATAACACACACATTTATTCGTTCGTAGAATATTGGGTCATGTTATAATTATGTAACAAATACTATCGTGATGTCATACCTTTATACTCACAGTCCATTATTATTAATATTGGACTGCTGTCAAAAGGCTAGAGTATTATATTAAATACAACGCGTACATGTACAAATTAACAATTTTAATTACTAGTATGATATTTTTATATAAATGTGTATTTTAAGTATGATATAAGCCCAAACAGATGCAATATGTACAATATTGGTTTAAACATGTTGTATTTATCAAGATAAATATGACATATAACATCTGGACATATAACATCCATACAATACAACTATCAAGACAAGTGGATTGAATTGAAAGCTACAGGAGCTTATGCGCTATGCGCCTCACACAATGCTTTACATATTGGATCCTTTTCGACCTATATCCTATACATAACCGGCATATGAGACAGACAACTGCCTTGAGTGACAATTCTGAACATTCGTTACCGTAACGGCCATCATTAATCGATCAGATTGTAAATAAGGAACTAAATATATTAATATAAAGATACTATAATTATATATGTAATAAGTTTAAACTAAAGTTTCATTAGTTTGTGATGTGATCGCATTATTACTAGTTATTAAAGCAGCATTACATCTTATGAAATAAAATATATTTGAAAAATTCAAATTTTACGTATGGGTAGTAATGCTGCTACACATTCTAACATTATACTTTTTATACTTATTTCCCAATTGGTAAACACTGTTTTTTGCGATAAAACAAACTCGAAACTGAAAGTAGGACTTGTATCATCGATGACGTATCGCTGTTCTCATCTTGTTCGAATTAATTAATTATTAAGCACTTCTAAAATGTAAAGTTCAAGGAGATACCACAGAAACTTCTGTCGTATGGATTATACACAACTAATGTTATATTGTACGTACATTGTGTCCAACTGTATGGTTCAATATTCGGATCACACTTATAGCAGCCATCGGAAGAAAGTTCTATGGACCCATTTCCAACACAGCTTGCGTCAATAAAGCAGAATCCATCCTGGAATAATGTGACGTTCAGTTAACAGTTTGACAATAATAGTTCGTTTATGTGACATAACCAGTTGTTGCCCCGTTCGTGTGTGACATAGTCTTGATCGTATTATACTTAGTACACACAAATTGTAATAAAACAAACCTTTAAATTACGTTATTGATGATTAATCCAAACTCAAACTGTAATTCAAACAAATTAGTATTCTTATTCTCTAGATTAAGTGAATCAAACAGTATCCGCAATATAGTCATTATTCTTCTGTTTATGTTTGATATTCATAATACTAAACCTGGCATTAATCAATATCCAGCACAGACAATCTATAAAATACATCGCTATCGGTGATCTTAGAATTAAACTACTGTCACTAATGTGATGTCACTGCAATGGGACAGTGTCAATACATGACCTGTCTATTTTTTATTCAGCTAAATCAAGAATGACTATCTAAGAAATAATTTTATTTATCCTACCGTCATAATGGTCAAAAACTGACTACCTACATACACTCCCGTATATGCATTTATTACACCTTCATGTGTAATAATTGTTAAAATCGGCCTCCCTAATAAACGTTGCTTTATTGGTCAGTGCATAATAAACCTTTCGTGACGTCATAACGTTGCATAAGGTATGATAAACTTCAGGTCATGAATACTCGCATGTCCGATCCCCCGTCTGGCTATAATAAAATTAACAGTCTTTCAGATGGGAGGTTAAACCGAGGTCTCGTGTCCTTGCTTTACACCGAGCACGTAAAGAACCAGAGGAGACGCTGGAATGGGTATCTGTCTGTATCATTGCACAATCCTCCAAATGACTAATCTATTCAGGAGGCGTCACTAATATGGGCAACCGGTAGCGACGATAAATAAACGTAAAACACACACACATGCATATTCGGTAATCCTTTCTTTCTAATACATTCTAAAACTTCTTTCTTATCAGAAGATAAATATGAATAGTAGGTTATTGTCCTATGCATTAATAGGCTCGTCTCCGAAACAATACATGGCTATAAAGAGCTTCGACTTGTATATTTTCTCCAATTCACCTAATAAATCAAATGTATTAGACTGTAGTCTAATATTCCCTATTTACTCATAATAAATATATTTAATGTGTTTACATCAATTATTAATTGCGTTCATTTATTGTACGCTAACCTTTAGCTCGAAGGAGGCAAGTGGACCAGAGTCTATCAACTGTAGACATGTAGTGTCAAAGATATACACTGAATTGTTGTCTCCAAAATTATTCCCATCATTGCTTATAGCGAACTCGTACTCGTATATAAACGTCTCTGCGTCAGAATCTGAACGTCTCTTTCTGTCTTGATGAACACACACCTCTCCAGTAAAGATGTCTTCGTATTCTCCCGTATATCTTGATGTACTAATGTGTACACGTATCCCATTGAAATATATCTGTTGCAATAGATATATAAATAAACAAGAGCAAACCGAGATTAGACATATCTGTAGTCCAGTGGTTAACACGCTGGGCTGGTAATCCAGGGATCGCATGTTCGATCACCCGTCTGACCAAATTACAATTACCACTCTTTCAGATGGGCTTTAAACCGATGTCTCATGTCTGTGCTTTACACCGTGCACGTACAAGAACTAGAGAAGACTCTGGAATGGATATTTGTCTGTATCATTGCACTATCTTCCAAAAATCAAGAAATCAAAGGCATTCGAACTATTGATTGAAACATTTAAACAACGGTGACTTCATGCTATTATCTCCCTTTATACTTCTGCTCAGTTAGCCTGTGTATACCGGTAACCGTTATTTTGCTATGCACAGTTGCGGAGGTATTCTGATATCACCGTTCATTAGTATTCTCCGATATTAGGGTCACTGGGGATAATGCGTAAACTACAGAAAGTATCGTGGATCCAGATCTCTAATGAGTTCGTCCTTGATATGGTGCCCAACATTATACCAACTATTTGCGTAATCCTGCTAGCCGAATCTTGCTAACATACACATAGAGGCAAAACATAATCTCATTGGCGGAGGTCAAAAGGTCACTCTAATTGAACATGAGATTCTATTGGTTTATAGAAGTGTTTAAAATGCATGACGGCCAATGTAGTTTTTGGTCAGTGTTTGCTTGTCGCATTTGTGCATGACTACAGAAGGCTGTACTTGTAGAATATATCGCTTTCTCCGTAATACTATGGCACATTATATAACCATTCTGTGTAACTTCGTCATATCAAAAATGCAATAATTCGAACGACACATGTGTCATAATTGATTTCATCGTACCTTGAAGATACTCAAATCGTACATGAATCCCTCAAATATATTATCTGTTCGTATAGCAAAACATCTACACTCGTCTCCTTCTGCTAGGTTACAGATACCGCCTCCTTCAACATCGTATACAATGGGCGGAATTCGTATGTCAGTACCGCAGTCAGGTCCACGGTAGTTTCCGTTGCATGTACAGATACCTAAAGTGAATTTTTCATATCTAATTATAAACTCTGATTATATAAGAACACGATTTAAAGTAAATGGAAAACCAGAAGAGCTCAAACATATACAGGAACATAGAGTGATAATACGATCAAAGTCTACGTTATTCATATTGAATGTAACGAAGAATGCAAACACCTTTGCTCATTTAGAAAACTGACATGAAGAATATTGTTTGCAGCTGTTCCTACCATACTATTGTACGCTTTGTGGAATATATCGTTAGCAGACTAACCCCATAACATTTTTGTAGAATAACATTGATTTTCAACGTCTAACTAGATATATTTGATTGACTTGCTATGATGCAAAAGTATTGCTTTGTGTAGTTACTGTTACTGTTGCTAGTTTATTTCATGTAAATGAACTGGGTTGAGCTATGGCAGTAAGACAATGAGGCTACCTGTGTACATTGTACCATACATGTACATATATCTAAATAATCGAGTTACCTGCTTCAGAACATGCCCCATTTCCACTACAGTTATCCAAGCACGTTTGGGCTAGGAATATACTAATGATATCTGTATGGTTTGCCGAATATACAGGATTCAGCTCGAGTACTGCCGTGACAATGTTGTTCAAGGCATTCACATGCGCCTTTGCCCAGATGATATCCTTTCCTTTCTGAAAGCATTGGTTATTTCAATTAGCTACTGTAATGAATGTTGTAACTTAATAGATGCGAATACAAGACACAATATGATGGTGAAAATAAGAAGACAATAATTAGACTGGGATAAATCATGTTGGGATAATAGACACCGACTTGTTCTTATCATCAAGTTCATGCATTGGTGAAAAATATGTGTAAGACTATATACTTATGTTAAACTGCACTATATATACCAGATCATTTACATTCCCTACTGTTGAAAGAGCTATCTTAGGCATGATATTCTGGAGTTTTAATTGACAAATTAACAAGTGCTCAATACACAATGCTCTAGCTTACAACTTAATATAGTTTACTGTTTATCGTAGGGCTATGCAATCAATGTTATATTAATATATATATATACGAACATACGTACAGTGATATCATACACACAGTTGGTTATGACCTGCGCTGGATCGTCACCAATGAGTTTGTCCGAGAATTCTCGAAGTGCTGGCGACTGATAAATCGAGTTGTTGCAAAACGCCATGGCTTCAGTTTCTGTCATGTTAAATCCTTCTGTGTTTCTCTGCGAGGTAGTATAACATTATGATAATATTATAATTATATGCTTTCCAATGAATGATTGTTTTCATCTTACACTGTTTGGAAC
Source organism: Archivesica marissinica (assembly GCA_014843695.1). Lineage (NCBI taxonomy): Eukaryota > Metazoa > Mollusca > Bivalvia > Venerida > Vesicomyidae > Archivesica > Archivesica marissinica. The sequence goes on along the minus strand of CM026401.1, from coordinate 4,193,841 downwards.
ATCGGAATATGTCATTTTCTCTGTGATTGCCTGGTTTTCATTTTCTTCCGTCGGTGGATGTACTTTTTTACTTAGCTGCGAACATTTACACTAACGTAAGTGGTTGTGTATTGTAGTTGAATGGGACTCTCGACAGTGCAGTTAAATTAAAAATAATTGGATAACAAATATTACATTAGCCACATTCATTGGAAATCATAAAAGAAATAGAAGAATTGCGTGTTTCTTACGGAGATTGGTGCACAAAGTATTGGTTAACCGCTGGTGCCTGTCCAAGTTAGGTGTTGTTAGGTAAACTGCCCGCAGGCGATATGCCCAAAATGTGCTGACGCAGGAGTAAAACCCGAACAAACAAACAATTCACAGGAGATTGCATAACTGTATTATGGCATCAATGGAGTCCTTATATTGTACATTTAGTCACATAATACGGAGTTAGTTCCCTTGTCGGTGTTAATCATGTTTATTTGATATATCCATATCTTCCTCTAATGTCAAACTCCTCGCGGGGATGTAGACATGTTGCGCGTCAAACCGCAAAGAAGTTCAAAGAATAAAATATATTATATTAAAAGTAATGAAAAATAAGTTTTGTTAAGGAGCTATGCCATCTTCAATGTGCTATATCTATATTGACCCAAAACAAATACTTGACAATGCTGTATATCTGCAAATACATTTCTTACGAACTGCTTAAAACTATTTCAATAGAATGTTAACACTGGTAGTTTCTGTTGTTCTTGTATTTGCAGTGTTGTAGTTCTACAAATTCTGCTAAATTGACGAACAAGACAGTTAGAACCTTACAGACAGGCCAAACTGCATTAACAATACATGATACAATGTATGTATTTATAGAGTTACCAATATACCCCATGTTGTGTGTATGTACCATTGGTATAAATTGCTAGGCAATGAGAATATATAATAATTATACAAAATTGTTCAGCTCAAAAACGTTTTGTTACCGTGGCCACATGTGACAGTATCAACGTATATAATAGGATCTCGATTATCTCAGATGCAAACAGTCTAGTTCACTGGCCGTAGCAACAACTGCAATTGATTGCGAAAAGAAACAACCCGTGTACAATGGAGTTCTCACACGGCATGCCTTTCTATTCCTCATGATCATGAACATAATACTGTCACGAGAGTTCGATATTTTATAAAATCTGCACCTAATTCAGATTCAAATGTTATGTGAAATTGTGCACGAACTACATTTATATAGAACACATTATTTACAATACCTATGGTGACATAGTACATCACTGTGGTTGTTTATGATATAATCAATCAATTCATTAATTGTACCTTCTTGCGAGAGATGCTCGGTTGTGCATTTAATTTTTGCAATCGCTCCGTTGCTTTCCTGGTGTAGGCACTATCTGCACGTTTCCTCCTTTTTCCTATCTTACATTTATTCTTCGTAATTGAGGTAGGTCTGCTGCAAGGTTGGCCAACTGTTCCTCCATTGGACATATTCCAGCGCTCCATTGTACGGTTTTCATTTATGAAGAGATTCTCTTCATTGGACAGTCTATGTTCATAATAATTATAAGTTTGTTATAATTGTTAATCCAAGTTATAGTCATACTCTACACTAACAATGAACTGGGCCAAATTTAGCATATTGGATTGAACTAAGGCACTACTGTATAGTACTGTAGAACTAGTTGAAAAAAATTATTATATTTAGAAAATGAGCAGGCAAAGCATGCTCTGCCTAGAATCATGATCGTGTACTTAAATATATTCACGCTACATTTTTGTACTTACAAACATTACAGTTATTTGAGGGAACTGTGTTTTATTGATGCCATAGGGGCAATACATTGCAATATGCAGTGATTTACCTAAATTGCTATGTCAATGTAAACATTAAGTACTACGTTAAAAAATATACTTACACTTCGCCCTAGTTTGTAAACCAATCAAAAGCCTCTATTTCGTTTTAAATACGGCGACATTATTTCCATATCAGGACATTTGGTTTTCATGAAGCCAATATGGTATTTATTGATTGCATGCCTACATTGGATATTAGAAGCTTTGCCTACTGATTAGTCATGATGTAAAATGGGCGGAGTAAGTTGTCACTAAGCGGAGGTGCGTCAGCATATCTCCTCGCAGTGCCCGTCTGTCACTAATAAAGTTTAACAGTCTTTCAGATGGAACTTTAATCCAAGGTCTCCTATCGGTGCTTTACACCGAACACGTAAACGAACCAGAGGATACTATGGAACGTGTCTCTCTCTGTATTATTGCACTATCCTCCAACAATCTAAAATGACTAATTTCTTCAGGAGGTGTCGCTCGTATGGCCAACCTGTAGCGACGATAAATTAAAAAAACACACACACACAATGGCTGCTGTCACGGTGAGATACGAGATCAACGTTATGATGTGATTATGGGAGGGACAAACTGTTTCGTATTGCTCACATATAAGGCTATATACAAAATAAGTGCTGCTGTATGTTAGCGCTCCCGATAACGTATTTTGCATATATGATCAATAACCTATTCATATGTATCCTATCTTCATGCAAAATTAACGTGCTAAATTGGTTTGCCTAATAAACTTTGTGATGTCATTGATGTGACGTCATTTCTGTGTAGATGGTTGGTAACATTCAGGTCATGAATATTAGGTAATCTTTCCTCTCTAAAACTGTTTTTTATCAGAAGGGCAAAGTAGGATACATATAATCATTTGATTAGGTTATTGTGTGATAAATTAAAATGTATTAGGCTCGTCTCCGAAGAGTCTTGCCTTGTAATATTTTAAATTAAAATGTATATAGGACAGTAACCAACTATTCTCTATTTATGAGACAATGAGTACTTAAACGTTATATAAACCTCCAGCTGTCGGAGAATACATAATCATTGTTTCCAGTTGATGTTTGTCCATCTCTACCAATGAAGTCGTTGGTAGGATCACCATCAAAGTTCCCACAGAGTCCATCTGAATTGTTCATATCCTTTGCTGACATGTATATATCAATATTCATAGTAGGCCCCCATTGATGAAGTTCAATATCCACTATTGTTCCTATCGGTGTCCTGACCTGTATAGCAAACACGTGATACTTTAGTATATTATAGTTTATTACTGCATGTTGTGTTTGAGGAGGTTTTTGTGCATATGTCATCGTACTCGCTTGTTTGAAATGGTGGACTAATTTACTCAAGTTTAACGGATGTTCGAACTTTAAAGACAAGAGCGAACAATGATATTTAAACGTTATTACCTTCAAATGTGACATGTGGTTGTATAAATGTGTTCCCAAATAGATGTTAATTTTAGTCGTGAGTCGATGTATGAATATGTCTGCCGTGTATGAGAAATATTTACCAAACAGTGAACCATTGTATAAATTTATAAAGATATCCCGTTCAATCTCAATAAAGGATAGAGAATAATGTCATAAAATTTAATGTGGAGCATGAGTATAAAATATCCAACGAAACCTTATGCTTACCCTAACTGTGTAGGACAGACTTCACGGAACTATTATTGTATAGATACTCGCGAATGGATGCACGTATCCAATTCGGTGGCTATTGTATGAGGGATAACATCATATGTATTCTAAAACTAATTGGAATGTAAGCAGAACCTTGTAGTGGTAGTCGTGAATCCGTTCAACATCCAGAATTCCACCATCATCACACCGAATAAAATCAAGTACAGTTGTGGTGTTACACCGATTAATCATGAAGACATCTGCTCCTGCTTTGATAGCTATACCGCATGCACACACAGGTCCATCCGTATACTTGTAATAGCAATACCTTGCTGACTCTTGTACCTTCAACGAAGATATATTTTCAATTTATTCTAGAACCTTCAACGAAGATATAATTTCAATTTATTCTAGAACCTTCAATGAAGATATAATTTCAATTTATTTTTGAACCCTCAACGAAGATATATTTACAATTTATTCTTGAACATTCAACGAAGATATAATTTCAATTTATTCTTGAACCTTCAATACATGTATACTTTTATTTATGCTTTACAATGATATAAAGAAAGAAATTAGTCAAATAAAATGTTAATCGTGGAGGAAGATCTGGACACCTCTCTGGGCAGTATTTCAGTAAATCCAAGCCAGCTTTAAAGTGATACAGATGCCTGCTAGCTTTTCGAAGTAACATTATGTAAACTTGGACATGTCTATAAGCTCAATAAAGAAAGTAACATCTGTAGAATTGGGCACAATGATAAGCGCAGTAAGCAATGTAACCTTGTAGACATGGACAAACCGATAAGCGCAGTAATCAATGTAACCTATGTAGACATGGACAAATCGATAAGGCAGTAAACAATGTAACCTATGTAGACATGGACAAACCGATAAGCTCAGTAAACAATGTAACATATGTAGACATGGACATGTCGATAAGCGCAATAAACAATGTAGACATGACAACGTCAATTAGCACAGTAAACAATGCAGACTTGACCACGTCAATTAGCGCAGTAAACAATCCGATGACTATGTTCGGATAACTTGTATATAGAATGTGAAATAATAAATAAATGCAGTAAACAATGTAACCTATGTAGACTTGGGTATGTCGATAGCCTCGATACACTATGTAACCTTTGTAGACTTGGGCATGTCGATAGCCTAGATACACAATGCAAACTATGTAGACATGGACATGTAGATTAGCCCAGTAAGCAATTTCACTATGTAGACATGAACACGCAGATAAGTCACTTAATAGTACAGATTGGATGAATAGTTTCGGGTGACTTGTATATAGAATGTGAAATAATGGTTCTATGCTCTTCATATTGGAGGGTGAATAAAGAAAATATGTTTTGTGACATGAGTTTATAGCGGCCCCAAACAAATAGTACATGTTATTTCAATCATCATCATAGTAATAATTCAAGATGATACAGTTACTATGCATAATTGTAGCAAGGTACGTGGAGCTTATACAATAAATATGAAACAGTAGATAATTTACCTCTGTTTGATAGATCGAATTCCGGAATAGCATATGATCTCCTTCTCTCTGTTGCTCATAAGATCTAGGTAAACAGAACTATATTATTATATTTAATATATATACAATAATTACTTTATTATATGGTCTAAAGCTGTATTTCATTCCATTAGCTAAGCTAAGATTATAGTGGCAGACGAATATGTATACACGGTGTTTGGCCGTACCGCTGTATACCAATATATTCTTACTATTACAACCTCTGGTGCTTGTATTTAATTTGCCCTGTAGATTTTAATAGCATGACTTCTGATAATACTGATTACGTGTAATCAACGATACTAGCAATGATTTTATAGATATTTTACCTGATTAGTTTCCCCCAGATTTTACTGTGAGTGTATCTACTTTTGATTATAACCAGCGAATCTCCTAAACATGTGTTATATTCTCGTATAGCATAATATCTAATACACTAATACAATGTCCCGCATAGAGAATGCCATTTAACTCCAGTATTATGTTGATATACTTGCCCAGAGGATTATGTCACTGGCACTTTTAAAAAACCCGGCGAACTCTATAATGGATACGTCCCGGACCGGAATAGGTTTTGCAAATATCACGGATATGTATAGACCCATAGCTAATGTTGTTGCAGTTAAACATTTAAATGCATTACGTAATGCACTGTGTTTACTTGCTTGAATGGTATACGTCGGTTGATATATATCCCCTTTTCTAATGTCTTTGTTTTTAGATGAGCATTTTATACTAAATTGGTGCACATGTATTTTTTTTTATATACCTATGTTTATTGTAGTAATGTATGGAGACGATATTGTCACTTTATCTGAAACAGCGAAAGGTTCACAATATGGATGTGATATTGTATTTAGTGTATTGTGAAAGGTGGTAGCTAAAAGTAAATGATCAGAAAAGGTTATGGTATTTTGCATAGCTGGTATATTACCAAGAAATCGTAGTTTTAAATACACATGTGTAATGGGCGTATTATATAAAATGTAAATTCATTAAAATATCTAGGAACAGTTTTTACACACGGCGGCTAAATTCATGAAACACACATAACAGTAATTCAAAAATAAAATGTTAAAGTAATAGTTATTTATTTGATTGATATGATGTTAGTATTAAGCCTATATTTCACTTAGTTGATAAACTTGTTATACCTATCCTCAATTATAGTTGTGAGATATGGGGGAATCCATGAGGCAAATAACAGTGAAATATTTGCCATTATTACTTGCTATGTTTGTGTATGTCAGGTGTTGTGCCTGATGGGTCAGATGGAAAGGTTTTCGCTATTTAACCCTTTCCTTCATGGAGATTTATTCATTACATTTAGCTATCATGTAGTGGATATTAAGTAGTCGCCATATATATCCCGCCTCCATAGATATTACTGGGACTACATGATATCCTTTATTATGAACATTGGTTTGGCTACTAAATTGTCAATTAATGCCATATTGGTAATAGCGTCAAGAGATGCTTCTATGAGGGAAAGGGTTACGGTAAAAAGGCTCGTGTCAGAACCGGACGAACTCGGACGTCTGATAGATGATTGCCGGGTGCTAAGTTATTCATAGCCGTATTATATAATATTTATTTTGTTAATTTAATTGTATTTATGTAAAGAAGGTATATGTGTTTACGCATACTATTTAGAATTATATAGTAGAAAGGAATAGTGATGGTGACTTTATTAATCATAACTTTATCTATTTATTTCACACAGACATTTTAATGTCAATGTTATTGTTCCTCACCTTCCGTCAGATGTTCGCATATGAGGGTCCACATGTGAACTACATTTCTTGTTCCTATATCTGTCATCTAGGCTCACATCAACCTGTACATTGATACATGCAAGTTCTACAACAGTTTAAAGGGAAATTACATCGTATAAAAACCAAAATGCCTTTTTATGGATAAATAGCATTGTTACTAGTTATTCCGAAATAAACCAACAGTAACTTTTAATAAAAATTATTATTATCAATAGTAAGTTTGTGCCTACTATTCTTTTAGAGATAATTTAAATCAGACTGGTCTATCAATACATATGTGCAGGCAGAACAGGTGAGATATAACGGTAAATATGTACCATATATGTTGTTATTCATGTCACACGCGTTGTATTACTCGTGGATGTTGACCCTATTCACATTATTTTGTTAGGTCAACACACGTCGTAGTCTATGACGTGTGTTTATTAGTTAAACTACTCAGAGTCTGTGGCAATTATATGGAGGGGAAATGCCATAATATAGGAAACTACATTCTGTAGAATTTGTTTTTTCACCGATGTAGTGACGCTTTAGGCAGAGGTAAAGAGTAGAACGAGGTAGTATCGCTTTATTATTAAAGTCATATTCCTGTCTAAAATCACTGTGACAATTTCTATATAAGGTTGCTACCATGTAACTATTCGTTTCAAAACCAGTATTGTCCAATATTTACATTGCTGTTGCATTTCATCCGATGGACGTATGTGTCCTGATTGTATATATGTTCGTATGAGGGTTCACAACTAATTATATGCAGCTGACATGCGCACTCGCAGTTTTAAGCAGCGGTCCTCAATAGAAAATGCCTGTCTTGCAATTTACGTTGCTCAAAGGATGATCTATTTACCAGTTTCGGCATACCGCATGTTAGGCTTGTCGGGCCTCTTAGGCTTGTTGGGCCTCATAGGCTTGTCGGGTCTCTTAGGCTTGTCGGGCCTCTTAGGTTGTCAGGGCCTCTTATGCTTGCCGGATCTCGTAGGCTTTCTGGGCCTCTTAGGCTTTCCGGGCCTCTTAGGCTTTCCGGGCCTCTTAGGCTGTCCGGGCCTCTTAGGCTTGCCGGGCATCTTAGGCTTGCCTGGCCTCTTAGGCTTGCCGGGCCTCGTAGGCTTTCCGGGCCTCTTAGGTTTGCCGGGCCTCGTAGGCTTCCCGGGCCTCTTAGGCTTTCCGGGCATCTTATACTTGCCGGGTCTCGTATGCTTGCCGGGCCTCTTAGGCTTGAATAGCCTCATATACTTGCCGGGCCTCTTATACTTGTATAGCCTCTTATACTTGTCGGGCCTCTTATACATGCCGGGACTCTTATACTTGTCGGGTCTCTTAGGCTTGCCGGGCCTCTTATACTTTCCGGGCCTCTTATACTTGCCGGGCCTCTTATACTTTCCGGGCCTTTTATACTTGCCGGGTCTCGTAGGTTTGTCGGGCCTCATATACGTGTAGGGCCTCTTCGGCTTGTCGGGCCACTTAGGCTTTCCGGGCCTCTTATACTTGCCGGGTCTCGTATGCTTGCCGGGCCTCTTAGGCTTGTATAGCCTCTTATACTTGCCGGGCCTCTTATACTTGTATAGCCTCTTATACTTGTCGGGCCTCTTATACTTGCCGGGACTCTTATACTTGTCGGGTCTCTTAGGCTTGCCGGGCCTCTTATACTTTCCGGGCCTCTTATACTTGCCGGGCCTCTTATACTTTCCGGGCCTTTTATACTTGCCGGGTCTCGTAGGTTTGTCGGGCCTCATATACGTGTAGGGCCTCTTCGGCTTGTCGGGCCACTTAGGCTTTCCGGGCCTCTTATACTTGCCGGGTCTCGTATGCTTGCCGGGCCTCTTAGGCTTGTATAGCCTCTTATACTTGCCGGGCCTCTTATACTTGTATAGCCTCTTATACTTGTCGGGCCTCTTATACTTGCCGGGACTCTTATACTTGTCGGGTCTCTTAGGCTTGCCGGGCCTCTTATACTTTCCGGGCCTCTTATACTTGCCGGGCCTCTTATACTTTCCGGGCCTTTTATACTTGTCGGGTCTCGTAGGTTTGTCGGGCCTCATATACGTGTAGGGCCTCTTCGGCTTGTCGGGCCACTTAGGCTTTCCGGGCCTCTTAACCGTACCGGTTGTCTTACGTGTTATAACAAACAACCGCTGCAACTTGCTGATGCCATCAAGACAAGGAGATGAATACTTACGTGAATGGGTCCTATAGACTGAAATACAATGTGGTAAATAAAATATATTCATGTTATGCTTCCCAATGAAATATCGAAATTTATCATTGAAATAATAAGATGATATTTGTTTGTTTCAGTGAATGATCATTCACATACTAAGCAAGCAAATAGTATATTATATTTTAGGCAAACATGTGTATTTATGATGATAACGTTCACTTTGACAATATTTCAACATGCAGCTGCTAGGTACAAGTGCAAAGCAGGAATGGGAAATACAATATGTTTTCCTTGTGCTTTCAACCTGTGGAAGAGCACATTTTATTTCACACTGATAAAGTATAATGATAGACTGTGTACGTTATCGGATAATGTACACGTTTATATGTACGTGAAACTGAAATTATTGTATGAATTCATTTGCTCAACAGTTGCTTGCTTTCAATAATTGGTTATTGTTATATTCGTACACACAATTAGTAATTATAAATCTCTTTTGTAAACCAAATCAAATAGTATATATCTACTGTTCGTAGATTTTTGTAAGCTCGACATGTAATGTAACATTCATATGTTTTGAGTAATAAAGTTATTGTCTGTTCTTTTTCCCGCATAACCCTCAACTAATGTCATACCAATCTACATCAGGTAAGCCTTTAGCCTTGGAACAGGCGTTGTTATAGTTTTCCTTGTCAGTAGTATAGATATACGTATAATACGGATACTATTAATTGATCTGAATTGAGCTTCTGGTTATTTTGCTAGACGTAAAACGTGAACAATCGACATACTGGAACCCAGGCTACTAAACGGCATATAATACGTGTGTAGATACAAGTGTACGCCTTCGTGGTCGAGTGGTTAAGGTCGCTGAGTTGTTTATCACTGACTGTAGCCTATCACTGGTGGTCACGTGTTCGAGCCCCGCTCAGATCGTGTCTCTTTATATAAAAAGGTTGGCAGTTTGTTACAGAGGTTGGTACACCAATTACTTGTTAACCACTGGAGCCTGCCTGTGACATGTAAACTTCCCGTCGCTCATATGGGCAACCGATAGCGACGATACATAAACATTAAAAATAAAGTGTCATACCTCGGATAATTCGCCAGGCAGTGTAGCGTGCAATAATTGTAGATCAAATTGCGTCTTATCGTCGTAGTCGTTGTCAATCGTCGATATTTTAAACCTGTACTGTTTGGCTTCGTCCCATGTTTCTCCTAGTTTCAACATCTGGATATTGTTAAATCATATTTAACAGATTAATGTAACCCTGCGTATTTATTTAATACCACCTGCTTAAGTTTGCCGGGCATCATAAGTGTGCCGGGAATGCTAAGTTTACCGGGCCTCTTAAGTTTGCCGGGTCTCTTATGTTTGCGGGGCCTCTTAAGTTTGCTGGGCATCTTAAGTTTGCCGGGCCTCTTATGTTTGCCGGGCTTCTTAAGTGCGCCGGGCATATTAAGCTTGCCGGGCGGGCCTCTTAAGTTTGCCGGGCATCTTAAATGTGCCGGGCATCTTAAGCTTGCCGGGCATCTTATGTACGCCGAGCATCTTAAGTTTGCCTGGCCTCTTATGTTTGCCTGGCATCATAAGTTTGCCGGTCCTCTTATGTATGCCTGGCATCATACGTTTGCCGGGCCTCTTAAGTTTGCCGGGCCTCTTATGTACGCCGGGCCTCTTATGTACGCCGGACATTTTATGGGTGCCGGGCATCTTAAGTTAGCCGGGCCTCTTATGTACGCCAGGTCTCTTAAGTTTGCCGGGCATCTTAAATGTGCCGGGCATCTTAAGCTTGCCGGGCATCTTATGTACGCCGAGCATCTTAAGTTTGCCTGGCCTCTTATGTTTGCCTGGCATCATAAGTTTGCCGGTCCTCTTATGTATGCCTGGCATCATACGTTTGCCGGGCCTCTTAAGTTTGCCGGGCCTCTTATGTACGCCGGGCCTCTTATGTACGCCGGACATTTTATGGGTGCCGGGCATCTTAAGTTAGCCGGGCCTCTTATGTACGCCAGGTCTCTTAAGTTTACCGGGCATCTTAAGTTTGCCGGGCCTCTTAAGTTTGTCGGGTCTCTTAAATTTGCCGGGCATCTTAAGCTTGCCGGGCATCTTATGTACGCCGAGCATCTTAAGTTTGCCTGGCCTCTTATGTTTGCCTGGCATCATAAGTTTGCCGGTCCTCTTATGTATGCCTGGCATCATACGTTTGCCGGGCCTCTTAAGTTTGCCGGGCCTCTTATGTACGCAGGGCCTCTTATGTACGCCGGACATTTTAAGGGTGCCGGGCATCTTAAGTTAGCCGGGCCTCTTATGTACGCCAGGTCTCTTAAGTTTACCGGGCATCTTAAGTTTGCCGGGCCTCTTAAGTTTGTCGGGTCTCTTAAGTTTGCCGGGTCTCTAAACGTTCCTGGCATCTTAAGCTTGCCGGGCCTTCGTGATCAAATGGTTAAGGTTGACTTCACATCACTTGGCCCTCACGTTAGTGTAGCATATTGGGGTTATATGTTTATTAATAACCTCCATAATTAGTTTTATTTTATGTTATATATTAATGAGTATTGGTCTATTACTAATAATGCTGTATAAGGTATTTATAAAAGACAATTATGCATGGAAGTGAATTGACTGCTTATGTTGGCAGAGAAGCAAGTATAGTTGGCGTGGACACTCCTTACCTATATGCATTGTGTGATTTAGTGTGTGTTCTGGGATACGAGACACCAATAACACCATTTACCTGTATGTCATTATGCATTGTGTGATTCAGTGTGTGTTCTGGGATACGAGACACCAATAACAACATTTACCTGTATGTCATTATGCATTGTGTGATTCAGTGTGTGTTCTGGGATACGAGACACCAATAACACCATTTACCTGTATGTCATTAGGCATTGTGTGAGTTAGTGTGTGTTCTGGGATACGGGACACCAATAACACCATTTACCTGTATGTCATTATGCGATTGTGTGGTGTCGTTTGCGTTCACAATCCGTATTCCCCCTGTACACACTCCGAGCTCGTAGATCGGATCAACTAATGACAAAGATTCCAAACAATTCGACGCTTCTGTGGCTACGTATGAACACCCAATTGGTACTGTCTGCTCCACATTTACAAATGTATATCCACTTTTGCTGAGTTCAATGGATGTAGCGAACTAATAACGACAACAGTTCATAATTATTATAAAATATAAGCAAGAAACGACTGCTTTATATGTTGTAATCAAGTGTCGCGGTGAACATCCAACCTAGGATTACGTAAATTAAGGGTTGTCCAGATGGCTTGTGGATAGTCGATGGTTCTACCCGAGTGCCTAAAGGGGTCTTACTCTATGAAGCATAGTTGGATAGTCGTAAAGGATGTGAAATAAGATGTTGGTGCTACTAACAATCGCCCCAACAAACTAATAAAATTAACGTACATTACAGATATATAAACGCTACATCTATAAAGTATAGTAACGAATGATTTGTCTCAGCATTAGAGCTTGCAATACACATTCGACATATACATGTAGTTTGTGTTCATGTTCTATATGTTCAAAATCAACTACGCTTTCATCCGCGCTAACGAGGGTGATTAATATAAGTTGTTAAAACTTGCTTCGCAATCGTTGTACACTAAATAAAATTCCAAACACGAATGTCATATAATATAGTATGTATGAAATCACCACGAATGTAAGATCTTATATAATATTTTATATAACTACTTGCAATGCCACGTGTAAGTCAATACAAGCAATATTTATTTAGTAATAATATATTATAAGCACCAGCGATTTACCTTCCATCCGACATAGAAATCGTCACTCAATGATTCGTTTCCTGGAATAGTTGTATTACTTTGCACTACAGTAACGCCACACGCCACCTAAACATAAATTATATCTAACACAGTGAACTTTAGTTACTAATTTAGAAACATGTTTACCCTCGGAAATCCTTGGATTCAGTATAACGATATATCAGATATCAGAGTTTGAGTTTGACTTTCAAAGATATCTCTACTGTGACTATGAGCAGCCTGTGTTAGTATGACACCTTTGACGTGTTATATTTAAGTCCATATTACAGGCCTTGGTTTTGGTCAATACTACCGGACTTGGTTTTTGTCCATATTATCGGCCTTGTCTGTTTGCCATATTATCGACATTGGCTTTGAACACGCGTATATGGTTAGCATGTATTGTCATTTTATGTCTCGAACGTATCCGTTTATGTTTTGCCGAGAATCCAAGATATTTCCGGTGGTATACCGTTTTGATAGAACATTTGTAACATACTGTTAACAATTTGAACGACAATAGGCCCAGTGCAATTAGAGACCAGGAGTGGTAATTGGACACAATGGACGTCACAAATCGTACGCAAATATTTAAAAATAATTGAATATCATAAATGAAAGTGGAATATAGCTTTGGTACTGATGAAGTCATCGGTCAAAGCTACATGCATTATTTCCTGGACTATTTGAAATGTAATACAGAGCAGCATACGCATGCATATTGGCATGTATAGTGACTTTATAAGCCTGTTATTAAATATTGATAGTCGGACGTGAACTATATAGAACCTGTTTTCAAATGATAGGGTCCGCCGAGTGGTTAATGTCTCTGACTTGTAAACCACTGTAAACTATCATCATTGATGGTCACCGGTGCAAGCCCCGCTCAGACCTTGTATCTTTATATGAAACAGTTGGCAGTTTCTTACGAAGGTTTGTGCACTAAGTAATGGTTAACCGCTTGAGCCAGTTCTGGAAAGGTTTTGTTAGGTAAACTACCCGTGAAATAGGCAACCGGTAGCGACGTTAAATAAACTTAAATAAAAAATTCTCGGTATTGGCAGTGTTTACCAGACATTTCATTTGTCTATTCTCGGTATTGGCAGTGTTTACCAGACATTTCATTTGTCTATTATCGGTAGTGGCAGTGTTTACCAGACATTTCATTTGTCTATTATCGGTATTGGCAGTGTTTACCAGACATTTCAGTTGTCTAGTATCGGTATTGGCAGTGTTTACCAGACATTTCATTTGTCTATTCTCGGTATTAGCATTGTTTACCAGACATTTCATTTGTCTATTCTCGGTATTGGCAGTGTGTAAGATAGTGACTATATATAGCAAGCAATTTAATAATGATTTAATGTATGAACAAATAACAGTGTCATGTGAAAATAAACAATGACCAGCATCATATGAACATAAACATCGTCACAATTCCCACAATTAATTACTGTGCACAGTAAAGTCATATCATTTCATATGTGACTCAAGTCCTCTATTTCACGTCACAAACACGTGCGCGCACTAGCTAGACTCTTCTTCTGTGCTGACACCTCACACCGGGTAATTGGCTCTCACTATATCGAGTACATCAAGGACATCACTAAGGGGAACAACCCATATAACACTTAACACATACTGGTGACACTACACCACGTCCACATAACACAAAAGAATAGCCTAGAAATAAACTCAGCCATTATTCTTACAAATGGCCAATCTCATACAAAGGGCAGCAACTATGGCTTTTTACTTTGTTGCACAGTGTTTACCAGACATTTCGTTTGTCTATTCTCGGTAATGGCAGTGTTTACCATACATTTCATTTGTCTATTCTCGGTAGTGGCAGTGTCGTACATGTATTTATGTTTAGTTTATACCTCGTAGCCAAATTTCAGATCAGTGAGGGCATCTCCTTTATACACAGTTTCATCAGTGAAAGTCACAGGACCAACTTGCTGTTGTAATGTTCCATTGACATACCTAGAATATATGAACGTAAGCACATCGGTGCATAGAAGGATTATCCTTAACATTTAATATATAGCCACCAAAGGATATAGTATGCTATTAGGTGTTTCATTGTCCGAATGGTTAATATTGTGGACTTCAACAAATCACTTTCCCTGCACTGATGTATAGGTTCTAATCCCAGTGGGCGTGTCGATTTCCTTCATATGTGTACGCTAACCAACTGGCTTTCGGAAGGTCTTGCCGTATAGCCGCCAGTGCCTGAAATACTGTTCGGAGGGGCACCACAGGGCTACCTTCCTCAATGCTAGCTGGAGAGGCACAATGGTGACATAGCTCTTGATGCTAAATCCACAGAACAAGCAAATCATTCATCATGCTTTACCTACACTCACGACGCGTTATCTACATTCACGACGCGTTATCTACATTCACGACGCGTTATCAACATTCACGACACTTTTACATTCACGACGCGTTATCTACATTCACGATGCATTATCTACATTCATGATGCGTTACCTACATTCATTATGTGTTATCTACATTCACGACGCGTTATCTACATTCACGACGCGTTGTCTACATTCATGATGCGTTATCTACATTCATGATGCGTTATCTACATTCATTATGTGCTATCTACATTCATGATGCGTTACCTACATTCATTATGTGCTATCTACATTCATGATGCGTTACCTACATTCACGACGCGTTATCTACATTCATGATGCGTTATCTACATTCATGACGCGTTATCTACATTCATGATGAGTTATCTACATTCATGACGCGTTATCTACATTCATGATGAGTTATCTACATTCATGACGCGTTATCTACATTCATGATGAGTTATCTACATTCATGACGCGCTATCTACATTCACGACGCGTTATCTACATTCATGATGGGTTACCTACATTCATGATGAGTTAACAACATTCATGATGCGTTGTCGGCATTTTTTTGCGTTCGAGTGACCTATATAAACGTGCGTATGTGTTTATACCTGTGTGTTAGTATGCGTGCTTTGCATTTGCAATGTGTGTGCGTGCATCAATTCTGTGTTGTGGTTGTATTTCAATACGCCGGTAGCATTGTCATATTCGTGTACGCAGAAGTTATATAAGCGGTGTGTCAGTTGTTAAACATTGGCAATATAATATAGACACATAAGTTGTGTTACTGAATCTATCCTAAGTCATTTATCATCAACTATATTCATCGAATTGTGTTTCATTGTGCCCGTATTTTGATTATATGCTTTTGTTTGATAATAAGATTAATTAAATACATTTCAAGAATAAAATAGTTAACATAATATGTTCTAACTAGGTTAACGGTTTTACATTGAGTTCTACAATGTGTATGAACTATTAACAGCTTAGTACAATTTAGCCCAACATTGAGGCATACCAGACCCTGCGCATTATGTGCCATTTAGCTGCAATTCATAGTTTTATTATTTTTGAACATGACACGCTGTCACTTGTCATAATACATGCACATGTACATGGTTGTCACAATATCCTCCAGACAACATGTTTCTGTAATTTTAGCATAAGCAAGAGACAGAGACACACGAATGTGGCAAGGAGAGGTTTTCCACGACGAGCCGAGTTCGGGTATCCTATAGAATCTGTCATTTCGAATATTTAGAGTTTGAGGTAATTGTCTTGATCTGATTCACTTTACCAGTTGATCATATACGGATAGCTGTCATCCATATCGAAGTAACACCTGAATTGTAAATAGGGACGGTACAATGTCGTTGCTATGCCGTCGATGTCAATCGGCTGTATGGTATGACCTATTTCAGGCAGCACCTTGATATTGTTGACTGAAAAAAGTAGTACATAATATTATAGAAACTGTTCAACTGTACTAATATTCACATCAGGTATAGCTGAGTGTGGCCGAGTTACCTACATACATGTGAGGAAGATATCAAGCTGGTTTATGGAGGGTCGGTGGTTATACCTATGTGTCCATCCGTGACTGAACTACTGCTCAGAGGTTGCATCTGGTTCTCCCGGGTCATTCTCCAATAATACCTTAAGTGACCGAAGCTGTTCGTGCGGCTTTAAGCCATGATAAAGACATCTTGTTCAATTAGTTTGCAAGCATGTTCCATGTTACATATTTGTCAATTCAATGTTATAGTCCATTTCAAAACGAGTCATGCGTGGGCCTGGATTATATTGCGGACACATTTTAAATAAATTAATAATAATTAAATTGATTGAAAACATGCCAAGACATATGTCGTAGTTGGCCCGTTGCTGGTACATCATGTCGATGTCGTATTGCAGATGTCCATCGCATTTTCTAACATATGTAGGAATTATATCCACACACTCATCATCGCTGGTATGAAATTGATTCCAACACAGGGCTATTCTCACAGGGGTTTCGTTAATCGTCACAGGAAGAGAATCTGAAACTGAAATAATTGTAAACTAATTGACTGTTCATAATAATAATAATTATATATGTATTGTGCAGAACAATGTCTAACAGTAGAGTATTCATCTAATTTCCATCATTTTACCAACAACGTTCTATCGGTATATTTACTGATTACAAATTACGGTAATGAGGATGAACATATAAATAGATAGATACTTTTATTTCCTCCATTTCTGAAGAGCATAACATATTTACAAATCATTATTAATATGTATGTACAAACAGTATAATATAAATGCACAAATAACCCTTTACTTGTCAGTAGAGTACATGTAGGTGAGCTATAAGTGCATTAGAATCATTACAAGCACAGTTGTAGTACTCAATGAATCAATGCACAAACATCCTGATGCATCCAAGATAACAGAAACCAATTAGTTTAAGGTAAACCCATTAAGTGTATCCTTACTCTATATAATTGTTGTGCTCAAGGTGACACTCAAGGTCTCCATATGTTGAGCTTGAGGTATTCATACTTGAGGTAATGGTATCTTGCCGAAACGAAAATCTAGACAGCTACTAATATATAGATATGTGAACTATGCATTGTTGACTGTTATCTAACCTAATGAATTACAATATAATCTTTATTTCTTTTGATTTTCCGAATGTGTCGAAAAGACTATTATTTCCAGCAAGTTTATCACAGAATGTAGCCGGTCCAGTGATTGGGTCAATTCCTACATACGAGGCCCCTGCTACATCTGTGACACTCTCCCCAGAACAAACACTCTTTGATACAAACGTTAATAGTACCATATATAGTATACCCGAATATACTTACAACGCTTTACATACAGATCATACTCCTGCATGATCTTCTGTTAAATATCTAGGATATAGTAGGCATATATAACTTTGTATTTAGTCAAATGACCTCGACTATGGACGAATACATATTTAGCAATATATAGCAGTTATGATGTCCGAACAGAACAATATGTTACATAGGTATCTAGATTCAGGGACCCTATCTTCCAACTAGACTAAATAGGTATCTAGATTCAGGGACCCTATCTTCCAACTAGACTAAATAGGTATCTAGATTCAATGACCCTATCTTCCAACTAGACTAAATAGGTATCTAGATTCAAGGACCATATCTTCCAACTAGACTAAATAGGTATCTAGATTCAAGGACCATATCTTCCAACTAGACTAAATAGGTATCTAGATTCAAGGACCATATCTTACAACTACACTAAATAGGTATCTAGATTCAGGGACCCTATCTTCCAACTAGGCTAAATAGGTATCTAGATTCAATGACCGTATCTTCCATCTAGACTAAATAGGTATCTAGATTCAAGGACCCTATCTTCCAACTAGACTAAATAGGTATCTAGATTCAATGACCCATCTTCCAACTAGACTAAATAGGTATCTAGATTCAAGGACCCTATCTTCCAACTAGACTAAATAGGTATCTAGATTCAATGGACCCTATCTTCCAACTAGACTAAATAGGTATCTAGATTCAATGACCTCTTCCAACTAGACAAATAGGTATCTAGATTCAAGGACCCTATCTTCCAACTAGACTAAATAGGTATCTAGATTCAATGACCCATCTTCCAACTAGACTAAATAGGTATCTAGATTCAAGGACCCTATCTTCCAACTAGACTAAATAGGTATCTAGATTCAAGGAGCCTATCTTCCAACTAGACTAAATAGGTATCTAGATTCAAGGACCCTATCTTCCAACTAGACTAAATAGGTATCTAGATTCAAGGACCCTATCTTCCAACTAGACTAAATAGGTATCTAGATTCAAGGATCCTATATTCCAACTAGATTAAATATGTATCTAGATTCAGGGCCTCTATCATCCAACTAGACTAATTAGGTATCTATATCCAGGGCCCCTATCTTCCAACTAGACTAAATAGGTATCTAGAGTTCAGGGACCCTGTCTTCCAACTAGACTAAATAGGTATCTAGATTCGGCTATTATACGACTCACTATCATTACGAATTAGATGTAAGTGTATTCAACTGGACAATAGAATGACTCCAAATGTTGATACATTTTGAGAGTACATTATATTTACTATATGATGATTGGTACATTACATGTGTATCGAATGTAGTCAGGACAACTAATATAGTGCATTTTTCTTTTTCGTAAAACGTGTCATTTCATGAAAGGCAGTGAATAGTATTTATGTTGTACTGAGAAATGATGTGACTTGAGAAAACTTCAGACTTGATGATTGTGTAGAAAATGTGTGATATAAGAAGTCAGGCAGTTGCAAGGTGAAGGTGGGGGAGGGGGTATACTGTAATAGTTGGCGGAAGAGTAAACTGTTTTAGCACAGTGACGTCATTCACTTTAAAACTCGATTACAATAGATGCAGCCGGAGAATCAACTGATCACGAGTAAACGTATGTAATTATGTATACTTTGGATATAAATATGGAGCTGATCTACTATCCTGTCATTTACTTTTCATCTTACTAAAGTATCATAATTATTCGTTGATGTTTGTTTTATATGACATAAATAACAATAATTATGAATATAATTACTCAGACTGAATACCGTCCAGGGATCTCGACATTTATCGGCGTCTTCACTGGTTGGAAAGTCAAATTGTTTCCCGTTGTATACTGTACTATACCATCCAGTTTCAATATGATATAGTCCCACTACTATCGTGCTAGCGTCAACCATTACATCATCAACAGTCAGCGTCGAGGCAGGTGTGTCACATGCTACTTAAGACGACAAATCAGGATACATAATTAAATAGAATACTTATTATCCTCGTGTTAGAGTGTCGTACATGTTCATATTAATTATCTCTACTTATTTACTAATTAATATTCACATATTATTACATATATGCAGAGGGGCCTCCGTGGCCAAGTGGTTATTGTCGTTGACTTCAAATTCCCTGCCCCCCCCCCACATCGCAGTAGGTTCGAATCCCACTGGGAGTGTCGAATTATATCATGCTATGTGAAGAAGCTAACCAACTGGGTTGTGGTAGGGCGGTGGTTCTACCCGTATGCCAGTGCGTGTCTCAACTACTTCTTGGAAGGGCACCCGGGTTCGTCCTCCGCCAACAATAGCTGGAGAGTCGTCACATGATCATTTTGGGGCGACTTTACTGTACAACCCCCAACACAAACAAACTATATTGTGTTGTGAACAAACGTATTCACGTCCGGTGTTGTTTGTTTTGCACAATGACATTGCAACAATGCCTTCATGATTAATGTACTCATAAAGGTAGGGTATTTGTTTAGGGGTTATTGTTTAGTGGATTGTTAGAGACCTGATTTACCGCTAACATATGACGTCTGCATTAACAATTAATACACATACTGCTACTGGTTTATGTACAGGGCAATCAGATTGCATTCCATGCAGATCGACACGTACTCATAGTTATACGTGTGTGTAGGTAGGAGGCAGCGAAACTAGGTTGACCAGCTAGACATAGTGTCTTTGAAGTGGTACATCAATATATTATAGTAAAGGAAGAACAATAAAAACACAAACTTACAGTCCACATAGACTCTGTCTGCAAATAAAAAATAAACATATTACATGTTTGTGATAGTGACAGATCGTACGAGTATATTTTGTAAATATCATGCGGCTATTATTAGGCGATGCGAACGCATTATTATTATTATTATATGTGCATAGTATCAAGTTATATTCATTGTCCGAACATGCAATTATTGCTTTAATTTGTATATAATGTCATTATGTCTTAGTCTTTCTAACTGTTGAATAATTATTTTATCTCGTCTGTAAAATCTCTGCTAATCATGGGGTAATTAGATTTCATAAATCCAATTCTTAATCAGTGTGCAATAATACCAATTTTGACTAACAGTGTTTTATCATTGTTTTAGAGCAGTGTTTAATATCCGATTAGCAGTGATGTTGCAATTCAATTCAAAATCTTTATTTCCTCCATCAAGAAGATATGCATGTTATATACAAACATAGACAATGGCACACGTTACTATTATGCAACAACAACATAATATATTACGATAATATATGTTATATACTATGTATATAATAGCTTATGGGTCCACGTTTCTTTATCCAACATGAGTAATTCATTAATAAATAAGCTAGGATGCGTACAACATAAATCACTGACAATGCAAGAACGCAGATGTGAAATATCCGTGCATTCACTTACCACGTGCATTACTAGGTCCATACATAGTCCATACATATGCTATCACACATTAGACACACAGAAATGTCATTAGTCACGAATCTGGGCCATATATTGGTTACTGAGCGCACCTTGCTGTATTACAAATATGCTGTGATAAATGAGTGTTGTATTATTGTGTTCATCTCTTATAACTCCATGTTAGAGTTGCATTGTACTTTTATGCTGTAAACTATCTATGTATCGTTATTATACATACTGTTACTACTACTGGCTTCCCGAATGGACATTTACATATATTACGGTAAATTATGTTGGTACATGTATCTAAGAAGGCCGATACATTATTGTGTTGGCTATATGAACTATATAGACGAACATATATTAAACGGTATTATCGAGTAAACCCAAGTTTGCTTAAATTTACTCCGTTGTTGTCCAATAAAAACAAAACAGAATTATATATGTTAAGCAAATTTATACAAGCAACTATTGAGATACGTGTTCTTAGATCATAAACTGTTCCCGAATGTCTTAATAAGATTAACAATTATTATGCACTGATATTGAATGTCATGAAGATGTCCACAAATCGTGTTCACTACATATTAATTGATATGGTATATGCATTGCATACGGTTCTGTATATGAAATGATTGATCTGAATCATCGATTATGTTGTTTTTAATATCATGTTTTGTTGTAAATTGTACTTATTCCGAAGGCTGAAGATGCGTGGAAAGAACGAGACCCTGTCGAGTTCTTTGTACGCATCTTCATTCCGAGGGTGTGACTTCCTTATCTGCACTTCTGTGGAGGTGGTAGATATATATCTTCTCACCGTTCTGATGCTTTTGATGTATTTTACAAACTATGCCAGCCTATATACACGCATCAATGGCGTATGAATTTACTATAAAGTCTGAGGTCATTGGATTGTGACAATTTATTCACACTAATGTTGATTGTCACTTAAAAATAAACACCAAATTCAAGATGCCATCTAGGCCGAGGTAAGCATCAGTACTGAAAACATGATTATTTGTTTTATCCTACCTTCACGTGTAATAAGGTCAAACACTTCTTGCCTTTGCTTTATTATTCAGTGCCAAATAAACCAATTGTTATGTCATAATGCTGCGTGCATGGTGGCAGTTGTTCACAGATGGTATGATAAACTTCAGCCGTTCTGGTCATGAGAAATCTGTACTCGTTACTCTCAAAAACGTCTTTCTTACCAGAAGAATATTAAGTTATTGTCCTATAATTACAGACGGATCTGTAGTCCAGTGGTTAGCACGCTGGAATGGTAATCCAGGGATCGCAGGATCGACCCTCCCTCTGACCCTAATACAACTAACAGGATCTCTGTATGTATCACTGCACTCTCCTCTAAACATCTAATATGACTAATCTCTTCAGGAAGCGTCGCTCATAGGGTAACCGGTAGCGACGATATATAAACGTAAAACACACATGTCTTATAATTATTTATAAATTATTAGGTTCGTCTCCGACAAATACAGACAGAGCCTCGCCGTGTATGTTTTCTTAAATTCGCACAATCTATTAAAATGTATAAGACAGTAACATAATATTCTCTATATATTATCATACAAATATCACAATATATACTAGGTATATACACACCTCAAACTGTATGTAATGTTTTTTGTTCTTACCCATGCACACGTTAAAGTGATTGTACGCTGTGACATCATCCATTGTAATCTTGTACAGTAAGGCATCGTCACATTTGATCATATCAACCGTCCCGTCCAGCACGCATATTCCATTCTTACCCATGGTGCATGCATCAACTGTCACAACCGTATCAGTAATATCGGCTATGTCTGGGTGTTTTCCTGCATAATTGTTGACTATACGAGTTATACTTTGTTCTAGATGAGCACGTGCTTTTCCTATATTTGCTACACTATTTGGTGTCCGTAGACATTTAAAAAGGAAATGACTGGACGGGAATCCATTTGTATCTTTTGATTATCATTGTGTGTGATTAGTTTAAAATACAACAGATCATCAACAAAGTAAAAGTGTATATACTAGGCTATCAAGTGAATTACACACACATATTTATAATAATTATGTTTGTATCAAGATATACCAAAGTCAGCATCTTTATAATAATGGATACCTATATTAATAGCTCTGTATAAGGCCTCACTCCCACAAAGTCAGCATCTTTATAATACATACATATATTAATAGCTCTGTACTAGGCCTCTCTCCCACAAAGTCAATATCGTTATTGTGACGTCTTAAACCTCACGACAAGGATACATTATCATAAAATGCGGAATATTCGACATATTACCTTTAAGTACAATTACGTTGCTCGCGTCGTGGAAACATGTAGATGACACCGTCTCCTTCCATGGTATCTGCGAATGCCCTCCCCAAAACGTAGTGTTGTACCACAGATGTACATTTCGATAATAAGAATACCAATTATGGATCATGCCATACCACGTATACTCAAATAGGTTCTCGCATGAATACACATCTGAAACACGAACAAGCAGCATGTATATCAATTAGTCACATTCTACGGGTGTCACGTGTTAGGGTGGCACGTGTCGTAGTGCATCATATCAATTTGTCTCGATTTTTACAGGTACAACATACTGCGCAAGAATTAGTCACCTAAAGGAGTACAGTCGTCATATATAATTGTTCATAGGAAAGATCGATTGTCAGATAATACTGCAACACAACACTAAAAAACAAGAAATGTGTGTGAATGTGTCGTTCTGCACTGGGTTTATTCTGCTGCATTTGTGTACGTTTATATTATATGCCTTGCTAATGGATGGTCCGTACATGTGGAGTTTCTCTTAGACTCCTACTGTTGCCACATGTCAATAAAATGTTGATATTTAATGTGAGCGGGTATACAATTTCTGTATTGCTATTAACGTTGTGTCTATATAGAAAATTAACCTTAATTAATGTATTTTTCTAAAATAATGACATATATGTAAAGAAAATGATATGTCGCCTTTCAAGGGCATATGCTTATTGAATATACAATTCTATACAATGTATGTTTGTTAATGTATATTGGTTCGATTAAAAGTATTTGTCATTTCATTTTTGTACACACAACACGATATTTGTCAAATCCATATATATTTCTTCACGTTCATGAACATCGAGTTTTGTGAACATCGATAATGTTGTCTAAGTGAAAAATTAGTGAAACGGCTAAAAACGATATAATTTTGTTTATGTCACAACTCGAGGTTAATTTATTTCGAATACATTAAACTTATAAAACAATGTATTGGTGGGTCCTTTTCATCCAAAAAAAAAGAAAACAACTATACAAGTCATGTAGTTTCGGTAGAAACGGTTAAACAACTATATAAGTCATGTAGTTTCGGTAGAAACGGTTAAGCAACTATACAAGTCATGTAGTTTCGGTAGAAACGGTTAAACAACTATACAAGTCATGTAGTTTCGGTAGAAACGGTTAAACAACTATACAAGTCTTGTAGTTTCGGTAGAAACGGTTATTCAGGTGGAAACTTCTAAGACATATTTCATCAGAAATACATGCAATAAATAAATATATAGATCTAAAGTTGTATATTGCTAGACAGTCTGATTAATGACTGGGGATATCTATTAAAATGAATTAATAATTGACACCATCTATCATGAATGGAGTTGACGGTAATAAATTAGTTCTAAGAATAGTGAGAGATATGAGTCATTCACCGGAAGGAAGTAATTCATGAATGTTTTGAAAACTGTAAATATGTGTACACAATATTTGTGTCGACTTTCGCCGTAAATACAACGCTGCCCAATCGTTGTTAACCATTCATGGTCGA
The DNA here is from genome assembly GCA_014843695.1 of Archivesica marissinica. Taxonomy (NCBI): domain Eukaryota; kingdom Metazoa; phylum Mollusca; class Bivalvia; order Venerida; family Vesicomyidae; genus Archivesica; species Archivesica marissinica. Next base: position 4,168,641 of record CM026401.1, on the reverse strand, counting down.
TTAATTCCGGAATATTTTTATTTTAGTAGTATTTGTTGTGTAGCTCTAGCACTTTGCCAAAAAAAGTTGTGGTTTTTCAAACTCAGTATGTGGGTGTGTTGTAGGTAGTTAGTGAAAGGAGTGTAAGGAGAAATGGAGAAAATCTAAATAAGCTACTAACTTCCGATTTAATCCATTTGTTCTTGTAAATTAATGTTACAACATGATGTAAATATTGATAAAATAAAATATGTTAAACTAAAGTAGTGTAATTCAAAATCCTTCGTTTGCTATGTTAAATCAACACTATTCACATGCTGTCTTCCGCAGCCTGGCTTGTTTTAGATTAAAATACTTAACTTATCTCTTATGTAACTTAAAAACTAGGGTTAATTTTATCTTCAAAGGGATAGTTTTGTGTTTACTTACGGGCACTGTTACATTTCACACTAACATAACAACATAATGCATGTATCCAGTGAGCACATTGATATCTAGCCGTCATTGGGCCAATATGCTGTCCATATCGGATCGATATTAAATATTATATCTGACCGATATAGATTTGTCCATCGGTTTTGATCGGATCTATAACGCATAGGTCAAATGGATTTAGAAAACGTAGAACTACTATTAATCATCTCTCATCATTAAGGAATATTTGTACACACGCAAGCGTTAGTGGAAAGATACGGGCTTTTTTAAAGACACTGTATTGGAGAGTTTCGTCTAGTGTTATACTATGTCCTATATGTTAAATGGCTTGATGTAGACCATGATGATCATTGTCTCCATGTGTGTTGCAATTAAGGTTGTTGATAAAGGTGTACGTGTAATGTTAATAACATGATACTAAATGCAACTGATTGGTGTATTGTTAATAACATGATACTAAATCCAGCTAATTGGTGTAATGTTAATAACATGATACTAAATCCAACTAATTGATGTAATGTTAATAACATGATACTAAATCCAACTACACATCTCACAGGGGTCAACAAAATTACTCGAGAATAAAACCATGAGTATCTGGTAATGTGAGGCTAACTGGGAAAATGTGATTTAACTTATAAATGTAGCAATGTTGGAGCTTTAGTGTGCATATTTTGGATTGTAAACATAAGTGTAAAAATATGGATTTAGAAGCTAGTAAGTGGTTAGTATCTGAAAACTGTATGTGATTACTCCATGTAAATCGTGTAAATCGTGTCAGGTTCGCACTCTATTGAAAACCAATCACACCGAACCCACGTACAAGCTTTTCAAAAGTATTGTAAAGAAAAAAAGAACTGCTACACTGAATCTTAATATGAGTGATAGCTTGAACACTCCTGTTGTTAAACAACTAAAATACGAAACCTTTCATCGCCAGAGGAACTAGCTCCTAAGAAAAAGAAAATCGACAGTGAAATCTCCGTAAAACCAACTACAGATGTGGCGGCAACTAATATAACATTGGACGAAGTTGCTGTGCAATCGATTGCAGTGTCACTAACATACACTTTTTTCGCACGACTATCTGACTCCATGCATGGGATGGTTGAGACAATTGATAAGGGGGTCATCGATGGGCTGTCGGCTGTTAATCCGAATAGGACTACTGGTGTCCGAGAATAAGACGCTGAAAGACAGTAACGAGGTGTTGTCATCTCATGTCCTGGCACTAGATACAATAGTCGACTCGGCCGAACAATACAGCCGACGTAATTGCCTGCGGTTTGCTGGTGTTGACGAGGACCACAAGCTTTTTAAGGCTGATCTAATTCAAGGATGCTGGTCAACGGATGGAACAATTTTGATCAAAGTATACCATCAGGCGCATTCAGACTTAGGCTGATCTAGACAAGTACAAACATCCTGTGACAGTCGATAACATTGTTTGTGCAGTATACGGTCAATTGTTTCGACGAGACAGTGAACTCTTATACAGATCAGTGCGCCCTAACGATATTATCGTGTTCTATCATATTACAACTATGGATTTCTTATACGTCTGCGGAAAGTAGCTTATGGATCATGCGATTTGTCTATCCGCCCAGTGACACTGTATAATTATATATCAGTGCAATAAAGATTCACATTTATAGTATTATGTGATTTCTTTCGATGTACAGGACTATATTAAATTGGCGCTGTTTACTCGTTTGTCAATAGATGCTGCGGTAATATGATTACCCTAGTAACCAGTTCCTTGGGAGCTTGAATGGTATTAATCGCTTCTACTACTTATTTCTTTATTTAGTTTCATTCATTTATCTTACACGAGTCATTTCACGGAACCATTGAAACATTGATTTTAAATTGCCAAACCGGTTTCTTGCATAAGTCATTATATGTTTAATACATGTATAAGACATTATACTTTTACAATTGTGTCTTTATTCAGGTGCGCTTGAATTTTAGCTAAGATATATATTACACTTTTACCACAGCATCTAGATGTAAACAACGCCAATTTAAGTTTGCAGGTCTTTGTATGTGTTTGTTTTTTATAAAGTGGCGATCAACAATGTTCGCCAATTAGACATGTGTATTGTAAGGATATGACCCAGATTAACGTAGAGCTCGTGCCTGGTTACTCCCCTTATATAGAGTACCGGTGTAACATTTCCGAAGTAATCCCGTAGTTATTATTACGGAAGTGCGTTGTAAATGGTCATCATTCTCAAAGATCTTGATATTACATTGATTTTAGGGAAGCTGTTATGTTCTTAAAACGGGTCCTTCCATGCATTTTAGTTTCATTTTTCATACATGAATATCAACTTCAAAGTTGAACTCTATCCAGATGACTAGCGGAGAGAGTCGGTGGTTCTTCCCGGATGTCCGTCAGTGTCTGAAACACAGCTCGGATGGGCAGCCGGGGTCTTCTTCAGCATTAATAGCGGACTTGCATAGTCGTGATTTGTAACCACCTTATTTATAGTATCTCCATACGTTGAACTTGATCAGAACTCGTGCATAGATCACTGTACTGTACGTGCAATGTAGTGGGTATGAAATCATCAACATTCACATGGCGTGTATACTAGTATAACAATTTCCCAGCACTACATTCATTTCACTGAATGCTAGTTCATATATTAATTTTGATTTCATATTTTGCTTTTATTTTCATTGGAGATAGATATTAACTCAAGATGCCTTCATATACTTGTCCGTTTCTTTATTTTGTCACTGGCGTTGAACGTTGAACTTGATCAGAACTCTTGCAGACCTATGTTGCATCATTGGCAATTGTACTGATTTGTCATTTAATATCATGCTGGAATTCATCCTATTATACGAGATCTGTGTTCAATATTGTATAATAATTATGTATAATTAAATCACTGTACTGTACGTGCACTGTAGTGGGTATGACATTATGAATACAGGAAGTATTCATAAGTTCATATGTTTATAGTATGTTCACTGGTAGCTTCATCAACATTCACATTGCGTGTATACTAGTATAACATTTTCACAGCACTACATTCATTTCATATTTTTCTTTTATTTTCATTGGAGATAGATATCACTCAAGATGCCTTCAGATACTTGTCCGTTTCCTTATTTTGTCACTGGCTACGTATATTGCGGAACCATCACCCCAACGACTATATTTCACCCTGGTTGTCACAAAGTTGAGGCACGGGCCTCTATTTGCATTGAGTTATATAGTACCAAAGATAAATTGTTTATGGGAACTTTGGCATTTGTCGAATTATTTGTTTTAATGCAATCTTTTAATCAAGTCCATGTTGTTCGACATTCAATACCGTGAATAACCACGCAAAAATAAACTCGTTTGGTGCAAAATCAACAAAGTTAGTATTTTGTCATTAGGTTTTAAAGACCGATTTATCGAGTATACACTACCCAGGGCCTCGGGACAGATTAGCTGGTCAAACATGTCGCGTGATTAAAATCACGGACAAATCATGGTTTTCGCATTTGTGTTTCCATAAAGTCTAGTGTGTAATACGAAACATGGCACACCACAGTTACCTCTAGAGAGAGAGAGGGATATTGTTTTTGGAGTTTTATTTAATTGTTACTTGGATATTCAAGTTCCTACCCCGACGTATATTCTCGGGAGTGGAGATTGTTGTTTTTACCGGATGCCAGTGATTCCCGGATCGGCCTATTGTGCGGGACCAGTATGCAGTGCCCGACCAGGCCGGAGTAGAACCCCTTTAGGTGTGTCGCCGCAAACCTCACCACGTTGTTCTTGGTAGAACTGGAGTACGCTCAGCGAAACCAACACCACCGGGAGCCAAAACGGGAACAACGCGGTCAGGATTGGGCAATAAAGGGACGTAGTACTCAAAGTATATTTTGTACTCGGTTTTTATTAAGTAACCTTGAAGTACCACTCCAGTCATAATTAATGGAGTCATTTTGTTTATTGTGGTGTGTAACTCCATTAGTGGTGTAAAATAGAACAGTGTCATTTGTCAGTGGTCTAAACTATAGACGCAGTGTGAATCTCACAGCCAGTTGTAATCGTAATAGTTGTGTCAGGAGACATACTCAACCGTGTATAAACTCTCTGATATATCGGCAGAGAAATCCGAACTTTTATAGTGACTCAGGTCACCACTCAACAGACTATCGGGATCTTAAGATCCATCCAACCATCTTGATTGCTGTTTATTCATCAATTATGTATCATCTTGTAAATCCATCATTTTGTATGTATATAAACTTGTAAATATTGTATTGAGTTGTTGATGAGTTCTGGTTGGCTATTGTCGTAACGATTCCGTCGGTCCATCCTGTTACACTGGTATTACATAATGAACATTGACATAAGCTTATATAGGGTGAGAGTAGGCATTTTCACTCCTTAACACACAAGGGCCAAAGGAATGAAACAGCTTTCGAGCTGCTAACATGGCTTTCCCTTATTCTCCTACTCTGTGGCGACGTTCATGAAATTCCTGGACCTAACTCTCATACATCTGATTCGCTTTCATATGTTACTCTATCTTCTGACTCCAGTTTCTCTGACGACGACGCTATGCCTCAGTCCTTCCAGTTTGGCTTATATTTTGCTCATTACAACGTACAAAGCTTTCTGCCGAAAATAGATGTCCTGAGCACTGAATTATCGCACTTTGATGTTTTGTCCTTTACCGAAACATGGCTTGGGAATAATATTGATTCTGACAATCTTGCTATCCATAACTACTCAAAACCTTTCAGGAAGGATAGGACGTCTGACAGCTACGGTGGAATTCTTGTTTATGTTAAAGATAACGTTCCGGCACTTCGAAGGCTTGACATAGAACCTCAAGATATAGAATGTGTATGGGTCGAGCATCGTCTTAAGAGCAAACGGATACTTCTGGGAACTTTCTACAGGTCACCAAACTCTTCTCCACCTGTCTTAGCTAGTATTGAGATTTATTTCGGTCTTGCAATTGATTCAAATGTGTATATCATTGTTACAGCTAGGTGATTTCAATCTTGACATGCTAAAAAAATAACACTCGCAACAAGGTAAACAGCATCTCTCAACAATATGGTTTATCACAACTCGATCACAGAACCAACACATTACACATAATCATCAGAGTCATTAATCGATCTCTTTCTAGTTTCTTTTAAGGAAAGTGTGTGTGTCAGCGGTGTTGGCGATCCTTTCCTAGGTCAAAACACAAGGTACCATTGTCCAATATTTTGCTGTTTCAGACATGAGAAGTCCAAAGTACCTAGTTTCAAACGTAAAGTCTGGCAATATGATATTGGGGATTATGCAACACTCAGGGAACGCACGTCAAACATTAATTGGGATTCACTTATACATACTGACATTGATACATATACAACAAACATAACTAACACACTCATCCCATTAGCAGAAGAAACGATACCAAGTAAAATAGTAACAGTGCGTCAATCAGACCCACCATGGATGCATAACGAAATTAGAAAATACATACGACAACGCAGAAGGGCATATAACAAAGCACGCATAGCAAAACTACAACAACACTGGGATAAATACAAACAGATCAGAAACAAAACACTTACGCTAATAAGACATGGTAGAAACACGCTTAAGACCAAAATAGCAGACACATTGAAAGATGAACATTTGGAACCACGTGCTTTTTGGAAAACACTTAAATATCTAATGAAAAACAACAACACAAACACAAGGATACCTATTTTAAAGCAAAATGACGTATTGTAAGTCTCAAATAATGAAAAAGTAAATTGCCTAAGCAACTTCTTCCAATCACAGACAATACTTAATGACTCTAAAACGACACTACCAGCTACAACCATAGGCACACATGCACCAAAATTAGCTGCGCTAGTAATTTCTCCAGATGAGGTTACATCCAGGCTAAGCAACCTTAAAACTGGAAAAGCATCTGGCCCGGATAACATTAACAACAGGGTTTTAAAGAACTTTCGGTTGAATTTGTGGCACCACTTTCTTCTTTGTTTAATTACTCATTCGTCCTAGGTAAAGTCCCAGATCAATGGAAACTTGCCAATGTATGTGCTATTCACAAGAAGAACGATCCTCAAGAAATTTCAAATTATCGACCAATCTCATTTCTCTGTAATATAAGTAAAGTAATGGAAACAATCACTCATAAGCACGTTTTTAACTTTTTGTCTGAAAATAACATGATATCTGCTCTACATTCTGGATTTGTACTTAAAGATTCTACGGTCAATCAACTCACCTCTATCTATCATGCATTCTGTCAGGCACTCGATGAAGGAAAGGAAGCCAGGGCGGTTTTCTGTGACATTTCCAAAGCTTTCGACCGCGTTTGGCATCGTGACCTCCTTTATTAATTACAAAATAATGGAATCTCTGGAAACCCTCTTACCTGGTTCGGTGACTATCTTTCTGGCACTTTCTCTGATACTTTACCTATAATGGCTGGTGTACCACAAGGTTCTATTATCGGTCCTTTGTTGTTCATTGTGTTTATAAATGACATTGTTGATAGTATAAACTCTGCAATTTGTCTCTTTGCTGATGATACAAGTCTCTACATCATAATTGATAATCCAATTTCAGCGACAGAACAACTCAATTCTGATCTCATAAAAATTAACGAATGGGCAAATACATGGCTTGTGACATTTAATCCAAGTAAGACTGAAACACTTCTCATCTCACGCAAAATCAAGAAACTCATCCACCCTCCACTATATATGACTGATGTTACCAGTGAAGAAGTACACTTACATAAACACCTTGGTATAACTTTCTCTGATGACGGTACATGGCACGAGCACATTGACAGCATAAAGGAAAAAGCATGGACACGTGTTAATATCATGAGACCACTTAAGTTTATTCTTGATAGGTAAACACTGTCCACTATATACACTGCATTTATCCGACCATTATTGGAATACTCAGATGTAGTTTGGGACAATATCACGCTAAGAAATTAATGACCTTGAAAAAACCCAGCTTGAATCTGCAAGAATTATATCTGGGGCAACAAAACTCGTATCTTTCGAAAACCTCTACAGGGACACATGCTTGGAACAACTTCAATCACGCAGACGCAAATACAAACTTATACGTTATCACGTCTTCATAAACAATTAATATCCTTACAGATACAGGTTATGGTACCGACCTTACAGAACTGAACTGCTTCATTGTTCTGGTAATATTGTGGAGAACATCACCACAACAATTCACAAGCTGTAACATAATTCAACTAAGTATATAGTGTTTATGTACAGTGCAATAAGATTGCATTCCATACAGATCGACACAAACTCATAGCTATACGTTTGTGTAGATAGGAGGCAGCGAAACTAGATTGACCAGTTAGACATCGTGTCTTTGAAGTGGTACATTAATATATACTCATATTAGTAAAGTAAGAACATTAAAAATACAAACTTACAGTCCACGTAGAATCTGTCTGTAAATGAAAAATAAACATGTTAAATGTTTGTAATAGTGACTGAGTTGGACGAGTATATTTTGTAAATGTCATGCAGCTATTATTAGGCGATGCGAACGCATTAATGGAAGATAAGATGGTGTGTGAACTGTTGTTTTATTTGCGATGTTAATCCTATATATCGTCATCATACGCTAGAATGCGTACAAAATAAATCACTGACAATGCAAGAACGCAGATGTGAAGTATCCGTGCATTCACGTATCACATGCGTTACCAGTTATATACGCATACTATCACACATTAGACACACATATATGTCATTAGTCACGAGTCTGGAACATATGATGTTTACTGAGCTCACCTTGCTGTATTACAAATATGCAGTGATAAATGAGTGTTGTATTATTTATTGTTCATCTCTTATAACTCCATGTTGGAGCGGCATTGCACTTGTATGCCGTAAACTATCTATGTATCGTTATTGTAAATACTGTGTACAATGATGAGATGTCAATAACATATTACTACTACTGGCCTCCCGAATGAACATTTACATATATTACGGTAAATTATGTTGGTACATGTATCCCAGAAGGCCGATACATTATTGTGTTGGCCATATGAACTATATAGACGAACATATATTAAACGGTATGATACAGTAAACCCAAGTTTGCTTAAATTTACTCCGTTGTTGTCCAATAAAAACAAAACAAAATTATATATGTTAAGCAAATTTATACAAGAAACTAATGATATACATGTCCTTAGATCATAAACGGTTAGTAAGAATAATAAGATTAATAATAATTATTAGTATGCACTGATATGAATGTTTATCATGAAGATGTCCACAAATCGTTTTCACTACATATTAACTGATATGGTATATGCATTGCATACGGTTCTGTATATGAAATGATTGATCTGAATCATCGATTATGTTGTTCTTATTATTATCATGTTTTGTTGTAAAGAGTACTTATTCCGAAGGCTGAAAATGCGTGGAACGAGGCCCTGTCGTGTTCTTTGCACGCATCTTCAGTCCGAGGGTGGGACTTCCTGACCTGCACTTCTATGGAGGTGGTATATATATATATCTTCTCACCATTCTGATGCTTTTGATGTATTTTACAAACTATGCCAGCCTATATACACGTATCAATGGCGTATGAATTTACTATAAAGTCTGAGGTCATTGGATTGTGACAATTTATTCACACTAATGTTGATTGTCACTTAAAAGTAAACACCATGTTCAAGATACCATCTTGGCCGAGCTAAGCATCAGTACTGACAACAAGATTATTTGTTTTATCCTACCTTCATGTGTAATAAGGTCAAACACTTCTTGCCTTTACTTTATTATTCAGTGCCAAATAAACCAATTGTTATGTCATAATGCTGCGTACATGGTGGCAGTTGTTCACAGATGGTATGATAAACTTCAGCCGTTCAGGTCATGAGAAATATGTACTTGTTACTCTCAAAAACGTCTTTCTTACCAGAAGATAGGATAAATAGAATATTAGGTTATTGTCTTATAATTACAGACGGATCTGTAATCCAGTGGTTAGCACGCTGGAATGGTAATCCAGGGATCGCAGGATCGACCCTCCCTCTGCCCCTAATACAACTAACAGGATCTCTGTATGTATCATTGCACTCTCCTCTAAACATCTAATATGACTAATCTCTTCAGGAAGCGTCATAGGGTAACCGGTAGCGACGATAAATAAACGTAAAACACACATGTCTTATAATTTTTTTAAATTATTAGGTTCGTCTCCGAAAAATACAGACAGAGCCGCGCCTTGTATATTTTCTTCAACTCACACAATCTATTAAAATGTATAAGACAGTAACCTACTATTCTCTATATATTATCATACAAATATCACAATATATACTAGTTATATACACACCTCAAACTGTATGTAATGTTATTTGTTCTTACCCATGCAAACGTAATCGTTTGTGTACTCGTCTGTGACTTCATCCATTGTAATCTTGTACAGTAAGTCATCGCCACATTTGATCATATCAACCGTCCCGTCCGTCACGCATATTCCATTCTTATCCATGGCACATGCATCAACTGTCACAACCGTATCAGTAATATCGGCTATGGCTGGGTGTTTTCCTGCATAATTGTTGATTATATGAGTTATACGTTGTTCTAGATGAGCACGTGCTTTTCCTATATTTGCTACACTAGTTGGTGTCCGTAGACATTTAAAAAGGAAATGACTGGAAGGGAATCCATTTGTATCTTTTGATTATCATTGTGTGTGATTAGTTCAAAATACAACAGATCATCAACAAAGTAAAAGTGTATATACTAGGCTATCAAGTGAATTACACACACATATCTATAATATGTTTGTATCAAGATATACCAAAGTCAGCATCTTTATAATAATGGATACCTATATTAATTGCTATGTATACGGCCTCACTCCTACAAAGTCAGCATCTTTATAATACATACATATATTAATAGCTCTGTACTAGGCCTCTCTCCCACAAAGTCAATATCGTTATTGTGACGTTTTAAACCTCATGACAAGGATACATTGTCATAAAATGCGGAATATTCGACATATTACCTTTAAGTACAATTACGTTGCTCTCGTCGCGGAAACACGTAGATGACACCATCTCCTTCCATTGTATCTGTGAATGCCCTCCCCAAAACGAAGTGTTGTGCCACAGATGTACATCTTCATCATACACATACCAATTATAGTTCCAGTCATAATAGTTATGTTGATACGTATACTCTAATATGTTCTCGCATGAATACACATCTGAAACACGAACAAGCTGCATGTATATCAATACACGGAAACACGGTTTGGCTTATTATATAGTGCGCACCGTTTTGACCTACTTTCGCCAAAACGAAACTAACAGGTAAACAAACGTAAATATGCATTATTCGTATAGGAATGACACACCTAAGTGTCACATAATCTTGGAATTTACAAGTAGTTAGACGCAATATCTGTTCCTACGAATGTATATGGGGTATATGGTTCAGAGAATTACTTAGTGTGCAGTCCAGTGGTACTGTGGTACAGTGGTAGAGTGTCTTATTTGGATTCAAAGGGTCCCGGGTTTGATATTAATTTGGGGCACATATAGTACTGGTTAGTGACTTAAGTCTGCTAAGCCTGTCCAAAAAAACATGTCAAGGTCCCCACAAGGTGCTTGGCATCAATAAATCATACAATGTACATAAGTAATTGAATGCATTAGTAACATTTATGTCACACGCACCATATTCACTATATTAAGTTATTAACCCATGCCATTGGAATGGCCTCCTTCCCCTCAACGAAGGACCACTGCCGGCCCAGTGGAAGTCAACAAATGTTGCTCCCATTTACAAAAAGGGGACAAGTCACACACCGCCAACTATACGCCTATCTCACTGACATGTGTTCTATGCAAGGTTCTAGAATATATACTTAGTTTCCTCCTCGATAGTAAAACACTTCACTAACCACAGTATTCTGTACCATTTGCAGCATGGTGTTAGAGAAAAACGGTCATACGAGACCCAATTAGTAATGCTAATCAATGACTTGGTTACCTCTCTCTAAAATAAGCATCAGGTAGATCTCATCCTATTAGACTTCAGTAAGGCTTTCGATAAGGTTAATCACGAGAAAGTACTACTAAAATTGTATGACTATGGAGTCAGAGGTCAAACATTAAGATGGTTTAAGAGTTTACTAGATAATAGACTCCAGTCAGTTGTCCGTAATGGTATCAGTTCAGATGCCATTCCTCTGGAGTCCCACAGGAATCCATACTTGGACCCCTGCTTTTCCTAGCCTATCTAAGCGACCTCCCACAAAACATCGGTTCCAAAGTCCGTATCTTTGCAGAGGATACTGCAGTCTATCTATCATCTGCAAATGAATCGGTCACACTCCAAAACGATCTTAAGAGATTAGAAGAGTGGGAGTTGGAGTGGGACATGGACTTTAACCCCTCCGCGGGCGGGCGGGCATGGCGGGCGGGCAGGCAGGCAGGCAGGCAGGCAGGCAGGCAGGCAGGCAGGCAGGCAGGCAGGCAGGCAGGCAGGCAGGTTCATTTATCTTCAAAGAGATAGATTTGTGTTTACCTACGGGCACTGTTACATTTCACACCAACATAACAACATAATGCATGCATCCAGTGAGCACATCGATATCTAGCCGTCATTGGGCCAATATGCTGTCCATATCGGATCGATATTTGATATGATATCGGACCGATATAGATTTGTCCATCGGTTTTGATCGGATCTATAACGCATAGGTCAAATGGATTTAGAAAACATAGAACTACTAGTAATCATCTCTCATCATTAAGGAATATTAGTACACACACAAGCGTTAATGGAAAGATACGGGTTTTTTTAAAGACACTGTATTGGACAGTTTCGTCTAGTGTTATACTATGTCCTATATGATAAATGGCTTGATGTAGACCATGATGATCATTGTCTACCCTGCTTATTAACATGTGTGTTGCAATTAAGGTTGTGGATAAAGGCGTACATGTAATGTTAATAATATGATACTAAATCCAACTAATTTGTGTAATATTAATAACATGATACTAAATCCAACTAATTGGTGTAATGTTAATAACATGAAACTAAATCCAACTAATTGGTTTAATGTTAATAACATGATACTAAATCCAACTATTTGATATAATGTTAATAACATGATAATAAATCCAACTAATTGGTTTAATGCTAATAAAATGATACTAAATCCAACTACACATCTCCTCACAGGGGTCAACAAAATTACTCGAGAATAAAACCATGATTATCTGGAAAAGTGAGGCTAACTGGGAAAATGTGATTTAACTTATAAATGTAACAATGTTGGAGATTTAGTGTGCATATTTTGGATTGTAAACATAAGTGTAAATATATGGATTTAGAAGCTAGTAAGTGGTTAGTATCTGAATACTGTATGTGATTTCTCCATGTTAAGCGTGTAAATCGTGCCACGTTCGCACTCTATTGAAAACCAATCACACCGAACCCACGCACAAGGTTTTCAAAAGTATTGTAAAGAAACAAAGAACTGCTACACTGAATCATAATATAATTGATAGCTTGAACACTCCTGTTTCAACAACTAAAAAAGGAGACCTTTCATCGCCAGAGGAACTAGCTCCTAAGAAAAAGAAAATCGACAGTGAAATAAATCTCCGTAAAAACAACTACAGATGTGGCGGCAACTAATATAACATTGGACGAAGTTGCTATACAATCGATTGCAGCGGCCCTAACAAGACACTGTTATCGACGACTATCTGACTCCATGCATGGGATGGTAGAGACAATTGGCTGTCGGTTGTCAACCCGAATAGGACTACTGGAGTCCGAGAACAAGACGCTGAAAGACAGTAACGAGGCTTTGTCATCTCATGTCCAGGCACTAGAGACAATAGTCGACTCGGCCGAACAATACAGCCGACGTAATTGCCTGCGGTTGGCTGGTGTTCACGAGGACCGCAAGCTTTTTAAGGCTGATCTAATTCAAGGATGCTGGTCAACTGATGGAACAATTTTGATCACAGTATTCGATACCACCCGGCGCATTCAGACTGAGGCTGATCTAGACAAGTACAAACATCCTGTGACAGCCGAACAATGAACAAACATTAATGGTGTAACGTAACATTTTTTGTGCAGTATACGGTCAATTGTCTCGACGAGACAGTGAACTCTTATACAGATCAGTGCGCCCTAACGATATTATCGTGTTCTATCATATTACAACCATGGATTCTTATACGTCTGCGGAAAGTAGCTTATGTATGTACCATACGACCTGTCTATCCGTCCAGTGACACTGTATAATTATATAACAGTGCAATGAAGATTCACATATGTATTGACTACATATAGTATTATGTGATTTCTTTCGATGTACAGGACTATATTAAATTGGCGCTGTTTACTCATTTGTCAATAGATGCTATAGATTTATGTATAAACATTGGTGCCCAGAAGTGGCAGCCTCTGTGGCGCTGCGGTAATATGATTACCCTAGTAACCAGTTCATTGGGAGCTTGAATGGTATTAATCGCTTCTACTACTTATTTCTTTATTTAGTGTCATTCATTTTTCTTACACGAGTCATTTCACGGAATAATTGAATCATTGATTTTAAATTGCCAAACCGGTTTCTTGCATAAGTTATTATATGTTTAATACATGTATAAGAAATTATACTTTTACAATTATGTCTTTATTCAGGTGCGCTTGAATTTTAGCTAAGATATATATTACTCTTTTACCACAGCATATAGAAGTAAACAACGCCAATTTAAGTTTGCATGTCTTTGTTTGTGTTGTTTTTTATAAAGTGCCGATCAAAAATGTTCGCCAGTTAGACATATGTATTGTAAGGATATGACCCAGATTAACGCAGAGCTCATGCCTGGTTACGCCCGTTATATAGAGTACCGGTGTAACATTTCCGAAGTATTCCCGTGGTTATTATTACGGTAGTGCGTTGTAAATGGTCATCATTCTCAAAGATCTTGATATTACATTGATTTTAGGGAAGTTGTTATGTTCTTCAAACGGGTCCTTCCATGCACTTTAGATACATTTTTCATACATGAATATCAACTTCAAAGTGAGAACTCTATCCAGCTGACTAGCGGAGAGGGTCGGTGGTTCTACCAGGTCAGTGACTGAAACACAGCTCGGATGGGCAGCCGGTGTCTTCCTCCAACATTAATAGCTGACTTGCATAGTCGTGATTTATAACCACCTTATTTATAGTATCTCCATGCGTTGAACTTGATCAGAACTCGTGCAGACCTATGTTGCATCATTGGCAATTGTACTGATTTGTCATTTAATATCATCTTGGAATTCATCCTATTATACGAGATATGTGTTCAATATTGTATAATAATTATGTATAATTAAATCACTGTACTGTACGTGCACTGTAGTGGGTATGACATTAGTTCATATGTGTATAGTATGTTCACATGGTAGCTTCATCAACATTCACATTGCGTGTATGCTAGTATAACATGTTCCCAACACTACATTCATTTCACTGAATGGTAGTTCATATATTAATTTTGATTTCATATTTTTCTTTTATTTTCATTGGAGATAGATATTCACTCAAGATCCCTTCAGATACTTGTCCGTTTCTTTATTTTGTCACTGGCTACGTGTATTGCGGAACCATCATCCCAACTGCTATAGTAGGCGTTTTCACTCCTTTACACACAAGGGCCAAAGGAATGAAACAGCTTTCGAGCTTCTAACATTGCTTTCCCTTATTCTCCTACTCTGTGGCGACGTTCATGAACATTCTGGACCTAACTCTCATACATCTGATTCGCTTTCATCTGTTACTCTATCGTCGGACTCCAGTTACTCTGACGACGACGATATGCTTCAGTCCTTCCAGTCTGGCTTATATTTTGCTCATTACAACGTACAAAGCTTTCTGCCGAAAATAGATGTCCTGAGTACTGAATTATCTCACTTTGATGTGTTGTCCTTTACCGAAACATGGCTTGGGAATAATATTGATTCTGACAATCTTGCTATCCATAGCTACTCAAAACATTTCAGGAAGGATAGGACGTCTGAGAACTACGGTGGAATTCTTGTTTATGTTAAAGATAACGTTCCGGCACTTCGAAGGCTTGACTTAGAACCTCAAGATATAGAATGTGTATGGGTCGAGCTTCGTCTTAAGAGCAAACGCGTACTTCTGGGAACTTTCTACAGGCCACCAAACTCTTCTCCACCTGTCTTAGCTTGTATTGAGAATTATATCGGTCTTGCAATTGATTCAAATGTGGATATCATTGTTACAGGTGATTTCAATCTTGACATGCTAAACAATAACACTCGCAACAAGGTCAACATCATCTCTCAACAATATGGTTTATCACAACTCATCACAGAACCAACACATTACACAGAGTCATTAATCGATCTCTTTCTAGTTTCTTTTAAGGAAAGTATGTGTGTGTCAGTGGTGTTGGCGATCATTTCCTATGTCAACACACAAGGTATCATTGTCCTATATTTTGCTGTTTCAGACATTAGAAGTCCAAAGTACCTAATATCAAACGAAACGTCTGGCAATATGATATTGGGGATTATGCAACACACAGGGAACGAACGTCACACTTTAATTGGGATTCACTTATACATACAGAAATTGACACATATACAACAAACATAACTAACACACTCATCCGATTAGCAGAAGAAACGATACCAAGTAAAATAGTAACAGTGCGTCAATCAGACCCACTAAGGATGCATAACGAAATTAGAAAATACATACGAACACGCAGAAGGACATATAACAAAGCACGAATAACACAACTACAACACCACTGGGATAAATACAAACAGATCAGAAACAAAACACTTACGCTAATAAGACATGCTAGAAACACGATTAAGACCAAAATAGCAGACAAATTGAAAGAGGAACATTTGGAACCACGTGCTTTTTGGAAAACACTTAAACATATAATAAAAAACAACAACACAAACACAAGGATACCTTTTCCAAAGCAAAATGACGTCTTCTTCGTCTCAAATAATGAAAAAGCAAATTGCATAAACAACTTTTTCCAATCACAGACAATACTTAATGACTCTAAAACGACACTACCAGCTACAACCATAGGCACACATGCACCAAAATTAGTTGCGCTAGTAATTTCTCCAGATGAGGTCACATCCACGCTTAGCAACCTTAACACTGGAAAAGCATCTGTCTCGGATAACATTAACAACAGGGTTTGAAAGAACTTTCGGTTGAATTGGCGGCACCACTTTCTTCTTGGTTTAATTACCCCTTCGTCATAGGTAAAGTCCCAGATTAATGGAGACTTAGTTTATACAAATTTATATATTTTAGCACGATTGCGAAACAAGTTCTTTCAACTTATATTAATCACTCTCGAGACCTCATTCCTGATGGAATCCATCGCCATGAGGGAGAGAGAAGAGGCAACGTGGAATTTAAATGCCTTGCCTTAGGGCACAATCGTAACAGCTCCAGCGGGGCTCGAACTCCGGACCTTTCGCACCTAAAGCGAATGGGCATCCACTGCGCTATCACGACTTAATGGACACTTGCCAATGTATGTGCTATTCACAAGAAGAACGATCCTCAGGAAATTTCAAATTATCGACCAATCTCACTTCTCAGTACTATAAGTAAAGTAATGGAAACAATCATTCACGTTTTTAACATTTTGTCTGAAAATAACATGATATCTGCTCTACAATCTGGATTTGTACCTAAAGATTATACGGTCAATTAACTCACCTCTATCTATCATGCATTATGTCAGGCACTCGATGAAGGAAAGGAAGCCAGGGCGGATTTCTATGACCGTTCCAATGCTTTCGACCGCGTTTGGCATCGTGACCTCCTTTATAAATTGCAAAATAATGGAATCTCTGGAAACCTTCTTACCTGGTATGGTGACTATCTTTCTGGCACTTTCTCTGATACTTTACCTATAATGGCTGGTGTACCACAAGGTTCTATTCTCGGTCCTTTGTTGTTCATTGTGTTTATAAATGACATTGTAATTACATAGTATAAACTCTGCAATTCGTCTCTTTGCTGATGATACAAGTCTCTACATCATAATTGATAATCCAATTTCAGCGGCAGAACAACTCAACTCTGATCTCATAAAAATTAACGAATGGGCAAATACATGGCGTGTGACATTTAATCCAAGTAAGACTGAAACACTTCTCATCTCACGCAAAATCAAGAAACCCATCCACCCTCCACTATTTATGAATGATGTTTCCATTGAAGAAGTACACTAACATAAACACCTTGGTATAACTTTCTCTGATGACGGTACATGGCACGAGCACATTGACAGCATATAGGAAAACGCATGGGCACGTGTTAATATCATGAGACCACTTAAGTTTATTCTTGATAGGTAAACACTGTCCACTATATACACTGCATTTATCCGACCATTATTAGAATACTCAGATGTAGTTTGGGACAGTATCACGCTAAGAAATTAATGACCTTGAAAAAACCCAGCTTGAATCTGCAAGAATTATATCTGGGGCAACACAACTCGTATCTTTCGAAATCCTCTACAGGGGCACATGCTTGGAACAACTTCAATCACGCAGACGCAAACACAAACTTATACGTTATCACGTCGTCATAAACAATTAATATCCATACAGATACAGGTTATGGTACCGACCATACATGTATCTATGCAGAACTGAACTGCTTCATTGTTCTGGTAATATTGTGGAGAACATCACCACAACGATTCACAAGTTGTAACATAATTCAGCTAAGTATATAGTGTTTATGTACAGGCAATCAGATTGTATTGCATACAGATCGACACAAACTCATAGCTATACGTTTTTGTAGATAGGAGGCAGCGAGACTAGGTTGACCAGCAATATATGGTGTCTTTGAAGTGGTACATTAATATATACTCATATTAGTAAAGTAAGAACATTAAAAATACAAACTTACAGTCCACGTAGACTCTGTCTGCAAATGAAAAATAAACATGTTAAATGTTTGTAATAGTGACAGATCGTACGAGTATATTTGGTAAATGTCATGCAGCTATATTAGGCGATGCGAACTCATTATTGGAAGATAAGATGGTGTGTGAACTGTTGTTTTATTTGCGATGTTAATCCTATAATTGTATCGTGCTTTCGCTCACGATGTAGAGATCAATGCATACGATAAGTATATAAACAGTTGGAAACCAAGATCAACAATGTCAATCCCCACTTGTCACGGGCGAAATAAATTGAGAGCGTATAAATTGTTTAAAATTGACTATACCTGAGAAATATTGTAAACTTGTATTACGTACCACCCAGGCATCGTTCAGCATTTTACAAATTTCGACTGAATGTTGCTCCTTCTTAGGATGGAAATGAGTCTGTATGAAGGTTGCTATAGGAAGCTATGATTTGTCCTTTTTGTGATATTGATACGAACACGAGATACATTTAATATTGAATTGTCCAGTTTACAATGAAGTAGTATACGATTTATTCGCAAAGACATATGCCCGTATCATTAATTTATACTCAGTGTCCGAAAATAGTAAATATTTTTTTCTGTTTTCAAATTAAGTAATGATTCGTAATTGTACCAAACATGTTATTATATATGTTATATTATACTACAGAGACGTCCGTTTTTATTATGCAATTATTGTTTTAATTTGTATATAATGTCATTATGTCTTAGTCTTTCTAACTGTTGAATAATTATTTTATCTCGTCTGTAAAAGCTCTGCTAATCATGGGGTAATAAGATTTCATAAATCCAATTCTGAATCAGTGTGCAATAATACCAATTTTGACTAACAGTGTTTTATTATTGTTCTAGGGCAGTGTTTAATATCCGATTAGCAGTGATGTTGCAATTCAATTCAAAATCTTTATTTCTTCCATCAAGAGGATGTTATATACAAACATAGAGAATGGCACAAGTTACTATTATGCAACAACAACATAATATATTATGATAATATATGTTACATAATATGTATACTATCTATATAGCATAATTAAGCGTATGTATGGATTATGCTACCAATGTGTTTGTAGGCCTATATATGTATACTGATAACCTGGGCTCCTTGAAGGATAACGTTTGGTAGTTTTGCATCGTTTCATATACCTGGCCTGCAATTCAATAGTATCAGTCACATGGTTCACATGCACGTGCTAGTATATTCATACAATCAAACACGTACCCGTATGAACTCTTTAGAAATTGAATGTCTACATCATGCTCCAGAATTGTACCAATAGACGCCCCTAATGGGTCCACGTTTCTTTATCCAACATGAATAATTCGTTAATAAATAAGCTAGGATGCGTACAAAATAAATCGCTGACAATGCAAGAACGCAGATGTGGAGTATCCGTGCATTCACTTATCACGTGCATTACTAGGTCCATACATATGCTATCACACATTAGACACACAGAACTGTCATTAGTCACTAGTCTGGAACATATGATGTTTACTGTGCGCACCTTGCTGTATTACAAATATGCTGTGATAAATGAGCGTTGCATTATTTATTGTTCATCTCTTATAGCTCCATGTAGGAGTGGCATTGCACTTTTATGCCGAAGGCTATCTATGTATCGGTATTGTAAATACGTGTACAATGATGAGATGTCAACAACATAGTACTACTACTGGCCTCCCGAATGGACATTTACATATATTACGGTAAATTATGTTCGTACATGTATCTAAGAAGGCCGATACATTATTGTGATGGCCATATGGACTATATAGACGAACATATATTATATGCACGTAAAAGAACCAGAGGAGACTCTGGAATGGGTCTATGTCTGTAACATGATTGAACTATCCTCCAAACATCTAATATGACTAATCTCTTCAGGAAGCGTCGCTCATAGGGTAACCGGTAGCGACGATAAATAGTCAATAAACAGTTATTAGGTTCGTCTCGGAAAAATACAGACAGTGTCTCGCCTTGTATATTTTCTTCAACTCGCACAATCTATTAAAATGTATAAGACAGTAACCTAATAGTCTCTATATATTATCATACAAATATCACAATATATACTAGTTATACACACACCTCAAACTGTATGTAATGCTATTTGTTTCTTACCCATGCATATGTAACCGTAGGTGGACTCGTCTGTGACTTCATCTATTGTAATCTTGTACAGTAAGTCATCGTCACATTTGATCATATCAACCGTCCCGTTCAGCACGCATATTCCATTCTTATCCATGGCACATGCATCAACTGTCACAATCGTATCAGTAATATCGGCTATGTCTGGGTGTTTTCCTGCATAATTGTTGATTATATGAGTTATACGTTGTTCTAGATGAGCACGTGCTTTTCGTATATTTGCTACACTATCTTCTGTTCTTATATTTGCTACACTATCTGCTGTTCTTATATTTGCTACACTATCATATGTTCTTATATTTGCTACACTATCATATGTTCTTATATTTGCTACACTATCTTCTGTTCTTATATTATTTGGTGTCCGTAGACATTTAAAAAGGAAATGACTGGAAGGGAATCCATTTGTATCTTTTGATTATCATTGTGTGTGATTAGATTAAAATACAACAGATCATCAACAATGTAACATTGTATATACTAGGCTATCAAGTGAATTACACACACATATTTATCATATGTTTGTATCAAGATATACCAAGTCAGCAACTTTATAATAATGCATACCTATATTTAGTTAGCGTCTTTATAATACATACCTATATTAATAGCTCTGTATAAGGCCTCCCTCCAACAAAGTCAGCATCTTTATAATACATACCTATATTAATAGCTCTGTATACGTCCGCCCTCCCACAAAGTCAGCATCTTTATAATACACACCTATATTAATAGCTCTGTATATGGCATCCCTCCACCAAAGTCAGCATCTTTATAATACATACCTATACTAATATATCTGTATAAGTCCTCCCTCCCACAAAGTCAGCATCTTTATAATAATGCATACCTATATTAATAGCTCTGTATAAGGCCTCCCTCCCACAAAGTCAGCATCTTTATAATACATACCTATATTAATAGCTCTGTATAAGGCTTCTCTCCCACAAAGTCAGCATCTTTATAATACATACATATATTAATATCTCTGTACTAGGCCTCTCTCCCACAAAGTCAGCATCTTTATAATACATACATATATTAATAGCTCTGTACTAGGCCTCTCTCCCACAAAGTCAGCATCTTTATAATACATACATATATTAATAGCTCTGTATAAGGCCTCTCTCCCACAAAGTCAATATCGTTATTGTGACGTTTTAAACCTCACGACAAGGATACATTGTCATAAAATGCGGAACATTCGACATATTACCTTTAAGTACAATTACGTCGCTCTCGTCGTGGAAACACGTAGATGACACCGTCTCCTTCCATGGTATCTGCAAATGTCCTCCCAAAAACGAAGTGTTTTGCCACATATGTACATTTCCATAATGCACATACCAATTATAGTTCCCGCCATAAAACGTATACTCTAATATGTTATCGCATGAATACACATCTGAAACACGAACAGGCTGCATGTAAATCAATTAGTCACATTTTACGGGTGTCACGTGTTAGGGTGTCACGTGTCGTAGTGTATCATATCAATTTGTCTCGATTATTCTACAGTTACAACATACTGCGCAATAATTAGTCACCTAAATGAGTACAGTCCTCTTATATAATTGTTCATAGGAAAGATCGATTGTCAGACACTAGAACACTGCAAAACAACACTAAAAAACAAGAAATGCGTGTGAATGTGTCGTTCTGCACTGGGTGTATTCTGCTGCATTTGTGTACGTTTATATTATATGCCTTGCTAATGGATAGTCCGTACATTTGGAGTTTCTCTTAGACTCCTACTGTTGCCACATGTCAATAAAATGGTGACATTTAATGTGAGCGGGTATACAATTTATGTGTTGCTGTTAACGTTGTGTCTATATAGAAAATTAACCTTAATTAATGTATTTTATTTTAAATAATGACATATATTTAAAGACAATGATATGTCGCCTTTCAACGGCATATTCTTATTGAATATACACTTCTATACAATGTATGTTTGTTAATGTATATTGGTTCGATTAAAAGTATTTGTCATTTCATTTTTGTACACACAACACTATTTTTGTCAAATATATACATATATTCACGTTCATGAACAGCGCCTTATGTAAACTGCGATATTGTTGTCTAAATGAACAAATAAGTGAAACGGTTAAAAACGATATATGTCACAAATCGACGTTAATTTATTTCGAATACATTAAACTTATAAAACAAAACTGTATTTGGTGGGTCCTTTTCATTAAAAAAAACAACTATGTGTTTCGGACAGGTAGTTAGTGAAAGGAGTGTAAGGAGAAATGGAGAACATCTAAATAAGCTACTAGCTTCCGATTTAATTCATTTGTTCTTGTATATTAATGTTACAACATGATGTAAATATTGATAAAATAAAATATGCTTAAACTAAAGGAGTGTAATTCAAAATCCTTCGTTTGCTATGTTAAATCAATTTATCTCTTATGTAACTTAAAAAACTAGGGTTCATTTATCTTCAAAGAGATAGTTTTGTGTTTACTTACTTACGGGCACTGTTACATTTCACACCAACATAACATAATGCATGTATCCAGTGAGCACATCGATATCTAGCCGGCATTGGGCCAATATGCTGTCCATATCGGATCGATATTGGATATTATATCTGACCGATATAGATTTGTCCATCGGTTTGGATCGGATCTATAACGCATAGTTCAAATGGATTTAGAAAACGCAGAACTACTATTAATCATCTCTTATCATTAAGGAATATTAGTACACACGCAAGCGTTAATGGAGAGATACGGGCTCTTTTAAAAGACACAGTATTGGAGAGTTTCGTCTAGTGTCATATATGTTAAATGGTTTGATGTATATCATGATCATTGTCTCCCTTGCTTATTAACATGTGTGTTGCAATTAAGGTTGTTGATAAAGATGTACATGTAATGTTAATAACATGATACTAAATGCAACTAATTTGTGTATTGTTAATAACTTGATACTAAATCCAGCTAATTGATATAATGTTAATAACATGATACTAAATCCAACTAATTTGTGAAATGTTAATAACATGATACTAAATCCAACTAATTGGTGTAATGTTAATAACATGATACTAAATCCAACTATTTGGTGTAAAGTTAATAACATGATAATAAATGAAACTAATTGGTGTAATGTTAATAACATGATACTAAATCCAACTATTTGGTGTAATGTTAATAACATGATAATAAATGAAACTAATTGGTATAATGTTAATAACATAATACTAAATCCAACTAATTGGTGTAATGTTAATAACATGATAATAATTGCAATTAAATGGTGTAATGTTAATAACACGATACTAAATCCAGCTAATTGATGTAATGCTAATAACATGATACTAAATCCAACTAATTGGTGTAATGCTAATAACATGATACTAAATCCAACTAATTGGTGTAATGCTAATAACATGATACTAAATCCAACTGATTGGTGTAATGTTAATAACATGATACTATATCCAGCTAATTGGTGTAATGTTAATAACATGATAATACATCCAGCTAATTGGTGTAATGTTACTAACATGATAATAAATCCAACTAATTTGTATAATGTTAATAACATGATAATAAAAAACATTATAATAAATCCAGCTAATTGGTATAATGTTAATAACACGATACTTAATCCAAATAATTAGTGTATCGTTACTAATAGAATAAAAAAAATGAAACTAAAAGTCATATTGTACACTTTAGGTCAAACTCGGTATGTATAACTTCTTTTCGTTTCACGTGTGTTGATAATGTCATGCAAGTTGTCAATAAGTATGCTTACCTTGGTTTGCTGTTGAATGAATATTTGGACTTCAATGTAACTACCAAGACTGTTGCTCGGAGTGATGGTAGAGCACTGGGTTGCTGATTGCAAAATGCAAAATAATGGGTGGAGTTCCTTACAATGTGTTACTCAACTTTATAACAGTACTGTTTGGCCTAGTATAGCATATGGCGCTTCTGTATTGGGTTCCAGGTTATACTCCTGTATTAATATCCTCTCCAAAGTCGAGCAATGCGGTTCGTCCTGGACACTTGTAAGTATATACCTATCATTGCTCTTTATGGTGAGGTGGCTTGTCACATGTAACAATGGAAATATATTTGCCCAGCAGTGGAATAGAATTAAATCTAGGGACGTGCACATAGTTAATAATAAGATATATAGATTATGTCCTAATAACAGTAACATTGTAATCTGGCAGTTAGACATAAATAAACAATAACATATAAATAATACTGTGATGGACAATATTTATCTGCGTAATGTTATGACAAAATGTGTCTGCACAGTTATTCGATATATATATACAAAAATGAAATCCTATAATTTCAATTCAAACGTCAACAAACACCCTACAATACTTTATTACAAATTTGAAGCTAATGAATAAAAATGTTGGCACAGTAGTACGTCCACAAAATACAATATTCACAATATACAGACACTATTTTAATATCAAGAAATTTATCAATTTAAAACAATAAATATTCCGATTTTCAACTTGATAGACTAAAATCGAACATTGTACAGAAAATAGTTGAATATGGCACACCAATACAAGTTTTACATGTGGAAATGAATATGTAGGCAGTATACATTTGTTTGTGTATTTTTGTGTTTAAAGTCTCACCAACAGCTTAGGTCATATGGCGAGTCTCCAGCTAGTATTTGGTGGAGGAAAACACCGTGTGACCCTTCGAGCAGTATTTCAGGAGAGCACGGGCTCCCAGATAGAACAACCGACCTTCGGCAATCCAGCTGGAAGGCGCCCTCATTTGAAAGACAACCTCAGTTTGATTAGAACCTACAACGACTTTAACCACTCTGCCACTGAGACGCCCATATATATTATTTAAAATGATTATTTGTTTGTTTTGCTATTTACTTGTGTCGACAAAACTGCACCAAACATGTCGATTTCCAAGATTGGAATTGCGTTATATAGCAACATAATTATTTATATTCAATGTTAAACATTAGGTGTGCTGCTTTATATTACATTTATAACAGTTGCCTGTCTGATAATAAACTATTCCGTTTCGCATTATAATGAATCAAAATGTGTCCAACCCTCACATCAGGCTGTCCGATTAGCGCAGTGGTTAGCACGCTCGCTTCTCACCAATGCATCCCGATTTCGATCCTCGGACCGGGAAGTATGTTAGATGGTACGGTGATCGCCAGATCGGACAGGTGGGTTTTCTCCGGGTACCCCGGTTACCTCCCACACGAATGACCACATTTACGCTTTCATCCGCACTAATGATAGTGTTAATATAAGTTGTTAAAACTTGCTTCGCAATCGTTGTAAAATAAAGAAAGTTTAAACTTAAACAACAGTCTGAGTATTTTATGTCAGTCACCAACACGTTAAACATCTGATGGTATAACTTACCATTTGCTGATACTAAACATTGCTGTGTAACAATCGTGAAGATGACCACCAGAATCCATACACGTGCTTCCATTTTCCTGTACAATATACGCGTTCTATTTCAAATGTTTTATCCTATATGATATAAGCTTTATTGTATATTCACTGTGTGTTATGTCTATATTTATTTCGATTGATCAAATATATTTGAAACGTTTGTATTGTAATTCGTGCTGTTCACGCTTACATTGTCCATGCATTTCTGCTTGCAAACTGGTTAATATAATCTTGCATATTTAAGCAGAAATCTAGTGATTGAAATTATGCATTTAGTAATAAATAATTGGTTTGTACCTAGTTGCTATGTTTTAAACATAAACGTCGCCAAACAGCATTGAGGCAACGACGGGCACGTTTAGAGGTTATACAGATTATTGATTCATTTGTTCAAATATACGCATTCATGTAACAGGAAAAGGAAGAAGAATATTCGATTGGCTGACAGCTCAACACTTTAAATCAATTGCTTTGTTAAATTGGAGCGTTACTTATCGGATATTATACCCATCGACATAATAGACTAAAATATATAAAATACGTGAATGTATGACTATGCCTATCGTATTTCGGGGTATCATACACCGAGAACAGCGAGATACCTCGCAGAAATATACGCATTTAGGATAACCTACATCGAGAACAGCGAGATACCTCGCAGAAATATACGCATTTAGGATAACCTACATCGAGAACAGCAAGATACCTCGCAGAAATATACGCATTTAGGATAACCTACATCGAGAACAGCGATATACCCCGCAGAAATATACGCATTTAGGATAACCTACATCGAGAACAGCGATATACCCCGCAGAAATATACGCATTTAGGATAACCTACATCGAGAACAGCGAGATACCTCGCAGAAATATACGCATTTAGGATAACCTACACCGAGAACAGCGAGATACGACGCAGAAATATACGCATTTAGGATACCCTACACCGAGAACAGCGATATACCCCGCAGAAATATACGCATTTAGGATACCCTACACCGAGAACAGCGAGATACCACGCAGAAATATACGCATTTAGGATACCCTACACCGAGAACAGCGATATAACTCATTTTGACCCGTGGTGATTTTAAATCACCTTTCATGTCAGATTCTATATCGGATATAATAGAGCCATTTAGTTAACACGGAGAGTGGATCCAGGGATCGCAGGTTCGATCCCCGTCTGACTCTAATACTATTAACAGTCGTTACTACTATTACTTTTAGATTGGACTTAAAACCGAGGTCTCGTGTCGGTGCTTTACACACTTAAAAGAACCAGAGGAGATTCTGGAATGGGTCTATGTCTGTATCATTGCACTATCCTCCACACATCTAAACTGACTAATCTCTTGAGGTGGGCTCGCTTATATGGGCAACCTGTAGCGACGATATATAAACGTAACACGCACGCACGTACGTCCCACGTACGCTATATTTCGTGACAAAATGCATGTGAGATTCTGGTATTTAGTATGAATGTTCATTTGGTCATTACACTGCCAATGACCATCGGTTATAGCTAGGATAGAGTCATTGACATTATGTAATACATCTACACCATCGGTTATAGCTAGGATATAGTCGGTGACGTTATGTAATACATCTAACCATCGGTTATAGCCAGCATAGACTTGTTGACGTTATGTAAAACACTTAATCATCGGTTATAGCTAGCATAGAGTCATTGACATTATGTAATATATCTAACCATCGGTTATAACTAGCATAGAGTCGTTGACGTTATGTAATGCATCTAACCCTTCGGTTATAACTAGTATAGAGTCGTTGTCGTTAGGTAATACATCTACACCCTCGGTTATACCAAGCATAGAGTCGTTGACGTTATATAATACATATATACACTCGGTTATACCTAGCATAGAGTCGTTGACGTTATGTAATACATCTAACCCTCGGTTATAGCAAGCATATAGTCGGTGACATTATGTAATACATCTAACCCTCGGTTATTGCTAGCATAGAGGCATTGCCATTATGTAATACATCTAACCCTCGGTTATTGCTAGCAGAGAGAGAGGCATTGCCATTATGTATTACATCTAACCCTCGGTTATTGCTAGCATAGAGGCGTTGATGTTATGTAATACATCTAACCCTCGATTATAGCTAGTATAGAGGCGTTGATGTTATGTAATACATCTAACCATTGGCTATGACTAGCATAGAGGCGTTGACGTTATGTAAGACATCTAACCCATCGGTTATAGCTAGCATAGAGGCGTTGCCATTATGGAATACATCTAACCATCGGTTATAGCTAGCATATAGTCGGTGACGTTATGTAATACATCTAACCCATCGGTTATAGCTAGAATATAGTCGGTGACGTTATGTAATACATCTACACCCTCAGTTATAGCTAGCATATAGTCATTGTCGTTATGTAATACATCTAACCATTGGCTATGACTAGCATAGAGGCGTTGACGTTATGTAATACATTTAACCCATCGGTTATAGCTAGCATAGAGTCGTTGTAGTTATGTAATACATCTAACCATCGGTTTTAACTAGCATATAGTCGCTGTCGTTATGTAGTACATATAACCATGGGTTATAGCTAGCATAGTGTCAGTGACGTTATGTAATACATCTAACCCTCGGTTATAACTAGCATAGAGTCGGTGACGTTATGTAATACATCTACACCATCGGTTATAACTAACATTGAGTCGGTGTCGTTATGTAATACATCTAACCCTCGGTTATAACTAGCATAGAGTCGGTGACGTTATATAATACATATACACCCTCGGTTATACCTAGCATAGAGTCGTTGACGTTATGTAATACATCTAACCCTCGGTTATAGCTAGCATATAGTCGGTGACGTTATGTAATACATCTACACCATCGGTTATAACTAGCATAGAGTCGGTGTCGTTATGTAATACATCTAACCGTCGGTTATAACTAGCATAGAGTCGGTGACGTTATGTAATACATCTAACCATCGGTTATACCTAGCATAGAGTCGGTGACGTTATGTAATACATCTATACCATCGGTTATAACTAGCATAGAGTCGGTGACGTTATGTAATACATCTAACCATCGGTTATAGCTAGCATAGAGGCGTTGTCGTTATGTAATACATATAACCCTCGGTTATAGCTAGGATATAGTCGGTGACGTTATGTAATACATTAACCATCGGTTATAGCTAGCATAGAGCCATTGACGTTATGTAATACATATAATCCTCGGTTATAGCTAGGATATAGTCGGTGACGTTATGTAATACATTAACCATCGGTTATAACTGGCATAGAGTCGGTGATGTTATTTAATACATCTAACCCTCGGTTATAGCTAGCATAGAGTCGGTGATGTTATTTAATACATATAACCCACGGTTATAGCTAGGATATAGTCGGTGACGTTATGTAATACATTAACCATCGGTTATAACTAGCATAGAGTCGGTGAAGTTATGTAGTACATCTAACCCATCGGTTATAACTAGCATAGAGGCGTTGTCGTTATGTAGTACATCTAACCCTCGGTTATAGCTAGCATAGAGTCAGTGACGTTATGTAATACATCTAACCCTCGGTTATAGCTAGCATAGTCAGTGACGTTATGTATTACATTAACCATCGGTTATAGCTAGGATAGAGTCGTTGGCGTTGTGAAAAAACTTAACCCTTTGTTATAACTAGCATAGAGTCGTGGACGTTATGTAAAACACTTAACCCTCAGTTATTGCTAGCATAGAGTCAGTGACGTTATGCAATACACTTATATGACCCGGCCTTTCGGTGGTGCTTTAATGTTTGCATGTAGTACGTTGTATGTCTGGATTGGGGAACTCGCTTCACATGAGGTACCAGGGCGAGGCTAGCTATAATTAAAATATCCAATTCACAATTTAAATTTACGAAATATTCATTTTTTCTTTATTTATGTGTACATCTGTTTGAGAATTCTGGAGTTAAATGTCATGACTCCAGCATCTAAATTAGTCCGCTGTTTGGAAATGCACATGCGCAGTTCGAACACACACCTGTCGAGAATGGGCAGCAAATGAGGGAACTTATGTTTGGAACTCTTTAACTGTAATGTACATAGCACACTGCCTCATAATGCTGAACTTTCATTTATTTATTTGACATTTTGCATATAATAAGTTTCATATATTATACAGCATTTCTAAAGTTCTTTCTGTCTGCACAACTAGAATCGCGCTCATGTTACTTTGCAAACCCTTGTTTTATATACAGTTATATTATACGAGGCATCCTTGGTTTACGTCCTTGATTTCAAATCACTTGACCATATCAGCTATAGGTTCGAATCCTACTGGCTTGTGAAATGTCGGTTGTTCTACCCTAGTCCGTCCGTGTCTGAAATACAGCTCGAATGGTGCTTATATTCTTGAGTCGGGGCTTTCTCACCAGCTCGCATCCTTTTGAGTCTGGGCTGTATTACCAGCTCGCATATTATTGAGTCTGGGCTTTGTTACCAACTCGCATATTATTGAGTCTGGGCTTGTTACCAGCTCGCATATTCTTGAGCCTGGGCTTTGTTACCAGCTCGCATATTCTTGAGTCTGGGCGTTGTTACCAGCTCGCATATTCTTGAGTCTGGGCTTTAGTACCAGCTCGCATATTATTGAGTCTGGGCTTTAGTACCAGCTCGCATATTCTTGAGTCTGGGCTTTGTTACCAGCTCGCATTTTATTGAGTTTGGGCTCTGTTACCAGCTCGCATTTTATTGAGTTTGGGCTTTGTTACCAGCTCGCATTTTATTGAGTCTGGGCTTTGTTACCAGCTCACATTTTATTGAGTCTGGGCTTTGTTACCAGCTCGCATTTAATTGAGTCTGGGCTTCGTTACCAGCTCGCATTTTATTGAGTCTGGGCTTTGTTACCAGCTCGCATTTTATTGAGTCTGGGCTTTGTTACCTGCTAGCAACTTACTGAGTCTAGGCTTTATTACCAGCTCACATATTATTGTGCCTAACCTTTAATGTTGGCTCCTTTAGTCTGACCTTCACTGTCGGCTAACATAAATTTCGAATATGACCTTTAGTGGTGGCTCATAAGTCTGGCCACGACTTGTCGCCTGATAATTGTTGTATTGCGGTGGTATCAGCATGCATGGTCTACCCCCATGCTTCACTACATGGTTGGAATACATATATACACTATGTCAGCAAGCAAGTTACCCATCCATAAGTACTAACAGTTATTTGCTACTATATTGGAGTAGGACATGCACTACCAGTTATCATGCATATAGGCTTCATGTTCTGAGTAGACTCAGCAATTGTGCCATCATTTGCACTAGGACACCTATTTATGTAAAACTATTGAGACAAACATACAGGCTCCCTCAATTATTTCAGCAGAATGCCAGCAAAAAAGAGGGCGACAAAACGGAAGGCCAACACACCCCAGCCCACAGACACCAGTCCAGACTCTTCTCGCTTGGCTGAAGTTCTTTCAGCAGCCATATCTGCAGACCCCATACTGCGACAGCAACTAACTTCGGCGCTACAACCTGCAACTCTAGCTGAACCGACATCATCTACAAGTCGGCAAAATCAACCCACCTGTAACAATATTTTATCTTCTTCACCTGTTTGTTCGCCTGCAGCATCTGTGATATGTCCCACTTCTATTTCAGCTGTGTCTGTACCCATGGGTGACGCGCCATGTGTGGAGGACTGTGGCTCGGTGGGCGTGGAGGACCTGTGCGATTCGCTGTTTAATGTGGACCACAGCTCTCCGCTTCCGGTGCCCTCCGAGCCTGTGACCTCCAGCCTGGGCGTGTTCACCTATGGTGCAGCTACTGTCCCAGAGAGGCTAAAGACCGCTATTTGGTCTAGACAGTTTGTAGATATGGCCAAACTTTACTGTGGCACTACAACCGACACACTGACCACCGTGCAGACCATGTTATCGGCCACCGTCACATCTGTTCAAAAGGCGGCTCAGCGCCAAATCTCATCCATTTTCCTGTGGTCGAAGGCATTCCAACTTTATGCTTCGATCTTTACGGTCAAATACCCATCTGAGGCCTCCCAAATGTTTCAGTATATGTCACTGATCCAGTCCCTATCCCAACATTCCACCAACTGGCAGTTGTACGATCAGAAATTCCGCACCCAACGTGCAACTAGGGACATTCCGTGGGTCCCTGTGCATACAGAAACGTACTTGTACTGCTGCATAGAGGCACACAAGCAGATCCAGCCCTTTCGTAATCAGTCCCGGCTGTTTCCACAACCGCATTTTCCAAACAAATCCTATTCCGCCTCAACCAATATATACCGTAGGAAGGGCTTCTGCTGGGGGTATATAGACACAGGGTCCTGCACCAAGCAGCAGTGCAAAAACTTGCACAGATGTGGCGGCTGCAACGGTAGCCATGGCGCAGCACACTGCTCCACATCTCCTTCATTATCGGTTAACCATCCTTCGGTGTCCAAACATTTACA
Organism: Archivesica marissinica; assembly: GCA_014843695.1. Taxonomy (NCBI): domain Eukaryota; kingdom Metazoa; phylum Mollusca; class Bivalvia; order Venerida; family Vesicomyidae; genus Archivesica; species Archivesica marissinica. The sequence goes on along the minus strand of CM026401.1, from coordinate 4,136,119 downwards.
ATTTGTTACCAACTACCTTGCCAAGGAAACCCAACTGGGACGTACAAAAGGACCATATTCCTCACCCCCATTAGACTCGTTCGTCAGCAGTCCACTTGGAATAGTACCGAAGAAGTCTCCAAATGAATTCAGAGTCATTCATGATCTATCTTTCAGCCGGGCACATGCTTCTGTGAACGACTTGATTCCAGAATGCAATTCCACAGTTTCTTTAGAGACATTCGATACAGTGGCAAATCTTATACTAGCTGTTGGTGAAAGCTGCTACATTGCAAAAGCAGATCTAAAGGAAAGCTTTCGCATCCTTCCAATATCTCCCACGGATTACCACAAGCTGGGGTTCAGCTTCAACAATCAATTTTATTTTGACAGGGTACTGCCCATGGGTGCTTCCAGTTCAGATAAGCTTTTCGAGGCATTTTCGTCATCACTTCAATGGATTCTACAGAATAAATATTCTATTCAATAGGTTTCACACATTGTCGACGACTTCATTTTTGTCACTTCTACACAGAGCAAATGTCTATCAAACTTGGAATCATTCTTTCATCTATGCTCTGAAGTGGAAATCCCTGTAAAACACGAGAAGACGGTCCTATCAACAACTTCAGCTGTTGTGCACGGCATCTCCATCGACACAAACACTCTCCGGGCAACCTTACCCACGGACAAAGTCAATACCTTGCGATCTCTTCTACAATATAGCAAGAAGCGTAAGAAAATGAAATTGAAAGACCTTCAAAGCCTGATCGGTCACCTGAATGTTGCATGTAAGGTAATAAAACAAGGCCGCTGTTTTCTACGTCGATTACACGACCTGAAAAAGGGCAAGCATAACCCACATCACTTTCTCAAATTTACCAACGCCATTCGCTCCGATCTCGAGGTTTGGTCTCAGTTCATAGACTCTTACAAATGATGTACACTCCTTACACGGGACCGCTTTATATCCTCTGTCACATTACATCTACATACTGATGCTGCATCAACAAAAGGGTTTGGGTGCACCTTTTCTAGCCATTGGGCTTATGGTCCATTTTCAAGTGAGGTCAAGGAACATCACATTAACATACTGGAGCTTTACCCTATAACACTAGCAGTTGATTTGTGGGGTCAGCATTGGGAAAACAAGAACCTGTTGTTCATATGTGATAACCTGAGCATAGTCCATTGCTTGAACAAACAAAGCAGCAAAGACCCTATTATCATGCGTCTCCTTAGGCGGATCGTTCTGAAAGGATTACAGTATAATTTCTGCTTCGCATCTAAACATATAGCTTCTCATGTAAATGTGATTTGCGACAAGCTCTCCCGGTTTCAGGTAGCAGAAGCACTTCGACTGGCGCCACACCTAGAACCAACAGAAACGAAGGTCCCAGAGGAACTGTCACCAGAGAGCTTACTTCTATAACTCGTCAGCTGCTCCAGTCCTCCCTGTCTACATCAATACGCGCCGCCTATAGTCGATTTTGGTCCAGATTCACCACGTTTTGTAGTCATACTGTACAGACTAACGCTTTACCTGCCACAACTTCCACAGTAGCACGGTTCATTTCACATCTACACCAAAGTGGTTTCTCTCCGTCGTCCATTAGTAGCCACCTATCGGTAATTGCTTTCCAACATCAGACCCAACAACTTGCTGACCCCACACAACAACCCCTTATCCGGAGATTGACCCTTGGTTGCCGAAAATCGGATCAAACACCCGATAGCCGGTTACCGATTTTGCTACCACAGCTTGCCCAGCTTGTAGACTGCTGTTCGTCAATATTCACCGGCCAATACGATATCACTCTTTACAGGGCCATTATTTTGCTCGCTTTTCACGGCTTCTTTAGGATAGGTGAACCATTACCATCAACAAAGTCACGCATACCACTTGTAGTGCAATACCGTGACATACGTCTACCAACAGACGTCATCCATATTCGATTGCATCATCATAAAACACAGAAGAGCACAACCGCAGTGAATCTGTACATTCCTGCTACTAAGAGTCACCCATGCCCTCGTAAGCATATCATCGCATACCTAAAGAATCGTGGGAATGATCCAGGACCACTTTTCGTTGATTGCCGATCCCAATCAACTAGTTATGCATCCTTTAGGAAATTTCTTAAAAAAGCAATCGAATTCCTAATCTTACCAGCTACCCTTTATAAACCCCATAGTTTCCGCATTGGCGCTTGCACACAGGCAATTATGTCTGGAACTTCAGAGTCAGATGTCATGAGAATGGGCCGGTGAAAATCAAGAGCAGTGCGCAAATACATCCGAGTCCCTGCACTCACACCACATATCCCCCCAGACAAATACATCCGAGTCCCTGCACTCACACCACATATCCCCCCAGACAAATACATCCGAGTCCCTGCACTCACACCACATATACCCCAGACAAATACATCCGAGTCCCTGCACTCACACCACATATCCCCCCAGACAAATCCAGTCGCACCAATACAGAATAAGCACACAGTTGCCTAACCCTAGCACTGTCAATCTACTTTCACACATAACTTGGTAGCATGGGGTATGATGCCAACGTCTACCATATAATTATTGCATAGATCATGATGGCATTATGTATGCTAACACATTTTACTAGTTCTTGTGGAAATTGGTACCATGGGGTATGTTGCCAACATCACCACAAGCACATACGATACTTCTCACTCTCAGACACATGGGGTATGTGTCTGAAATACCTTCCTACTATAACTAGGTGACCGATTCGTCTGCACGGTGTGAATTTACCTATATCTAGTCATTGTTCTGTACAACTTAATACTATTGTTCGCAATCATGATTAATAATTGTTAAACGATTCGACATGTAGTCACCATGACATCTGCTGCATACACAATTGTTGTAAAGTGTATATTATTCTGTTACTGGTCCTAATGCCAACGATAATTTGTGTATACTATAAGTAGTACATGGGTTATGTACTACAATAGAGTGCTGCCATTGATAGGTCGTGTACAATACACGTAGTAAGAGTTATGTACTACAGTGGAATGCTGTCATTGATATGTTGTGTATAATATAAATTGTACATGTGTTGTGTACTGCAGTAGAGTGCTGCATTTGATATGTTGTATATAATATAGGTATTACCTGGGTTGTGTACTGCGGTCGTCTGCAGAGTTCTGTCATTGACATGTTGTGTATAATATGAGTAGTACATATGTTATGTACTACAGTAGAATGCTGTATTTGTTATGTTGTATATAATATAAGCAGTACATGTGTTATGTACTGCAGTAGAATGCTATATTTGATATGTTGTGTATAATACAGATAGTACATGGGGTACGTACTAATCTAAGAGTCCTGTTACTTACACCACTTGGTCACATGACAATTAGGAATTATCTGCAATTCCATGATTTAAACCCCGGTGGTTCGAGATAGGAATCCTCTTAAATTTGGGTATTAGCCTCAAGTCAGTATGTGACATTTACACCAATCATCGTGTACACACGTCAACCTGACCTATTGCAAACTTAATGCTGAATGATTACGAGTAGCACCATGTGTTACAGCGTCTATGCTATGTTAGTATATGTGTACGTACCAATATGTTTATCTATACCAGTCTGCAACGTGTAACAGAACTGTTACCAATACTAGTATGGTACTCGAAACGGAAGGTTGCAGAACTATGTCTGAACATTTATCCAAACGGGTCTGCAACTTGTATCTGAAGGTTTACCTACACTAGTATGTAACCTGTACACTGAGGTTTACACGCTTGTACCCAGATGTTTACCTATAATGGTCTGCAGACCTGTACCCATATGTTTAACATTACTGGTCTGTAACTTGTTCGTTTGGTTTTACAGTACGTGTTCTGTAAAGGTTTTCACTTTTCAAATTCCTACTACATCACATGTCCGTATGTCTCTTGGTTGGACGGTTGGTGGATTTTATGTCCAACTTTATGCATTTTGAACATTGTTATGGTGCATTCATTTGCACCTTTTGCTTATCAGTTTATCTTGTTTCAAAATAAATCGTCTGTCTCCATATTGGAGATAGACATTTTCATTCCTATTCAATTGTTTGTGTTCCTTTACAATGGTTGTGGATGTTTGGAATGACGGGTCATTCTAGAAACAACTAATTGGAGGTAGACCTTAACTTTACATAAATGAACTTCGAGACATATGTGATGTTGGAGGAAAGTATAAAAGCTATTATTCGATGTTCATAATATAACACTGTATCTGTTGTTCACGTCCATCACACAGTTTTGTTCTAAGCAGCCAATTGCATTCACTATAAAAGCATTCTTTCTTTACAATTGTAATGTAAATGAAGAGCTTGTCCTAGCAATAAGCTATTATTCGATTTTCATAATATAACACTGTATCTGTTTTTACGTCCATCACACAGTGTTATTCTGCAAGTGAGGAACATGAGAATAATAATGAATAAATTATTATCTGAATGTTTTGCACTCAAACCAAACTGGGTTATTGAAGCTTATCTTCAAATTAGTGTTGATAACGAAACTGTTGCATCAATATGAAATGACTGAGTTTCTGGATATCCATACGTACCATGCATGACGGCTCTGTATGTGTCAGAATACATATTCCATTCTTATGTTGGCAATAGCTGGAGTTTGCTATGCGTACAGTCTGCATACCGGGTGCATCTGATAAACATAATATCTTTAAGCTATAGACATTAATTTTGTATGCGTCCATTTACAATGATTGGTAATCTTATAACATTCCAGTAGTATATATGGTGAAAGATAACACAAACGCAATCCACAGGTGTGAGTGTATGAGTGACTTATCAATGTCGAAAACCATACTTTTGGAGCAGTACTGTATACAGCCAATATTACATATGACCACAAGCAGAGATTTATATAAACATTATGTACATGTTAAATACAAACACTGTATGACCATGCCGATTGTAGTATAGCAATGTGTCTATATAACGGGTAAAGCTGAACCTGTTAATTATATGTTTAGTATATTGGACTTTTGCATCTTAGATCTAGTCATATTTTTTTATTGGAATATACTCTATATATCTTCTATGCGGATATATGTAAAGTGTATATATTAAATGACAACTCAGATTGTAGCATAGCAATTCGCCAATCTAAGGCCAAAGGTGTTGATGTTTTGTTTCTCAAGCCATTGTTTCATAATCATTATTATCACAAGAACAAGACGTTTCATCAGAGGCAGTTCTGCTACAGTATCAGATTATAATAAATACATTGCAATTAACTGCTCTATTTCTTCTGTGCACCATTTCCCTGTCAAATGTAATGTTTTATTAACGGGTATCCTTGAACAATTGACACAGATCACACAACTTGTATCAATACAAATATTCAATGCGGCAGGAAAATATCAGATGAGGCGGGGCCTGAGAGACTAAATATTAACTTATTTGGCCTAACTTGTAAAACGAATGATATTACTTACGTTTTCAGTATTCCGGGCAATTTTCGCTTAAATCTAGCCATATTTCGCTATTGAAATGTCTCAATCTCGTAAACGGACATATGTAAAGAAACATTTACTTAGTATTAGCTAAGAAAGAATTATTGTACATTGTTCAAGCAAGCGTATATGGATTTAATTGTTTAACTGTATGTCTATGCTATTTTTGGTTCCTTGCTTGTTATTGCTACTGAGGGTCTTCTGTTGTTGTGTTGTTTTTTTGTTGTTTTATTTTCCTGTTTTAATGGTAGGTTAATAATCTGAATATCCTCTAAAACAAAAGGAGCCCTAATTTGTTGTCGAATACTCAAGTGCAAATATCTAAGCATAAATTGATAAGTACCATAAGTATTATACTATACTGTAAGTAATATACAGTAATCTACTTGATAGGAACAATATACGAATACTTTAGACTTAACGCAGATTTATCGTAGTATGCAATCTCTTTCAGGGACCATGTTGTTGTAATCATGAAGTTTCAGATACATGATTCTCTATTACTATGTTAGGGTATAACATGCAAAGGTGCGTGTGGTATTTTGGTCATCAATAGCACGTTCTTTATACATGTTAGTCAATTATTAATAATCGTATAAATCTGAAGTTGCTAGAACATGCCCATTCAAAGTTGTGTATGTACGATGATCGCATGCTGTATATTTGACCAATATGACCACATTCCCTTTAATAATTCATTGCATTGCAACTAACTGAATATTGTAAATGAATTTTCATACTGGAATTGATGCCCCTATACAATGACTGTAATAAGTCACATTTTGAGTGAATATTTATGATCTATATCATGAATGAAATAAACAACCAATTTATTATAGCCAGTATTCATAAGCAGAATACATAGTCACATATGATTTATCTTTTAAATTTGCCACTGTATTTATATGAAGTTTATCAATGCGAGTCCTTAATGTCCTTACCACAACACTTACAGAATTATGTATGATATTTTTCATCTTTTTCCCCTTTGCATTTTACTACACTGTCACACACGCTGTTGATTGGGATTGTCGACTTCTGCTGGTTTTAATGTTAGATACTCGAGCGCGCGTTTCAAACATCCGGCGGCTATTTGGTATTTCTTCTCTCCGTATAAAGATGATTTCAACATGTAGCCATATTGTTCATGGCCGCCTCTATGCAACATCCCTGGACTCTTATTCGTTGCCCCTTCATAACATGACTTATTTGCAGCTTATTATAATACTTCTTCTTAGGTCAGGGGATATTGAATATATTGAAACCCCGGTCCTTCTAATGAGTCGGTTTCATCTGCAGTGTCGTTTAACTCCGCTGCAGAATCATATTCAACTCTCACAAACAGTGGTTTGAGTATAATGCATCTTAATATTCAAAGTTTGAAGCCCAAGCTTGATATTCTTGATGTCGAGGCTCAACCATATGATGTACTTGTCTTCACTGAAACATGGCTGTCTGATAACATCACTAATGATGACATTTATATAACTAATGTTACAAACATGTTTAGATGTGACAGAAAAGATCGAATTGGAGGTGGAGTTGCGATATACGTCCGAGACACCATACATGCTACTGAGCGAAAAGACCTTCACGTAAATGGTGTAGAGGCTCTATGGGTTGAATTATGTGTTAGCCAGCGTAAGCTACTTGTTGGTGGAATCTATCGTCCTCCTGACTCAAACAATACCCAGTGGTTAAACATGCAACACTCCCTCGATCAGGCGTTTAGCCAGCGTGTTGATAATGTAATTGTTTCGGGCGACTTTAACATCAACATCAGTTCATCTGAGTCGAACAAAATGAGCAGACTTATCAATTCCCTGCATGCGCAACAACTTATCAATTCACCGACCCACTTCCCTGAACATTGCGCTTCACTAATCGATCTCATGTTTATTAAATATTCCCAACACTGTCTTTCCAGTTTCGTTGCTGACCCTTTTGTCCCCAACCTCATCCGATTTCATTGTCCAATTGTTTCAGTCCTGAGATTTTCAAAACCAAAGCAAACACATTTCAAGCGCCGTATCTGGCTCTACGATAAAGGAGATTATGTCAAATTTAACGACACCCTCAGAACAATCGACTGGAGCTTCATCGATAATAGTACTACTCTTAATGATACTGCAAACTGCATTGCTAATTCAATACTACATGCAGCAGCAGAAAGCATTCCTAACAGAAATGTAATTATTCGTCCAGCTGTTGTTCCTTGGATTAATGGTGCAGTGCGAAAGCAGATAAAGAAACGTAACAAAAAACATCAAAAAGCTAAACATACTAATACTGAGAATGACTGGGCAGAATTTAGGAAAAGCCGAAATGAAACTACAGATATAATTCGTAAAACCAAAGCAGATTATCAAAACAAAATTATAAATGAAATAAACTCGGGCAACATAACAGTTAAAGCTTGGTTTAAACTAGCTAAACAATTGACGAACAAAAACAAATCTTCAACCATTCCAACACTCATTGACGGTTCAATCGAAGCACAAACAGATAAAGATAAAGCTGATCTACTGAATAACTACTTCACTAAACAGTCAACCGTTGATGATAGGGATCATCCTCTTCCACACACCACACACATGGAATGCTCCATGGCTAATATAAACATTTCGCCCCAAGATATTAAAGATGCTATCTCATGTGTAAATCCAAGCAAGGCAAGTGGTCCAGATCTGGTGAGTCCACGTCTCATCAAAGAAGGTATATATTCTCTAGCAGTCCCTCTATCACAGTACTTTAACAAACTACTTTCCAACTCATGTGTTCCTTCTTCATGGAAATTGGCAAATGTCTGCCCAATTTTCAAAAAATCAGACCCTTCAAAACCAATCAACTATAGACCTATCTCTCTTCTCAGTTGTCTGGGTAAGCTTATGGAACGCTGTATCCATAAAAACCTATATAATTACGTTATTTCCAACGCATTCCTTACACCTTACCAATCTGGTTTTACCAAGGGCGATTCCACTGTCAACCAGCTGACACTTCTGTATAACGACATTAGTGAAGCGTTAGATGATGGTAAGGAAGTTCGTGCTGTATTTTGTGACATATCCAAGGTCTTTGATAGAGTTTGGCACCGGGGACTACTTCATACACTTTCTTCTATCGGCATTCAAGGTCCCTTACTTGGCTGGTTCTCCTCATATATTTCAAATAGAAAGCAACGTGTTGTCCTGGCAAATTCTACATCCGATATTTCATCCATAGATGCAGGTGTTCCCCAAGGATCCATCCTCGGTCCATTGCTCTTTCTAATATACATCAATGACATTGTAAACGATATTCGTGCAAATATTCGACTATTTGCAGACGATACTAGTCTTTATATTGTTGTAGAAGACGTTGTTGATTCCGCAAATATTCTCAACCATGATCTTTCCCGGATCATCAACTGTTCGAAAGCTTGGCTTGTTTCCTTTAATCCTTCCAAGACTGAATCCGTGATCTTCTCTCGTAAGCTCAGGAAACCTATTCATCCCCAGTTATATATTGATGGTAATCCTATCCCACAAGTCAGTACTCACAAACATCTTGGACTCACCTTTTCCGAGGATGCCAAATGGATATTGCACATACAGGCTTTCATTAACAAGGCATGGCAAAGCATTGGCATCTTAAGAAGTCTAAAATTTCTCTTATCTCGTTGTAGCCTAGAAAAAATGTATATATCATTCATTATGCCCCGCTTGGAGTACGCTGATGTTGTCTGGGAAAACTGTACGAACAAGATCAAATGCGACATCGAATCCGTTCAATTAGACGCAGCTAGAATTATCACAGGTGCTACCAAATACTGTAATACCGACATACTCTATACCGATCTTAGCTGGGATACTTTAGCTGAAAGGCGACGCAAGCATCGCCTTGTCTTACTTTATAAGATGAAAAATGGACTTTCACCCGCTTACCTGTCAAATCTAATTCCACCCCAGCCAAATCAGCCACATGCCTTACGATCACTTACAGCTATACCCAATATTCACTGCAAAACTCAATCGCATGCTTCTTCTTTTCTGCCTCTAACTATTCGCCAGTGGAATATACTTCCACAAGAACTTAAAAATGCCTCAACCATAGGAGAATTTAAACGCAAGCTGAATACTAGGGCTAAACAAAAGAAAACAATTTACAACATTGGCAATAGGAAAAACCAAGTATATCACGCACGCCTTCGCTTGGGGTGCAGTGCGCTAAGCTTCGATCTTTACAGAAGAAATATTGTTCCTTCTCCTCTGTGCATATACGGCGTTGTAGAGACTACATTCCACTTCCTGTTTCAATGTCCAAGATACCATGCATTGCGCCAACACTATCTTCACGATCTCCCATGTGCACATACGTTAAATAATCTACTGTACGGTGATGACCGACTTACATTCGAAGTCAATAAACACATCTTCCTACGAGTCCAAGGCTTCATAGCAGCAACTAAGCGCTTCGAGATCTAGTAATTTACCATCAAATGTCCGACCCCCTATCTATGCAGCCTGTGAGACAGTACCTAGTATGTTCTACTAATGTTATAAACTAACACTAATTAATGCATTGAATCAGGATAACAATTAGTCACCGTGTGCATTACAATTCAGTATCAGGTTTGAACTATATAGAATTAAACCTATCCAATGCTCAAAGAATACCTACCATACACTGGCTCTAATGTGTTAAATTTATATGTTTGCAAACTCCACTATGGAAAGGAATTTGCATAAGCATTTTAATATGCTTGTTTTCCAATCCAAATTATTTCTCTTGTAACACTTTATTCTTATATGTTATTTTCTGAATAAAATTATGTTTAAACTAGTATATATTAACTATTTACTAAACACTAATCGCGTTCGCTATCTCATACTTATGGACCGAATGGCTTAGGTCGTTGACCTCAACTCCCATTGGGCGTGTTGAATTATTTCATGTAAGGAAACTATCCAGCTGGCTTGTGGAATGTCGGAATGTACCCTTATACAAGGCATTTAAATTCAACACCCCTCTTCTCTCCCCCATCAGAAAAGAGGTCTCGGGAGTGATAAATATAATTTGTAAGACCTTCTTTCGCAATAGACCTAAAAGAAATGTGCATAAACTAAACAAACACATATATGGACACGAATGGCACTATTGTGGTATTCTAGTAGTATACAGGTACACTGTTATACTACTCACGTGACGTGCTTATTTCCGTTTAATTAAGAAATAATAAGTATCAACCGTGGTATATCGCAGAATAACCCGAGTTTGAAGTTCTTATGCGTATAAATATATCACGAAGGCCGAACGGTTGATACTTATTATTTCGACACGACTTACTTCTAATAATTTTAAAGGAGTATTTTCTTCAAACGACGCTGAAATTGGCTTTCGAAATTTCCTCCCGCGTAAGGGGTGATGACGTTATTTTTTATGGAACATATCAATCTAGTGCATAAATGAACAAAAGTTGTAACTGATCAATGATTTTATTTATTTTGTAAAATAAACTGTACAGAATAGTAACTGACACGTTACTTAACAGAAAAACAAGACGGACAAGAGATTATCTGATTCTAAAAATAGCTCACTTCCGTGAATTGCCACGGTATTTTTTACAAACATCACGTGACGTTCATTCATATAACTTTACACGCATTATATAAATGGAATAGCCAAAACACGGTGCGCGCGCAGCATAGTTCAAGGTAGGTATATTGCAGAATAACCCGAGGTAGATTTTACTCTACAAGTATGTATGTTATTAGCTCGGTCGTGTTAGAATATTGCTTAAATACTGGTCAAGCTACTAATTAGTAATTGCATAACACAAGGAGTGTGTGTATATGTAGTTGTTGAGGACTGGACGTATACTACTGTATAATATTATATCAAATAATTAAACCAGAAGTTATCAAACCTAACTCAGGTCTCAAGCTCGAGCTCAAGTGATTTGATGGGTTGACTTTGAGATATACTCTCAGCTGAATAAATCAGAATATTGAATTGAGATTGGAGAGTGAGTGTTATACGTTTATTTATCGTCGCTACCGGTTACCCATATGAGCGACGCCTCCGGAAGATATTAGACATTTTAGATGTTGGAGGATAATGCAATGATACAGACAGAGACCCATTCCAGAATCTCCTCTGGCTCTTTTACGTGCACGGTGTAAAAGACCGACATGAGACCTCGGTTTAACGTCCCATCTGAAAGACTGTTAATTTTATTAGGGCCAGACGGGGGATCGACCCTGCGATCCCAGGATTACCAGTCTATGTTGGCCTGGATACTATTCTACGTGGTTACTACATATGTATGTGTTCACTGTAAACGTCGGGATTACATACTACATGGTTAATACGTGTATGTGTTCACTGTATAAGTCGGGTAATGGGATACTATACATTTAATTAAATACAACACAGAGTATATATGAGTGTGTATATTACATGGCTATGAGCGATACAAGATGCTTGAATGGAGCAAGTTGTGGAAAGCTCAGTATGGAACATTTAACATGCATGTGCCATTTAATGTAATATTAGTATCCTTTAGTTAATGTTATGAACTCATTATATTATTCAATATTATACATGGTCGTGTTCACCATTAGTAGACATGTATTATCATGTTACTGTATTGTTGATACATATACTGTCGACATCAAATAACAAGGGAGACTCTATAAATGTAGGTTATAGTTGATAATGGTGTCAGCGACAAAGAAATGGAGATAATATAAATTTAGCTAACTGATCGGAATTTCAATATGTTCACAGCGACTACGACTTACCGTTCGAATTGAATGTAGATACATACATGTAGCTTACAGTTAGAATTGAATGTAGATACATACATATAACCTACCTTTCGAATTGTATGTAGATACATACATACATATATATTACAGTTCGAATTGAATGTAGATACATGCATATAGCTTACCGATCGTATTGAATGTAGATATATATATATATATATATTACAGTTCGAATTGAAAGTAGATACATGCATATAGCTTACAGTTCGTATTGAATGTAGATTCATGCATATAGCTTACCGTTGGATTTGAATGTAGATACATACATATAGCTTACACATCGTATTTGAATGTAGATTCATGCGTATAGCTTACCGGTGGAATTGAATGTAGATACAAACATTTAGCTTACACAACGAATTGAATGTAGATACATACATATAGCTTACCGGTGGAATTGAATATAGATACATACATATAGCGTACACATCGTATTGATTGTAGATACATACATATAGATTACCGTTCGAATTGAATGTAGATACATACATATAGCTCACCGTACGAATTGAATGCAGATACATACATATAGCTTACCGTTCGTATTGAATGTAGATACATACATATAGCTTACCGTTCGTATTGAATGTAGATACATACATATAGCTTACCGTTAGTATTTGAATGTAGATACATACATATAGATTACGTTCGAATTGAATGTATATACATACATATAGCTTACCGTTCAAATTGAATATAGATACATACATATAGCTTACCATTCATATTGAATGTAGATACGTACATATAGCTTACCGTTCGTATTTGAATGTAAATACATACATATAGCCTACCATTCGTATTGAATGTAGATACGTACATATAGCTTACAGTTCGTATTGAATGTAGATACATGCATATAGCTTACATAATGTAGACAGCGACAAACAAAGGGGGTATTGTACTATAGCTTACAGTTTATAATGTAGACAGCGACACACAAAGGGGGATACTGTACTACAGCTTACCGTTCATAATGTAGACAGCGTCAAACAAAGGGGGATAATGTACTATATCTTACCGTTCATAGTGTAGATAGCGACAAACAAAGGGGGATAATAGCTTACCGTTCATAGTGTAGACAGCGACACACAAAGGGAGATACTGTACTATAGCTTACCGTTCATAATGTAGACAGCGACAAACAAAGGGAGATACTGTACTATGGCTTACCGTTCATAATGTAGACATCGTCAAACAAAGGGAGATACTGTACTATAGTTTACTGTTCATAATGTAGACAGTGACACACAAAGGGGATAATGTACTATAGTTTACCGTTCATAGTGTAGACAGCGACACACAAAGGGGATAATGTACTATAGCTTACCGTTTATAATGTAGACAGCGTCAAACAAAGGGGGATAATGTACTGTAGCTTACCGTTTATAATGTAGAGAGCGTCAAACAAAGGGGGATAATGTACTATAGCTTACCGTTCATAATATAGACAGCGACACACAAAAGGGGGTACTGTACAATAGCTTACCGTTTATAATGTAGACAGCGTCAAACAAAGGGGGGTGCTGTAATATAGCTTACCGTTAGCATCCATATTAAAACCAGTCAGGATACATGTTTTCTGTGAAACCCTCCTATCTATATTCGTGTTGGCCATTCCTGGCAAATATTGGATGTTTATTTCATCAATTACAACCTTTTCGCTGGGCTCAAGTGTAACGCTCTGTGTATTTTTATGAGTCGCATGCCTAGTGAATGGTACAACTGCCGATTGCGGTAGTGTAGTACGTAAGGTTTTTCGACATTTGTAGCCGTCATTCTAGCTTAGTAGATTATGTTGGTATTATGACATCCATACTCTTTGGATTACCACGCGCTCCGGCGCTAACGGGTAGACGATGTGTGTGCCTTATGTAATTCTTCCTTGTATTCCAGGTCCACTTCTAGAATGAATCCATCGGGGCTGTTTGCAGGGTGGTTTTAGATGCTCACTGTAAGTTTGTCACATTCTTCCACCCATTTAAAATTACTCATAGGAAGAGACTGGCTCATTGCACATCCGTATAAGTAATTGGCATCGAGGTATAGGATATGATTATTAGGTTTTCCGGAGTCATATACATCTAACTTCATATTATTAGCTCTCGTGTATCTCTTTGAAACCATTGATATACCGCCTCTTATTCCCTTCTCGATGAATAGGTGGTCGTAGTCCATTAGTAGTTCGAGCTCTACTCCAGTAATTTTGAATAGGGCACCCCAGGAGAGGCCATGGCCGGGTCTAAACCATACTGTCTCGAAAGGTCTCGAAGACATCAGCCAGCAGTAGTACGTCGGTCCGGTTATAGATGTCGTGATAATGACCTAAAAGTTTGCATTTAAATACCTACCAGATCCGTTGTGCGTGTTTGTAGTCGTCCTTGCTAATATGTCCGTTACATAGTTTGATGTAAACATCTTCCTCCGGCGGAAGCTGCGGCTCTTTGAAGCGTTCCCACGCGTCCATGTACTCATATGGATATATTCCCTTGTGCATAAGCAATTTGCGTATCTCTTCGACCGGCTCGTATCGCGCCGTGATTTGGAATGCCTCTGGTGGGTTGGCTCCCACAAGCTTGTCTAGGTACACCATCAGGTATTGAGCGCTGTCGATAAGACGGAGTTGTCTGATAGAGAAATATATATATATTCTGTATTGTTCGGAATACAGGATATGCTGCCATTCACCTTCGAGATGGCCTGCATCAACAGATGAGAATCATAATCACGTACATTGTGAAATACCACAGGAATCTGTATTCGTTCTGGAAATTAATCGCAACTTTAGATTACAAGCATTATGAGCAGCACCTCGATATTTTCCGGTGATATGACAATGATCACGGACCGAGTCGTTGTATAACTCTTTATCGCATATATGACACGTTGTTGCCGTCTCGTGATTATACTGATCATATTTCGTCATCCGCATAGATTTTGGTCTAGCTAGTACCGTTTTGATTGTATTCTATCCTGTCTGGAGCGATTCTAAGAATTGTTCTACTGCGTTCGGCCCCCGAATTTCTACCGGTGTCTCCGTGTGTCCGTCATATCATACAACGATAGAACAGTAACTACAGGCTTCGTGTTCCTGCGTTTTCTGCGTGTTGCTCTTTTCGGGGTCTAACGCCGGACCACTATGTTTCTTGTCAGAGCTTCAAAGTCCGCGTATATGATATAAGGAGTTCGAAGCTGAGTATGATGATTCTGAAATGTAAGTTGATGGCAAGCTCATCTACCTGTCCTGTTCGACTTTTGGGATTTGAGAAATAGGTGTCGGAGCGGCTATTCCTTCAAAGTTGACTCCGTCGTCCGTAGGATAATTACTCGGTCTCTGCGGGTCTTTAGCTGCTGGAAACTTCGCCGATCTAAGTGCCAATCTTAAGCAGTAAACATCTTTGTTTTTCACGTTTAAGACTGCCTTCGTATTTTTCACTTCTTCCGGTGACGGAATATACGAACCACCTCTTAACGGTTTATATTTAGCGATGTCTAACCATATATTCTCTACATTAACAACTTGACATCCCGATCCTCTGTTTACCCAGTTTTCGAGCAGTTCGTCTGTACACGGGATAATATTACTTCACGCGTTTTTGATTTCGTTTCTCCTTAGAATAACCTCTTTATTATGCCTAAACACCGGACTCGTGTTTTCCCTTCATTCCGTTGGGAAACTCTTTAGCGAGCTGAACATTGATTCCGAGCTGAAATTTAATATTACCGAGATTCTTAAGTTCGTTATTGAGTTTCGATACTATTTTACCGTATATATCATCCATACATTTTATAACATCTATGAACGGTGGTCGATTGTTATCGACATATATAACCCAGCCTCGTAGACAATTTCCTATAGCGTACCGCGTTCGTTGAACGACCAAATGGGCGTTTTAGATGGAGGGATGGGGTCAAACTCCTCAAAAATGCCCTTCCTCTTTCTCTCTTTTTTCAATCTAGGTTATGCTACAGGTCGTTAATTTCCGGGTGATATAGGTTTGAGTAATGTTTCCTTTATCAGATCGGGGATCGGCTCGTCTAAAATGTTAGTCTTAGGCACTTCGGCTAACAGTTGTTCGATGTATTCATCCATATCAAATTAATATAATCTTTACACACTTTGCTACAAGGTTATACTTTACACACGTCTTTGTCTAATAGAGTGATATTTTAGCAGCTTTTTTCTAAGCTTATATGCTTTTATCGAATTGTATCTCTACCACACTCTCGGCATAGTTGTATCTCGCCCCTTACTACAAGACCTGCAGCACACTACCTTTGCTGATCTTTTGCCGGTGAAACTTACCTTATTCCCAACAACAACTCCTTCCGCACAGTTCTGTTTCGCCTACTTTGATTCAAGCGCAAGTATTATAAGCCGTCATATTGTATTACATTTACTTCGGATATACGTATTAGGATTGGTATCTCTAATAGGAAATTGTTTTTTTAGTATAATTAAAGAACTTTATATAAATATTCGTACGCGATCGTCCCAACGGCTCGCGTATCTATGGGTCCGCCGCGGAAATAATAAGTATATAAAAAACGCTCCCGGAACTCGGAAATTACGAGCGCGCCAAGAAAATAATCTTCGAATCCCGCGGAAATTACGAGCACAAAGTTGCTGGATTCTGCACCAGAACCCCCATTATATATACTACTAAAGAGGTTATCATTGATTCTTCGTTTGAACTTTTTACATATACCTACAGATGCCGGCCATCATCAACCAAAAACGCCCACGGGTGTTACATGTGGTGTCACGCAAGTGGGATATTAAAGTTTCTTAGCAGAACCTCACTGGAATTATAAGTTGCCGATTACGCGTACCATTTTCACGTAGAGTAATAAACTATTTTAACCATCTATCTTCCTCCAAAGGAATAGGTCCTAAACTGGAAGGCACGTATGCTATCAACGGATTAAAGTAAAATCATGTGCATTGCATCAGTAATAGAAATAAAACAAAGATAAATTTCCAGAATTTATTAACATAACTCACAATTAACTATCTGAGTCAAAAAAGAAAGGATACCAAACAAACTTGACGAAAAAGATGCAAACATATAAATGCCTGTGATTAGCCACCACTTTTCAGTTCGGAGTGACGTATGACTATGATATTCATCCATATACATGCATCCATATTTTCCTAACGCCGATTTTCCGTTTTGCACGTGATTATCGAGAAACACGATTTGTTATACATGGATAGATCCACAAACCAGTTTGTTGTACTCATATTGTAATTATTTCGAGCAAACACACCAAAACGATTTGCATTTTCCTCAAAATAAATGCCCAGACTCGACCAAAATGCGAGAATGCGAGCAATTGGGATGGTTGAAGCTGGTTTACGTCATAACGACGTCTCTAATCGCCTCGGTGTGTGTCCCGGATCACGGTCACACGTATACTTGGACGGTACTGAACACGTGGATCAACTGACGACCGCCCACGTACTGGTCGACCACGCGTGACGACGCCAGAACAGGACCGTCATATTCGGACGTCACATTTACGTGACCGCTTCCTGCCCGCTACTCATACCACCAACGTTGCTCCTGGGAGGACCAACGCTATAATCAGTGCTCAAACAGTTCGGAACAGGATAGGTGTGAGTGGGTGGGTGAACATGCACGTTGGAGTCGCTTACAGTGGAATTCCGTTATGCTTAGTGACGAATCGCGATTTTGTTTACGGCGTGCGGATGGCAGGAATCGAGTTTACCGTCGACATGGAGAACGTAACGCCGATGCGTGTGTACGTGAGGTGGATCGGTTTGTATATGGGGCGGCATCACATTCGACGGCCGCACACAACTGATTATTGTTGATGGAAACCTAACCGCACAGCGGTACTGTGACGAAATTATTACGCATGTTGTTTTGCCATCCTTTAACGTCAATCGACGCGTCACACTGTTCCAACAGGATAAGCCAGATGCCATACTGCACGTATTACCACTCAATTATTGGAGCAGGGAGAACGTTGAACGTTTATCGTGGCCAGCATTGTCACCAGACTCATCTCCGATAGAACATTTATGGGATAAAGTTAAGACTCCGTCAGCCGGCGACGTTACACCAACTGAGGGATATTCTGCGTCAGGAGTGGAACAACATTGACCAATATGAGATTCTGACACGTATTCGGTCCATGCGACGGCAATGCATTGCAGTGAGAGATGACAATGGAGGGCATACACGGTATTGACTATTGTGTAAATATTCCACTTGACCCCTTGGCCACAAATGACTTCACAGCGTAACAGATAATGATAGTATGATCGAATTTAAACTTGTAGCATTGTCTCATATGTTTCAATCACGGTACACGAAATTTCAAATGAATTGCTAATTTAGTAATTAATATACATATATGTTTAAACAATGTATCGTTTCTTATTTGACTCAATATATATAACAATACACATCAATTTATTTAAAATGGATGACTCCGACAACGAAGTAATATTAACTATTTCAAATGAAAAAGCAGACCCAGAGTTTGTTGATGCTGAATCAGAGGACGATTAGGACTCCAGCAGAAAGGAAGGATAGGATATTGACGTCCCTTAGCTATATTCCGATCAATCTTCATACCAGCCAAGTGGCGGCATTGGCGAACCAGCACATCAGCATAATACAAATAGGTCAAATGGGAAGTATCTGGGTTACCTGCAAGAGCGCCAATACCACCACTCAAGCACAGCACTCTCTCTATAAAACCAGTTTTTTTCTGGTGCCGAAGATTGGGAGATCTACCCCCGTCATTTTGAGGTATGCGCCGAACTCGGACAATGAACAGCCAGGGAGAGAGCACTAGTACTTTTGGCCAGCCTTCGTTGCGAAGCACACAACTTTTCAATGACATTACACAGTGCGGACCGTGAGAGATATGCTGACATTACACACCATTTAGGGCAATAGTTTGGTAAAGCAAGACAACAACCAATGTGTATGATGTGTTTCGAAGCCCAACTGAAAGCACAAAATGAAACATTCGCACAATTAGGAGATGCCTTGCGTCGATTAGCGCAACTGGCCTATCCATGATATCTCATGATGCACAAGAAATGATCGATTTGAACCAGCTCTACAAATCATTACCAGCTGAAACCAAGTGCTTATCAGGACAAAGCCAGAGCGCGAAACAAGCAGTAGCAATCATAGAGATGTACGAAGGCGTTTTCTCACCTAAAGCCGAATCATACAGCCATGCACGGATGGTAACAAACCGGAAAAACCGAAAAAACAATGCTATTGGTGGAAAACCCAAGCATACTGGTGAAACGCGACAAGGACCACCCGAATCGAAGATAGAGAGAACCTTGCTACAACTACAGGACTGTGTTAGACAACTACCCGAGACACAGAGCGGAATTCACCAAATACGAGGAAACTTTAATCCACGTAAATGCTATGGGTGCCAAACAACAGATCATCTCCTTGCAAACTGTCCCTATACCAATTGTCTAGCATCATGTTAACACCGCCGTTGGTTAAACACAGTGCGGAAAACGACAAGCCGTTGGCCCAGTAGGCCCACAGTCGATGGCAGGTAAAGGGTCAGGTCAATCTGAATATAAAATAAAAACAAGTTACGTTGAGAAAACTTGCAAATATACCGATAAATGGGACAATGAGTTCTACATGGGTGTAAACATTTCAAATATTCAGAGAAACAAATTCAACTACTCCCAGGCCTAGTAAATACAGAGGACAGTAGTTCAGTTACATTAAACGTAGTTAACGGAAATGAGGATCCTATAGAGGTATGTCAACATACTGTGTAGGGTACTTGTTACTCATTCATAGGTAAAACACTAGATAATCAGAACTGTGCTAGAGTAAAAGCGGGTGCCATAGACAAGAGTAAAGTAGCCGAGACTAATGAAGCCGACCTACCGCATTCCTACATGAATTGTATGACCGCAGCTCGGTAGGATTGGAGGAACCGGAAAGCAGATTACTGAAAGCATTACTAACAAGGCATGTTAAACAACCAATGCATAGGCTACCGCTGGCAAAGCGAGATATTGAAATGAGATCCAAAATATGTTAGACAAGGGAGTGATCGAGCCATCCATTAGCCCCTGGTGCAGTAACCTGGTAATCGTAACCAAGACGGATGCATGTCGCCAGGTTAATGAAGTACTAAAGAAGGACTCGCATCCACTATCACTCAGTGGTAATCGTTATTACAGCAGTATGGACCTCTTAGACAGCTTTTGCCTCCAGCATGGGACTATTCCAATGTATGCGTATGCCGTTTGGTATGGCCATAGGACCCTCCACATTATGTCGTCTGATGGGTGATGTCATGCGAGGACTGCAGTGGAGTGAATGTATCGTTTATATGGACGATATTGTCGTACCCAGTCTAACAGTGGCCGACAACATTACGAGACTCGAACATGTTTTCCAAAGGTTGCAGGATGCCAAACTGAAATTGAAACCATCAAAGTGTGTCATTCTCCAAACGGCCGTGCATTTCCTAGGGCATGTGGTATCAGCCGAAGGGGGTTAGCACCAATCGAGACAAAGCTATAGCTATTCTCAACACGCCAGAGCCGAGATCAGCCAATCAGACACGGTCTTTCTGTGGCCTCGTCGCATACTACAAACGATGTGTCCAGGGATTCAGCGAAATATGTAAACCACTATATAAGCTTTGTGAGAAGAACCGCAAATGTGTCTGGACCAATGACTATCTGGATGCTTTCGACACCCTCAAACAGAAGCTCACCACAGCTCCAAGTATTACCTATTCATTAATGGGTCAGCCCTACATACTGGATGCAGACAGTTCCCATCAAACCCTGGGAGCCGTACTTGCACAGGTACAACATGGATCGTAGCGCGTAGTTGCCTACATGAGCAAGTCACAGCATGAACAACATTACTGTATATCACGGACGGAATTACTGTCGGTCGTTGTAGCTCTCAAACATTTTCATCCGGTCCTGGTTGGCCATCATATAACACTTCGCACAGACAACGCAGCCGTCAGTTGGTTGAGAAACCTGAATAATCTAACTGGTCAGACCTCTCGCTTGATTGAGCTTGTCTCCAGACATGATATTACAATAACACACCGGCCAGGTAGACTTCACCAGAATGCAGACGGACTATCCAGGATTCCATGAGCAAGAATATCAAGCAGATAAACACGATTCTACATAATCCATCAGTTCTGACATGGGTGATAAAGATACAGACGATAAACGACCACAGGTGAATATATGTGATAACAGGGAGTCAACAACAAACGGTGAAAGCTTGCCTTAAGCCACGGCAAGTGTGTGCTAAATGGTTGGGATGATGGGATCGCGTTTCTATACGACAACGACAACTACAGGATGAGAATATGGGAACCATCATAGTCGCATTGGAAACAGGAGCACGACCAAGCTGGGACCAGGTGGCTAAGCTATCAACCATTGCAAATATTTGGCGACAATGGGAACGGTTGGAGATCCACAGTGGAAAGCTACATCGTCACTGGTACGCCAACACCGGAGAGGTCCAGCTGCAACTTATTGTGCCTTCATGTTCCCGCCAAGAGGTGCTACACTACTATCATAATATACCACCAGTTGGACATCTCGGCACAGATATCGCTAGAATACAGCAGAAGTTATACTGGCCTGCAGTAAGAGATTGTGTTCAGAAGTACATTAACCTTTGTGACGTATGTCAGGCTAGGAAGCTAGTACAGCCGGTTAGAGCTCCATTGGGCCACGATCCCGTTTATGTCGCCATGAAAAAGATAGCGCTGGACCTCACAGGACCATTGCCAGTCAGTCAGAATGGCAACCGGTATATTCTAGTAATGTCCGACACATTCACCAAGTGGACAGAGGCCCTAGTACTCCCGAACACGGAAGCCTCAACTGTAGCAGATGCAGTTGTGAACACTTTCATAGTACGCTTTAGAGTGCCATTGGTTATCATGCCTGATTGCGGATCAAACTGTGAGTCCCATCTGTTCAAGAACATGTGCCGGATCATCGGTATCACTAAAGTGAGAACATCAATAATGAGACTACAAGCGAACTCAGTCGTAGAGCGTTTCAATCGCACTCTGAATGCCATGCTGTCGTCTTTCTGTCAAAAAAACCCTCAGCAAATCACATGGGATCGGTACCTCCCACAGCTCCTCATGATATCGCCAAACAGAATGACCTTAGGACATGAGGTCATGTTACCAATGGCTGCGATGGTAGGACACTCAGAACCAAGCACTGATCTCAGCTGAGAACCATATGTGGCAGATCTGAAACAGCGAATAAAAACAGCTCACGATATTGCACGTGAAACTTTGCAGACAGCTGCGAACTACAGAAAGAAACAGTATGACATGAAACCAAAACACAGGGTGATGAAAGCAGGGCAAGCAGTCTGGATGTATGAACCAAGGATTAAACCGGGCGTCTGTTCCAATCTGGTACCTAAATGGAAAGGACCATTCCTGGTTCTGAAACGCATCGATGAGCTAACCTACTTTGTGAAACAAAAGAAAAATACAGCAGCAAAGGTGTATCATGTGGACCGTCTCCTCAGATATTGCCAACATGGTGTTAGTCTGTAGAAAAGAAACTGTGCTGCTGAACACTTATCGCAATTAGGAACTGAAAGAGATCAGAAACAAGTGAAACATAAACTGTTAATCGTTCCGTTAGACTGCAGTTTATTTTGTAATACAAAACCAACAAAACAACAAATCAATAGCATAAACACAATATGGGGTAGGATCATAATAGAAATATATCAGAAACAATGATAGGGTTTTTAAACACCTCTAGCATGTTTCTAGAGATAACTGGGAATGTATACAAAATGCAAAGACTAATAAATCAGAGTCATAACCAGATGCGTAAAATATATGAAAGACACAGTGACCGCGGTTGCATATCATACTCATATTGTTATTGGTAGTCCAACTTGAAACCACCGAACTACTGGCCATTCCCGTACTCATATTACAGTCCCTGGATTGGTAGACCAACTAGTAACCATTGAACCTACTGGTCATTCCCGTACTCCTATTGTTATTGGAAGTCCAACTAGTAACCACTGAACTACTGGCCATTCCCGTACTCATATTGCCGTCCATGGATTGGTAGACCAACTAGAAACCATTGGACCTACTGGTCATTCCCGTACTCCTATTGATATTGGAAGTCCAATTAGTATAATCACTGAACTACTGGCCATTCCCGTACTCATATTGCCGTCCCTGGATTGGTAGAACAACTTATAACCACTGGACTACTGGCCATTCACGTACTCCTATTGATATTGGTAGTCCAACTTGAAACCACCGAACTACTGGCCATTCACGTACTCATATTGCCGTCCCTGGATTGGTAGACTAACTAGTAACCACTGACTACTGGTCATTCCCGTACTCCTATTGATATTGGTAGTCCAACTTGAAACCACATAACTACTGGCCATTCACGTACTCATATTGCCGTCCCTGGATTGG
This sequence comes from Archivesica marissinica, assembly GCA_014843695.1. Taxonomy (NCBI): domain Eukaryota; kingdom Metazoa; phylum Mollusca; class Bivalvia; order Venerida; family Vesicomyidae; genus Archivesica; species Archivesica marissinica. The sequence continues at coordinate 4,112,322 of CM026401.1, read as the reverse complement.
TAGACCAACTAGTAACCACTGGACTACTGGCCATTCCCGTACTCATATTGCCGACGCTGGATTGGTAGACCAACTTGTAACCACTGGACTACTGGTCATTCCCGTACTCATATTTCCGTCGCTGGATTGGTAGACCAACTTGTAACCACTGGACTACTGGCCATTACTGTACTCATATTGCCGTCCCTGGATTGGTAGACCAACTAGTAACCACTGGACTACTGGCCATTCCCGTACTCCTATTGTTATTGGTAGACCAACTAGTAACCACTGAACTACTGGCCATTCACGTACTCCTATTGTTATTGGTAGTCCAACTAGTAACCACTGGACTACTGGCCATTCCCGTACTCCTATTGTTATTGGTAGACCAACTAGTAACCACTGGACTACTGGCCATTGACGTACTCCTATTTTTATTGGTAGTCCAACTAGTAACCACTGGACTACTGGCCATTCCCGTACTCCTATTGTTATTGGTAGTCCAACTAGTAACCACTGGAATACTGGCCATTCCCGTACTCCTATTGTTATTGGTAGTCCAACTAGTAACCACTGGAATACTGGCCATTCCCGTACTCATATTGATATTGGTAGTCCAACTAGTAACCACTGGAATACTGGTCATTAACGTACTCATATTGTTATTGGTAGTCCAACTAGTAACCACTGGACTACTGGTCATTCACGTACTCATATTGTTATTGGTAGTCCAACTAGTAACCACTGGAATACTGGTAATTCACGTACTCATATTGTTATTGGTAGTCCAACTAGTAACCACTGGAATACTGGTCATTCACGTACTCATATGTTATTGGTAGTCCAACTAGTAACCACTGGAATACTGGTCATTCACGTACTCATATTGTTATTGGTAGACCAATTAGTAACCTCTGGACTACTGGTCATTCCCGTACTCCTATTGTTATTGGTAGACCAACTAGTAACCACCGGACTACTGGCCATTCCCATAATCCTATTGTTATTGGTAGACCAACTAGTAACCACTGGATTACTGGCCGTTCCCGTACTCCTATTGTTATTGGTAGACCAATTAGTAACCACTGGAGTACTGGCCATTCCCGTACTCCTATTGTTATTGGTAGACCAACTAGTAACCACTGGAATATTGGCCATTCCCGTACTACTATTGTTATTGGTAGATCAATTAGTAACCACTGGACTACTGGTCAGTCCCGTACTCATATTGTTATTCATTGTATATTCATATCATCCATAATCATAAGGTTAACTTTTTAACCTAATTAAAACTTGTTTTCACATTTAAACATAATTTGATAGCGATGCGAAATTATATGAACCGGATCTTCTGAAATATCATTTGACTCATGTTAGTACACGGTTGACTATACAGTAACGCGGTTGTTATTTTGATAGTTAATACATGGCTTGTCTGGATTAATTAGGTAGGTATTTCTCTTATATATGTACAGCAACCGTGGCCGAGTGATCTAACACCACTGTTAGAACACGCCAATCACCGCTATCACAAGTGACGCATGTTTGCTCCATATCAGGGACAAGCGATACAAATGATGATATGTAAGAAAGTATGTCGCTTGTGTATGTCGGAGAGTTGTGTACTAGGACATTTGGGTTGTCTTCTCCACCACATATTGACTATGTACGGCAATGCAACAGAGTGCGCCTTCTACAAGTTGTGTGTTTATGTGTGTCATCACAATAAACCCTTCACATTATTCACCAATCCGACTATAATCCGTATACGATTGTTTTATTATTTTACAGCTTCGTAGTGTGTATCTATTGTAAATAGTGTACATATATGTATGTGGATTTTGTAAAAGCTGCTAATCCATCCACTACTGCGCTTGATGAGGTATACATTCTGACTGCGCTTGATGAGGTGTACATTCATACTGCGCCTGATGAGGTATACATTCTGACTGCGCTTGATGAGGTATACATTCTGACTGCACTTGGTGAGGTGTACATTCATGCTGCGCTTGATGAGGTATACTTGTGCATTCTGACAGTGCTTGATGCGGAATACATTCAGACTGCGCCTGATGAGGTATACATTCTGACTGCGCCTGATGAGGTGTACATTCATACTGCGCTTGATGAGGTATACATTCTGACTGCGCTTGATGAGGTGAACATTCTGACTGGGCTTGATGAGGTATACATTCTGACAGCACTTGATGAGGTATACATTCTGACAGCGCTTGATGAGGTATACATTCTGACAGCACTTAATGAGGTATACATTCTGACTGGGCTTGATGAGGTATACATTCTGACAGCGCTTGATGAGGTATACATTCTGACTGCGCTTGATGAGGTGTACATTCATACTGCGCCTGATGAGGTATACATTCTGACTGCGCTTGATGAGGTATACATTCTGACTGCACTTGGTGAGGTGTACATTCATGCTGCGCTTGATGAGGTATACTTGTGCATTCTGACAGTGCTTGATGCGGAATACATTCAGACTGCGCCTGATGAGGTATACATTCTGACTGCGCCTGATGAGGTGTACATTCATACTGCGCTTGATGAGGTATACATTCTGACTGCGCTTGATGAGGTGAACATTCTGACTGGGCTTGATGAGGTATACATTCTGACAGCACTTGATGAGGTATACATTCTGACAGCGCTTGATGAGGTATACATTCTGACAGCACTTAATGAGGTATACATTCTGACTGGGCTTGATGAGGTATACATTCTGACAGCGCTTGATGAGGTATACATTCTGACTGCGCTTGATGAGGTGTACATTCATACTGCGCCTGATGAGGTATACATTCTGACAGCACTTGATGAGGTGTACATTCATACTGCGCTTGATGAGGTGTACATTCTGACTGCGCTTGATGAGGTGTACATTCTGACAGCACTTGATGATGTATACATTCTGACTGCGCTTGATGAGGTATAGATTCTGACAACGCTTGATGAGGTATACATTCTGACAGCGCTTGATGAGGTATAGATTCTGACTGCGCTTGATGAGGTGTACATTCAGACTGCACTTGGTAAGGTGCACATGTACATTCTGACTGCGCTTGATGAGGTGTACATTCATACTGCGCTTGATGAGGTGTACATTCTGACTGCACTTGATGAGGTATACATTCTGACTGCGCTTGATGAGGTATACATTCTAACTGCGATTGATGAGGTGTACATTCTGACTGCGCTTGATGAGGCGTACATTCTGACAGTGCTTGATGAGATGTACATTCTGACAGCGCTTGATGAGGTATACATTCTGACTGCGCTTGATGAGGTGTACATTCATACTGCGCCTGATGAGGTATACATTCTGACAGCACTTGATGAGGTGTACATTCATACTGCGCTTGATGAGGTGTACATTCTGACTGCGCTTGATGAGGTGTACATTCTGACAGCACTTGATGATGTATACATTCTGACTGCGCTTGATGAGGTATAGATTCTGACAGCGCTTGATGAGGTATAAATTCTGACAGCGCTTGATGAGGTATACATTCTAACTGCTATTGATGAGGTGTACATTCTGACTGCGCTTGATGAGGCGTACATTCTGACAGTGCTTGATGAGATGTACATTCTGACTGCGCGTGATGAGGTATACATGTACATTCTGACAGCGTTGGGTGAGGTATACATGTACATTATGACTGCGCTTGATGAAGTATATATTCTGACAGCACTTGGTGAGGAATACACTCTGACTGCGCGTGGTGAGGTATACATGTACATTCTGACAGCGCTTGGTGAGGTATACATTCTGACAGCACTTGGTGAGGTATGCATTCTGACAGCACTTGGTGAGGTCTACATTCTGACTGCGCTTGATGAGGTATACATTCTGACAGCACTTGGTGAGGTATACATGTACATTCTGACAGTGATTGATGAGGTATACATTCATACTGCGCTTGATGATGTATACATTCTGACTGCGCTTGATGAGGTGTACATTCATACTGAGCTTGGTGAGGTATACATTCTGACAGCGATTGATGAAGTATACATTCTGACAGCGCTTGATGAGGTATACATTCTGACAGCGCTTGATGAGGTGTACATTCATACTGCGCTTGATGAGGTATACATTCTGACTGCGCTTGATGAGGTGAACATTCTGACTGCGCTTGATGAGGTATACATTCTGACAGCACTTGATGAGGTATACATTCTGACTGCGCTTGATGAGGTATACATTCTGACAGCACTTAATGAGGTATACATTCTGACTGGGCTTGATGAGGTATACATTCTGACAGCGCTTGATGATGTATACATTCTGACTGCGCTTGATGAGGTGTACATTCATACTGCGCCTAATGAGGTATACATTCTGACAGCACTTGATGAGGTGTACATTCATACTGCGCTTGATGAGGTGTACATTCTGACTGCGCTTGATGAGGTGTACATTCTGACAGCACTTGATGAGGTATAGATTCTGACTGCGTTTGAGGTATAGATTCTGACAGCGCTTGATGAGGTATACATTCTGACAGCGCTTGATGAGGAATAGATTCTGACTGCGCTTGATGAGGTGTACATTCAGACTGCACTTGGTAAGGGGCACATGTACATTCTGACTGCGCTTGATGATGTGTAGATTCATACTGTGCTTGATGAGGTATACATTCTGACTGCGCTTGATGCGGTGTAGATTCATACTGCGCTTGATGAGGTGTACATTCTGACTGCACTTGATGAGGTATACATTCTGACTGCGCTTGATGAGGTATACATTCTAACTGCGATTGATGAGGTGTACATTCTGACTGCGCTTGATGAGGCGTACATTCTGACAGCGCTTGATGAGATGTACATTCTGACTGCGCGTGATGAGGTATACAAGTACATTCTGACAGCGTTGGGTGAGGTATACATGTACATTCTGACTGCGCTTGATGAAGTATATATTCTGACAGCACTTGGTGAGGTATACATTCTGACTGCGCGTGGTGAGGTATACATGTACATTCTGACAGTGCTTGGTGAGGTATACATTCTGACAGCACTTGGTGAGGTATGCATTCTGACAGCACTTGGTGAGGTCTACATTCTGACTGCGCTTGATGAGGTATACATTCTGACAGCATTTGGTGAGGTATACATGTACATTCTGACAGTGCTTGATGAGGTATACATTCATACTGCGCTTGATGATGTATACATTCTGACTGCGCTTGATGAAGTATACATTCTGACAGCGCTTGATGAGGTATACATTCTGACAGCGCTTGATGAGGTATACATTCTGAGTGCGCTTGATGAGGTGTACATTCATACTGCGCTTGATGAGGTGTACATTCACATTTCGCTTGATGAGGCGTACATGCAGACTACTGAAGAGAGTTCATAGTCATTTTAGAGGATAGTACAATGATTGAGACAGAGATCCATTCCAGCGTCTCATCTGGTTCTTTTACGTTCACGGTGTAAGCCACTGACAGGAGAAACGAGGTTTAAAATCTTAGCTGAAAGACTATTACTATTAATAGGATCATGACGTGGAGCAACCATCCGTCGCTGGATTGGTAGTCCAACGTGTAACCACTGGACTACTGGCCATTCCCGTACTCATATTGCCGTCCCTGGATTGGTAGTCCAACTTGTAACCACTGGACTACTGGTCATTCCCGTACTCATATTGCCGTCCCTGGATTGGTAGTCCAACGTGTAACCACTGGACTACTGGCCATTCACGTACTCATATTGCCGTCCCTGGATTTGTAGTCCAACGTGTAACCATTGGACTACTGGCCATTCACGTACTCATATTGCCGTCCCTGGATTGGTAGTCCAACGTGTAACCACTGGACTACTGGCCATTCACGTACGCATATTGCCGTCCCTGGATTTGTAGTCCAACGTGTAACCACTGGACTACTGGCCATTCACGTACTCATATTTCCGTCCCTGGATTTGTAGTCCAACGTGTAACCACTGGACTACTGGCCATTCCTGTACTCATATTGCCGTCCCTGGATGTGTAGTCCAACGTGTAACCACTGGACTACTTGCCATTCCCGTACTCATATTGCCGTCCCTGGATTTGTAGTCCAACGTGTAACCACTGGACTACTGGCCATTCACGTACTCATATTGTTATTCATCGTATATTCATATAATACATAATCGTAAGGTTAACTTTTTATTTGTGTTTTCATATTTACATACACAGCAACATAAATACAAGTTCACCTTATTACAGTTTAACATTTGATATACTCTTGAAGCACAACTACATAGTTCTAACAGTGTATAGATATATATGTTTATGTAAATATAGGAACATGAGAAACATATCAGAATATAGAAATTCGCACATAAGTAAAAGATATATAAATTTAGATCACATTTTATATACATCAGAATAGAGGGGGATACGTAGAGAGAAGTAAAAATAGAGGACAATTCTAGCAAACAAATTGTCATAATGTTGGTTAACATAAGGAAAGCTTGAGTTTACATTTAAACATAATTAAGATGCATTGATAGCGTAGCGAAAATTTATGAACCGGAAATTCTGAAATATCTTCTAGCTCATGTTAGTACACGGTTGTCTATACAGTAAAGCGGTTGTTATTTTGATAGTTAATACATGGATTAGTCTGGATTAATTAGGTAGGTATTTCTCTTATATAAATTATGTACATCATCCATGGTCGAGTGATCTAACACACCACTGACTGTTAGAACTCGCCTTTCACTGCTATCATCAGGGACGCAGGGTTGCGATTAAAATGATGATGTGTAAGAAAGTTGTCTGTCGCTTGTGTATGAGAATTGAGTACTGGTTTCTACACACAAAAATCTGGTTTGTCTTCTCCACCACAATATGTACTATGTACGGCAATGTAACAGAGTGCGGCTTCTACACGTTGTGTGTTTATGTGTGAACAGTACGGACGGTCCATCACAATATGTACTATGTACGGCAATGTAACAGAGTGCGGCTTCTTCAAGTTGTGTGTTTATGCGTGAACAGTACGGACGGTCCATCACAATATGTACTATGTACGGCAATGTAACAGAATGCGGCTTCTACACGTTGTGTGTTTATGCGTGAACAGTACGGACGGTCCATCACAATATGTACTATGTACGGCAATGTAACAGAGTGCGGCTTCTACACGTTGTGTGTTTATGCGTGAACAGTAGGACGGTCCATCACAATATGTACTATGTACGGCAATGTAACATAGTGGGCTTCTACAAGTTGTGTGTTTATGCGTGAACAGTAGGACGGTCCATCACAATATGTACTATGTACGGCAATGTAACATATTGCGGCTTCTACAAGTTGTGTGTTTATGCGTGAACAGTAGGACGGTCCATCACAATATGTACTATGTACGGCAATGTAACATAGTGGGCTTCTACAAGTTGTGTGTTTATGCGTGAACAGTAGGACGGTCCATCACAATATGTACTATGTACGGCAATGTAACATATTGCGGCTTCTACAAGTTGTGTGTTTATGCGTGAACAGTAGGACGGTCCATCACAATATGTACTATGTACGGCAATGTAACATAGTGGGCTTCTACAAGTTGTGTGTTTATGCGTGAACAGTAGGACGGTCCATCACAATATGTACTATGTACGGCAATGTAACATAGTGCGGCTTCTACAAGTTGTGTGTTTATGCGTGAACAGTACGGACGGTCAATCACAATAAACTCTTCACATTATTCACCAATCCGACTATAATTCGTATATAATTGTTTTATTATTTTACAGCTTCGTAGTGTTTATCTATTGTACATAGTGTACACATTATTTTACAGCTTCGTAGTGTTTATCTATTGTACATAGTGTACACATTATTTTACAGCTTCTTAGTGTTTATCTATTGTACATAGTGTACACATTATTTTATAAGTGAACATAGTTTTCTGTGGATTTTGTAAAAGCTGCTAATCCAACTACCACTCTCTGATATTAGCTGCTAATCCAACTACCACTCTCTGATATTAGCTGCTAATCCAACTACCACTCTCTGATATTAGCTGCTAATCCAACTACCACTCTCTGATATAAGCTGCTAATCCAACTACCACTCTCTGATATAAGCTGCTAATCCAACTACCACTCTCTGATATAAGCTGCTAATCCAACTACCACTCTCTGATATTAGCTGCTAATCCAACTACCACTCTCTGATATTAGCTGCTAATCCAACTACCACTCTCTGATATTAGATTAGTTTTGTGTTTTGCACATATGGGATCTATAAAAGAATAAATAATTTATTTATCACATAAATGTTCTCCAAAATACTAAGAGTGGTGTTCTGGTGCATACGTATTGACTGTCTGCGATGTAAATTCTAACATGACCCAATATAATGGTTTAAGCATAATTTATTGCCAAAATATACATAGCAATTTGGTTTGAGCCACAAGTGCTTTCCACATTAAATGAATAAATGCAAATTACATACATAAAGATACATACAAATACAATATCATCATTTATACAACGTACTCATGCAAGTGTGCCTGTGGTGCTCGTGTCTAGTTAACGACCAGAACCTCTCTTTCTATTTGCAGACTAAGCGTTAATTTGTAAACATAGACATTCTATATGGTATTTTAATAAATTCAAAGAGTACTCTTGTTTTGTTGTTTGATTAATACTAATGGCCGGTTTGAAATCTTTTAGTATTCTTTATACATTTCTGTACTGAGTTAAAAATAATTAAGTTATCACTTATAATACTAATATATATACTACTATAAACGAAAACATGTGTGTGCTATTTGGCATCCTTGTCTGCTATATGGCTGATGGCTTTACATAATATCTCCCTTCTGTATTCCAGTGACACTGACACTCATCCTCCAACTATAAACATGGCTGGTTATTAACATTACAACTCCTGCACAATAGCTATGTTCAATTCCTATGATCTATGTCCATAACTAAGGCTTTTTTTCACGAGGGAGCAACATTCAATACACCAGCCTATGTCGTGGTGTTTGCTTTGTTTATATAGGAATCAAATATGATGAATGTTAGAATGAATATTCAGAATGCAATACTATCTTAATCTAGACCTGAAGTAGTATACATTGAACGTCTTTTAAAACGCACCAACTATGTGGGGTGAATTTAGCACATTATTTTTGTAATTTGCGGAACTTCTCTTGACGGTCCTATGACATTTACTTTGATACACTTTACTGTATACATACTATGTTCCTCACATGCTTATTAGTGTGTGCATTCACTTCACACTTCAGGTTTATCATGTTCGGCTAAACTATTCAAGGAGAACCAACGCATCGTAATAATAAGAATTCAAATGGTTTCACTCTGTTGAACTTATGTCTAATGTGCTTTCAACGTGTACATATCATAGTTAATGATAAACTTATTTAGTTTACATCGATTGCGAAACAACCTTAACAACTAATAGTAATCACTTTATTTGGCGTCAAGTGAGAAACCAGTGTGTTAACCATTGCGCTAATCAGACAACCGGTCATCGTTAGCTCCATACTGATACATTGTGAGAAACAAGTGTGTTAACCATTGCGCTAATCAGACAACCGGTCATCGTTAGCTCCATACTGATACATTGTGAGAAACCAGTGTGTTAACCATTGCGATAATCAGACAGCCGGTCATCGTTAGCGTCATAGTGATACATTGTTTGAAACCAGTGTGTAAACCATTACACTAATCAGACAACCGGTCATCGTTAGCTCCATACTGATACATTGTGAGAAACTAGTGTGTTAACCATTGCGCTAATCCGACAACCGGTCATATTTAGCTCCATACTGATACATTGTGAGAAACCAGTGTGTTAACCATTGCGCTAATCAGACAACCGGTCATCGTTAGCTCCATACTGATACATTGTGAGAAAGCAGTGTGTTAACCATGGCGCTAATCAAACAGCCGGTCATCGTTAGCTCCATACTGATACATTGTGAGAAACCAGTGTGTTAACCATTGAGCTAATCAGACAGCCGGTGTCTTAACAGAATTGACATCCCCGTAAGAACTGAAAGTTGCGCATGCGCATAATGGTCTATAATGATACATCTTAGTGGCCGTGAGGAATGAGAGACATTCGCTTTATTTTCAATAGTTGTGCTAATTATCAGTATTATGTGATATGTATGAACCTATAGATATTTATAAAGTGTGTATGTGAAGGGGATTTTCCAATTTCTATATAGATTACTCCGGTGTATGCTTTATCCTTGCTTACCGGATACGAATACACGCGGTCAATTGATGGAACAGCCTACTTTATTGACATCTAGCTAAATGAGGTAAATAATTATATTAGAAATCTACTGTTTTTTTTTATATTTGTATTAATTGAAGCAGTTATCACATTCCATTATTCAGTAATGATGTTAGTGACTTGTTTGTAACGGTTGTCACTGTGTTATCAGTTGTAATTTGACTGTAAATGTTTCGAAACTCCGAAACCACACACTGGCTCATTTTTCAACCCAATTTAACACAAATCTACATGAGCTTTGTACAGGTAAAGTTTTATCCCACATTAATGTGACAATTAACACACATTATGTCATTTTCAGTTTTGTTTTGTACAAATAACTGAATAATGCACACTATTTTAATTTTGTTTACAAAGATGATCAAATGACACGGTCCCTAGAACAGGTTGGAGAACAGCCCAGAACAAGCTATAATAGCTCGATCAAGCTATAATAACTCGATCGAGCAATAATCTAATGAATAGAAACGTTAAAAATCATATATATTTTACACATTTATCGGAAATATCGAACGTGGACGGAAAGTATGCCACTTATATTTTTTGTAGAAATAGACTGTTCTCCAACATATAGAAATACCGAAAGACACCGGAAAAAAGTATATAAGAACGAGTCAGCTTGTGCTTAACTATTTATTAAGCTAAATACACCTTATTGACGTAATATCTGCCAATAATGTCAAACCCCTTGCGAGGAACTACGCTTGTTTTCCTGGACACGCTTAGCCGATCTGACTAGGCAGGCTTAGCCGACCTGACTGGGCAGTCTTAGCCGACCTAAGCGGTTAACAGTACTAAGCAATGTGTGTGAGACGCCTACCTCGATGACACTACATATGTGGCCTGACCGACTATTGAACCTGGTGTATAGAATATTGACCCCCCTCAAAATAATGTCTCTCGGGTTATTAGTCGGTCATGGAATATTGACCTCCTTGCGGAACAATTACTCCCCTTGCGAATGGCAATACATAGTGGGAAAATATTAAATGTATTATAATTAAATGTTAATTAACACTGTTTAAGGCCTAGCAACATTTATTTTGAATCAATGATGTACAGAATAACATAAATATATTGAATATGAAAATATAAGTACACAGATAATTTGTCTATCAATTTCTAACGATGATATGGTGGGTGCTGTATAACTAGGAGGTTCACATAATGTATATGCATAATATTTACACAGACAAGCATACAACAAATAATAACAATGACCCCCACCCCCTATGTATACACTGAACAAGTGAGGGCAGGTCACTTTTGATGCCATAGAATAATGACCCCTCTATGTGTAGACTATACATGTATGAGAGAGAGGGTCACTTTTCGTTGCCATGGATTAATGACTACCCTATGATTTAGGGTGACAGGTGGACTGTAGTCCAGCGGTTAACTATTGGACTGGTAATCCAGGGATTGCAGGTTCGATCCCCCGTCTGACATAATAAAATTAACAGTCTTTCAGATGGGACTTGAAACCAAGGTCTCGTGTCGGTGCTTTACACCGTGCATGTAAAAGAACCAGAGGAGATTCTGGAATGGGTCTCTGTCGGTATCATTGCACTATCCAAAAATGACTAATCTCTTCAGGTGACGTCGCTCATATGGGCAACTTGTAGCGACAATAAATAAACGTAAAACGCACACACACACATCAAGTTAAAATGCTAGTTGGATGCTTATTCAGCAGAAATTGATGTATATTTCTTTAATAAATTTAATTAATATGTCTGACTAATAAGTTTATTTAAAGTCACCCGCATAAATGCATTTGGGCGAGTTTTCTAAGATAATTAAAATGCCCATCATCTAAGTGATGGTTTTGCCTATCGCAATTATTATAACTAGATGTTTAGTGGACTATGAGGGCTGCTGTAATCTTGTGCTGTAATCTCAGTGTGTGTTTGGTTTTCATATCGCCAACTGTCACTCACACAGGACTTTGTGTCAGCGACAGTCAGGGGTAGACCGGGTGAATACAATACCCGGTGCACATATACTTCTAAGATGTCTAAGATTGCATATATATATATATATATATATAAAAATATGTTTACCATTTATAATACAACGAGAATACCTTGTTACATGTGCAATATCGCGTTATACTGTAATACTGTGATCTACATGTCACAAGACAATAAAGTCTTGCACCCATATCCATTGATCCAGCATCCAACATTATGCATTAAAATTACAGAGTTATGGACTAAAATACTTTTAGTTAAGACTACGAAGTTTAAAATCTGTGTACTAAGAAGATTAAGAGCAAGTGTACCGTCTTAATATGTATCTGTACTATGATAGTTCATAACCTATCCCCCGAGTACATATAATTATAACCAGTCATACAGATATATAGCCGGTAATAACAAATCTCCCATATACATGGGAAATTATAATTCAAATTGTGTTTATATATTACATTTGTGTCCTCGGCCCACTATGTCGATTGGACATCTTTTTTAACATTTTAAGAAAGATCAAACTAATATGGGTTACCCCTAAAAACATAAATATATAACTAAACCCATATTTCATTGCAGTAAGCTGCAATAAGTGAAAGTTCATTTTCACTTGAAACATAGTAGGTTACTGAGGATGTGATTTTGTGTTCCCTCCCTCATATTCCCGCTCCCATGTTTTATATTTCCCCATGTACTGGGATCATTAATTGTTATAAAATAACAACTATACCCCTGTGTGACAACATTTATGATCAGTACGTTAAAAAACACTTCCGTAGCAATTCCAACGGTCTCCTTAGTAGAGCCAGTAAAATTGTAATAATGTTTGAAATATACTCAAGTATTTACATTAAAAAGACAGTCACACAGGGAATAGCCAAACAAATAATAACCGTAGATCCTTGTCGAATGAAAAAACTTGTTTGGCAGTAATCCGGTTCGGTTGTTCATGCTTACTTGGAGATAGACCGACAGCATGCAGGCATTTTTCGCGACAAGACTATTCCCATTGATAGGCGGCTTGCTGTCATAATGTTCCTATCTATGCTTCTTTTACTAAATTAAACTAAACTGGATTCTTGCATGGATTTGGACAATGAAGAATTACATAAAAAGGTGACCTGAAATGATAATTGAAATTACTCGAACACAATAGTATAATTCCAGGGATAAAATATCATTTTTGCAAGAATTTTGAGATATATGTTCATATTATCATTCCTCTGCCTCAGGAATGTGTACCGAGTTGACCTTTGTTAGCGTGGGGATCAAAATACAGACCAGAAACGGTTATTTCAGGTGCGGGTCTAGGGGGTAAGGGTAAATTATAACAGCTTGCAATAAGTATAGTGTTATATTCTATACATTTTAGGATATATATCCCAAGAAGCACTCACAGGATAGTTTGACTGAGCACATATAATCCCAAAACAAAAAGTCAGAATTGGACAACATTGCCCATATGTCACAGCATAAGGGCCTCAACTGTGGTAATAATACAGTTATGTAACCGTATTTCATTGTTTGAAGTCAATATCATATTGATGTTTATAGAAAGGCATAAACATTCTGTGGATATTAGATAAATAATCATAAAAACTAGGTTATGTATGCATGACACATGTGGTATAATAAATCAGATTTCTCACTTTATATGGAGAAAATCTCAAAGGGCATTTTCTTGTAAATTTTACCAACCTCACTCTAGTTTGTTTAATTATGTATATAATATTTTATTATGTATACATGGGGATTTTTATCACTTTATACGTTTCAATCTTTTGTGTAATTGACCAAAAACTGAACAAAAACACTACGTTTTGACATTACACATATGTCATAGCATTAGGGCCTCAACTGTGGTAATAATACAGTTAGGTATCCTTATTTGATTATTTGAAGTCAATAGCATGTTGATGTTTATAGAAAAGCATAAACATTCTGTGGATATCAGATAAATGATCATAAAAACTAGGTTATGTATGCATATAATCCCAAAAAGTCAGAATTGGACAACATTGCCCATAAAATTATGTCATAGCATAAGGGCCTCAACTGTGGTAATAATACAGTTAGGTATCCTTATTTGATTATTTGAAGTCAATATCATATTGGTGTTTATAAAAAAGCATAAAGTTTCTGTGGATATTAGATAAATGATCATAAAAACTAGGTTATGTATGCATATAATCCCAAAAAGTTAGAATTGGACAACATTGCCCATATGTCACAGCATAAGGGCCTCAACTGTGGTAATAATACAGTTATGTAACCGTATTTAATTGTTTGAAGTCTAAATCATATTGGTGTTTATAGAAAGGCATAAACATTCTGGTGATTTTAGATAAATGATCATACAAACTAGGTTATGGTGTATGCATGACACATGTGGTATAATAAATCAGATTTCTCACTTTATATGGCAACAATCTCAAGGGGCATTTTCTTGGAAATTTTACCAACCTCACTCTAGTTTGATTAATTATGTATATAATATTTTATTATGTATACATGGGGATTTTTTTTATCCCTTTATACTTTCAATCTTTTGTGTAATTGACCAAAAACTGAACATTACACATATGTCATAGCATATGGGCCTCAATTATGATCCTACTATAATCAGGCTACCTTAATTGATAAGTTTGGGTCAATAACATGTTAATGCTTCTGAAAAATATACAAATAATCTGGATAAATCAGATAATTTGAGAAAATACTGGGTTCAAAATTGTACTAAATATTTGTTTTTGAAGAAATCTCTATGTTTGGTCAGTTTTGATAAGGGATATTCAAATTTCTATTATCATGATCTGGTCAGGATAACCAGGGACAGGTACACTAAGTGTACCATCCTATTAGGTACATAGAACACCCAATAGGTAGAGGGTATTCCTCGCCTCGGACTAGCCCAAATGAGAAGGTCGAAAACCGCAGCCCCTGGCATCCCGATACAATTGATCATTGGTTTGGTACCTAGCCTGGCTGTACTTATCAATTGTTCTGCGTGCTATCTTACCTACTACTCTGGGTGGATTGAACCAGGGGCTCTGGATTTCACCTGGTCTGACTCAGACAATATTATTCCCATATATATGATTAAATCAATTAGCTTAGGGCAGATTTTATGAAGAGATGAACAAATGTTTGTCTCCTACATATTTGGTCACAGGGGGGAGAGGCGATATTAATACAAAAATAGGGGGGTCATATAAGTAATTACTTATATAACTGAAACTATTGTATTAACTGATAAGTAGTTATTTATTTTCATAATATATTAACGTGGCTGTGTGAACATAAGCGTGGGATCTGTCCGAAGGGTTCTATTAGCGGGGGTATTGATATATATATATAAAATTAATTTTTTCCAGGTCATTGTAGATTTTCCCAAATTTATATTGATTTAAATTATAGTGATGACTGTAGCCCTAAAAGAGCCCTAAGATGAAATGTAAGTAAACTCTTTCACCTGGGGTCAAAAATCTCCCACTCAAATGATGAGAAACCGGCAATAAAATTGCTTTTCGGAAAGGACTCTAGTGAGGCTAGTTTCTGCACTACTAACTGGTTTATTGATCTACTAACAAGCTGCAAAAGTATGGAAACTTGTGTCTGAGCCAGCCATAACTGCACAGGTCCTCTATATTTTGTCGGACATCTGACAGTCTAAGATGTAGGTCTCCAGAGCTTTGTATACTGATGTTTGGACAGCCTTTCTGGGGTTGAGGACATTCTCAAGATTGCAACAGCAGCCCGCAGATCAGCTCGATGAGACCCTTGCACACTACAGTCTAGCGGAAAATGTTCGGTGGTGTACTTCACCCGACATGTGGGACAAACCGGATCCAATTTAAGTATATGTTGTCCATCATTACCAGGCAACAGATTTGTCCCCAGTCTCAGTCTACTAATGCACTTATCTATTGTTATAGATTGGGAATATTAGGCACCGGTCAACTGAGCCCCACAGAGCTCAACTTATTGGTTTGTTTAATTGGCCTATTATATAAAGTTTGGCTCCAATGGGTAATTGTTTCAGCCCTGATAAATGAGTAGATCTCCATGGGTGTGAACTTCACATTATTTTCTACATTTGTATGCTCCAGGCCCGACTTGGCTGCCCTGTCAGCCATCTCATTTCCAGTGATACCTATATGTGCACTGCTGCACACCATGCTATGGTAACCTGAATGTCCAAGTTCAAACCCTCATTATGTAATTTACCTATGTCTTTGATTAGATCTGGTCTAGACTTACTATTTCTTGATTGTAATGAGACCAGTGATGAAAGTGAGTCAGATAATATCACATTTTTCGGTGAATTATTATCTAC